>LR738713.1:223222137-223318598 GCA_902687465.1 Secale cereale | reverse complement strand
ACTTATCTAAGCAAAATAGATGATGTGGCATGTAATTAATGAAGAAAGAGAGGCATGTGTTAACATAGCTAGTTAGAGCATGATTAATAGTATAGCCAACTGTCGGATATATGAAGTTGCCATGTCACATATAGTCGACCTAATAGCCAACATGTATAGTAACAAGTTACTAAGAAGTTTTTTTTTTTTTTGAGAAAAAGTTACTAAGAAGTAGTAGTACTTTATTAATAGTTTTAATACATGACCCACTTTACATCCCCACAATGTTTCTTAGAGCCCGTGCTACAGCCGGCTGTTAATCTGCAGCCCGCTTATCTTCTCTCTCCTATTCTTTCTCATCCAACTCAGTAAAAATATAATAGTTTAATTCATACAGCCTGCTGACTGTACCTTATTATACTTGTTCTTACTGTAACATCACGCATATCAAGAAAAGATGAGTCTACAACCTAATAAATAAAGGGATGCATGACACAACACATATGTTACTACCCACTGTGGAGGTAGAAATATAGACTAGTAACATAAGCATGTTACTAAGTTACTCCCCACTGTGACTAGTGTAAGTCATCTTTGATTGTGCACCATGACCAAGGTAGAGAAAAGACGAGAGAACATAATTTTTATTTGCTAATTAATAGCATTACATTTTTTTAGAAAAAAAGAATACCCCGGGCCTCTGCATCTGGACGATGCATACAACCATTTTATTAATTATTCACACAAGACCTTACAAAGTCATACAACAGTAAGACTAAAGCCACCATCTAAGCAATATCTGCTACTCCTATCGAATTGATGAAGGACATTACATGAGATAAACTGATCATGGCATATCGTATTTGGTAGTCTCAGCGCATTGAAAGCACACACACCTCATATATCTTATTTATTGATTTCTTTCTTTATGTTAAGAAATAAGAAATGAGGTGAGATTTAATACATCACGCCAAGTGTTTTAGAATTATTTATTTTTATTAATATGATGTATACATTTAGATCGGAGGGAGTAATCGTGCATGTTATGATAGTTTAAAGTGGCAGCGCACAAATTGATAGGTGAAAGGAGCTTTGCAGCTACGGACAGTAGTTTAGACGTCGAGATTCCCAAGGGTCTTTGTTGCTGTTGTAGGTGACGGGTGCCAGTCCATGCGTTACATCATGGCGCCACCACATGATTAAGGTCTCTCTCTCTCATATGCGCATGCTTTTGTGGCTGCCGATAGTTGCATGCCTGCTTATTGCTTGGTGTACATTATCTTCTTGGTTTAGTTGTGTCTACGATGGACATGGACCTGAACAATAGGAAATGACATCACCTGCAAAAAATAAACAATAGGAAACGGCACCACTATCATAATTGGGTGTATATTTTACAAGGCCCCATGGGAGGGAAAAACTTTGGAGTGGTTGCCAGATGTCGTATTAGCAAAGATCTACGGTTTATGTTGTATTATGCGTGATGGTGAGTTTTAACTTCTCATCAATTTTGCCTAGAGCAGAATGAACCAAGTAGCCAATTATGTGGAGTGAACTATTATTTAGATGATCCATCCTAATCACTAAAATTACTCTTAATACCAAATAAGTTATAATAAATTCTGACCGGAACTCTATATAGTCCTATTTGTCTTGATCTCCAACTTTACTTTTCTGCGATTACAAGTTAGATGCACACGTGCATGCGCCACGCAGGCGTAAACCAACCACACACACCCATGATGCATAACTTCTTTTTGTGAGTGGACGGAATGCATGCTACACCTCATGCAGAAATTTAAATAGCAGGAAGTTTGTGAGGGGTATTGAGTTTACTTCAAGATATTACTCTCCCAAAAAGACGGTATGTCTCACTTAATTCGATGGAAGTAATGCATCATCGGCAGATCACCACAGTATACTTGTGCTTGCGGCATGCCTACCTGACAGGTACAGTTTTTTTTTTCTTGTGTCAACTAGTATTTTGTTAATAGAAATATGTGTGTAACTTTATTCAAACAGATAACCATTACAAATACAATGCTCCGGATCAAAGATTCAGGAAACTGCAAAGTAGTTCCTAAAACTAAGAATTACGATTAAACTTGTGGTAATAATTTTTGACAAACGAAATTATCCCAAGCCTTCAACAAAAACACCACAATTAAACCAGAGTAGCTACACTGCCACTTGTACACCGGCACTAATAGGATTATAGATAAATATTTCAGATAGGCCCTTGATTTGCCCATCCAAAGAGAAACAATGAACGGACTTCGGCCATGATGGTCCCCTAACTGCAAGATCTTCATCATAAAGCCAAGAAAAGACTCTAGCTTCATACAAAAAGTGAACCAATAAAAGCAGCAAAGCCACATTGATAAAAAAATCAATTGATCGGTCCTTTGTGGACACATGCCTAAACCCTGCAAGAGCGGTTGCACCAAACCTATAGCGCGAACATGGCTACATCTCCATGGTGTGTCGCCTGAAAAAGCATCGGTGCGAGTGAAAGAACACGATAACCTTTATTTTCACTAATGTTGCATCCGCTAGAACGTTGTCCTTGAAGACCACCAAACTCAGCATAGCAATATTTCTAAAACACACATACCAGTAACCGAGCTTCCCCTCACCTCACAACTCCAAAGCAATGGTTGGTGCGATGGAATCTTAGTAGATTTAGTGGTTGTCGGGCTTCTTTTCTCCTAGAAACCCTAATGGTCGCTTGCTTGTATCACTTCATACGACATTAGTTGCGATCATCATAGCCATGTGAAAATTCTGGTGTGTGTTCATTTGCTTGTATCACTTCATACGACATTATGAATTAATAAATCACCTTTTGTTGGGAGAAAAGGTGATTAGAGCATCTCCAAACGCATGGGGCAAATTTAGCCCCCCCAACTTGTCCGTGGATATGTCCAGACATGTCCGCGATTGCACTCCGGGATCGGCACTATGCAGAGTGAGCATCCTTCGGTGGCCTTTTCATAATAACGATTCTAAGGCTCCACCTTCACATAATGGGCACGTCAAAACATGCACGCCATGTGTTGGAACAGTCGGTATCACAACACAGATAACAAAAATAGTCGGCAACACTGACAATATACATGCACAACAACTCTGGAGAGTCAAATTGAATGAATAAATACAATAAGATCCTTTCAACAAAGATACAACTCATACAACGGAAGCTAGTCTAATGTAGACAATTAAATATTACAAATTGCCTGAAGAAGGATCAAATACCTGCAAAGGGCACCCATATTCCTACCCAGACAATTGTCTATGGGATAACCATTTAACGCCCTGCATCAAAAAATCCGCTTCCTAGATTGTTGTCGGCTGGATGATGGTCATCCAAGGGAGAAAAGTATATTAAGAAAAGTGAGTACTCACTTGTGTTTAAAAGACTTACGCAAACCTAACTTAAAAAAGGTGAGTACTCGGTTCTACCTTAAAGAGTTATGCAGACCTACCCTATTGTATGCAACATCTTTCAAAGGAAGGGGTAAAGGGGTTTGGCAGCAAGTACTAAGGATTTTACAGAGACAGGCTACAACTTGCGTCTATTAGAAACAAGATGAGAGAGTGCCACCATGACTATATTCACATACCTACTGCAAACATACACTACCTTGTCTTCCCCCTCGTCGCATCTCCCGTGAGGAAAAATGCAAGGCACTCACACGGTTGGCAAATTTTAATTATTAAGGTTGAAGTTGGCTCGACCCCAACTACGACCCCAAAAGGGAGAACCCCAGCCTGCTGAGGAACCTCGGTCACTAAGCGAGTCCGTCCCTTATAATCAGGACATACTAAATTAATCGCTAGGCAGCCCTGGACACGATGAGGCTCATTTAAGTCTTCTCAAATCAACGCGTAAGGTGACCACGAGCAACAATTCATTGCCTTGGTGAATTCAAGACCCTTGATGACCTGCAAGTGCACATGGATGTTGTACCACTTTCGTGATAAGTGAAGTGTCAAACCCATAGGGAGAAAATAGGATAGAATTACAAACCCCGCGATTATGCTGTCACTTATGTAGTTACGTACGTGCCCAAACCGTAGTTTAGAAATAGCCTATTACAGTAGGTTGCTAAGAAGACAAATAAAAAGGGTAGTGTTTACTAAACTATAAGCAGAATAATAAAAGACACGAAATTAAAGGTACTAAACTACAGTAAACGGTGCTTGAGAAGTAAACATTTTTGAGAGATTTGGAGTCACTACCGCAAGTATGATGCTAACAATACATGATAGACATGGCTCTCTATTTGTATGATTAATCCACTTGTATATGATCTCGCATGGGCGGAGCAATAAAGTACGCATCCCCACTCTGGTTATTGCGTACACTCGTGCCACCACCGTGGTTTCCTAGTCCGGTTATCAGAATGATGATTAAGGGGAGTGAACTCCCCATGGGCAAGACATTAAGTTCAAGGGTTTTCGACTAATTCCTATTGCAATGACCAGGGACAAAGGGAGAATAGGGCTGTCACTACCTGCCTCCACAACAAGCCTGCTAACCAACATGAATTACCTTAAGTCCTAAGTGGCTAATGTTGTTTGGGTGCCCTTCACAATACCATGACACAATCAACACAATACATATAAAGAGAATGATAGTATCACTTATTCAACATCAAAATACTAATCATGTAAGGGTTCATCCAAATCCTCAACTAATCAACTATAGGAGAGGAAGAAGGCAAGTTACAAGTCGGCACAAAGACGATGGACGAGAAGAGCATGGAGCTAGTGTGTGGTGCCGCACCGGTCCGAAGGCCGGTACGCCTGGTGGGGGCTCCCTCTTCCTCCTCCTGGCTTGGCCCTTCTCTTCTCTATGGAGGCGGTCTTGGACTAGCGATGGAGAATGATGAAAGTTGTGTATGTTGAATGGTGGAGGAGAATGGAGCCGCCTAGGGTTGGAGGTGCTTTTATAAAGGCATCTCGGTGTCTCCTCCCTTGATGTGGTCATCCAAGGGCTCATGATGAGCCTTATCCTCTCCCAAATGCTTTCTTATTGTCCAAGAATCTCGTCAGAATAATTGGACGAAACAGATGAAGAATCTCGTATGGAGGGGCAACTTCTGGGCATGATTTCCTTCCATACGACCAGCCACGGTTGTATGGTATGCCGTCTTCTGCTCTGTCCATCTTTAGTAAATTGGCCGCCATTTCTTCACACTAAATCGTAATTTGACTTTCATGGGCTCATCGGATTCGTATGCACGACACTGATACATTCTTGGTATTATATCTTGGTTTTGAGCACTTTAAAAAATGTTCATTTTCACTCTCCAAACGGCTAAGTCTAGTACTATGAGTCTTCCATATTGAACCCGTCCTTGGTCCTTCAATCATGCTTGGTTCTAGGTTCCTCCAATAAATGTGTAGACATAAGAAAACAAAGAAAAATAATAAAAACCAAATAAAATACTAAATGTGCAATGCTCACAAAGTGCAAAACCCGGTAATCATGCATAATTGACAAATATTTGGTTCAATGGGACATAGTAAATGAAGAGAATATGCAACAAATGAGCATTCAAAATGCGTAAAATATAGAGCCATCAACACCAATGATCAGTGGAAGCAGGTCTACCAATATGAGGAGAACCTAAAGGGTGATCAAGAGCGGAGAGTGTCCAAGAAGGCACTAGTCAGGCATGACCGAAACCTAATGAAGGATATGGATGTTATTGCAGACCATAGCGCAGTTTTTATACGTGTGTGGGCAAAGAATCTGCACTCTGGTGCATGAGATCAACAAGCCGATAGAGGAAAGCGCAATATAGAAGCGGTGGGCCATCAAACTTAGGTCCACATCGAGACATCTAATCACGTGGGTGGCTCAGCCTCCCGGATAGGAAAAAATTGAGCTCCTATGCAAAGGAGAAGACCCAAACAAAGCTCGAAGATGAGGCTCCCACGAGACGTCATCCAAGCATGCCGTCCGGCTTTGTGAGGTGGCCAACAAATATGATAAAGCCATAGGCATAAACAATGTTAATCACAACATTAAAATCAAATGGTTTTCAAAATGGGGCCCCTTCGAGAAGTTGGGGGCCCGTTTGCGCTATGTCTCCCTATTTCTTGGTTGAATAGTTTCCTATCCCTTACCGCCAAAGATTAAAATAAAAAATCATGAAAGGTATGATGGCACTTCGGGTCCCGCATTTTGGATTGGTGACTATATCCTAGTGGTACATGTGGCGAATGGTAATGACTACCAAGAGTGAGGCACATGCCCGTCATGCTGAAAGGGTTAGCCCTTCATCATTGCACACTCTCGCGACGGTTCAATTAATAGCTGGGCAAACCCTCTGGTCGAATTCTTGGCAAATTTATGGGGTATGTATGTCCGACCTGTGGATGTCGGCGACCTAGTTAACCTGAGACCAGAAAAAAATGAATCAATACGTAGTTACTCGACCCGGTTTGCCTGGAAGAAAAACAGAAATCATTGAGTAGAACAATGTCGTGCCATAGCCGCATTCAAGCACGGGGCCGACAAAAAGTTCCTCCGTCACTACAGGCCCAACATCATGCACAAGCTAATGGAAATGAAGACCAGATTTTTCTCTAGTGAAGACACATGGCTAGCAAAGAAGGACATAGGAGACAACCCTGAGTCGTATGAGGTCAAAGATGGGAACATAAGGTCACGCTTGAACCGTCAGAACAAGCGCCAAGGTGGTAGCGATGTCAAGGATGGTGAGGTTAACATTGAATTAAACAACCAAGGAAATGGTGGCAAGAAGTGAACACTTCAAGGAAGGAAAGGAACTGGAGGCACCTTAATCTGGACAGATCCTAGACTAGACTTGTGTTATCTGCCCTGGAAGGACAGACTTGCTCGCCACCCACATTAATCAAAATTGCTGGGTCCATACGTAGGCCATACAGATAGGAAGTGGCAAGCTTGATAAGCCCGGCCCTCGCGGTGATAACAAGGGCAGTAGCAGTCCAAGCAGGGCAATGGTGGCCAGAAGAATTTCCACCAGAGGTACATGATGTGAAAATGATACATGCATCCCCTGTCTCCGAGAAGGATCAAAAGCATGCTCTTCCTGAGGTCTATACCGTGGACCAAGGAGAAGCGAAATATAACCCCTGGTTGGAAATCCTGATCACTTTTGATCACTGTGACCATTCGACTAGCATCTGCCATGGCGTAACAACTGCACTAGTCCTTGACCCCACTTTGGACCGTTTTCACGTAACTAGGGTGCTTATGGATGGTGGCAGTAGTTTAAATTGCATCTATGTTGAGATGTTTAAATATACGGTTCGACTTATCGGGCATCGAGCTTAGTAAAACCAAATTCAAGGGTATTTACCCTGACATGGAGGCTAGGTACATCGATAGGGTAACACTCGATGTGGTGTTCATTGCACCAGATAACTTTCGATTGCAGCCATTCACCTCTGACATAGTACCTTTCTGAAGAGGCTGTCATGCCCTCTTAGGCGTGATCGCGTTTGTTGAGTTTCATGTTGTACCTCACTACTCGTACATGAAGCTAATAGTGTTGGGCCCAAAACGCACCATTACAATCTCGGGCAATGTTGAACAGTCCCTAAGGACCGAGGAGCAGAAAGCAGCCTTCGGCGCCAACGCGAAAGCTGAATCTTTGGCAGGTAAGATGTCATCTGAAAAGAAGACAAACTAAACAAAGGCGACATCATCCTCACCAAATGGTCAAAGTTGACGTCAATCCAGCTCGGCAACGACATCGTCAAACCTCAGGCACGCCCTGAAAATCGGCAAGGCGACTTCAATGGTAACCAAACCGATCCTAAATAGGGGCTTGTCAAATCATAAAAAGTCGTGAGTAGGTGGCTTAAATATCTATCCCTAGAGCATTCCCTGCTACGTTATATTTCCGAGTTATATCCATTTATCTTTATCTTAGCTTATGTTATTGTTTAACTTAATGCCAGGCATTATAGTATGAATAGAATAAAGTTTCTTACCCCCAGTTCGGAGTATCTTATATCTTCTTGTTGTGCCTTTATTTGTTTTAGTAATCATGTTCATTTACCCCATTCCCATTTTTGCCGAGCCGTTTGAATTATTCCACTGGCCTAACCTTCGGGGTTGTTAAAGCCCTTACATACAATCACATAGTTTTCCTGCCTATGTGATTTCTTCCTTTGCCATTTTTGTGAAGTTTCTATGTTGATCTTTCTGAATTGTGTCTTTGGCCAAGCCAGGCCGCCTTGCTCCTATGTTTGCCCCTTATGTTTTTCTAGTTCTACTAAGTTTGGCATGGGAGAAACCCTTTGTTTGCGCCTCTAGTTTTCCGGGTAGGGTGCCTAAGGTGGGTGAAGTCAAACGCTGGTCATCACAACATACAAAATCTAATGCGGAAACATTAACAGGTTTGACGCGAGCACACAAACATAAAACATAAAACCAACTTATCTTGCAAACAAAACTATTTAAACTAGTTGAGGCTTACAGTTTTTTACATGCACTTCCTCGGCATTCCGAGTTCAAACTGCGGCTAATCCACCCTATTTTTTTCTCAAGGAGACAATCTGCTTGGTCATTCATGTATCTTCGTTCCTTGTAGAAGAAGTTGTTTGTAAGCACCTCCTATCATGCCTTCACGATAGGCAGCATGTCGAGCTCCTTCTAGGGTGACTAAGGAGTTCCAGGCATCGATCCAAAGAGGAACGATATGAAGACGGAGAACAAGGTCGAAGAGAGTGTCCGGGTGGCATTGCCGGACATATCATATGGAAAATAACCTCCATTTCTAGTGGAAAAAAGCTTGTAGCTCCTCGACCTATTTGAGCTTATCAGCAAGAATAATAGGATTGGAGACTACTACTCTCGGAGGAGTATTTGGATTTGCGTGAAGAGGAAGGGTGATGTAGCACAACACCACAAATTATTTCCCTTTGTTTGGAACCAAGGTTTATCGAACAAGTAGGAGACAACACACGTACAACGTTAGCAGCACATGCCAACAAATAAAATAATTGCTTGCAGCCAGCAAAGGGAAGGGGGGTCGCCACTCCCCTTATTCTTGCTAGCTACAAGGTTAAAATAAAATAGTGATAATGGTAGCAAGGGATAATAGTACCTCGAATAATGATAGCAAATTGATATCAGTTGTAGGAACTAGTAAATATATGGAGAATGGACCCACGGTGCATAGGTTGAGTAGAGGCATCTCTATCAAAAGCGGAATAACAAAGCGTACACAAATTACTGTTGGGCAATTGACAGAATTGCGCTTAGTTATGAAGATAATTCAAGTCATAATCATTATGTAGGCATTACGTCTGTGAAAAGTGTACCACTAAAATTACTGACATCTACTACTATTACTCCACCTCAAGACTGCTACCCACATTGCACCTGAATGTATTAAGTTAAGACAAATAGAGTAATACATTAAGCAAGATGACATAATGTATACATAATAAGACCAAGCAATATGGTCAAAGCCCATCATTTTATCCATAGTAGCAAGAATGCGTATAGGTGCCCTTATTCTTTCTGTCACTGGACAAGATCACCACAAGATTAAACCTACTATAAAGCATCTCTTCCACTGAAGACAAATCAATCAAACTTGGCCAAAGTAGACCGATAGACCAGAGAGAAATACAAGGCTATAAATTAGATAATAATGAAGGCTCAAGAACTCAAAAGATCAATTAATAATCTGGTCATAAACCCAAAATTCATTGGATCCCAACAAACATCGCAAAAAATTACATTGAATTGATCTCAGAAGAGATCATTGTGTTGATGATGAAGATATATATATATATATATATATATATATATATATATATATATATATATATATATATATATATATATATATATATATATATAGAGAGAGAGAGAGAGAGAGAGAGAGAGAGAGAGAGAGAGAGAGAAAGAGAGAGAGGGAGAGGGAGAAAACTATCTAGCTACTACTATGGACCCGCAGATCCCGTAGGAACTACTAACACATTATCATCGAGGCAGTAAGGTTGATGAAGATAGCCTTCCAATGGTTTACCATTTTGGCATAGTACCAAAAAAGGCTTCCAAATGGGATAACGGAAGAATAGAGTCTTGTGGTGGTGGAACAATTGTTTCGGGTCTAGCTTTAGGGGTTTCAGAATATTAAGGAATTCATAGGCCAGTGATTAGGTCAATCG
Source organism: Secale cereale (assembly GCA_902687465.1). Lineage (NCBI taxonomy): Eukaryota > Viridiplantae > Streptophyta > Magnoliopsida > Poales > Poaceae > Secale > Secale cereale. The sequence continues at coordinate 223,308,431 of LR738713.1, read as the reverse complement.
GAGGCTCAGGTGGCCCACAAGCTCAACTAGCACGCCTACCTCATAGGGCATGTAGCCCAGGCTTCTGGTCTCTCCCCAAAGCTTCCAGGGCCTGTTATGTTCCATAAAATATCATCATAAATTTTCATCATGTTTGTATTTCTTTAGGCATTTGGTTATTTTGCGAAACAATGACATGAAAAAAATAGGAACTGGCACTGGGACTAAGTTAATAGGGTTGTCAACAAAAGATAATATGGAATGAAATATAAAGCACACAAGAGTGATAATATAATAGAATGAAACAATCAAAAAATATAGATATGTTGGAGACCACTTAGAGACGTCCTGAAATTGCGCCCAAAAAACTCGGTCATGCCCATGCTCAGGATTGGGGCTCCCTTGGAAGAAGGCATGTGCCTATGTAGCACTCTAGGGTAGTTCGGCGAAGTAATCTTAATCACACCAAGTTTGTGTCAATTCAGGGTAGTGCCGGCATCTAAAAATGCACCAAAGACGATATGACTGACCCCTAGGATGTTGCTGGCTTGCCTAACTTCCTCCTTAGTGGTACCATATCATAGCTTAGTCCGAGTTCTGATGTCTGCTTCTTCAGGTCATCATTCATGGCATGTGTTTCAACCTTCAGTTGGTCGTAGTCCTTGATGTGCCTGTTGGGATCCTATTGAACAAGGGCATTCACATCTCGGGCAGCCTGGCAAGTTGTCTTCTTCGAGGATGGTAGACGTGTTCTGAGCCTTGCCCTGGGAATGCAGAGCTTCTTCCCGGGAGGCTTGAGCCTATTGTTGGGCAGTTCGGAGCTAAGCTTCCATCTCAGCCACACATGTCTTGGCCACAATAAAAAGACAAACAAGAGTACATTGGAAGTAATTTGAGCTATATAAAAACAATTTTGAAACGGAAGATAGAACAGACGGTATGACATACCTGAAGTATTGTTGGTTAGCTATTCCAGGCATTGCTACTTGAGCTCAAACTACGCCAGCATGTTCTCCTCCTTCACCAGGTCTTGAACAAGCCGGCCTTCTGCATATCACCATAATGACCAAAATGATCAATATTAGATGCCTTATGAGATTCGATCATGAGGTAGACATCACTAAAGCCGACCTGAATCACAGTGGATACTGGATCAATGATTCAATCACTCTAGGTATTATGGAGTTTCCAACATGGTTCCAATCCTCAGGTTGGCCACTTGTACCCGACCTAAGTCTCGTGGGCTACTTCATATCCATTTTGTTCAATGTGTGCTACAGAGCTCTGGATGTTTGACATGCCGGGTCTGGGGTGGTGTCCTAGGATCATGACCAACTCAACAGTTCTGGCTGGGGGTGGCATCTGGTTTTGTGGACAGTGAGCGGATTTCGGCTACTCATGTGCCCCACAGTTATTGCAACAAGCAAATTAAGTAATCAACCACGACCTGTGGGAATTGACAACTATTACGACTGTGGGAGCAAATGCTTACCTTGGTAGTTTTCTTTTGGGCATCAAAGCCGGCATTAGATGCATTAGCGGGGAAGTCTTTTGCCTTGCCCTTGAACATAAGGGGCATAAATTCCTTCATGGACTTCCCATCAAAGAAGGCACCTTAGATGACACGAGTAGGTTGGTCTTTGCAAGTGAACTCAAACATTGGATGGGTCTGAGCTTGCAGTAATTTGACTCGTCGGCTCAGGGCCATGTGCATGATGTGCTCGAGTGTTAGCCCCAGGTCGTGTAACTTGGCCATCTTGCGCACTAGCTTCCAAAGTATCGCAGTCTCCTGTGCATAGTTCCTTAAGGTCCAGGACTTGTCCTCATTGGCTGGGTTGGGGTAAATGGCGCCATGATGATTCCGGCCCAAGGTTGGTCTGGCACATCTACATCTAGGATGTAGTACCTATCCTCCCGCCCCCTTATGTTAGTCTCCACGAACTCCCTGGACAGATAGTTGGAACTGACAACCTGGTTGATGGTAGCACCACCGCATTCATTTGACGTTTATTTGCAGCTTGATGCAGATTTTTTCCCAAAAGTTGAAGTGCTGCCGATGACAAAGAAAAGCACCCAACTATGGGGAAAGGTGGTGGAGTTGAAGAAAATAAAAATGAAGAAGACCCCTGAAGAAGGGGTGGATGGGAAACCCTAGCCCACGGAGTAGGAAGGGGACAAAGCATACTCGCCCATTGGCCTATGGGCTAGGCTTGGGAACGGTCTCATACCAGCCATTCCCTTCTTTGGCGGTGAGCGGGGTGTGAGAAAAATCTAGTTTCGAGACTGACAGGTATCCCACTTCAGAGAGCTAGTCCATCTGCGCTTGCACAATGATGGAGTGCTTCCACTTCCCTTTGGTGAGGGAAGTGACTCTCTCCTTTGCAGGCTCAACGAAAGGGGTCTTACTGCTATTTAATGGTCAGCTAGCCTTCCTCGGGTGGCACTCTTCGGCCATGAATTACACTAAGAGTCGAGGCATTGCCATTAGGACTTGCGTGAGAATCAAAGCACCGATGGTACATGACGTGGGTGGGGCCCATACCCGTTCCCGCACACCACTTGGACCGTCAGAGGAGAGAAAACATGTGGTCTTGTAGGGCTTCTCGTTAAGAGTGGTCTGGCCTGTCAGAACTAGTTGGGCAACTTTTCCGGGGAGCGGTATAGCTTGTCAGAACTAGTCGGGCAACTTTTCCCTCGGCACACACCAATCGATTGGCGGGCAAAGTTACCGCACACCTATCGATTGGCGGGCAAATTTCCTACGTAGTTTTCTCAGACAACCATCCATCGGTAGGTGCGCGGCAAACATTTCTTGTTTGCAAATTGGCCAGCACATTATTCATCTTCAAAACCGACGTGGTTTCGTTCACCTTGGTAGCAGCTTGGCAGGAGGACGGCTGCATGACAATACCGTACGAGGACATTCCAATGTTTCAAGACAGCGACCGAAAACGACGTACACGCTTGAATGACCCAAAGTGCAGCTAGGCTTGATGACCGGTTCATGGGCTACTGTTGGTGTCCTAGGAAATGGGTCCTCGCCATCTCAGTTCATGACCTGATGGGCCGAGCTGTGCCACACTAGGTTGGTTCCTTCCTAGGCTGCTTTTGGCAGCCTATTGCCGATTACATGGAGATTCTGGAATACTTGGAATACAATCCTACGATCCCAGAACCATGGAGGACTCTACCTCCACCGGCATAATTGACCAAGTTGGGTAAACCCTAAGACTCCCAGTGTTTACATAAGAATGGGATTGGGGTCGATGTAGATCATATTGAATCCCTTAGTACTTTACATGTACTTTATATACACTCCAACGCTATAAAGCCCAATTGGTACGTTGGGTACAATCTCCTTTCGAGGGCCTGAACCTGGGTAAATCTTGCCTCTGGTTGCCATCATGCAAAGTCGCCTAGCTAGGACAACCTACAAAGCAAGTTGCCGATTTTTTCTCTATCACACCCAATCGCATGCGCTACTTGAAGTTTCGCAAGAGTCAACCTTGTCTACCATATTGGTCAGGGCATCCATGGCCAATTGGTACAAAAGCATTAAGAGAGGGTCGCCTTACCATGATCCCTGAACCTGCCATATGCACCTATAGAGTGCCCTTTTATTACGACTCTAGTTGATGATAGATATAGAGCATCCCACACATGCCATTGACAGAAAAGTCATAATTTCTCCAGAAGTTGGAGAAAAAATGCCATAAAAACCGATGGCTATATGTAGTTATAGGAATATCAAACATGCCTTGTGGCTTTGGAAAGATCTACAGATAGACTGGGAAGCATGAAGTTGTCTTCAATCGCACCTCCCCAGATGAACGCTCTTTGCTTTTTAGAAACTAATTGGTCAAGGTTGAGGGTCACACAAACTTCTAAAGCCTCCCCCATAAAGATTTTTCAAACCTAATAATAATACTAATATGCTTGGAATCACTAATGTCCACTACCCCATCTTGGTGTGGAGGTAGGGACATCAAATCTTGGATAAGCACATGGAAATTTCTACCATGCACACACGTAATATCCTTAATCGCCATCACTATATACTATTGGATGATCATATAGTAGCATGAATAAAATGAGTAGAGAAACCCATCTTGTCCTATAACTTTATTGGGGGGCTCTTGATCAAGCTCCAAATCACGTCTTCTTTTAAAATCGATTTCGAGTGAAGAGAGATCAATAGTCGGTAAAGCAAGAACATCGAGATGAATGGTTTTCACCCTCTCCCTTGGTGTACCAATAAGATTCACAAAGCAGATGTGTTTGTTCCCCTCCGTGCAACATTATCTTCTTCACCAAGTGGCGGCATCAACACAAGGTTACTTCGAATAGGTTATGCTCTTCAAGTATTGGTTCTTGAGTTTGAGAGGGGGTACCCTTGGTCTAAGCATCGATAGTACCTACTAGAAATGGTTGTATTTACACACCGTGTACTTGCTGTTGGCATTTCTTAGGAGATATTCTAAGACGTGCTCTTAGGAGTGAAAACTCGGGATCTGGCCTTATTTAACAATTATGACACTGCACATTATTTCCTTCTTGGAGGTTTGGCTTTTAGAGAACCTTTCTTGTAGTTTGCATATTTCCAATAATGGTGGGTGGTGGATTGTGTCATTGGTCACGTCAAATTTCTTTGTTTATCCTTGCTCTTTTATGTATATTAGTGTACACATTCTCAAAGTCTCAAAGTAGGTCATAATATTTTTAACACTATAGATGCCTAGTGTAATCATCGCATCTTGATATTAATATATGACACTTTGTTAAAAAAATCTAGTTATAGAATTCAACACGATTTATTGGAAAATTGTGTGTCATCATTGTTCTTGTAAAACTAATTGAGTAGTAGGGTCTAAACACAACTTTCGTCTAAACATTAATTCCAAATAAGGTAACCCACTGTTGTCAACACCATGCATCTGGCCCACAAGTTTAATGATAGTTCCGGTTAGGAGCTAGTCACTGAGCATAACGTATTAGGTGTAAGTTAGGTTTCTCAACTAAGCATGATGCTTGTGGTTGGGAACCGTAAAATCACGATTATTAGGGAAATGCAAAAAAAGGATGTTATGTTCTGTTTAAACTCAGTTCACCCTCTTATGATGGGGGTTCCCATATGTGAATATACTATATTTCCTACACTATAAACATTTATGTAAACCTTTCTATATGAACATGTGAACACCTCATGAAATCCAGACATAATTACTACCAACATGGTACAGATTATTGTAGACGTATGGAATGACACAATATCTATACATAATCGATGCATTGAGGATGCACACAGCCAAAAAGGGAACAAAGTAAGAATAGCACAAGAAAAAAAATCTAGCACAACCAATGACACACAACAAGCAAACCATAATCAGCATCACCAATCACCCTTGAAAACACATGAACTATAAAAGAATTCTTAGACGACAACACCTTCAGGAAAGGTATAATATGAAAGCGCCTCCATTGTTGGATGCCATAGTGAACTATGGAAAAAATACGAAATATTAGATGGATTTATCTTAACAAACACATGTCAATCACAAAATAGTACTGTACACGTGCTTTTATCATTTTTATATTTTTTTTTGCTAACATAATCACAACTGGAGGAAGCTATGAACAAATGACTACATAATAATTGTTGTATTTAATAACAATTCCCCCTTCTTATTTTATGCTAAACACTTGGTTGTGATAAACTTTACTATACATGGTTGCCTTTTATTTATTCCACGTGTTTCTAGCTAGTCTTCTAATCAGATTTAGGGTATAATGTCAATGTTTATAAACACATTGTTGAGTGTGCAACCGTGCAGTCCAGTATTTGAGTCCATAAATTTAGAAATACTAAACATCAAATGCATTAATACACCATACATATCTGTCGGCACATTTTCCAGTTCAAACCATGCTTACAATATCAACATAGTGCATTGGGACTTTTATTTTCAAGCGATAAAAAATCATTAGAAGTGCAACTACACCAAACGACTTTCGATGAAAATAAAATATTTATCACCATTTTCACATGGGCATATTTTGAAATTTGGGTTGCCAGCATGTCAAGACTATTTAAGACAAACATAGTGCAGACATAGAAATAAACACACACACACACACACACACAAAAACAAAAAAACTAGGAAACAAACACACACACACACACACACAAACATACATGTTCATCCCTATGAAAGCACAAAAGTACCTCTATGAGCACGTCTGGAAGACCGCGTCAATAGATATTAAGATTGGTGAAGGCACCACATGCACCTCATAGTTGATGGACAGGTCATACCTTTGAAAGAACAGTTTCTGGAAGTCTAACATAAACAAGAAAATACGCGATCACACACAAGACTAGAACTTAAATAAGTAAAATGTGTGTGCAACGATGCCAACTCTAGAATATAATGGGTAAGCTGTTTTTTCCACAAAGAACCTAATCATTTAATTTATTCAGAGTCCAAAAGCAAGCCAAAATATGGTTAAAATAGTGAATGTACCAAAGGATACAAATATATAGAACTCCACCTAAGTTTAGTTTTGTTTGTTTGTGTGTCTCTACAAATATAGAAGACTATCTTAATTTGGCAATATTGATCACACATCATCGATCGGGTAGTGACTTTCGCTTTAATTAACTCAAGCTATAATACTCTTAGGAAAACATAATTAAAATGCCAGGCTTTCTCAGCAACAAATAAATGTCCCAAGCTTTCTAAGTTCTCTTAGAAACATGGGGAAAACATAACCTAATATGAATTATCACATTATTTATTAATGCGAAGGATCATTCTAACAACGGGTGTTACATATTTCATGCATATGTTTGGTTTGTCAACCACTCAAATCATTCAGTGAAAATAAATATTGCATCCACTACTAGATAAAAATTTATATTTTGGAAATTAATAAATCACCCTTTCAGATTTTTCGCGTCCCACTATCTACATGACTAAACTGGAAAGATTTGTTTGCTGGATATTTTGCAGTGTCATAAGTAAAGAGCTCAGTCATAAATAAAAACTCATGAGTCATGATAAAAACTGTAATTTGTAATATTTCTTGGGCGTCGTATAATTTACCTTGCTGCTTAAACAAGTGTTACATAGTGGCATCCCCACAAATCCACATTGACATGAACTATATGTGTATCAAATGCAGTTAGAGATTACTTGTCAAGGTCACAACCTTCTCCCGGCGATGACACTGTGTCAGGTGCGAGACACTATTTGGCGGCCCGCACAGGAAGAGGTCATGTCAATTATACTAGTCCCCGGCTCGCCCAACGCGAATGAGGTCATGACACTGAATTATGGCAGGAGATAGCACTTGAAGAAGGGACCGCCTATAGACACAATTACCTTTTTCATATTGTAATTAGTTTTTTCACTAACCATATGCACTGATACCCTCTTTTCCCCATTTCCTAACACCTAATTTTCACTAAGAAATTCACATAATTGTAGTAGTACACCAAGAATACTAGATTATACTAGGTAACACCCAATTGTAAGTGTACTTGAGAAATATGATAAATAATAATTAGTTATTTATTTAATGATAATATATTAATTTTGTTCTAATGCTCTACTTTTGTTTAGAAAATGGAAGTAGCATCAGATGGTCTTTCAAGGTGTTCACAACATATTTTCAACATAACACAAATAAAAGAAAAGATTGAAAGATAAGGAAGGCACAATATCCAACACGGATGCAATATTAACTAAGTATGTATATAGAAAACATAATGAAACTCTATTTCAAAAGTATAAAATATTAAATGCGTAAATTTACTTAATATTGACTACAATATAGCACAATGGAGGGATCATGAACCAACATCCCGTAGTATTCATGTAGCTAGTCAAAATCAATTAAAGATAGTGAGAATAGAAAGTAACAAATGAACATCATGAACAAAGAACTGCTAAATATGACTGCCAATTGAAGACACAATAGAGAGCCATACAACCAAAGCATACAAATTATGTCATGTGCTTTAGTACACCCACTTTTAAAAGGTTCACATCTTCAATATGGATTAGTGCTTGATATTAAAACTTACCTCTACATAAAAATTGTATTATAACCTTTTGTAATGATGACATTGTAGACTTTATTTCACGGATAAATCTATGTCCCGACTATATACATTCTCTTCATATCTTACTAAAACAATAACTTCCTCGTAAAGTTTAAGTCGTCCAATCCGAACTCCGACAGTCATTGGATACACCCTTCCCCGATTTTCATTTAGTTCTGTAGACGCACACCCTCATCCCCTCCCGTGGACGCATCTCTATTCCACATTGCACACACACAGCAGACCACCGTGCATGCTCATCGCACCATGCGGTTTGATCATAGCATCCCCTATGGCCGCCTAGTAACACTAGCCAACAACAAGCTCATGGAGGTCCATCACCCTAGTCGCAGCATGTTTTCAAACTTATGTTATCCTCCCAATGCCATTCGCAACATCATATGACCTCATTGGCACATTCCTCCGACGCTGATTCCAACACATACAGGCCACTATCCCAGCATTGTCGTCGGGTTGGTTCTAGCATGCCATGGCCGTAGTTAAAATGACTCTCTACGCCAGTTATAGCGGGTGACATAGTCATCGAAATGTCGGGGCCGGTTCAGCATATCGCGTCGTGCATTCTAGCAAGATGTCACTGCTGTTTCAGAACCACCCCTCGTCAAATACAACTCCACACATAGCCAATTGCAGCTACCGGCTAAGATGATTTGAATATCCCGTGCAACCCACCGTAGCACAATGTCGTACTCGTTCTAGCTAGAATGGCGGCCTAGGCATGTAGCACCTCCCCTCGTCGATCCCAACTCCACATGCAGGTGGTTAGACTAGGTAGCATTAGCTGTTCAAGCATGGTGCCTCCCTAGCATGGAGTTTGCAGCACGACGTGGCGGTCATCCACACGAGGACATTAATGTTGTACCGCCGGTCGAGGTTGTTAAAGTCGGTGGTCGTATGCCATCCTCGGTAGTCACCATGGTCGTCGGTGGGTCCCCGTCATAGCCCCCAGGGTCCCCCTAGCAGTGCCAGATATGGCAGCAGTAAAGCATCACGGCTGGCACAGGGCAGAGGGGGATTTGCAGCAAATTATATTGCCTATTACTATTGTTTGTGCATCATCATGGCATCATCAGCATTGCGTCGACACCACGTTTCCTTTGTACCATATTATCTGGGTGTTTTTATTAAAGTTATAACCCTATTTTATTTTGTGGTTCTCCAGAAAGGTGAATAGTACCCTAGTCATCTGACCTTCTACTCAGATACTAACTGGACACCTCGCACATGGTTGTGTGATGCTATTTAAATTATTTTATAAATGTGAATTAAAAGTTCTCAAAAATAATTCGAAAGTTTGTGTGTGGTCTTTTTATAGTATATTGAGGCCGCGTGTCAAATTTCATGTAGTTAGGAGTGGATTTAATACGTGAACGTTTGAATATATGAGGTGTAGTACCAAATTAAATTAATAAACTATTTCTGAGAAGTAAAATATCATGGATTCTTTTTCCTCTTACCTAAATGCCCCAAATATCTAACACTCAACCATTCCACCCTTTGGTATATATAAATGATAATTCCCGACCAAAAATGACACCTTTGAGAGACGAAATTAGGATTCCAAGCCGCCAATCCCAAAAAGACCCTCTTCCCTTTCGAACCTTTGCTGGGAAAGGTGACATTTGCGAATGTTTCGATGGCACTCTTAGTTGTTTGAGGGTTGACAATTTTTTCGGGACAAGCATAAAGTTTCTGGGAAGAAGAAAATTCTGCAATAGAAAACAAGCAGAAATTGCTATTATTGGATCATATGACACATCCAAAAATGTCAAAAAATACCATTCTTTTGTCATCCTCATTCCAAAAAGGTCCGCCTGATAGTGTTACAAATTTTGAAACCTAGCCCTTCGCTAGATCTGGACAGTCATATCATCAAAGTGCTCCCAGTGCCTTGAACCCACGCCAGACATGTCTGCCTGTCGATAGCAGCCACCACCTAGCGTGCCTCGCCCGAGCTCCTCTCGAGGTGCTCATCGAACTGATCGCCTTCGCCCAGAATCTTCCATGCCAACTACTTTTATGTGTGTTGCTGCCTTTCTACTAGTAACCCACAAGTGTAGGGGATTAGTTGTAGCCTCTTTTGATAAGTAAGAGTGTCGAACCCGACGAGGAGCTAAAGGCAGAACAAACATTCCCTCAAGTTCTATCGACCACCGATACAACTCTAAGCACACTTGACGTTTACTTTACTAGAACAAGTATGAAACTAGAAGTACTTTGTATTTTTTGTTGGATAGGTTTGCAAGAATATAAAGAGCACGTAAATATAAACTAGGGGCTGTTAAGATAAAGAAGCAATAAAGTTAATATAGCGAGTGTGGAAAAGTGGTGGCAGGAGTTGCGAAATTGTCCCTAAGCAATTGACTACGTTACTAGTCCGATAACAAGTTTTATGCGGGAGAGGCCACTGCTAGCATGTCATCCCTTACTTGGAATTCTATGCACTTATGATTGGAACTATTAGCAAGCATCCGCAACTAATAACGTTCATTAAGGTAAAACCCAACCATAGCATTAAGATTTATTGGTCCCCCTTCAATCCCGTATGCATCAATTTCTATGCTAGGTTGAACCTTCTGTCACTCTTGTCCTCCAATACGCAGTCCTATCAACATACAACTAACCCTATGGTGAGATCCACGCACTCGCTCATATGATGGGCACCAAAGGACAGCAACATAACCACAAGCAAATTAAATCAATCATAGCAATTCACCAATCACTGATAGGATAACGATAATCTACTCAGACATCATAGGATGGCAACACATCAATTGATAATAATATGAAGCATAAAGCACCATGTTAAAGTAGAGGGCACAACGGGTTGTGGGAGAGTGGACCGTTGTAGATAGATGGGGGAAGGTGATGGAGATGTTGTTGAAGATGACAAAGGTGTTGGTGTAGATCGCCGTCACACGATGATGGCCTCGGTGGCACTCCGGTGCCACCAGAAGCGAGGGGGCGAGAGCCCCCCTCCTTCTTCTTCGTCCTTGACCTTCTCCCTAGGTGGGAGAAGGGTTTCCCCTCTCGTCCATGGCATCCATGGCGGTAGAGGGGCGAGAGCCCCTCCGAGATTGGATCTATCTCTGTGTCTCTCTCTGTTTTTGCGTTCCCAGATTCCGGCCCTTCACTGTTTCTTATATTCCCGGAGATCCGTAACGCCGATTAGGCTGATTTTTTGACACGATTTTTATCCGGATATTAGCTTTCTTGCGGCGAAAGAAGGGCATCAACCGCCTTACGGTGTGGCCACGAGGGCCCAGGGCGCGACTGCCCCTGATGGGTGTGCCCTCCTTCCTCGTGGCCCACTCGGGCATCATCTCATGTTGGTTCCGCTTCCCAAAATTCACATATATTCCAAAAATATTCTCTGTCCATTTTTATTCCGTTTGGACCACGCTCTAACAATTATAAGTGAAGCAAAAGAGCATTCTACAAATGGTGGTTTTCTATGTGAAGAGAAACATGCAATCCAAACTTCAAATGATATAAGTGAAGCACATGAAGCATTCTATAAAGCCATACTCAAAAGATATAAGTGAATTGCAAAGAGCATTCTATAAATCAACCAAGGACAATCTCATACCAGCATGGTGCATTTATTAAAAGAAAAATAAAAAGCACACGACGCTCCAAGAGTTTACGCATATCATGTGAATGAAACGAATCCGAAAACGTACCAATACTTGTTGAAGAAAGAAGGGATGCCTTCCGAGGCATCCCCAAGCTTGAGCTCTTGCCTCTCCTCCTTCTTCTCACATCGAGACATCGTCAGTCTTCGAACACTTCATCCAGACAAAACTTAACCGAACTTTTAGTGACGGGGTTAGTGCATATGATCAATAAAATCCCATCATGTACTGCTCTAACATTATTGTATAATTATGAACAAACATTACCTACTGTATGCTATCGTAATTCTATGACCCCAAGTCAAGGAGGCATCAACAAGAATTCAAACATATGCAAATAATGAAGCTATAATAGCAATCTGTGAAAACATGACAGTCTGTAGTAATCTGAACATTAACCATACTTCTGTAACTCTTAAAATTCTGGAAAAATTAGGAAAAATTGACAATTTGTATAGCAAGACTTTGCAAAAAGTTTCAGATCCTTTCGGCGTTCCAATAAAAAAATGTAAAATCGCGCACTACAGTCAAAGTTTCTGTTTTTGCACCGCACAAGCCAACAAGCAGTTTAATCATCCTAAAGGAAACTCTTGGCACATTATTTTTATAATACAATGCAATTGTACAAGGGGATAATTATTTTTGTTGAAAAGTTTATGTAATCAAGGTTCACAAAGTTTCCATGGGCGTGAACAAAGTTCAAGGCTAGCTCCCACTTTAACAATGCTCGTCTTTCTCACTTTCGCTTTTCTTTTTGAAAAAGTTTTAGGTTCCCCTCTTTATTTTTTTGTTTTTAAACTTTATAAAAGCATACAAAGAAATAAATGACTCTCTATAACTTCCGGGTTGTCTCCCTGGCAGCGCTTTCTTTAAAGCTATTAAGCTAGGCATATAGTGCTCAAGTAATGGATCCACCCGGATCCCAAGGTATATCAAAGCCAATTTTAATTAGCAATGATTTGGCATTTAGTAGTGAGCACAAAGTGATATGTGTCATGAAACGACGAAGTCTAACTCTCTTCCTATGCATAGGCATGTCATACAAGAACAATTCATGCACATCAAGTAAAGGCCAATGCATAGTATAAGCAGTTTCTTGCAATTTTATCATGTTGGAAACATAGAGAGGCGGAGATGCAATTCCTCTCTCATAATAATTGCAAGTAGGAGCAGAAAGCACATGCATATTATATTAATCAAAATCATCATGTGTAACAGAAAAAGGCAACCCATCAATATAATCCTTAATAAGTGCAAACTTCTCCAATATAGTGTAGTTTGGAGAACTCAAAAATATAATAGGACTATCATGCGTGGATGCAATAGCAACAATCTCATGTTTAACATAAGGAACTATAGCAAGTTCATTTCCATAAGCATAATTCATATTGGCATCTTGGCCACAAGCATAGAAAGCATCATCAAAAAGGGATATTTCAAAAGAATCAACGAGGTCATAACAATCATCATAGCATTCATCCTTCGATAAGCACGAAGGGAAATTAAACAATGTATGAGTTGAAGAGTTACTCTCATTAGAAGGTGGGAACGGGTAGCTAATCCGCTCTTCCTCCTTTTGTTCTTCGCTCTCCTCCTCATCAGTTTCATCCAATGAGCTCACATTGTCATTAATTTCTTCTTCCATAGACTCCTGCAAAATATTAGTCTCTTCTTTGACAGTGGAGGAGTCCTCAATATATGGTTTAACATAGGCATTAGAAGCATAATTATCATAACAATATTTAAATATGGCAAAATTTTCAGATTTGTAAAGAGTACATCATACTTTTCAATCAAAGAAGCAATTTCATAAGCACCCTTAAAAGCAACAAATTCTTCAATTTGTTGAACATCATAGTAACTATAAACACCCTTAGCATACGAAGATACGATTCCATTATCACTAAACTCACATTGGTAGGGAAGGTGTTTCGTAGGGTCTTCAGAACAACAAGTAAAATCACAAATTTCACATAAATTCCAAGCATAACATTGCAAACGATGAATTTGATCTCGTAAAAGTTTCCCTTTTTTAGACATGCGGTGTCGCACATAACAAGCATGCTCATCTAAAGATTTTCCCTCAACTAAGCTAGTTGCGGTTTCATCCCGAGCACTTAGGGATTGAAGATGATCCAAGTAATAAGCTTTAGTAGTGTGAAAGATTTTGAGTGGTTCTTCAACCATTGGTTCAGTAGGTACCACTAAATTTTTTGGTATTTTGCGTTTCCTACCCATAACTAAAGATAGAAAACAACTTAGAACAGCAAATAAAATCTACTTAGTGATAAAGCAAACAAGCACACACGAGAATATTCACCCCACTGCTATTGCTCCTCGGCAACGGCACCAGAAAAAGGACTTGGTAACCCACAAGTGTAGGGGATCAGTTGTAGCCTCTTTCGATAAGTAAGAGTGTCGAACCCAACGAGGAGCTAAAGGCAGAACAAATATTCCCTCAAGTTCTATCGACCATCAATACAACTCTACGCACGCTTGACGTTTACTTTACCTAGAACAAGTATGAAACTAGAAGTACTTTGTAGTTTTTCTGGGATAGGTTTGCAAGAATATAAAGAGCACGTAAATATAAACTAGGGGCTGTCAAGATAAAAAAGCAATAAAGTTAATATAGCGAGTGTGGAAAAGTGGTGGTAGGAGTTGTGAAATTGCCCCTAAGGAATTGACTACGTTACTAGACCGATAGCAAGTTTTATGTGGGAGAGGCCACTTCTAGCATGTCATCCCTTAGTTGGAATTCTATGCACTTATGATTGGAACTATTAGCAAGCATCCGCAACTACTAACGTTCATTAAGGTAAAACCTAACCATAGCATTAAGATATATTGGCCCCCCTTCAATCCCGTATGCATCAATTTCTACGCTAGGTTGAACCTTCTGTCACTCTTGCCCGCCAATACGTCGTCCTATCAACATACAACTAACCCTATGGTGTGATCCACGCGCGCGCTCATATGATGGGCACCAAAGGACAGTAACATAACCACAAGCAAATTAAATCAATCATAGCAATTCACCAATCACCGATAGGACAACCATAATCTACTCAGACATCATAGGATGGAAAGACATCATTGGATAATAATATGAAGCATAAAGCACGATGTTCAAGTAGAAGGTACAGCGGGTTGCGAGAGAGTGGACCGCTGTAGATAGATGGGGGAAGGTGATGGAGATGTTGGTGAAGATGACACATGTGTTGGTGTAGATCACCGTCACACGATGATGGCCCCGGTGGCACTCCGATGCCACCGGAAGCGAGGGGGAGAGAGCCCCCTCCTTCTTGTTCTTATTCCTCGACTTTCTCCCACGTTTCCCCTCTGGTCCATGGCCTCCACAGCGGCGGAGGGGCGAGAGCCCCTCCGATATTGGATTTGTCTCTCTGTCTCTCTTTATTTTTGCGTTCCCAGATTCTGGCCCTTCACCGTTTCTTATATTCCCGGAGATTCGTAACTCCGATTGGGCTGATTTTTTGACACAATTTTTATACGGATATTAGCTTTCTTGCGGGGAAAGAAGGGCATCAACCGCCTTACGGTGTGTCGACGAGGGCCCAGGGCGATCCTGCCCCTGGTGGGTGCGCCCCTAGCTCGTGGCCCACTCGGGCATCGTCTCATGTTGGTTTCGCTTCCCAAAATTCACATATATTCCAAAAAAATATCCGTCTGTTTTTATTCCGTTTGGACTCCGTTTGATATGGATATTCTGCGAAACAAAAAACATGCAACAAATAGGAACTGGCATTGGATTAATATGTTAGTCCCAGAAAATAGTATAAAAAGTTGCCAAAAGTATATGAATGTTGTAGAATATTGGCATGGAACAATAAAAAATTGTAGATACGACGAAGACGTATCATCCACCTTGCCAGAGCGCCGCTAATCACTGGTACAGTGAGATACTATACCAACGGTTTTTAACCCCTTTCCCAGACAAAGTTTTAAACCGTATGTTTGGGCTAGGGGGTCCTTACAACACGACCCAGAAACAATCTGAGATAGGAATTAGGAATGCATACATTTTCAGAACCAAGTGTATGTAATGCCCGCATCTAGCCCAAACGCGAATCGTCACACAACTATTTGTTGTATCCCAAACACTCCATCCTGCTACTCTTCTGCGCTCGCATTACCATCACACTTTGAAAGTGCAACTAATCCCTGGGTGGTTTTGATAATTCATAACAACATATATCACATTGAACTAATGTCCATTTAAGATAAATATTTCAGGATGTTCAATGATTGGTGATACGTCTCCAACGTATCTACAATTTATGAAGTATTCATGCCATGTTTACAACAATTTTATATGATTTTGGTATGATTTAATTAGAACTAACCCAGACTGACGCTGTTTTCAGCAGAACTACCATGGTGTCGTTTGTTTGCAAAAATAAAAGATCTCGGAATGGGCTGAAAATTTGCGGTGATTTTTAATGGACCAAAAGAGAACACCGAACCACAAGCGTTGGACCAGAAGAGTCATGAGGCGACGACAAGGTAGGGGGCGCGCCCTAACCCCCGAGAGGGTGCTCCTACCTTGTCGCTGCCTCATGGACCCCCTTGACGTGAAACCGACACCAAAAATTCCTATAAATATAGAAACCCCCGAAAATAAACATAGGTCGGGAGTTCCGCCGCCGTAAGCCTCTGTAGCCACAGAAAACCAATCTAGGCCCTCTCTAGCACCCTTCCGGAGCGGTCCATCGTCACCAGAGGCCATGGAGGAGGATCCTGGAGGGGGCCATCATCGTCATGGTGGCCAAGGACCAGAGGGAGAACCTCTCCCCATCTAGGGGGAGGCCATGGTGGAGAAAGCACAAGGGGAAGAACCTCTCCCCCTCTCTCTCGGTGGCACTGAAGTGCCATGTGGGGAACCATCGCTGTGGTGATCGTCTTCATCAACATCACCATCATCATCACCATCCTCATCTCTTTTACGCGGTTCACTCTCCTTCACACCGTTGTAATCCCCTACTTGAACATGGTGCTTTATGCCACATATTATGATCCAATGATGTGTTGCCATCCTATGATGTTTTGAGTAGATTTCATTTGTCTTTTGGGTTGATTGATGATCTAGATTGGTTTGAGTTGTATGTTTTAATTTTGTGCTGTCCTATGGTGCCTTTCGTGCCGCGCACACGTGAAGGATTCCCGCTATAGGGTGTTGCAATACGTTCGTCATTCGCTTATAATGCATTGCTAGAGTGACATCAGCTTAAACCCGAGTAATGGGGTTGTTGCGTATGGGATAAAGGGGATGTGATACTTTAATGATATGGTTGGGTTTACCTTAAGGATCTTTAGTAGTTGCGGATGCTTGCTAGAGTTCCAATCATAAGTGCATATGATCCAAGAAGATAAATTATGTTAGCATATGCATCGCCCTCATATGAAATTGCAATGAAGACTACCGATCTTGTTAACAATTGCCTAGGACTATTCCGCACATCGATCCATCATTATTCCACACTCGCTATTTATAATATATAATGATATATTCTAACTTTATATTAACATCACCTACTTTTATATTTTAGTTCTCCGATATCATGCAAAGTTATCCTCTTCATACGCACAATATAGTTTTATTTCTCGTTTCTAGATGGAAGCAAATTTTCGGTGTACGTAGAGTCGTATCAGTGGCAGATAGGACTTGAGAGAATATTGAACTTACCTTTAGCTCCTTGTGGGTTCGACACTCCATACTTATCACTTCCACCTTTGGAAATTGCTATGATGATTCCTTGAACTTGGGGATTATCAAGCTCTTTTCTGGCGCCGTTGCCGGGGAGCAATAGCGTGGGGTTGATATTCTCCTGTGTTCTTGCTTGCTCTCTTCACCAAGTAGATTTTGTTTTGCGTTTTTTGTTTTCTTTAGTTGTGGGTGAAGCAAACAAAAAATTAAAAGAATGAAAATACCAAAAATATTACTCACCTCATTTTCCTAAAAACTTTTTCGAAAAGAAAAGTGAAAGTAAGAAGGACGAGCACCGTTGAAGTGGGGGAGATCCTTGAACTTTGTTCATGCCCTTGGAAACTTTGCAAATCTTGAATTACAGAAACTTTCCGAAAAAATATTTATCCCCTTGTATATATCCATTTTATTATAAAAATAATGTGCCAAGTTTTTGTAATGCCCCGGATGTAATACTTTCCCTTTTGGGTATATAATATATCTCCGGCTTCATCTATTTCCATTCCGGGTTCGTTGTCTTTCGGGTTTTCGTCGTTTTGTTGTGGAGTGTGTGGCATTCATTCATATCATGTAGACATGTGCATCGCATTGCATTTGTGTTGTCGGTTGCATCCGGTTCCGCGTGTTTCTTCCCTTTGTCCGTTTCGCGTTCCGGAGCTCCCTCACGTGTCCATGACGTCCCGTAGGCCTACTTTGTTGTTCGGGCGTTTAACGTTACCGGTGTGCCACGAGGTTGTTGTGTGTGTTGTTGTTTTGTTGTGTGCAACCCGCCTCTCAAATCTCGTCTCGTTTGGACTCCCTCAGTTTTTCCATCCGTTGCTCGTGTGGGTCCGAAGTGCCTTCACTTTGTGTCCCGGAAACACCCCTACTGCATTCTTTTATCTCCTTCTAGGCCTTTTAATCTAACCTCGCGATCGGATCCGTCGGATCGCGATCGGAGGGCTCCTAGCGCCCCTAAATCCCCTCCTAACCCTAAAAACTGCTATTTATAGACCCCCCCTAGGTCCATTTTTGGCATCCTACCTTCCTCCACCTACCTCTAGATCCATTCCCCTCATTCCTTTCTGTGCTTGGCCTTCCTCCCGAGGGAAACCAGCTCCGTCGCCAGATCCCTCGATCGGCGCCAAGTCAACGACCCCGTCGCCTCTTCGATCGGGTCTCCAGGCCGTTCCCCTCGTCGATCTGGGAGGCCAGACTGTCCGCTCCGCCGGCCCGTACGTCCTCGAGCGCGCCAGGACCACTTGGCCGGCCGCTTCGCCGATCTGGCCTCAGCCGTCGGGCTCGGCCCAGTCATCAACCGCCCCGCGCCAGGCTTCTCCACCGCGCTCCTTCGGGCCCGCATCTCCCGCTCTCCAGCGCCGCCTGGCCTTCTCCGCGCCGCGACCGGGCCGCCTCCCAGCCGAGGCCGCGGTGGGCCGCCGCCGCCCTGGACCGCTCCCCTCGCCTCAGTGGGCCACCGCTCTTCACCGCGGCGCCGAGCCAGGTGGGCTCCCGCCTCGCCTCCGTGCGGCCGGTGGGCTCGCCAGCTGCCGGGCCGCTCCGCTCCTTCGCCACCAGGCCACACCAGCCCCGCCGGCTGGGCCCTCCAGCGCCGCCTGGGCCGAGGCTTCTCCGCCGCGCCGGCCCGTCTTCTTTTTCCAGATCCGATCTGGACTGAGGTTGAACCCTAATATTCACCAAGTCCCAGATCTGTTCATCTCTGATGCTAAGTTTGAACTGCTCTAACTTTTTGCCTGATGCTCCGTTTTGCGCGTATAATATGTCCAGACGTTCGTGGAGACTTCCTCTACGTTTTACCTGTTGTTGTGATGCATGTTAGAGATCGTCTAGGTGCTCGTTTTGCTGTTTCAAGAGTGCATCATGATATAAACTGCTGCTATGTGTTATTTTTGTGCCACCTTTGCCATGTGATATCTTTTAGCTCGTTTGTCCGAATGATGCAAATGACATGTCCACGTGTTCGTCTTGCCACGAACTACGTATTGCTTGTGATAGGTTGCATGGTATATTTATTATTGCCTTGTTATCATCGTTGCAAAGTGCCATGTTCATGTGATGTTGTTTCACTTGTTATGAAATGCCATCTTGTTGAGCTCGTTGCGATCGTTGTGTTCACCTCTATGATGCATGCTTGTGTGTTTCGGGATCACCTTCATATGCACTTTGATGAGGTCCTTACCCTTTGCCATGTTTAGTTTCGAGGTGACTTAAACATGCTCTTTTAGTTGCTATGATGTTATTGCTGTTTTAGGACTTAGTGGATTTTCACTAAGTCTGAAATCTGTAACGTTCCGATGCCATGTTCGTGTGATGTTCTAGGACAAAGCATGTTAGTTTTGGGGTGGATTTTGATTGCTCCTTGTAGTATATATTGTTGTCTTTCCATTCATGTACTCACATGTCCATTTAAGTGGCTGTAGCATGTTTAACTTTTGCTCCAAAGTTTCAATAAAATTCTGCTGCCAGAATTTTATTGTCAAGTTCAATATGTCCAAGATCATTGCTATTGATCCGTGGCTCCGTTGGGGTGCACCTTTGGACTTAGTTGCTGTACTATATGTCTAGTTTGTGTTCGTGCCTTTTGCCATGTTATTTAAATGCTGTAGCTCAATTATTTTGAGCTCCGAAGATGCTATGTTGCTGTAATTTTCAGCTTTCGCTCAAATCTTGTTTCGGGCATAACTTTTAGCTCGTAACTCCGATTTCAGCGAATCTTATATCAAACTTGATTGTTTTTCCGTGTAGATTAATAATATCAGATTGTTATCATGTTTTGAGGTGATTTTCTTGAGTGATATTTTCCGTGCTCCATGTGCATCCTTAGTGCATCCATCATGCATTCATGTTTTTCGAGTGCGCATTGCATCTTGTTGATTGGTGCTTGGTGTGATTGTTTTGTTTAGAGCCGGAAGCTGAGACCGAGTACGAGGTTGAGCACGAGGTTTCCAACGAGGTTGAGCACGAGGACCCTTCTTACGATCCGAACGACTTCTCTTCAGGCAAGATGATCGAACCCCGATAACATTACTATCTTTGCCTATTGCTAGTAGTCTCGATCTATAGTTTTGCCTCGATGCCCATGATCTTCTTGTCAGCCTCCTACTTGTAACCAATTGGCATGTTTAACCAACCTACCTATGCAAACCGTTGCTTGGCTAAGTACGCTTCGCTCAGCCCTTCTTATAGCATTGCTAGTTGCAGGTGAAGATCGAAGATGCTTGCTTCATGTTGAAGTTTGGTTGGGTTATATCACACTATATAAATGCTTAAAATGAAATCATCTATATATTGGCAAGGGTGGAAGCCTAAGCCTTTTGCTTGGTGATTTGTTCCACTCATGCCGTTAGGATCCGTATAAGCCGGTTTTATGTTCCTTGATTATGCGTTCCTAACACGGTTGGGGTGTATGGGACCCCCTCGATAAACCGCTAAGTGCTAAGTCTTTTCCAGCAAGTCCCAACATTGGTACTATTTGCCTAATAACAAACTAAACTTGCATAGGGAGTTATAAACCCTTTTTCTTAATTCAACAACCCGGGCCAGTGCTCCTCATGAGTGTTGGTCCAAATTGGGGGTTACGCGGGGCCACCTCGAGGGAACTCAAGGTCTGGTAAAAACCTGTGGGATCACCCATCCGGTCGTGGCCTGAGACGAGATACGCGCGGCTACTATCTGGGTGTCAGCACGCCGGGAGGATTTGCTGGATTAGCCTTACCTTAGCTCGGTATATCTTGAGCACGGGATTCCGAGGATACTCGGGTCTTCCCACTTTGGAGTTGCGACTCCGCGGATCGTGGGCTTGTAATGGGTCAAGTTGGAACACCCCTGCAGGGTTTGAACTTTCGAAAGCCGTGCCCGCGGTTATGTGGCAGATGGGAGCTTGTTAATTCCGGTTGTAGATAACTTGACACAATGATACTAATACACTACCAGCGTGTGTTCCGTGACTGTCAATTTCCGAATAGGGATTCGGGAGTTGAACACGGAGGGGTTATGATTGTGAGCTTTGTAGCTAGGATCACTTCGTGATCACTTCTCGCCGAGGCCTTCTCTTCTCGCTCTCACTTACGTAAGCTAGATGCTAGTTGCTGCTGCAGACTTATTCTTTTCTTTAGCCTTATCCTCACCCAAAGGCTTTGATAGTCTTGTTATCCGGGAACAGGATTGCTGAGTCCTCTGTGGCTCACAGTTACTTCACACACCAGATGCAGGTCCAGCTGTGAGCTATCCAGGTGATGGCACCGACTGGATTGGGAGTACGACGAAGAGCGTAGTCGGTACTATGTGCGCTACCCGGACGATCAGTAGTGGAGTCTCTTACTAGGATTAGATCCGCCTGTGGTTTATTTATCTATGTTTTGTACTTTGACATTTGGCTTTTGCCCTTAGAGGGTTGTGATGTTCTTAATGTATGATGTTTGAGACTTGTACTGTAATTCTGTGACGTGGCGAGTGTAAGCCAACTATTTTCAGTTTACTATCCCTCTTTTACATGAGTTGTGCAAAGATTACCAAACTTGAGATCATTCTAGGATGGATTTATGCCTTTAAGTCGTGCCTCGACACGTAGGAGGTATAACTCCATCCTGGGCATTACAAGTTGGTATCAGAGCCTTCTCCGACCTAGGAGCCCCCACTGTTTGATCGAATCGTTGACGGTCGAGTCTAGGCACACACTGAAAACTTTTTGAGTCCTATATTATATCGGAGAGTAGGATTTCTTTGCTTCTCATCCCCTTTCTCTCTGGTGAGGACTCCTGACGTCTACTCTTGTCTCTCCTATCTTCAAAATTTGCACAATTTTGTTTTAGGAATCCCGCGAGTATTCTGGGATTGTTTCGATGTTCTTGTGACAAGGATATTGTTCCCGATGCCTCCTGTTACCGAGGAGTTGAGCTTCGGGGTATCATTGTAACAAGCATATCGCGGCAGTACTAAATACTTAAGACGGCCGACATCGAAAATCTCCCCTATACGGCCAGTGGCAAGATAACCCCGACATCACCCAGTACTGGGGAGGTAGTTCGGGAGTATTGCCATAGCTTGTTATAGTGGATGCTTTTCGAAGATCCGAGGTACACAGTTTCCGAGAAAGACTGGTTATGTGTTGAAGGATGGATACACCTGGATGTAGGTTAGAGTTGATTGCGCGGTGCTTCCCGTGTATCCCCAACACCTGATTGCATAACTGGAATCTTTCGGAAATCTATAGGTGGGTTTTATCCAGTAGATCGTAGGCATTCTTCCAACGAATGCAGGTTAGTGAGTTCGGGGTTCGACATTGAGTGAAGAGGTTATATGACCGAAGTTACTATCAGGAGTTGCATCTTAAAGGGTCCTTGGCTATGCTGATCCGGGGATTGCAAAACCTTTTCGTAACGCGTTCATATGCTTTCAGCACAAAGATGTTAGAACGAAACTCCTCTCTTGTGTTTGTTCCCGTCTGTACCTTGTTGTTTTCTTATTTTATCCTTTTGATCCCAATGTGGCTTCTCGTGAAGATTGATGTTATCATTTAACTGAGAATATTATTCGTTCCTCTTGTTCGGATGTTTTCATTCGTTCTATTGTTCGAATGATTATTGTGAAGACTTGTTGCAATTCATTCCATTGATTCAGCTTATTCCTTTTGTCAATCAATTGCTGATTCATGGTCATTTCTTACAGGATGGCTCCGAAAAAGGTTCCCAACGCTAACCCATAGGTGGAAGAGGTTCCAGAACATCCTCCTTCCCCTCCTCCTCTGCCTGAGGCTTGGAGAGCAATTATGCAGACTACTGCTCAGAACACTCAGTTGATGATGCAGATGATGCAGATGATGCAAGCTAATCAAACTAATCAGGGTGTTCCAGGGAACCAAGGCAACTTCTTCAACCAGCCGCACCATGCTACCCTCAACCAGTTCTTGGCCAACAATCCTAAAGCTTTCAGTTACTGTGTCGACCCTCTTGATGCTGAAGATTGGCTAACCGATATCAAGAAGCATTTTGAGTGCAGTAACGTGAAGGAAGATGATTATGTGAAGTTTGCAGCCTTCCAACTGAAAGATCAAGCAGCTGACTGGTGGCAGCAGTACAAAGACTCCAGGCCGGGTCAAGTGATCTCTTGGGAGAATTTCTGCAAGGATTTCCGCTCGCACCACATTCCTACAAGTGTCATCGAGGGTATGCGTGAGCAATTCCGCAACCTCAAGCAGGGCTCCATGGCAGTCTATCAGTATAATGTCAAGTTCCAAAACCTCGCTCGCTATGCTAAGCAAGACATTCCTGATGCCAAGAGTAAAATCTATCAGTTCCGTGGAGGTCTCAAAGATGAACTTCAGCTTGCTCTCACTTTGTTCGAGCCAGATGAATTCGACAAGTTCTATAACATGGCTTTGAAACAAGAAGCAGCTCAGCTTAAGATGGAGGCTTCTAAGAAGAGAATTCGAGATGCTGTTCACTCTTCCTCATCGTCTCAGTTGGCTGCGAAACAACAGAAATTCTGGCTTCCTCCTCCTCCAGTGATTCGAGCTCCATACAACAACTCCAACAACAAGAACTCTAGTGGTCGTGGTTTCTCCCACCCACCCAAACCGAGCAACCAGTCGAAGAAGCAGTTTCAGTCTCAAGGCTCCAAGTCAAGTGGCTCTCATTTCCGTCCTCTCTCAGAAGTGACTTGCAACAAATGCACTCAGAAAGGTCACTATGCCAACAGATGTCCGAATCCGAAGCGTCTTCCTCCTCGTCCACCTATGAGTTCAGCTATTGTCAGGCATGATCCAAAGTCTGCAAGGGTTAATCTGATGAATGCAGCACAAGCGGAGGCTTCTTCTGATGTCATTTTGGGTAACCTTCCATTGAACTCTATACCTGCTAAAGTTTTGTTTGATTCGGGTGCTTCATGCTCTTTCATGTCTCAACCTTTTGCATCCAAGTATAATGTGGACATCAAAAGTTTTCCAAGGGAGTTATCAGTTGTTTCTCCAGGTAGATTGATGCATTCTCGTATATATGCTCCGGATGTTTCTATTCGCATGGGTGATTATCGATTTTTGGCTTCTCCGGTGATTCTTGGTCATTCTGACATCGACCTCATCCTCGGAATGGATTAGCTTTCTCAGCATGATGCTCACATTGATTGTGCACAAAAGGAAGTCAAGTTGACTCATTCGGATGAAGATGTGATTATCTTCGCCTCCAGGGATAATACTATTCGGCTTTTCTCTCTCAATGATAAGGGCGAAATTAATGCCATAGATCAAATTCCTGTGGTGAACGAATATCAAGACGTCTTTCCAGAAGAACTTCCAGGCATGCCTCCACACCGTCAGGTGGAGTTTGTCATTGAACTCGAGCCGGGCACTGAGCCTGCATGCCGGCGTCCATACAAGCTCTCTCCGGATGAATTGAAGGAATTGAAGAAGCAGCTTGATAAGCAGGAGAGTATGGGTCTCATCAGATCGAGTACATCTCCGTGGGGCTGTGGTGTCTTATTTGTCAAGAAGAAAGATGGCACGGAGCGTCTCTGTGTTGACTACCGGCCTTTGAACAAGAAGACGATTAAGAACAAGTATCCGCTCCCCAACATCAACGAACTCTTTGAGCAGCTCAAAGGAGCTAAAGTGTTCTCTAAGCTTGACCTCCGAATGGGCTATCATCAAATTCGCATTCGCGAGGAAGACATTCCCAAGACGGCCTTCAGAACGAGCTACGGTTCATACGAGTATACCGTCATGTCCTTCGGTCTCGCCAATGCTCCTCCTACCTTTTCAAGGATGATGCATTACATCTTCAACCCTATACTGGCGAGTTCATGCTTGTGTATCTGGATGATATTCTGGTGTTTTCCAAGAATGAAGAAGATCACGAAAAGCACTTGCGTCTGGTTCTTGATCGACTCCGAGAGCATAAATTCTATGCCAAGTTCTCCAAGTGCGAGTTTTGGCTCGATAAGGTTTTGTACCTGGGCCACATCATCTCAGCTGACGGTATTGCGGTTAATCCCGAGAAAGTTGAAGCAATTGTCAACTGGGAAGCTCCTCAGAACGTCAAGCAGCTCCGCAGTTTTCTGGGTCTTGCCAGCTATTGCAGAAGATTTGTTGAAAACTTCTCCAAGATTGCCAAGCCTCTTTCCAACCTGCTTCAGAAGAATGTCAAATACTTTTGGTCTCCAGAGTGTGAATTGGCATTCAAAACCCTAAAAGAGAAGCTTGTCTCTGCTCCAGTTCTGACTCCTCTGGATGAAACCAAGCCCTATGAAGTATTCTGTGATGCTTCTCTTCAAGGTCTTGGTGGTGTGCTTATGCAAGATAAGAGAATTGTGGCATATACTTCTCGGCAGCTCAAGCCAAGTGAGAAGAACTATCCCACACATGATCTCGAGCTAGCAGCTGTGGTACATGCTCTGATTACGTGGAGACATCTGTTGTTGGGCAGAAAGGTCGACATCTTCACTGATCACAAGAGCTTGAAGTACATCTTCACACAGCCGCATCTGAACCTCCGCCAGACTCGTTGGGTTGAAATGATCCAAGAGTATAACCCCAACATTGAAGTGTACCAAGAACGACATCTGGATCATCATGAGCGTTCTTGGCTGAGACGTGATGCACACGTCCATGTTCGATGGGAGCTGACTTAACAATGATCATCTTGCGTGATGATTTATCACGTCTAACAGATTTTTCGGACTGGGATGGAGCAACACGGTTCTGAGTGCAAATACGGGCAATGTGTCCCGGTTCTCCGCACTTGTAGCAAATCCTGGAGGTAGGACGTGGACCCGTATTGGCAAACGGTCTATCAATAGGCATGGGTGGAGCATATTGCTGAACTGGAAGAGGTACCACACGAGATGGCCTCGGAGGATAAATGGGTGGAAGAACAGAGTTCGGAACCCAAATCCGGCGCTTCTGGAGACTAGTACCGGAGGAAGATCCCAGATCAAGGGCGTGCTTACGAGACTCATCGTAAGTGAGCTAAGCTGTCTGTGCGTTGATGGCCTTGTTCACAAGAGCATGGAATGTGTTGCAATGATGCAAGTGGAGATCACGACGCAGTTTGGGGTTGAGACCCTTCCGGAACCTAGCCTGCTTCTTGGCGTCCGTGGACACTTCTTCTGTAGCATAGCGGGCGAGGTTCTCAAACTCTCGACCATAGGCATCAACAGCCATCTTAGCCTGTGTAAGACTACAGAACTCTTCTCTCTTACGATCGATAAGGGCTTGAGCGATATGATGTTCACGAAAAGCCTCGGTGAAATCTCTCCAGGTAGGAATCTGGCCAGCTGGAATCATGGCCTCATAGTTCTGCCACCAAAGACTAGCAGGACTTTCCAGGTGATAAGTGGCATAGATGACCTTGTCATCTTCAGCTACATTCGCAGAACGCAGCTTGTGAGTGATACTACGGAGCCAGTCATCTGCATCGAGTGGCTCAATGGAATGATGGAAAGTGGGTGGTTTCAGACGAATGAAGTCATGGATGGTTGCTGATTCCTTGCACTGATGTGCGGTGTTCTCCTCAATACGTGCCAACAAACGGTTAGACTCACGCTTGTTTCTCTCCATCTCTAACATTAACTCTGCCAACGAAGGCTGGTCGGGAGGATCCTCCTCATCCCTACCACCTCCGTGGTTTTGCCTACGAGCAGCTGAGCTTCGCTTAACTTAAGACATCCTGAGAAGCGAAACCGAAGACGGAAACATCAACAACTGTAGGATGCATAAGGTAGAACAAGAAATTAGTATCTCTCGAACTACTAGGATAATTCCGGCAGCATAATGGCAGTAAAAGCTCAGAATGAGACATCCTGCTAACAAAGGGTAGTTCAACATCTCAACATCATCACTCAAGGTACTGTGATAGTACTAAAACAACTGCACCGGAAGAACTTGAAAACAGGAGTAGGACTCTGATGAACCAATCCTTAGGAACTACGGAGTAGTAACTCGTGATCCTGATAGACGGAAGAGAAAGCCTAGTTCCTTAACCCCGTAGGAAGGTAAGATGACTCAGATCAGAAGACATGAGGTATAAGAAGTAAAAATAGCCTTACGTTCCCTTCCACAATCAATTCCCCTATATAACTAAGGAATTTCTAGACTCAACTTCGACCAGTTTGGCTTGGTAATCCTACAGGCTGTCAGGCTCTGATACCAACGCTGTCGGGACCCCGATCCTAAGTCACACCGGTCTAGCATGTAACACACCATATCACTTTGCGGCCTCACGCACGATATCCCCACGGGTGCCACCTTACCTGGCCCGGGACCGTTTGCGCATTTTGGCTCACGTATATGATAGTGTCGCTAGCATCCATATGACAGAGAACCCGGGCCGACATGACCAGTTATAAACCAAAAGTGGCGCTAAATTACAGAGACATGCATTCATGACCCAGCAACGAACGTGTCGATCATCAACGTATGAACCCAAGTCGTAGCAAGCTACAAGGACTTAAAGGTACAACGCGTGACATTTCCCCTAAGGGACAGACACAGGAACGAAGAAGGACACATGCCGGTCAGCCTAAGTGTCCCGGAGCAGTAGCAAGCTACCAAGGCTCAGTGGAAACACTAGGAGACATTTCCCTGTAAGATAGGCTACCAAGGGTAAACAACTAGGTGTCGGATCCCACACATACCAAGCATTTCAATAACATACACACAATATGCTCAATATGTGCAAATACAACATGGCATCACAACAAGACTCTAATAAACAAAGTATTTATTCATTAGGCTCCGAGGAGCCAGATATTACAAACATGGGTATCATGACCCAACATTCAGAGCATACAAGCAACAAGCGGAAGCACTACATGTCTGAGTACAGACATCTACAAATGAAAAAGGCTGAAGAGCCTGACTAACTACAACACTCATCCAAGATCGTAGCTGAGGTACAAGCTACTTGTCGAAGTCCAAGCGGAACTACTAGTGAGACATCAAACCTATCTGCAAAACATAAATTAAGCAAACATGAGTACAAAGGTACTCAGCAAGACTTACATCAGATCCTATCATACATGCACTTGTATCAAGATGGCAAAGTGGGGTTTAGTTGCAGCAAGCCAGCTTTGACTCAGTGGCTATCCTATTCTACGATTTCAGGTAACTCTTTTGAGGTGGCGCACACGAGTCCACTAAGCACCACACAATACACCACTATGGATTCATTCCCGTCTCCCTACGAGAAGGCCATCCATAGCACTCACACTTGTCTTGAGTATTTTAGAGTATCCACTTCAAGTTGTCTATGTACCACGTAAGCATCCAAGAAGTCCATAACCGTGGACCCGGCTATTCGAATAGATTATGTTAACCCTGCAGGGGTGTACTTCTTTACACACGCTCTCGCCACTTACCGCCAGGTACATCTCGTGTATCTCGGCAACCTTCAAGCGGAAGCCTGGCAAGGGTGTCGGCCACGACCTGACTAACCACACAAGTCTCTCGTCCAGGTTTATCGCCTATTCGGGTTCCATCCGTGGGGAGATCCGGCCGGGGTGTCGCTCACGGCCCCAAATGATGTGCGCAGGGTTCCCAAGCCCACCTCGCCGAGTGGATCTACGCTTGGTACACCGTGCCACGGTGCCTAGTCTGTCCCAAGCCCACTGGCCGAGTGCCACTTGGTAGACTACTAACACTACCTACAAACACCAGAAACTAGTTGCAACTCTTGGACAGAGATCATGTTGATTAATAAGTCGAGAGGGGTCGAGTTACCGGAACCCAATGTGTGGTAGTAGCTAGTCATTGGACAACATACACAAAACTCAGTTCTTAGGGACGGTTCCAGTGAGACAACCCACCATGTACTCCTACATGGCCTCTCACCACTACCTTTACCAAAACGTGTTCACACACTTAACCCTCAGCTTCAGAACATATCATTTCACTCCAATCCATTCCCGATGAATCAGACCTGACACACTCTAAGCAATAGCAAGCAAGGCATGGTAAGATCACATCATGGCTTCAATCAACTCCTACACATGCTAGTGGGTTTCAACTATTTACTGTGGAAAGATAGGTCATGCAGAGGAATGGGTTCAACTACCGCAGCATAAAGTAGCAGTTGAAATCGTTGTTGTCCTAATGCAATAACAGGGAGCAGGAGCGAGAGAGGGATTGTATCGGAATGAACAAGGGGGTTTGCTTGCTTGGTAAAACAACGTGCAGAGCACTGCTCCTCTGACAGGTACTCTGGATCGGTCTTCGGAGCTGGACCTATCGAGAAGAACGGTGCCGACAATCAAACACAAGCATATGCAACAATATGATGCATGAATATGGCATGAAAATATGATGTTGTTGAGCTAGTGCAACTAGCATTTTGATTGGTTGAACTCCATTTGAACCAAGGGTTCAAATGCAACTCTAGAAATAAGCATTTTAAATGCCATTTAAGTGTTTTCATAAAAACAGTAGGTTTAACTTCATTTGTCATGCAAGAAAATGGTACAGATGGATAGATTGAATTTTTCTGATAATTTTTCATATATAAATTATTTCATTCTGAACTACGGTTGAATTTCTGAGATTTTTTGAAGTTTAAGCCAATTTGTGAAATAAATAAATCATTTAAGATTTATTTAAAAACCAGAATTGGATTACTGCGTCAGCATGACACAAACATGATGTCAGCAGGTCAAAGGACTGGTCCAAAGTCAAACCTGACAGTGGGGTCCACTGGTCAGTGACTCAGTGAATTAACTGAGTTAATTAACTCTAAACTAATCCTAACAGAAATGTTAGTAGGGCAGGGCCCACATGTCAGTGGCTAATCTAATTAACGAAAAGTAATTAATTTAACTAAACAGACATCTAACTAAAAGGGGTGGGGCCCGCCTATCATTGACACAGGGGGTCAAATCCTGGTCAAACCACGGCTAGCACGCCGGCGTTTAGCCGCCGGCGGCAGCAAACACGGCGGAGGGCATCGGGTTTTCTGTTTCGGGGGTCATTTGGGTAGCGGAGACCATCTACGGGGAGCTGGAGCTCACCCGCGTCCATTCCCGCAAGCGGTAGCAGCTGGGGCGGCCGGAGCTCGCCGGAAACGAGCTCGCGGCGGCGCCGGAGTTCGGGCCTCGTCGGGGTTGGAGCTACGGGGCACGGGGAGGATAACGGAGAGGTGCTGCGGGTTCCTGGTGAAGCGGCGGATGCAGTGACACGCTCAGCTTGGAGCTTGCGTGGCTGTGGCCACGGCGGCGGCATCGCCGGCAGCGGTGAGGTCGGGCATCTGCGGGGGTAGGACCTAGAGGTCGCAGACGACGGCGAGGACAGGGGGAAAGATCCGGGAGCTCATCGCGGTTCTGCTGGGGGGTTCAGTGGCTCGGGGAGGCTTCTGCTGCGGCGAATTCGTCGGCGGCGATCGTCGGCGTCCGAGGAGGAAGACGATGACGACGGCGGCTCCACAGGGCGTCCGGCATCTGGTGGCTTGACGGAGAGGACGAGGGAGTCATGGCGGAGCTCTCGGGCTACTCGGAGGGGCGAGGGGGAGACGGTGGCTACGGCAACGGCGATCGGCGGCGACGACGGCGCTCGGGAGTTGCAAGAGGGAGCGAGGGAGAGAAGGGGAGAGATCCCGGAGAGCGCGAGAGGGTCGGGGGAGGTGCGTGGCGCCTTCAGAAACGACCAGGCGGCGAGGGGGAGGTGAAGCAGGCAGGAGGCGTGGCGCTCCCGCCGTGCGCGCGCGCCGGCCACACTCCCCGCCTACTGGCGCGGGGAAGACGACAGGGGGAGGCTCGGTGGCTGGGCTGGCCCGCTGGGCCGGCCAGGCAGTTGGGCTGCAGGTAAGCAAGGTAAGCTCTTGCTTTTTATTTTTCTTTTCTATTGTTTTCTGACATTTGTTTTGATTTAATTTCTAAATTAAATCAATTATTTTCTTCTGACATTTTATTTTGCAGGGACCTAGGAATTAATCCAAGCCCCTCAAAATAAAGAACCATAATTTTGGACATATATAAAATATATATTATAAATATATATCCAAGCAAATAGATATTGCATTAAATCCAACTGCCCAAAATAAATACTTATGAGCTCCTAATAATATTGGCTTGATTTTTATCTCTGACCAATATTTTTAGAGGGCCACATGAACATTTTCTTGGACCTTTTTGGAGCAATTTTTATTTGGGTCATTTTCAAAAAGGGTTTCTGAGGGTTTCACAAGTCCTCAATTCAATTTCATTTGAAAATTAAACATGATGCAAACCACAAGGCTAACCTAGTGCATACCAGAACTAGGGTTGTGACAATGTCCCCCTTCAAATTTGGCCGTTGTGGGATCCCTTCCCGCCAGTATTTGGGAAGAGGAACAAGGCCACTATAAATAGGACCTCGCCACCACAATAGAGAAAAAACGATCAGCTGATCTGACCCTAGACACCAGAAGCTCATCAGAGCCCAAAAACGCCTTTCCTCCGGAGGTTGTTCATCCCTTGTACTAGTTCATCCTCAGCCATACAAGGCAATCCAATACACACACTAGAGTAGGTTATTACACCACGGGGTGGCCCGGACCTGTATAATTCTCCGTCCCTTGTTCTTTGAGTGCGTCGAGCTAGGCCGTGGAATCGTAGGGCGGGCGCGCTGGGAAGAGATTGTTCTTCGTGCACACCCCAATGTTCGAACCTCTCAAGGGTTTGTGGAACCCGAAATCTGACATTTTGGCGCGCCAGGTAAGGGTGTGCCAAACCTATCTTCCGTTCGTCGACGCGCCACTGCTCCATCGCTTCCATGGCTGACGCTCGCCGTGCTCGTGTTGAGCAACGGGCCGCCCTTGCTGCCCATGTCGCTCAGACAGCTCCCGTTAGTGGGCCTCCTCGCCATTCTCCATCGCCCGCCACCAACGCCGCCACCGGCCTGGCGCGGCACGAGCAGCAGGCCTCGTCGCTGCATCCCTCGGTGCAGCGGGAAGGACGCAAAGTAACCCTGTCGCTGACCCCCGGTGGCTCGTCTTCCCATGGCCGCCGTGGACCCGCAGGCACGCAGGATGCGTTGCTTATGTCGTGCGAGCTCCTGCGCTACCATCCCGTCGACGACCTTTACGAGGACTGGATCGACCGCATCGCAGAGTTCATTAGCGTTGTTGGGGGCTCTCTTGCCCTGTCCCTTTCACTGCCTCATCCGCCCCCCCCCTTGCGGGCGACGTGGCCCATTAAGCGCATCCGCCACCTCCGCGGCATCGTCCACGACCCAAGGCACGCGGCCCCGCGGTGCGACCCACCGTGCAGGGCGCCCGTAAATGAAGAAGGTAGTTACAAAGAGATCCATCAGCCTCAAGGAGGGGCTCCCGCGCTCCCTCCGCCGCCGCATCAAGGCCGTGTGCCCCCCTGCAGTGGCAATGTGCGGAAACCAAGACCAAGCTCCGCCTCCATGACAGCCTCTGGTGTCAACAGCAGGCTGCAAAGCCCTCACTCCTGAGCTGCGCAATGTCAACTGGCCCGGGAAGTTCAAGTCCGACCTGCCTCCGCGCTACGATGGCACCCCCAACCCTGCTAAGTCCTTGCAGCTTTAGGAGCTGAGCATCGAGGCATCCAACGGCGATGAGAAGATCACGGTGAACTGGTTCCCCATGGCTCTCAAGGATGACGCGCGCTCGTGGCTCCTGAACCTGCCCGCGGGATCGATATCCTCTTGGGGTGAGATGCGCGAGCATTTCATTGCCAATTTCCAGGGCACCCGCAACCGCCCGCCAGCCGCACGTGACCTGCGGCGCGTCAAGCAACAACCAGGAGAAACCCTGCAGAGGTACATCCAGCGCTTTAACAGCGTCCGCCTCAAGATCCCCAAGGTCATGGACGAAGCCATCATTGCAGCGTCTTCGATGGCGCCTGCGATGTGAAGATGAAGGAGGAGCTCACCATCCACGAAGATCAGTGGACGGCCCTGGAGCTGTTCAACCTCGCAACCAAGTGCGCTAGAGCTGAGGTGGGGCGCCTTTCCCTTGTCGAGCTCCCCGCTGCGGACCTAGAAGACAAGAAAGCCAAGGCTAAAGACGTGAAGCGCAAGTGGGTGGCTGTCCTCACGGCCAAACCAGAGATGAAGCGTGGTTGTGACCACCTAGAGTCAACCATGAGGAGCCACCCATTCTGCGCCTTCCAGAACGTCCACAGCCACAACACCAACGATCGCCAGGAGCTCAGGGCAATCCGAGACGGACGCATCGGCCAATGCCCCGACCGCAATGACCGAGGCTACGACCGTGGAGGAAGCCGGACTGGGGGGCGCTGGGACGACCGTGGCCCCCGTCAGGAGTGGCGCAATCAACCTCGCGAGGAATGTTGGTACAATCTGCCTCGCGAGGGCGCCTGGAGGGACCAGTCTCGCTAGGGTGCCTGGAGGGACCAGCCTCGTGAGGACCATCCTCAGGGCAAGGCCGGCCTCCCTCCACTGCCACCACCAAGGAGGAATGACGACCAAGATGAAGGGGCTGGGGGCTTCCAGGAGCCTCGCGCCATCGCTTTCATCTTGGGCAGTGCGCAGGCTCCAGCCTCTCAGCGTATCTTCATGCAGTTCGCCCGAGAAGTAAACGCAGCTCTTCCAAGGATAGAGGCCACATGGCCGCTCAAGTTGTCCAAGTGCGCCATCACCTTCTGCTCAGCTGACCAGCTCAAGTGCGCGGCGACCGCCGACGCTCTCCCAATGCTCTGCTCACCCATCATCAGCAATGTCCAAGTCACCAAGACCCTCATCAATGGTGGTGCAGGTCTCAACGTTCTTTCTGTCGACATGTTTTACCATCTCCAAGTGCCTTATGACCAGCTGATGTCGGTGTTTTGGGAACGGCGGTACCCAGACTTTCCTGCCTGCGGCCCAGAGCGTGGCTCGTCCAGTGGCCTGGTACGACCCATCTCCATCAGCAAACCACTCAAGACCCTCGCGAGGCGGACGATGCAAGACCTCCCCAGGGGCGGCCTCACTAGGCTAGCTCCCGAGGAGCAGAGATATCATGGCAAGGGACACCTCGCGAGGTTTGCGTGACGTGAGCCATGACAACCAAGGCCAGGCGGGCATCAGTGGGCGTTGGAAGCCAATTTCCTCTTTGGTGCTAAAGGGGCAAGCACAGGCGATGAGACCCGAGGCGTCAGGCAAAGGTTTCCATATCGGTGCAACGAGACCAAGACCTGCAGGACGGCAGCGCGAAGGTCACCACGCAGCCCATGCCGACGTCACCACCAAAGCCTCTGGCAGGCGAAGACCACATTTTGTCAAGATAGCTTGTACTAGCTGCCCCCCCTTCAAACTTGGCCGTTGTGGGATCCCTTCCCACTCAATATTTGGGAAGAGGACCCAGGCGTCTTGATACGTCTCCAACGTATCTACTTTTCCAAACACTTTTGCCCTTGTTTTGGACTATAACTTGCATGATTCGAATGAAACTAATCCGGACTGACCCTGTTTTCAGCAGAATTGCCATGGTGTTATTTTTGTGCAGAAATAAAAGTTCCCGAAATGACCTGAAAATCCACGGAGAATATTTTTGGAATATATAAAAAATACTGACGAAAGAATCAAGACCAGGGGGCCCACACCCTATCCACGAGGGTGGGGGCGCGCCTGCCACCCTGGGCGCGCCCCCTGTCTCGTAGGCCCCCTGAGGCTCCATCGACCTCGACTCCAACTCCATATATTCACTTTCGGGAAGAAAAAAATTAGAGAGAATGACTCATCGTATTTTACAATACGGAGCCACCGCCAAGCCCTAATCTCTCTCGGGAGGGCTAATCTAGAGTCCGTTCGGGGCTCCGGAGAGTGGAGATCGTCGCCGTCGTCATCATCAACCTTCCTCCATCACCAATTTCATGATGTTCACTGCCGTCCATGAGTAATTCCATCGTAGGCTTGCTGGACGGTGATGGGTTGGATGAGATTTACCATGTAATCGAGTTAGTTTTGTTAGGGTTTGATCCCTAGTATCCATTATGTTCTAAGATTGATGTTGCTATGACTTTGGTCTGCTTAATGCTTGTCACTAGGGCCCGAGTGCCATGATTTCAGATCTGAACCTATTATGTTTTCATGAATATATGTGAGTTCTTGATCCTATCTTGCAAGTCAATAGTAACCTTCTATGTGCTATGATCCGGCAACCCCGATGTGACAATAATCGGGACCACTCCCTGTGATGACCATAGTTTGAGGAGTTTCATGTATTCACTAAGTGTTAATGCTTCGGTCCGGTACTATATTAAAAGGAGGACTTAATATCCCTTAGTTTCCAATTGGACCCCGCTTCCACGGGAGGGTAGGACAAAACATGTCATGCAAGTTCTTTTCCATAAGCACATATAACTATATTCGGAATACATGCCTACATTACATTGATGAACTGGAGCTATTTCTGTGTCACCCTATGTTATAACCGTTGCATGAGGAATCGCATCCGACATATTTATCCATCAATAATCTAATGCCTACGAGCTTTTCACATATTGATCTTTGCTTAGTTACTTTTCCGTTGCCACTGCTACAATTACTACAAAACTACTACTGTTACTTTTGCCACCGTTACAGGTTACTTCCATACTACTTTGCTACTAAAATACTTTGCTGCAGATATTAAGTCTTTTAGGTGTGGTTGAATTGACAACTCAATTGCTAATACTTAAGAATATTATTTGGCTCCCCTTGTGTCGATTCAATAAATTTGGGTATAATACTCTACCCTCGAAAACTATTGCGATTCCCTATACTTGTGGGTTATCAAGACTATTTTCTCGTGCCGTTCCCGGGGAGCATAGCTATATTCTTTGAGTCACTTGGGATTTATATCTTTTGATCACTATGAAGAACTTGAGAGATGAAAAAACCAAGATCTTTCCTTCAACTACGAGGGAAGGTAAGGAACTACCATCTAGCTTTGCACTTGATTCACCCTCTGTTATGAGTAAATTTGCGACACCTACACCTGCTATTGAATCTGATATGTCGCATGTTCTTGATTATGCCACTTCTGCTATGCATGGTACTTATGATGAAACTACTTCTATGCTTGATAATATTGTGCCACTAGGTGAATTTCTTGATGACCAACTTGCTAGGGCTAGAGAGAATGAAATTATTGAAACTGATAATATTGATGAAAGTGATGATGAAGATTCTCCGCCTAGAT
Organism: Secale cereale; assembly: GCA_902687465.1. Lineage (NCBI taxonomy): Eukaryota > Viridiplantae > Streptophyta > Magnoliopsida > Poales > Poaceae > Secale > Secale cereale. The sequence continues at coordinate 223,271,861 of LR738713.1, read as the reverse complement.
ATGAATTGCCTGTTGTTCCTGAGGGTTATGTTATTTATGAAGAAACTGCTAGAGATCTTTTAGCTTGCAAAGATAGATATGATCTTAAGAAACTGCTAGCTAAGCTAAAAGAAAAGTCTTTGAATGCTAGAATGAAATAAGACCCTGCTTTTTCTACTTCACCTATATGTATTTCTGATAAGGATTATGATTTCTTTGTCGATCCTGGGTTAATTACTTTGGTTGAATCTGATCCTTTCCATGGCTATGAATCTGAAACTGTTGTGGCACATCTTACTAAATTAAAAGATATAGCCACCCTATTCACCAATGAGGAAAAAATTCGTTACTATTATATTCTTAAGCTATTTCCGTTCTCCTTAAAGGGTGATGCTCAAACATGGTTTAATTCTCTCGATCCTGGTTGTGTGCGTAGTCCCCAGGATATGATTTATTACTTCTCCGCTAAATATTTCCTCGCTCATAAGAAACAAGTTGCCTTAAGGGAAATATATAATTTTGTGCAAATTGAAGCAGAGAGTCTCCCATAAGCTTGGGGGAGGCTTCTCTAATTACTTAATGCTTAGCTCGATCATCCTCTTAAGAAAAATGAAATACTCGATATCTTTTATAATGGACTAACCGAGGCTTCAAGAGACCACCTGGATAGTTATGCTGGTTGTGTTTTCAGGGTAAGAACTGTTGATCAAGCTGAATTGCTATTGAATAATATGTTGAGTAATGAAAATGATTGGACATTTCCAGAACCAACTGCTAAGCCAACTCCGAAGAAAAGGGGTGTTCTATTCCTCAGTCCTGAAGATATGCAAGAGGCAAAGTATTCTATCAAAGAAAAAGGTATTAAAGCTGAAGATGTTAAGAATTTACCACCTATTGAAGAAATACATGGTCTTGCTAACCCGACACAGGTAGTAAAGGTAAATTCTCTCTATAGATTTTATGAAGGTGATTTTAGCCATAATAAATCTGCAAGCCGATGCTTAGATGAGTTTGACAATTTTATTGTTAAACAAGAAAACCTCAATACTTATGTTGGTAGACAATTGAAACATAATGCCTATATGATTGAACACTTGAGTGATTATATGTCTAGAGTTAAAGGTGAACTTAAACTCATTAGTAAACATGCTTCTATGGTTACCACTCAAGTAGAACAAGTACTTAAAGCACAAAATGATTTGATCAAAGAATTAAATAATAAGAAAAATGATAATGTTGTTAGAGTTATGACTAGAGGGGGTAGAATGACTCAGGAACCTTTGTATCCTGACGGGCACCCTAAGAGAGCTGAGCAAGATTCTCAGAGAACTAATGTTGATGTACCTATTCCTTCTAAGAAGAAGAAAGAGAAAAATGATAGGACTTTGCATGCTTCTAGTGAACCTGTTGTTGACAAACCTGATAATCCCAATGATATTTCTATTTCTGATGCTGAGACACAATCTGGTAATGAACATGAACCGAGTGATAATTTTACTGATGATATTCAATATGATGCTCAACCTAGCAGTAAGGATGATGTAGAGATTGAACTTGCTGTTGATCTTGATAACCCACAATCAAAGAATCAATGTTATGATAAAAGAGACTTCGTTGCCAGGAAGCACGGTAAAGAAAGAGAACCATCGGTTCACAAACCCATGCCTTTTCCTCCTAAACCATACAAGAAAAAGGATGATGAGGATTTTGAGCGCTTTGCTGAAATGATTAGACCTATCTTTTTGTGTATGCGTTTGACTGATATAATTAAAACAAATCCTTATGCTAACTACATGAAAGATATTGTTGCTAATAAAAGAAAGATACTGGAAGTTGAAATTTCCACCATGCTTGCCAATTATACTTTTAAAGGTGGAATACCAAAGAAACTAGGAGATCCAGGAGTACCAACTATACCATGCTCCATTAAAAGCAATTATGTTAAAACTGCTTTATGTGATCTTGGAGCCGGTGTTAGTGTTATGCCTCTCTCTTTATATCGTAGACTTGATTTGAATAAGTTGACACCTACTGAAATATTTTTGCAAATGGCTGATAAATCAACTGATATACATGTCGGTATTTGTGAGGATGTGCGTGTTGTGGTTGCAAACGTTACTATTTTAATGGACTTTCTTATCCTTGATATTCCCGAGGATGATAGTATGTCGATTATCCTTGGTAGACCTTTTTTGAATACTGCAGGGGCTGTTATTGAGCATACGGTACACTTGCTGAGGAAACAACCTCAAGTCCACAGTATCAATTCTATTGGAAAAATTCCAACGATCACTATTGGAGGTTTTGAATTCCCTCTTCCTACTGTCAAGAAGAAATATGATATTGTTATTGTTGGGGACATGCATATCCCTGTTGAGGTAACATAGTATTCTTCAAAAATTCTCTGGTTTCATGTTATTCGGAAAGAGTTTGTTAACAAGACATGATCAACCTTGTTAATGGATTCATTTTGATCAGCATGAGATGGATGAAGTTAGAAAGCACAACTCTCTGTACCCTCTTTTTTACTTTCTGTTATTTAGATTAAATAAAGCAAAAATAGTATTTTCTGTCTGTTTTCTAAATTATCCTTGCAATAAAAAATACCACGAAAATAAAAGTTCTCCAAATGTCCTAAAAATGAAATAAGATTTTTTGTAGAATATTTAAGAATATTTGGCACAGAGAACACACCAGGGGGCCACACCACCTGGCCACGAGGGTCCAGGGCACGCCCTACCCCCCTATGCGCGCCCCTGCCTCGTGGGCCCCACGTGCCCCCCCTCCACTTATTCCAGCACCCACACACTTCATCTTCCTCCAGAAAAATCCTCCCATAGCTAAAACCCGTGTTCTAGCTCATCTTGCTGCCATTTTTTATCTCCTTGCTGAAAGCTCCATTCACAAAACTGTTTGGGGAAGATTGTTCTTCGGTATGTGACTCCTCCAATTGTCCAATTACTTTTTGTTCTAGTGCTTTATTTATTGCAAATTTTTGCTGCTAATGTGACAGTGTTCTTGAGCTTGCATGTCAAATTTATGTTGTCAAAAGTTGTTTTAATGGATGATAAAGCCTCTATTACCCACGGGAGTAGTTGCTATCAATCTTGTTGAGTTTGGTTCACTTTTATTTTGAGTCACTAAAATTTTTGGAAAATTTTCAGAGAGAAATGCATAGGAAAATCTACCCAGGTGGTTCCTCAAGGAAGCAAGTACCAAGGCTCGCGATACGTGAGCCGGACGATGAACCACCGACGGAAGCTCAAGTGCGGCCTTGTGAATGGCCATCGGAGGAGTTTATGGTCCAAGCAGTCATCAAGGAAGAATTTGACACGTATGTGCGTAATGCTAATCTTGTGGACTTCGTGTCAGATAAGTGCCCGCAGTACCACTACCTAACTGATTCCTTTGTGAGAAGATTTAAATTTACATCCTCACGCAATTCTCACACTATTTTATTTTATCTTTATGATGAATCATATACAATGGACATAGAAGATTTTAATATTGCTTGTAAACTCCCGTAGTGGGGTAATATTAGTGAACCTCGCAAATCTGAATAAAAAGACTTTATTGCTAGTATTACTGTGGGGGAATCTAGAGAAATCACACAAGCCACCATAGGGAGCATTCATTTCCCTTCCATACATTATTTTGCTCTCTTCGTGGGTAGATGCATTAACGGTAAAGATGAGGCTTGCGACATGTGCATTACAGATCTTTGTGTGCTCAAGAGTGCGGTATTAGGTGATAAGAAATATAACTTGGGGGCTATTGTTGCACAAAGGTTGCGTCTCAACAGTTTAAGTGGAGATTTGTTTGGTGGAATTTATGCAACTCGTGTGGCTAATTATCATCGTGTAACCATACATGAAAATGATATGAAGTTGCCTCCTGCTTATCTAGATTATAATGCTATGGTTCACCATCAGTTTGTTGAGAGGAATGAACAATTTCTCCAGTACCAACTAACCTTTCACAGACGTCGCACCGTCCATATTGCTCTCCCTGCTCCTACCTTCTTTGACTTTCAGGCAAAAAGGAGATATGTTATAACCAGGGAGGAGGCGAATGAGTATGAGGATAGGACGGAGGCGGCTCGTCTCCAAGCTGCAGCTCATCAGGCAATATCCGCTGCATCGCAGTACAACCCCAACTACGACTTTGGATATCCGTTAGGCCAGCATTGGCCATAGACCAACTCAGGCCAAAAGCCTAAGCTTGGGGGAGTACATATTTCTCACCGACATTACATTCATGTTCACACACTCATTCCAGTTGTCAGTGCTCATACTTTTTCGTTGTACTATCCATGCTATTTTATTTTATTTTCTAAGTCATTTTCTTGTGTGTCTGGAAAAACTTAAGAAAAAAATAGTTGTAGCTTTTAGCTAGTTTACTTTCCATGCATGTAGTAATAGTAATTAAAAGAAAACCCAAAAAGATTTCTCGTTCTTCTTTTGCTTGTTGGGAGCTTTCCCGTGTAAATAGTTTTATTTCTTTTCTTTTCTTTGGGGTCAAGAGGAGAAGACCATGATGAAAATGTTTAGCGGCTCTCATATGCATTATTGTTGATTTTACCAAGAGCCATGTTACCTTGCCTTCCCCCTTGTATTAAATGCTCGCAGATTCCAGCTTAGTCCAATGCACGTGCACTATTATTATTATCCACACCATTCGATCGTGCGAGTGAAAGGCAATAATGACGATATATGATGGACTGATTGAGATGTGAGAAGCAGGTATGAACTTGACCTATCTTGTTTTTGTAAATATGATTAGTTCATCATTCCTGATTCAGCCTATTATGAATGAAACATGCTTGCAATGACAATTAGAGATTATAGTTGCTCATGCCATGCTTATTAGCTAGGAGTTTATAATGGTCTACCTTGCGTGCCAATATGCTATTAAATGGTTATGATGTGGTATGATAGGGTGGTATCCTCCTCTAAGCGATTCAAGTGGTTTGACTTGGCACGTGTTCACGCGTGTAGTTGAAAAAAAAAATCAACATAGCCTCCACGATATTTATGTTCATGGTGATTTATATCCTACTCATGCTTGCCCTCATTGTTGATTAATCTTCATGGATGTTCATGACTATAGTTCGCTCTCTAGCTGGTTGCTTCCTAGTCTCTTTCTAGCTTTCACTTGTACTAAGCGGGAATACTGCTTGTGCATCCACTTCCATAAACCCCAAAGTTATTCCATATGAGTCCACCATACCTTCCTATATGTTGTATTTACCTGCTGTTCCAAGTAAATTTGTATGTGCCAAACTCTTAACCTTCAAACAAAATTCTGTTTTCTATGCTCGAACAACTCATGTATCAACTAGGGTTGTCTATATCTTCCATGCTAGGTGGGTTATTCTCACGATGAGTGGACTCCGCTCATCATTCACGAGAAAATGGCCGGTAACCGGGATGCCCAGTCCCATGCTCAAATCATATCAAAATAATTAAACAAAACTCCCCCGGGACTGTTGTTGGTATGGATGGTACCCGTTGTTTCGGGCGAGCCGTGGAGTGTGCTTGTTGGTTGTGGGAGAGTATAAACTTTACCATTCTGTTTGGGAACCGCCTATAATGTGTGTAGCATGGAAGATATCGAGAGCTCTTGGTTGTTATGCTGACAATGAAAGTATGCCACTCAAAATATTATTTATCTCTATTTCAAAAATTGAGCTCTGGCACCTCTGCAAATCCCTGCTTCCCTCTGCGAAGGGCCTATCTATTTTACTTTTATGTTGAGTCAGCATCCTCTAATTAAGAAGCACTAGCTGGAGAGCACCATTATCATTTGCATGCATTGCTATTAATTTACATTGAGTATGACTGTGACTGTATCTCTTTTATCATGAATTACAATGTCTAGTCAGTCCTTGATCTTCAGAGGTGCTCGCATTTATGTTTTGTGGTCTCAGAAAGGGCTAGTGAGATACCATCTTGTTATATCATATTATGATTATTTTGAGAAAGTGTTGTCATACGAGGTTTATTATTATTGCTCGCTAGTTGATTATGCCATTGATATGAGTAGACATGAGACCTAAATGTTATTGTGAATGTGGTTAGCTCATAATCTTTGCTGAAAACTTGAACGTTGGCTTTACATATTTGCAACAACAAGAGCAAACAGAGTTTGTAAAAGTTTTTCTTTATCACTTTCAGTTTGTCAACTGAATTGCTTGAGGACAAGAAAAGGTTTAAGCTTGGGGGAGTTGATACGTCTCCAATGTATCTACTTTTCCAATCACTTTTTCCCTTGTTTTGGACTCTAACTTGCATGATTTGAATGGAACTAACCCGGACTGACACTATTTTCAGCAGAATTTCCATGGTGTTATTTTTGTGCAGATATAAAAGTTCTCGGAATGACCTAAAAATCCACGGAGAATATTTTTGGAATATATAAAAATACTGGCGAAAGAATCAAGACCAGGGGGCCCACACCCTGTCCATGAGCCTCCCTGAGCCTCCACCGACCTCGACTCCAACTCCATATATTCACTTTCAAGGAGAAAAAATCAGAGAGAAGAATTCATCACGTTTTTCGATACGGAGCCGCCGCCAAGCCCTTATCTCTCTTGGGAGGGCTGATCTGGAGTCCGTTCGGGGCTCCGGAGAGCGGAGATCGTCACCGTCGTCATCATCAACCTTCCTCCATCACCAATTTCATGATGGTCACCGCCGTGCGTGAGTAATTCCATTGTAGGCTTGCTGGACGGTGATGGGTTGGATGAGATTTACCATGTAAGCGAGTTAGTTTTGTTAGGGTTTGATCCCTAGTATCCATTATGTTCTAAGATTGATGTTGCTATGACTTTGCTATGCTTAATGCTTGTCACTAGGGCCCGAGTGCCATGACTTCAGATATGAACCTATCATGTTTTCATGAATATATGAGAGTTCTTGATCCTATCTTGCAAGTCAGTAGTCACCTACTATGTGTTATGATCCGGCCACCCCGAAGTGACAATAATCGAGACCACTCCCGGTGATGACTGTAGTTTGAGGAGTTCATGTATTCACTAAGTGTTAATGCTTTGGTCCGGTACTCTCTTAAAAGGAGGCCTTAATATCCCTTAGTTTCCAATAGGACCCCGCCGCCACGGGAGTGTAGGACAAAAGATGACATGCAAGTTCTTTTCCATATGCATGTATGACTATATTTGGAATACATGCCTACATTACATTGATGAACTAGAGCTAGTTCTGTGTCACCCTATGTTATAACCGTAGCATGAGGAATCGCATCCGACATAGTTATTGATCACTGATCCAATGCCTATTAGCTTTTCACATATTGATCTTTGCTTAGTTACTTTTCTGTTGCCACTGTTACAATTACTACAAAACTGCTACAGTTACTTTTGCCACCGTTATCGTTACTTCCATACTACTTTGCTACTAAAATACTTTGCTGCAGATATTAAGTCTTTCAGATGTGGTTCAATTGACAACTCAACTGATAATACTTAAGAATATTCTTTGGCTCCCCTTGTGTCGAATCAGTAAATTTGGGTTGAATACTCTACCCTCGAAAACTGTTGTGATCCCCTATACTTCTGGGTTATCACCTCTATAAATAAGACTAGCCACCACCATAGAAGGGGGGAGGATCATTCACACCACGCTTACACCCACCAGCTCACTGAGCCTAAGAACGCCTCTCCTTAGGAGGATGTTCTTCCCGTGTACTTGTTCATCCTCAGCCTACAAGGCAATCCACCACACCACACTGGAGTAGGGTATTACACCACAACGGTGGCCCGAACCAGTATAAATCTCCGTGCCTCTTGTTCTTCGGGTTTGACGAACTAGGCCTAGGAATCGGTGTGAGAGCGAACAAGGGCGAGAAGATCTTCGTGCGCACCCCAGTGTTCGAACCTCAAGGGTTTGCCAGAACCCAAGATCCATCATTTGGCGCGCCTGGTAGGAGTGCGCCAAATCCTCTCTTCCGTCATTCGGCTCATCCCAGCTCCGCTGTCCCGATGGCCGACGATCAGGGGGCTCATGCTGACCGCTAAGCAGCCTGGCCTGCGCGGGCGGCGCTGTCCGCTCAAGAAGACCTCAACTCCGTGCTCCAGGCGGTCCGCACACCGCGTAACGCCACCGGCCGCGAGCGGTGTGGACCTGCAACTTCCGCCCTCAAACCACAGCGAGCGCGCGCCACCGCGCGATCTTCAAACTATGCCGCGATGACATCACCGCACACCCGATGGGAGAAGGCGAACATGCGGGCCACGCTCATCGTGGCGTGAGAACTGTTATGGTGCAGGCTGACCGAGGGCGGCCGCGACGTGCTACTGGAACACATCGTCGAACTGCTGGACTACGCCTATAGGGGCGCGCCGCCTTTCTGCTCCTTGCCCACGCCTCAGGTTGTGGCTGAGGTGCGCGAGATGTCCCAGCGAGCATGAGCACCCCCTGGGGCGATGGGGGGCCGGACGACACCGACATTGGCGGCGACACCACCTGTCCTACCGCTGCAACTTCGTCATAGGCAGCAGCAAGCACTGGTGGCCCACTGCGAGGTAGCACCGAAGCGCAACCCAGCAGCCGCCAGGACCAGGTGCCGCGGACAGAAGCTCAAGGCGCGGGGCACTCAGGTGGTGTCCTCGATGGGGCAACCGATGATGCCTATGTGCCCCGCATGGTGAACCTGGAGTACGCGTTCGGGGAGGGCCCCAATGCCTTCATCGAGCCGGGAAGGTACAACGGGACGCTTGAAGCAGGAAATTACCACGAGTCTCCTGGAGGCTCCGCCGACCCCTTCAGTGATGACGACAGGGTGCAGCAGGTATCACAACAGTAGGCATGCACTAACAATGGGCTACAGGTGGACCAGATAGCAGCAATGGTCGGAGATCCAAGGGCGGCGGTTCCGCCCCCTGCCGAAGCAGAACGCTGGGGGCTGCGCATGGAGGGCCTGCAGCCACGGCCTCCCCTGCGCCGTGTGGAGCAAGACTCCGTACGGAGGTAGGTCCTCTGCTGGGGGAAGTGTTGGCGAGCTCTTCCCCTCCCAGCAGAGGGCCCGTGGTCGCCGAGGGCGCCGCTAGTGTCTCGCTTGCCCCTTGGACTCGTCCTGGTTTCCAGATGCTCCAACGGTAGTCGGGGGCGGCGCAAGGCAGGGCCCTCGCCTGGCGATATGAATTAAGGCTCATTCCTGTGAAGGTCTCCGCTCGTGACACTCTCACGTAATAATGAGTGGGGTTGTACATGCCCCGGAGTCTCCAGAGTGCCGCCCTCGGGCATCAGGGGCTCCCACCCACGTCCTAGTGGAAGCACCATGCTCCGCGCTGGCCGTCTACACTGTCCCCCAATGACTATGCTCGCGACCAGTGATAGTACTAAGCTCCGCACTGGTGGAAGACAAGAAGACTTGCTAGGTGCCGGACATGGCTATTTGCTTTCCTCTCCTTTTCATTGTAATTTGGTCCGCCGCCCTTTCGTATTGGATTTGAAGTCTTTCTCGTTGCCAAAAGTGGGGGGAATTTTCCTTTCATTTCTGCTAGTTCTATCGCTTTCTGATCGTTTTTAAGGCTCGCGCCTTGAGCCCTCTGGATCGGTGGCCAGATGGCCGATCCCACCGGGCGGATCAACGTAATCTCAGCAGGACCCCCTCGGGGCAAGAGCATGCGTGCGGCAAAATTGCCGCGTAGGCATCCTGCTGCGGTCTGCAAGACGCCCGTGGCCACGCTCCCCAGAGCGGGGCCGCATGCTGCTCAGGTTGCTCAGGGCAGTGGACACCTAGTGATCTATCCCAAAAGATAGGTGTGCCAACGGCCTCGCAACCTAGACGAGGCACGTAGGATCAAGGTGAGTTACAATGACAACCCTGCATGAAAGCTCGCAAACTCGTGGAATCACGTCCCAGGTTCGGCTTTAAGAAGGGAAAAAGAAGAGTAGAACATCAGTTTACACACATAGGGGGCTACCCCATCAAAATGCTCTCATACCCTACGGGGCCGTGTCCTAGTCGTTATGTGCAGGATCAAAGCAGAGGAGTACGAGATCAATCGGACATGTCACTCGCCACATCGTGCAAGTCGCTCGCGTGCACACTGTCAGCGCTCTCGCTGGCATTGTCTTCACTATCATCAACCACGCCGCCTTCGTCTATCACGACCACGGCCGCGTCGTCTTCAGTGGCAAAGGCCCTGACCAGAGCATACACATTGTCAACCACCCAGTGCGCCAGGTAGTCTCGGATGGCCTGGGGCACTGGGCGATGGAAGCATCAAAATCAAAGTGGAGGTCAATGTTCTGGAGATGACTGAAAACCCAGGAGAACGCGCGCCCGAGGAGGCCTTGGCTCTTTTCTTAAACAAGCTCGCGGGTCCTCGTGGCCCGGCTCTACAGGCGCGCACGACTTCGGTAAAAAAGCCGAGGTGGCCAGCGTAATCCTCCACGTGGGGGTGAGGGACGCTCTCCTCGCAGATGGCCCCCAGCGCCCGGTTAGCCTTCACTGGGAGAACCTAGAGCATGGGGTCATGCTCGTGCTGCAAAAACTATCGACAGCGAGCCTTGTCCCTATTCTGCTGCGCGAGGACCGTGGCCTCATCAATTGCCGCTGGAGCAAGGCCAGGTCGGCCTGCGCGGAGACCCGCTTGGCCTGATCAGAAGACTGGGCCACCGTGGCGGCCCTCTCGCGCTGCTCTGCCTCCTCCAGCTTCGTCCTGAGGGTATTAGTTCTCCCATCAGCTTCTGCCCGCAGGAGCTCCAACTTCAGGCCATACTCCTTGGCAAGGTCTGCGCTGTGCTTCGCCACCCTCCGGTCGATCTCCTCCTGAACCTTGGCCTCGCGAGCAGAGACAACATCCTTGGCCAGGTTCGCATGGCGCTCCCTCGTCTCCAGCCGCTCCTGCTCGAGGCTACGCTCCAAGGCTTCTAGCATCATTGCCTCCTCGCACTTCTGGATCTTAGTCTCGTCGGAAGGCGCCCCATCATCGACACCAAGGCTGCCCTGCGTACATCGACCTGTTGCTCAAGGGAGTCGTTCAGGGCCTGAAGCTACCGGTGACGCTCCTCGGCAACCTCGCGGCATTGATCCGCCTGCCTGGCTTCCTCCAGAGCCTGGGCATTGGCTTCACGTGAAGACGCGAGGGATGCATCGGCCTTCGCACCCGTGCGCCCGTGGTCGAGGCGGCCGAAGTTGATGGCCACCTTCAACCGACACCATTCGTCCTCCAGCCGTAGCTCCTCCGCCTCCAGGCGGGCGTCTACATCAACGTGCTCCTCCCCGAGCCTGCTCAGCACGCCCATCGCATTCCGGAGAAGCTCCTGGCGGACAGCGCCGCGACCATGCGCGAATTCAAATGCGCGGCAGGGCCCGTCCTCCGCGTTGTTGATCGTCGGGGAAGCTTGGGATGGCGCGCCCTTCGGCGGCAGGGGGCTGGAGGCCGGCGCCTTGCCCGCTGCCACCCAGGCCTTGGTGGGGTGTTCCAAGACAAGGCCAGGCGGCTCGAAGAAGAAGCCGAAGCTGCGGTCGCCTAGCTGCAGGAGACGATCATCGGAGGGGCTCTCGGCACACCTCCAACGCTCCAGGCGAGGCTGCGGAGGAGGGACGGCAAGAACGCAAGGTCGAGATGCCAGGCCGGCGCATCCGCCCCCCCTGGCCGACCTTGCGCCAAGGGCTACAGACTGGTTGAGGGCGCTCAAGATCAGCGGAGGACTCGGGGCAGGAGGGGGCTGCTTCTTGGGAGATTTCGTCGCCTTAGCATAAGGGGCCCTAAGTAACCACAGCCAGGAGGGAAAGCATCACTCTAGGAATTACAAAGATAAGGTACTCACTCATCTATGGCAATATACTTCCACTGCTTTAGTGGCCAGAAGGCATCTCCGCTGCAGCTTGGAGATCCCTTCCTCTTGCGCAGTGCGTCGAAGTTCGCCCGGAACCTGCCCAAGCCCTGGATACGGTCACCAGCACCGGGCACGATCGGTGTGGCTCCTGAGGAGGCACCCTCAGGAACACTGGGCCATGCGGGGCCCCCGGCCCCCGCCTCGTGGCGACTCGTTGGGGCCTCGAGGGCTTTGGCCTCAGGAGCAGCAGGCTCCACCGACCCCTCGGCCGCTCCCCCAAGGTGGCTCTCCGGAGCCCCAGGGGACGACGCTTCAGGAGCCCCAGGAGGCGCCGACGCCAGAGTAGCCACGCCACCAGCACTCGGCGGCAATCGCCCCCGCGCCCCCTTCTGGGGTGAGCGCCGTGCCGGCAGCGGGCAGGGGAGCCGCGCAGAGAGGGCTTTCGCGAGGCCCCTCAAGGCCAACCGGGCGAACCCCCCATTCATCGAAGGAGGGCATTTGCTTCACAAACTCCACCTTGTTCGAGGAGCAATACAGTAGACAACCTTCCTCCGGTAAGCTGACTGGCGCTGGGTCGCCCGTCAGAAGCCCGAGCATCGTGCGCCATACCTCGTGAGAAAGAGCAGGCGTTTGAAGCCTCGTGCGGTCCCCGTAGCCGGAGAAAGTCCACATCGGCCGAGAGTGGCGCTGAAGTGGAGCGATGCGGCACTGGATGTATTCCTTCACTACCATGGGCGCCTTCACCACAAGCTTCTTCAACCTGGCCAGCCGGTGCCAAAGGTGGGTTAGCCGCTGGTCGGTAAGCTTCTCGTGTTTCCAGCCAGAGCTCGGAGCAACCGGAATCCGTGGAAGAAGCAGCAGGGGGCTGCGCACACCAACATCCACAAACACCCACCGCTTCTTAAAGCCTCCGACGACCGACGAGAGTTCGAAATCGATCCCCGAGCCGGCCGTCGCCGCGATGGCCAGAAAGGATACACACCCTGAGCGCTGGAGAGCATCCATCAGGTGCAGCGAGAAGAAGTGGTGGAGCAAGGCCACGGAGGTGGCAATTCCCACCATGGCTTCGCAGATGAAGGCAAAAACAGCGAGGAGGATGATGGATTGGGGATCGAGGTGCAGCGCATTGATCTGGTAATGCGAGAGCACCGCATTGAAGAAATCAGAGATGGGAGGAATCAGGCCTGCCCAGAGGGCGTGAAGGTGGAGGCGGACCTCGCTGGCCATCCTATCAATTTCGGTGCGGGAAGCGGGCCAGGCCGCCGTCGCCCCCCAATCATTGGAATCGGCGGCAAGCGCCGGGCGCACCTAGTCCATCGCCTCTTGGTTGACCACCACCGATCGCTCGGTGGCGGGCTTGAAAATCGGCAGCATGGGGGCCGAAGTACAGGACTCCTTCTTCCTCTCCTTCTTTCGGCTGGGTGCCACAGTGGCGGCGGGAGTTGGTGTGGAATCGAGATTGGAGAAGAGATCCAGAAGAGGAAGAAGCTGTGGGGCGTGCTGCCGGCAATGGAGGTGGAGTTGTGTAAGCAACGGTGACCGCCTAGCCGGGAGGAAATCGAGGCCGCGTGGGGAAGTGGTGACGCCCACCTCCTGTCAATCGCCATGCGTCAATCAAGGCCGCATACTTTTGGGGCCCGTGGCACTCGGAACTTGAACCCTGGCTTCGCCGCGAAGCCAAGTCCGAGCGCGCCTTGGGCCCGGGGGCTACTGTCGGCGTTATGGGAATGGGGGTACCCAGACTTGCCTGCCTGCGGCCTAGAGCGTGGCTCATCCAGCGACCTGGTATGGCCCATCTCCATCAGCAAACCACTCAAGACCCTCGCGAGGGGCCAAGCCTTGCGAGGCAGATGACGCAAGACCTCCCAGGGGCGGCCTCACTAGGCTGGCTCCCGAGGAGCGGAGATATCAAGGTAAGGGACACCTCGCGAGGTTCTCATGACGTGAGCCATGACGACCAAGGCCAGGCGGGCGTCAGCGGGTGCTGGAAGCCATTTTCCTCATTGGTCCTAAAGGGGTAAGCACAGGCGGGGAGTCCCGAGGCGTCAGGCAATGGTTTCCATATTGGTGCAACGAGACCAAGACCAGTAGGACGGTAGGGTGAAGGTCACCACGGAGCCCACGACAACGTCACCACCAGAGCCTTTGGCGGGCAAAGACCACCTTTTTCAGTATAGCTTGTACTAGCTGCCCCCTTCAAACTTGGCCATTGTGGGATCCCTTCCCGCTCAATATTTGGGAAGTGGACACGGGCCTCTATAAATAGGACTAGCCACCACCATACAAGGGGAGAGGATCATTCAGACCACCCTTACACCCACGAGCTCACCGAGCCCAAGAATGCCTCTCCTCGGGAGGCTGTTGTTCCAGTGTACTTATTCATCTTCAGCCTACAAGGCAATCCACCACACCACACTGAAGTAGGGTATTACACCACAACGGTGCCCCGAACAATTATAAATCTTCGTGTCTCTTGGTTCTTCGGGTTTGACGAGCTAGGCCTAGGAATCGATGCGAGAGCGAATTAGGGTGGGAAGGAGAGATCTTCGTGCGCACCCCAGTGTTCGAACCTCAAAGGTTTTTCAAAACCAAGATCCGACATTTAGCGCGACAGGCAGGGGTGCCTCAAATCCTCTCTTCCGTCATTCGGCACATCACTGCTCCGCTATCCCGATGGCCGACGATCAGGGGGATCATGCCGACCGTTGGGCAGCCTGGCCCGCGCAGGCGGTGCCGTCTGCTTCAGAAGACCTCAAATCCGCGCTCCAGGCGGCCCGCACACCGCCGCACGCCACCGGCCGCGGGGGGTGCGGACCTGCAACTTCCGCCCTCACACCACAGCGCGCGCACGCCGCCGTGCGATCTTCAAACTACGCTGCGGCGACAGCACCACACACCCGACGGGAGTAGGCGAACATGCAGGCGGGCCGAGGGCGGCCGTGATGTGCTGCAGGAACACATTGCCGAACTGCTGGACTGCGCCTGTAGGGGCGTGCCGCCTTTTTGCTCCTTGCCCATGCCTCAGGTTGTGGCTAAGGCGCACGTGAGGTCCCGGCGAGCTTGCGCGCCCCCTCGGGCGATGGGGGTGCCTGACGACTCCGGCATTGGCACTGGCGCCACCTGTCCTACCGCTGCAACTTCATCACAGGCAGGAGCAAGCACTGGCGGCCCACTGCGAGGGCGCGCCGGAGCGCAACCCAGCAGCCGCCAGGACCAGGTGCCGCGGACGGAGGCTCAAGGCGCAGGGCACTCAGGTGGTGTCCTCGGTGGGGCAACCGACGATGCCTACGTGTCCCGCATGGTGAACTTGGAGTATGCGTTCGAGGAGGGCCCAAATGCCTTCCTTGGGCCGGATGGAACGACGGGACGCTTGGAGCACGAAATTACCACGAGTAACCTGGAGGCCCCGCCGACCCCTTCAGCGATGACGATGGGGTACAGTAGGTATCGCAGCAGCAGGAGTGCACTAACAATGGGCTGCAGGTGGACCAGACCGCGGCGATGGTTGGAGACCCAAGGGTGGCGGTTCTACCCCCGGCCGGAGCAGAACGCTGGGGGTTGCGCATTGAGGGCCTGGAGGCATGGCCTCCCCCACGCCGTGTGGAGCAAGGTCCTCTGCCTAGAGAAGCCTTCGCGAGCTCTTCCCCTCCCGGCAGAGGGCCCGTGGTCGCCGGGGGCGCTGCTAGCGTCCCACTTGCCCCTTGGTCTCGTCCTGGTTTCCGGACACCACAACTATGGTCAGGGGCGGCGCAAGGCGGGGCCCTCGCCTGCCGATATGAAGTAAGGCTCACGCCTGTGAAAGTCTCCGCTCGTGACACTCTCACATAATAATGAGTGGGGCTATACACAGCTCAGAGTCTCCGCAGTGCCGCCCTCGGGCCTCGGGGGCTCCCACCCACGTCCTAGTGGAAGCACCATGCTCCGCGCTGGCCGTCGGCACTGTCCCCTCATGACTATGCTCACGACCAGTGATAGCACTTAGCTCCGTGCTGGTGGAAGACAAGAAGACTTGCTAGGTGCCAGACGCAGCTATTTGCTTTCCTCTTCTTTTCTTTGTAACTTGGTTCGCCGCCCTTTCGAATTGGATTTGAAGTCTTTCTCGTGGCCAAAAGCAGGGGGAATTTTCCTTTGTTTTCTGCTGGTTCTATCGCTTTCTGGTCGTTTTTAAGGCTCGCGCCTCGAGCCCTCTGGCTTGGGGGCCAGATTGCCGATCCCACCGAGCGGATCTCTGTAACCTCGGCAGGACCCCCTCGGGGCAAGAGCATACGAGCCACGAAAATGCCGCGTAGGCATCCTTCTGCGGTCTACAGGACGCCCCTGGCCACGCTCCCAGAGCGGGGCCGCATGCTGCTCAGGAAGCTCAGGGACGTGGACCCCCAGTGATCTATCACAAAAGATATGCGTGCCAACAGCCTCACAACCTACACGAGTCCATGTAGGATCAAGGTGAGTTACAATGACAACCCTGCTTAAAAGATCGCAAACTCGTGGAAGCACATCCTAGGTTCGGCTTTAAGAAGGGAAGAAGAAGAGTAGAACATCAGTTTACACACATAGGGGGCTCCCCCCATCAAAATGCTTTCATACCTTGCGGGGCCAGTTCCTAGTCCTTGTGTGCAGGATCGAAGCGAAGGAGCACGAGATCAATCGGACATGTCGCTCGCCACGTCGTCCGAGTCGCTCTCGTGCACAATCCCGGCGCTGTCGCTGGCGTCGTCTTCACCATCGTCAACCACGCTGCCTTCGTCTGCCACGACCACGGCCTCGTCGTCCTCAATGGAAATGGCCCTGACCAGAGCATCCACATTATCATCCACCTTGTGCGCCAAGTTGTATCGGATGGCCCCGGGCACTGGAGCGATGGCAGCATCAAAATCAAAGTGGGAGTCGATGTTCTAGAGATGACTAAAGACCCAAGAGAATGCGCGCCCGAGGAGGCCTCGACACTTTTCTTCAACAACCTCGCGGGCCCTCGTGGCCCGGCTCTCCAGGCGTGCACGACTTCGGTACAAAAGCCGAGGTGGCCAACGTAATCCTCCACGTGGGGGTGAGGGACACTCTCCTCGCAGATGGCCCCAGCGGTCAGTTAGCCTTCACCTAGAGAGCCCGGAACATGGGGGCATGCTCGTGTGATACGTCTCCGTCGTATCTAATTTTTTTATTGTTCCATGCCAATATTCTATAACTTTCATATACTTTTGGCAACTTTTTATACTATTTTTTGGGACTAACATATTGATCCAGTGCCCAGTGCTAGTTCCTGTTTGTTGCATGTTTTTTGTTTCGCAGAATATCCATATCAAACGGAGTCTAAACGTAATACAAATGGACGGATATTTTTTTGGAATATATGTGAATTTTGGGAAGCGGAACCAACATGAAACGATGCCCGAGTGGGCCACGAGGCAGGGGGCGCGCCCTGGGAAGGGGGACACGCCTTGGGCCCTCCTGGCAACACCGTAAGTCAGTTGACACCCTTCTTTCGCCGCAATAAATCTAATATCCGGATAGAAATCATGTCAAAAAATCAGCCCAGTCGGAGTTACGGATCTCCGGGAATTTAAGAAACGGTGAAGGGCTAGAATCTGGGAACGCAGAAACAGCGAGAGACAGAGAGACATATCGAATCTCGGAGGGGTTCTCGCCACTCCGCCGCCATGGAGTCCATGGACCAAAGGAGACACCCTTTTCCCATCTAGGGAGAAGGTCAAGGTAGAAGAAGATGGAGGGGGGCTCTCTCCCCCTCTCTCCCGGTGGCGCCGGAACGCTGCCGGGGCCATCATCGTGTGACGTCGATCTACACCAACACCTCCGTCATCTTCACCAAGATCTCCATCACCTTCCTCCATCTATCTAAAGTGGTCCACTCTCCCACAACCCGATGTACCCTCTACTTGAACAGGGTGCTTTATGCTTCATATTATTATCCAATGATGTGTTGCCATCCTATGATGTCTGAGTAGATTATCGTTATCCTATCGGTGATTGGTGAATTGCTATGATTGATTTAAATTGCTTGTGGTTATGTTGATGTCCTTTGGTGCCCATCATATGAGCGCGCGCATGGATCACACCATAGGGTTAGTTGTATGTTGATAGGACTACGTATTGGAGGGCAAGAGTGACAAAAACTTGAACCTAGCGTAGAAATTGATGCATACGAGATTGAAGGGGGACCAATATATCATAATGCTATGGTTGGGTTTTACCTTAATGAACGTTGGTAGTTGCGGATGCTTTCTAATAGTTCCAATCATAAGTGCATAGAATTCCAAGTAAGGGGTGACATGCTAGCAGTGGCCTCTCCCACATAAAACTTGCTATCGGTCTAGTAACATGGTCAATTGCTTAGGGGCAATTTAGCAACTCCTAACACCACTTTTCCACACTCGCTATCATTAACTTTATTGCTTCTTTATCTTAACAGCCCCTAGCTTATATTTGCATGCTCTTTATTTTCTTGCAAACCTATCCCACAAAAACCACAAACTACTTCTAGTTTCATACTTGTTCTAGGTAAAGTAAACGTCAAGCGTGCGTATAGTTGTATCGGTGGTCGATAGAACTTGAGGGAATATTTGTTCTGCCTTTAGCTCCTCGTTGGGTTCGACACTCTTACTTATCGAAAGAGGCTACAACTGACCCCCTACACTTGTGGGTTATCAAGACCATTTTTTGGCACCGTTGCCGGTGAGCAATAGCGTGGGGTGAATATTCTCGTGTGTGCTTGTTTGCTTTATCACTAAGAAGATTTTATTTGTTGTTCTAAGTTGTTCTCTATCTTCAGTTATGGATATGGAACACGAAATACCAAAAAAACTTAGGTGTACTTGCTACTCATGGAGATGGGGAACCTCCTAAAACCCTCGATGCTCATTATGTGAAATATATTATCTACTACTTTGATAATCCTGAGAAAACCCCATTCAACTATGTAATGGGAGTAACGTTGGATAAACGTGAATACTTGTTGCTCTAGGATGAAGGCTCCACACCTACCCTTTTCAAGCAATTTAATCATAATGAAACCTTCGCTTCTTATGCTAATGGTATATATGATTATTATGATGTGGAACAAATAGAAGAATTCGTTGCTTTTAAGGGTGCTTATGAAATTGAATATCTGTTTCAAAAGAATGATGCTTTTGATGATGATGTTTCTAGGCCTGAAAATCTTGCTATGTTGAAATATTTCTATTTGAATTATGTCACACCCTGCATTTTGTAACATGTCTTTTGCATCAATAAAGCTTGAAAAATTGGACCAGCAAATTTTTTTGGCATCATTTGGCTTTTATTTGGAATTGAGTTTTTCTTCCTGTGTTTTTCAAGTGCTCATTAAAGTCAACTATTACCTCTTGTAGAATTCATCTCCTTACCCAAAACTTCTGCCCAATGATCATACCAAGTGTTTATAGCAGTATAGTATTTTCTTATAAAATTAATTTGGCAAAAAGGTATTTTCAAAAATTAGTATTCCAAAATCCCCTTAATTGAGGTTTGCACTGCAAGTGCTTGATTTAGGGTGAGAAAATTATTTCAAAAAGTATATTTGAGACCTAGTAGTCATAGGACTCCCAGAAACCACAAAAGTATAATTTTAAAAGTTATTTTCCTATTTTATTTAAAAGCTTTTTCTTAAGGCCAGAAATGGTCTTTAATAGGGAAATATTATTTAATTATTTCAAAACTATTTGCCAAAATTCAGGGAGACTCATAGGACATATATAGTCCATATATAAGAGTTTCAACACTTGGTCATGTTTAAAATATTGGGCTAATCCCTCATAAACCCTTTCTGGATATTTCAAGCTTTTGAAATATTTACAAAGGAAATACGATCTAAAAATTCCAGGGAAATTCTATCATGTCATATACGATATATTTGATGATCTTGCCAAGCCCCATGCCATGGGAAGCAAGAAAACATCATCAAAATCCTCCAAAACCATTCTGTCCATATCTGAAGTTTGAGCAACTTTACATTGCCAAACTTATCCAAATGCTCTCAAACTTGGTGCACATGCTAGAATGGTCTAATAAGGCATCTAGACCAAATGGCACAAGTTTTGGAGAAGGGTAACTTGGTCAGAGTACCCCAAAACCATTTTTGTTTAAATTCAAATTTGAACAACTTTCCATTACCAACTTTTTACCTGGGGTTTCAAACTTTGTGAGCATGATCATAACCCCAAATGATGAAACTACACCAAGTGGTGAATCAAGGGGAGATGATTAGCTTGACTTAAATATGGTGAAACCATTTCTGTTGATTTCTAGGGTTCATCAAAGTTACATTGGCAAGTTTCTTCAAACAAGCCCAAATTTGGTGAAACACCCTATTTCCATATGCCATTTAGTCCTGTTAAGTGTCATGGCTAGTGGAGATCATTTGCTTGCCCAAAACTTGATCAAACACCTTCTGCCATTTTACCAAAACCATTGTTTTGGCCTCCTTTACCATTTACGTTTGCTTCAACTTTCTACCACAGCCTCACCTAGTCACCATCTACCCCCAGTAACTTCCCCAGGACCAGAGCTCAATGATTGAAGGGTGAAAACCCCAATTTACCTTGCTGGACAGCCTAGTTCTTACCATCTCCCAGCTTCCCTCCTCTCTCACTAGACAACCAAGGCATCCAAGGCCACAGCCAGATTATTTACTCCATGCTGGACCCCCCCAGACATGGCGGACGCGCCCAGCTAGCCAACGGCATGCCGTGGTATGCAGAAGGCACGCTCCAGAGCACGCTACAGTGCGCGCCCACACTGTAGCCTCGACCAATCCGTCGCCCCCGACCACCTCGTGCTTCCCCCTCGCGCCGTTCATTGCGCCTCGGCATCCGCAACGCCCCCCGGCGCAGTCCCCCTCCTCCTTCTCCCTCCAATGGACGTCCTCACACGCAAGCCGGCCGCCCGCGAGCTCCAGTCGTCGGCTTCGCACGCGCGCACCTCCAGAAGCTTCCCCCGCTCCCTCTCTTCCTGTCCTCTACCCTGGACCTCGTCCAGCAACCCCGCAGACACTTCCCCAGCGCCTCCCGTGCACTGTGGCGACGAGCAGAGGCTCTCCGGCGCACAGGTCCACGGCACCTCTCCGTCCGCTTATAAATAGACCCCCCGAGCCCCTCCTTTCCTCACCAGTCGCACTCTCCCTCTCTCAATCTCCCCCAAGAGCCAGTCGCCCCACTCCAGACCAGCCCGAGCTCGAGATCGAGCTCGAGCTCCGCCGCGGCGGCTCCCCGTCGCCTGCTCGGTACAGGCCGCCCCAGCCTCTCCTCTCACTTGATCTAGCACCACAGCACGTCACTGACTCGATTCCCCCTCTTTCCCCTCTCTGTAGCTGCCGGAATCGACCGGAGCACCGCTCGCCCGAAACTCCTCCGCCGCGTGTCCTCGCCGTCGGCGAACCAGGCCCCTCCGGCGACCCGCACCACCACCACTAGAACGACGACATCCTGTTGAATCCATCCCTGCCCTTAGCTCACCCCGCCGTGTCCGGAAACATCGCCGGTGAGCTCGCCGACTCTCTGCCAGAGGGTTAGGGATGACAGGCGGGCCCCGCCTGTCAGCCTCCCCTCTTCCTCGCTCCTCTTTTCTCTCACTGATGCCGGGCCCCGCCCGTCAGGTTTGAAAAACCCTGGCACGCGCTGGCGCCGTGCGGTGGGCAGTTTTCGCCCTGGGCCGTTGCACTGTGGCCGTTCTGGCCCAGTGGCACAGAGCCCTTTTTCATTTTTCTTTTCTGTGGATTTTCAAATAATTCCACTGAATTAAATATTTGTCCAAATGAATTAATTCCAGTTCCTAGAAACTTGTAAAAATCCAACCTATTTAATGGTGTCACTTTCACACATATCCATGGACCTTTTCTGTTCTGTTCAAATTTAAATTCGTATTTGAACATTAAAACTTCTGTTCAAATATTCATGTACCCCATTCTGCCACTCCAAAACTCAAACTAAGAATTTTTTCCATCTTAGTTTTCCCTCTAGTATTTAACAAAATAAAGTTGACATTTTTCTGAGCACTTTGGTTTTTCTATTTTTATTGTGGTCTTATTTTCCCGTTGTTTATTTGCGACGATTAGATATTGTATTTGACGAGGTTGCTGAAGAAGAAGGAGGGGAAGGATTTGAAGACTTTGAAGACCATGCCAATCCAGGCAAGCAACCCTTTGACCATGATACCCTTGTGTTCTTCGGAACCCATTTATTTCCGAATGCATGATGATAAAAGTGACGGTGGTGACCTAGTTGAGATCCACCACTTGATGCATGCTTTGCTCATGATCTTGCTATATGCTTAGATGTAATACAAATGACTAGTAGTGATGTTTAGAGATGCATGTGTGCCATGATACCTTCGTGATTGCATTCTTTTTAAGACCCCACCGGGTGCCACTTATGCCCGGCGGAAAAGATGAGATGGGTAACCACTTGATGACGAAGTGGTGTACCAAGACAAGTGAGTGTGATGTTTTTTAAACGGATTGGTTTAAGTTGCGACCGTTATTCCAACTTTACATGCGCAACCACTCTACCCTTATATGGGAAAGGGCATTATTGATTACCTAGGTCGATACTAGCATGGTGCCCGCATTACCAGTGACGGGGGTGACATGAGGTCACTCTCGGGACGGGGTCGTGCTTGGATAGGCGGCCATGACTTTTTTCACAAGGCACCGAACACACCGTTGGTACCCCATACCCATGGTATGTGAAATGGGAGCGAGACTCGAAATTCTTAAGATGTGAAATGTGGGGCACGGGGGTTACTACCAATCGAGTGGACTCCATATTAGTGTCGCCTAGGGTAAGATAGTGATCGGGTGCTTACCCCGGGTACTTGAGGTACCGTGGGTCGTGGATGTCACGGAAGTTCCCCGGATCTAGTGGGTAAAGTGTGCAACCTCTGCAGAGTGTAAAACTATTCGAATAGCCGTGTCCACGGTCAAGGACAGTTGTGTAACCACTCTTGGGCTACATCCAATGTTTGCGAAACCCTGTGTGAGTGTGTGTTGAGTCAAGGTAGTGACTTGACTCGTTAAGTTGAATCTTATTCATGTTGATATTGGTAACCTGTCCTCGAGGTTACCTGAACTTATTGATGCATATACTTGATGATAGAATATTGTTCTAGCTTGTAGCTAGTTTGCGCATTGTTGTATAATTGCATTATTATCTTGAACCAAATCATGGGTTGCTTGCGAGTACATTCAAAGTACTCATTGGCTTGCCACTAGTTATTTAATTGGCCAGGCATGGAGGAACAGGAATATGAAGAAGAATTTTATGGAGACGAACATGCGAACTAGGACGCTATCCCAGTCAGAATGCCTGTAGGGTTAAGGTAGATGGCATGGGGTCTACTTATCTTCGAAGACTTCCGCTATTCGAGTTATTTGCTATTCAGCCCTTGAGGCTTTATCTATGTAAGGCTTGACCATAATGGCCATAATTTGTGTAAGACGGTATGTATGGATGTAAGACTCTTGTTATTCAGCTTCTGTGTGTTCAGTGAGCATTGATCTCTGGGATCACTGTACACGTGCGTTCGGTGATCTCGACTCTTAAGTCGGGGTCCCCACGAAGCTGGTATCAGAGCCATCCTGACTGTAGGAAGCCTTAGTTAGCATCGGCGTTAGTTAGATGGGTCCCCTTTTCGAAAACCTTCTGAACCTCTCTTCTTTTCTAAACCTTACCAACCTGAGATATCATCGGCTTATTAACCTCTCCTATTCAACCTTTGTAGATGGCCGCTGTACCTGAAGAGCACCTGGCCACTTGGTTTCCCTTGCTTCTCGAGGATAGCCTCCAGGAGTGTCAGTTCCACCGAGCGCCCATCCTCACCTACCTTGAGCATTGGGTTAGCGACACTGAGGTGGAGTACCATGTGGAAGTGATCATGAAGGCAAACGATCCTCCCACAAGTTGGTTCTTCGAGGGACACCAGATGGCTACACTACCTCTCGCTGTCGAGGCTGCTGCACTCAAGGCACTAACCCGTCTCCGCGAGCTTCTTCCGGAGATGGCAGCCAAGATGACGACCTGCTTCTTGCCTTACCGGAAGGAAGGTGAAGATGAAAGCAGCGCACTGAAGGAAGGACTTCCACTTCGATTCTAGACCTACTTCAGTCTATGTGCCGACAGCTTGGCACAAGATTTGGCCACGGAATCAATGAAGCTCCGGGAAGAACTTCACAAGACCAAGGCACTTCTTCGTCGAGCACAAGAGAAGACCAATAGGATCAAGAAGGAAGGTGCGCCTCCCGGACACTCCGCTATCGCGTACCGAGGCGGAAGGCCCTCCGGAGATGTATCTTCCAAGGATGAAGAACCACCTCGGCGATGCTGTATGACGGCAAGGGAATATAGCAAGCTTTTCCCTGCACCACCGACAAAGCACCGTCGTATCCAACTCCTCCACTCCCCCACACCCTCAAGTGACAAGGGGGCCCAGACAGATGAAGAAAAGGAGGAAGACCCAGAAGAGCCAGAATACGAGACCGAGCATTCCGCCGCTTAGGCATTATTCGCAACTCGGATATGCCAGTTCATGACCTCTACGGTAGGATAGGTCGTGTAACCCCCATGCGTAGCCGAGTCCTTGTATGGTTCATATGAAGCCATCTAGTGTTGCTTTTGTTGTGTTTGGATGTATGTCATATTCTCCCTTCGGGAATATGTAAACGACTGCATCACCCATTTGGATTTTAATGAATGTGTTTGGCCCTTTCGGCCCTTGCATGATTTGATTAGTGTCACACCCACCCCCTTACTAGGCACCCATCTTTATTTCTTTCCCTCTTCCTAATCATGAGACCTTTTACCGCTCCAACAGGATGCCTGTTGTAACTCGTACTGGTATCTCTACCCAGCAGCCCGAAGCCGGAGCATCCGCTCAATCAGAGGCAGGCCACGACCAAACCAACGACCAAGCTCCACCACAACCATCTCCTCCGAACATGGACATGGCTCAGCTTCTCCAAGCTTTCCGAGAGGAACTCCAAGCCAACACCGCAACCCTTCAGTTGATTGCTCAAGCTGTCACCAACAACCGCCAGCCGGCGGGGAATGGCAATGGACGTTCCACGTTGGCAGAGTTCAAGAAGCATGCACCGCCAACTTTCATCGAGACTGCTGTGAAGGAAATATGCCCTAGAGGCAATAATAAAGTTGTTATTTATATTTCCTTATATCATGATAAATGTTTATTATTCATGCTAGAATTGTATTAACCAGAAACTTAGTACATGTGTGAATACATAGACAAAACAGAGTGTCCCTAGTATGCCTCTACTAGACTAGCTCATTGATCAAAGATGGTTATGTTTCCTAACCATAGACATGAGTTGTCATTTGATCAACGGGATCACATCATTAGGAGAATGATGTGATGGACAAGACCCATCCGTTAGCATAGCACTATGATCGTTTAGTTTTACTGCTATTGCTTTCTTCATGACTTATACATGTTCCTATGACTATGAGATTATGCAACTCCCGAATACCGTAGGAACACCTTGTGTGCTATCAAACGTCACAATGTAACTGGGTGATCATAAAGATGCTCTACAGGTGTCTCTGAAAGTATTCGTGGTGTTGGCATAGATCAAGATTAGGATTTGTCACTCCGAGTGTCGGAGTGGTATCTCTGGGCCCTCTCGGTAACACACATCATAATAAGCCTTGCAAGCAAAAGACTAATGAGTTAGTCACGAGATGATGTGTAACGGAACGAGTAAAGAGACTTGCCGGTAACGAGATTGAACTAGGTATGGAGATACCGACGATCGAATCTCGGGCAACATACCGATGACAAAAGGAACAACGTATGTTGTTATGCGGTTTGACCGACAAAGATCTTCGTAGAATATGTAGGAGCCAATATGAACATCCAAGTTCCTCTATTGGTTATTGACCGGAGATGAGTCTCGGTCATGTCTACATAGTTCTCGAACCCGTAGGGTCCGCACGCTTAACGTTTGATGACGATCGGTATTATGAGTTTATGAGTTTTGATGTACCGAAGGTAGTTCGGAGTCCCGGATGAGATCACGGACATGACGAGGAGTCTCGGAATGTCCGAGACATAAAGATTGATATATTGGACGACTATATTCGGACACCGGAAGTGTTCCGGAAAAGTTTCGGATTTAACTGGATTGCCGAAGGGGGTTACCGGAACCCCCTACGAGGGGGGATGGTCCATAGTGGGCCTTGAGGAAAGGAGAGAGGCAGCCCATAGAGGCTGGCCGGCGCCCCACCAGGGGATCCTAGTTGGACTAGGATTGGGGGGCGCCACCTCTCCCTCCTTTTTCCTTTCCTTCTCTTCCTTCTTGGTGGACTCCTACTAGGAATAGGATTGCAATCCTATTCCTAGTAGGATTGCCCTAGCCGCACCATAGGAGGCCGTCCGGCCCTCCTCCCTTGCTCCTTTATATACGGGGGTAGGGGGGCACCCAAAGACACACAAGTTGAATTGTTCCAGCTGTGTGCGGTGCCCCCCTCCACAGAAACACACCTCGGTCATACCGTCGCAGTGCTTAGGCGAAGCCCTGCGCCGGTAGATACATCATATCCGTCACCACGCCGTCGTGCTGACGAAACTCTCCCGTGAAGCTCAACTGGACAAGAGCTCGTGGGACGTCATCAAGCTGAACGTGTGCTGAACGCGGAGGTGCCGTACGTTCGGTGCTTGATCGGTTGAATCGCGAAGAAGTTCGACTACATCAACCGCGTCACTTGACGCTTCCGCTTCTGGTCTACGAGGGTACGTAGACACACTCTTCCCTCTCGTTGCTATGCATCTGGTAGATAGATCTTGCGTGATCGTAGGAAAAATTTAAAATACTACGTTCCCCAACAGTGGTATCAGAGCCAGGTCTATGCGTAGATGATATGCACAAGTAGAACACAATGAATTGTGGGCGATACTAGTCATACTGCTTACCAGCATGTCATACTTTGCTTCGGCGGTATTATGAGATGAAGCGGCCCGGACCGACATTACGCGTACGCTTACGCGAGACTGGTTTCATCGTTACGAGCAATCGTTGCTTAAAGGTGACTGGCGGGTGTCTGTCTCTCTCACTTTAGCTGAATCAAGTGTGGCTACGCCCGGTCCTTGTGAAGGTTAAAACAACACATACTTGACGAAACATCGTTGTGGTTTTGTATGCGTAGGTAAGAACGGTTCTTGCTAAGCCCGTAGCAGCCACGTAAAACTTGCAACAACAAAGTAGAGGACGTCTAACTTGTTTTTGCAGGGCATGTTGTGATGTGATATGGTCAAGACATGATGAGTTATATGGTTTTGTATGAGATGATCATGTTTTGTAATGTTATCGGCAACTGGCAGGAGCCATATGGTTGTCGCTTTATTGTATGAAATGCAATTGTCATGTAATTGCTTTACTTTATCACTAAGCGGTAGCGATAGTCGTAGAAGCAATAGTTGGCGAGACGACAACGATGCTACGATGGAGATCAAGGTGTCGCGCCGGTGACGATGGTGATCATGAAGGTAAAACTATTGCTTCTACGACGAACTTGAAGGTGATCAAGGTGTCGCAAGGGGTGACGAAGGTGATCATGAAGCAATAGTTCGTCGTGCCGAGACACCACGTGACGACAACGATGCTACGATGGAGATCAAGGTGTCGCGCCGGTGCTTTGGAGATGGAGATCAAAAGCACAAGATGATGATGGCCATATCATGTCACATATTTTGATTGCATGTGATGTTTATCTTGTTATGCTTCTTATTTTGCTTAGAACGACGGTAGCATTATAAGATGATCCCTTACTAAATTTCAAGGTATAAGTGTTCTCCCTGAGTATGCACCGTTGCGAAAGTTCGTCGTGCCGAGACACCACGTGATGATCGGGTGTGATAAGCTCTACGTTCAAATACAACGGGTGTAAGCCAGTTTTGCACACGTAGAATACTCGGGTTAAACTTGACGAGCCTAGCATATGCAGATATGGCCTCGGAACACTGGAGACCGAAAGGTCGAGCGTGAATCATATAGTAGATATGATCAACATAAGATGTTCACCATTGAAACTACTCCATCTCACGTGATGATCGGACATGGTTTAGTTGATTTGGATCACGTGATCATTTAGATGACTAGAGGGATGTCTATCTAAGTGGGAGTTCTTAAGTAATATGATTAAATTGAACTTTAATTTATCATGAACATAGTCCTGGTAGTATTAGCATATCTATGTTGTAGATCAATAGCTCACGATGTTGCTCCACGTTTAATTTTTATATGTTCCTAGAGAAAACCAAGTTGAAAGATGTTAGTAGCAATGATGAGGAATTGTTCCGTGATCTGAGGATTATCCTCATTGCTGCACAGAAGAATTATGTCCTTGATGCACCGCTAGGTGACAGACCTATTGCAGGAGCAGATGTAGACGTTATGAACGTTTTGACAAAAGCTCGATATGATGACTACTTGATAGTTTAGTGCACCATGCTTATAACCGGGACTTCAAAAACGTTTTGAAACGCCACGGAGCATATGAGATGTTCCAAGAGTTGAAATTAGTATTTCATACTCATGCCCGTGTCGAGAGGTATAAGACCTCTGACAGTACTTTGCCTACAAGATGGAGGAGAATAGCTCAACCACTGAGTATGTGCTCAGATTGTCTCCGTAGTACAATTGCTTGAATCAAGTGGGAGTTAATCTTCCAGATAAGATAGTAATTGACAAAGTTCTCTAGACACTATCACCAAGTTAGTAGAACTTCTTGATGAACTATAATATGCAAGGGATGACGAAAGTAATTCCCGAGCTCTTCACGATGCTGAAATCGGCGAAGCTAGAAATCAAGAAAGAGCATCAAGTGTTGATGGTTAACCAGACCACTTGTTTCAAGTAAAGGGCAAAGGGATAGAAGGGGAACTTCAAGAAGAATGACAAGCAAGTTGTCACTCCCATGAAGAAACCCAAAGCTAAACTCAAGCCTGAAACTAAGTGCTTCTACTGCAAAGAAATGGTCACTAGAAGTAGAACTGCCATAGATATTTGGCGGATAAGAAGGATGGCAAAGTGAACAAAGGTATATTTGATATACAGATTATTGATGTGTATTTTACTAGTGTTCATAGCAACCCCTCGGTATTTGATATTGGTTTAGTTGCGAAAGAGTAGTAACTCGAAATGGGAGTTGCATAATGAATAGAAACTAGTTAAAGGATGAAGTGACAATGTGTATTGGAAGTAGTTCCAAGATTGATATGATCATCATCGCACACTCCCTATACTTTCGGGATTAGTGTTGAACCTAAATAAGTGTTATTTGGTGTTTGTGTTGAGCATGAATATGATTTGATCATGTTTATTGCAATACGGTTATTCATGTAAGTTAGAGAATAATTGTTGTTCTGTTTACATGAATAAAACCTTCTATGGTCATACACCCATTGAAAATGGTTTGTTGGATCTCGATCGTGTGATACACATATTCATAATATTGAAGCCAAAAGATGCAAGGTTAATAATGATAGTGCAACTTATTTGTGGCACTGCCGTTTAGGTCATATTGGTGTAAAGCGCATGAAGAAACTCCATAGTGATGGACTTTTGGAATCACTTGATTATGAATCACTTGGTGCTTGCGAACCATGCCTCATGGGCAAGATGATTAAAACTCCGTTCTCCGGAACCGTGGAGCGAGCAACAGAGTTGTTGGAAATCATACATACTGATGTATGCGGACCAATGATTGTTGAAGCTCGCCGCAGGTATCGTTATTTTCTGACCTTCACTGATGATTTGAGCAGATATAGGTATATCTACTTAATGAAGCACAAGTCTGAAACATTTGAAAAGTTCAAAGAATTTCAGAGTGAAGTGGAGAATCATCGTAACAAGAAAATAAGAGTTTCTACGATATGATCGTAGAGGTAAAATATTTGAGTTAGCGAGTTTGGCCTTCAATAAAAACAATGTGAAATAGTTTCACTACTCACGCCACCTGGAACGCCACAGTGTAATGGTGTGTCCGAACGTCATAACCGTACTTTATTAGATATGGTGCGATCAATGATGTCTCTTACCGATCTATCACTATCGCTTTTGGGGTTATGCATTAGAGACAGCTACATTCACGTTAAATAGGGCACCATCTAAATCCGTGGAGATGACACCGTATGAACTGTGATTTGACGAGAAACCTAAGCTGTCATTTCTTTAAGTTTGGGACTGCGATGCTTATGTGAAAAAGTTTCAACATGATAAGCCCGAACCCAAACCGAAGAAGTAAATCTTCATAGGATACCCAAAAAGAAACTGTTGGGTACACCTTCTATCACAGATCCTAAGGCAAGGTCTTTTGTTGCTAAGAGTGGATCCTTTCTAGAGAAGGAGTATCTCTCGAAAGAAGTGAGTGGGAGGAAAGTAGAACTTGATGAGGTAATTGTACCTTCTCCCGAATTGGAAGGTAGTACATCACAGAAACTCGTTCCAGTGATTCCTACACCAATTAGTGAGGAAGCTAATGATGATGATCATGAAACTTCACATCAAGTTTCTGTTGAACTTTGTAGATCAACCAGAGTTCGTTCCGCACCAAAGTGGTACGGCAACATAGTTCTGGAAGTCATGTTACTAGACCATGATGAACCTACAAACTATGAGGAAGCGATGATGAGCCTAGATTCCGCAAAATGGCTTGAGACCATGAAATCTGAGATGGGATCCATGTATTAGAACAAAGTATGGACTTTGGTTGACTTGCCCGATGATCGGCAAGCCATCGAAAATAAATGGGTCTTCAAGAGGAAGACCGACGCAAACAGTAATGTTACTGTTTACAAAGCTCGACTTGTTGCGAAAGGGTTTCGACAAGTTCAAGGAGTTGACTACGATAAGACTTTCTCACCCGTAGCGATGCTTAAGTCTGTCCGAATCATGTTAGTAATTGCCGCATTTTATGAAATCTGGCAAATGGATAACAAAACTGCATTCTTTAATGGATTTATTAAAGAAGACTTGTATATGATGCAACCAGAAGGTTTTGTCAATCCTAAAGGTGCTAACAAAATGTGCAAGCTCCAGCGATCCATCTATGGACTGGTGCAAGCATCTCGGAGTTGGAATATATGCTTTGATAAGTTGATCAAAGCATATAGATTTATACAGACTTGCGGTGAAGCCTGTATTTACAAGAAGTGAGTGGGAGCACTACAACCTTTCTGATAAGTATATGTGAATGACATATTGTCGATCGGAAATGATGTAGAATTTTCTGGAAAGCATAAAGGAGTGGTTGAAAGGAGTTTTTCAAAGAAAGACCTTGGTGAAGCTGCTTACATATTGGGCATCAAGATCTATAGAGATAGATCAAGACGCTTGATAAGACTTTCGATGAGTACATACCTTGATAAGATTTTGAAGTAGTTCAAAATGGATCAGTCAAAGAAGGAGTTCTTGCCTGACTTGTAAGGTGTGAAGTTGAGTAAGACTCAAAGCCAGACCACGGCAGAAAAATATAGAGAGAATGAAAGTCATTCCCTATGCCTCAGCCATAGGTTCTATAAAGTATGCCATGCTGTGTACAAAACACGTTGTGTACCTTGCCATGAGTTTGACAGGGAGGTACAATAGTGATCCAGGAGTAGATCACTGTACAGCGGTCAAAATTATCCTTTGACACTAAATCCAGATGACTCTAAGTATCAATCTGGATGCGTATTGAAAGTGGGAGCAATTAGCTAGAGTAGCTCCATGCAGAGCATTGTAGACATAGAAATTTGCGGATCTGAATGTGATAGACCCGTTGACTAAACTTCTCTCACAAGCAAAACATGATCACACCTTATTACTCTTGGGTATTAATCACATAGCGATGTGAACTAGATTATTGACTCTAGTAAACCCTTTGGGTGTTGGTCACATGGTGATGTGAACTATGGGTGTTATTCACATAACGATGTGAACTATCGGTATTAAATCACATGGCGATGTGAGCTAGATTATTGACTCTAGTGCAAGTGGGAGACTGAAGGAAATATGCCCTAGAGGCAATAATAAAGTTGTTATTTATATTTCCTTATATCATGATAAATGTTTATTATTCATGCTAGAATTGTATTAACCGGAAACTTAGTACATGTGTGAATACATAGACAAAACAGAGTGTCCCTAGTATGCCTCTACTAGACTAGCTCATTGATCAAAGATGGTTATGTTTCCTAACCATAGACATGAGTTGTAATTTGATCAACGGGATCACATCATTAGGAGAATGATGTGATGGACAAGACCCATCCGTTAGCATAGCACTATGATCGTTTAGTCTTACTGCTATTGCTTTCTTCATGACTTATACACGTTCCTATGACTATGAGATTATGCAACTCCCGAATACCGTAGGAACACCTTGTGTGCTATCAAACATCACAACGTAACTAGGTGATCATAAAGATGCTCTACAGGTGTCTTTGAAAGTATTCGTGGTGTTGGCATAGATCAAGATTAGGATTTGTCACTCCGAGTGTCGGAGTGGTATCTCTGGGCCCTCTCGGTAACACACATCATAATAAGCCTTGCAAGCAAAAGACTAATGAGTTAGTCACGAGATGATGTGTTATGGAACGAGTAAAGAGACTTGCCGGTAACGAGATTGAACTAGGTATGGAGATACCGACGATCGAATCTCGGGCAAGTAACATACCGATGACAAAAGGAACAACGTATGTTGTTATGCGGTTTGACCGACAAAGATATTCGTAGAATATGTAGGAGCCAATATGAACATCCAGGTTCCGTTATTGGTTATTGACCGGAGATGAGTCTCGGTCATGTCTACATAGTTCTCGAACCCGTAGGGTCCGCACGCTTAACGTTTGATGACGATCGATATTATGAGTTTATGAGTTTTGATGTACCAAAGGTAGTTTGGAGTCCCGGATGAGATCACGGACATGACGAGGAGTCTCGGAATGTCCGAGACATAAAGATTGATATATTGGACGACTATATTCGGACACCGGAAGTGTTCCGGAAAAGTTTCGGATTTAACTGGATTGCCGGAGGGGGTTACCGGAACCCCCTACGAGGGGGGATGGTCCATAGTGGGCCTTGAGGAAAGGAGAGAGGCAGCCCATAGAGGCTGGCCGGCGCCCCACCAGGGCATCCTAGTTGGACTAGGATTGGGGGGCGCCACCTCTCCCTCCTTTTTCCTTTCCTTCTCTTCCTTCTTGGTGGACTCCTACTAGGAATAGGATTGCAATCCTATTCCTAGTAGGATTGCCCTAGCCGCACCATAGGAGGCCGGCCGGCCCTCCTCCCTTGCTCCTTTATATACGGGGGTAGGGGGCACCCAAAGAAACACAAGTTGAATTGTTCCAGCCGTGTGCGGTGCCCCCCTCCACAGAAACACACCTCGGTCATACCGTCGCAGTGCTTAGGCGAAGCCCTGCGCCGGTAGATACATCATATCCGTCACCACGCCGTCGTGCTGACGAAACTCTCCCGTGAAGCTCAACTAGATCAAGAGCTCGTGGGACATCGTCAAGCTGAACGTGTGCTGAACGCGGAAGTGCCGTACGTTCGGTGCTTGATCGGTTGAATCGCGAAGAAGTTCGACTACATCAACCGCGTCACTTGACGCTTCCGCTTCCGGTCTACGAGGGTACGTAGACACACTCTTCCCTCTCGTTGCTATGCATCTGGTAGATAGATCTTGCGTGATCGTAGGAAAAATTTAAAATACTACGTTCCCCAACATGCTGAACCCCTGGATGCAGACGACTGGGTCCGCACCATTGAGGACTTGCTGGAACTAGTCGGATGCACCGAAGACCGCGAGAAAGTGGCTTATGCAGCCCACTGCCTCGGGGGACTGCTAGAGCTTGGTGGGATGGATTCAAAGTCATGCATGCTGGGCAAGACATCACTTGGGACAACTTCAAGGCAGAATTCCGCAAAGCCCACATTCCTTCCGGAATCATGGCTATCAAAAAGCGTGAATTCCGAGCCCTGAAGCAAGGAAGTGGCACTGTCAAAGAGTACATGCAGAAGTTTAGTGTTCTGTCAAGGTATGCCCCTGAAGATGTCAGCACTGATGCTGCAAAAAGGGAGCTCTTCATGAAAGGCCTCAATCAGACTCTGTAGTACTCGCTTGTCGTGTGCGACTGCCCAACCTTCCCTGACCTGGTGAACCAAGCACTCATGCTTGAAGATAAGCGGCGTGCTCTGGAAGACACTCACAAGCGCAAGATGGTCAGCAAGGGAAGTTCCAGCAACCAGAAGCCTCGCCCGTGGCAGTCAGCCCCGGGCAAGCCAACCTATCAGCAACCAAGAGCTCCTGCACCTCGCACCAACTATCAGCCTCAGCAGTATGCCAACCCAAGGCCAGCATTCAACCCCAATAACAGTGGTGGCAACAAGATCTATAATCCAAACCAAGTCACTTGCTTTGGATGTGGCCAGTCATGGCATATTTCTAAGGTGTGCCCCAACAAGAAGCCTGATGCCCCGCGCCCCAATGCGCAGAACCCAGGACAAGGCCGCGGGATGCCACCAAGGAACCCAGCTCCTCGCAACCCGCCTAACCATGGGAAGGGGCGTGTGAATCACGTCACTGCTGAAGAAGCCTAGGAAGACCCGGACGTCGTGCTGGGTACGTTCCTTGTCAACTCAGCACCTGCAACTGTCTTGTTTGATTCTGGAGCCACGCATTCATTTGTCACTCAAAGATTTGCATTAAAAAGTGGCATGACCCCTACACCCCTGAATAACCCCATGGTGGTACAAACCCCCGGAGCAGAGATGAGAGCCAAGATAGGCTGTAAAGGAGTCAGTGTTATTATTAACGGTGTAGACTTCCTAGCAGACCTTATCATCCTAAGATCGCAAGGCTTGGATGTGATCTTAGGGATGGATTGGCTCAGTAAGCACCAAGGCTTGTTGGACTGTGCCAATCAGACCGTCACTGTGACCAATGACCAAGGAGTCGAAGTTAAGTTTGCTTCCAACTCCTCTTGCGCTCAAGCCGTTCAACTCAATTGTCTGTCTGAAGTTGGGCTGGAGCAAGTACCGGTAGTATGCGAGTATCCTGATGTCTTTCCGGATGAGCTACCGGGAATGCCCCCTGACCGTGACATTGAGTTCATCATCGAACTCGTGCCCGGGGCAGGACCCATCTATAAGAAGCCTTATTGAATGGGGACAGAAGAATTAGCCGAGTTGAAGAAGCAACTGGAAGAGCAGCTGAGGAAGGGATTTATCCGCCCAAGTGCCTCCCCTTGGGGATCACCTGTTCTGTTTGTGGCAAAGAGGGACGGTACCATCCGCTTATGCATTGACTATCGCTCCCTCAATGAGGTTACAATCAAGAACAAGTATCCACTTCCCAAGATTGAGGATCTGTTTGATCAGCTTAGCGGAGCCAAGGTGTTCTCCAAGATCGATCTCAGATCTGGATACTACCAGCTGAAGATCAGACCCCCAAGATATTCCGAAGATGGCATTCGTAACCAGATATGGCCTGTACGAGTGCACGGTCATGTCTTTCGGGTTAACCAATGCCCCAGCTTACTTCATGTATCTCATGAGTAAAGTCTTCATGGAATATTTGGACAAGTTTGTTGTTGTCTTAATCGATGACATTCTTATCTTCTCGAAGACGGAGGAAGAACACGAGCAACATTTGAGGATGGTCCTAGACAAGCTTCGGGAGCACCAACTATACGCCAAATTCAGCAAGTGTGAGTTCTGGCTGCATAAAGTTGGATTCTTAGGTCATGTCTTGACCGAAGAAGGATTGTCAGTTGACCCCGCGAAGATCGAAGCTGTGACCCAATGGCAATCTCCAACGACCGTCAAGTCAGAAGCTTCCTCGGACTTGTGGGCTATTACCGCAAATTCGTTGAAGGATTCTCTAGCATTGCCCGGCCAATGACTCAGCTCCTCAAGAAGGACAAGAAGTTCGAGTGGACGCCAAAATGCGAAGAGAGCTTCCAAGAGCTCAAGAAGAGATTGACCACCGCCCCAGTTCTGGCAACACCTGATATTCACAAGGAGTTCATGATATATTGTGATGCCTCTCGAACCGGATTGGGAAGCGTTCTGATGCAAGAAGGCCGAGTCATAGCTTACCTCTCCAGGCAGCTACGACCTCATGAAGAGAACTATTCTACTCACGATCTTGAGTTAGCAGCAGTGGTTCATGCCTTGAAGACATGGCGGCATTACCTCCTAGGGAAACGGTGTGAGATATACACAGACCACAAAAGTCTGAAGTACATACTCACCCAAAAGGAATTGAACATGAGGCAACGAAGATGGTTGGAACTCATCAAAGACTATGACCTCAGTGTTCAATATCACCCCGGGAAGGCTAACGTGGTGGCCGATGCCTTAAGCAGAAAGGCTTGCTCCTTGAATGCCATTATTCAAAAGAGGCAGCCAGCCCTGTTTAAGGAGCTTGAACAATTCAGTTTGGAATTAGTCACCCTGGATTCCTGGATCATTTGGAAGTCAAACCAACCCTGATGGATGAAGTAAAGAAGGCGCAAGGTGGGCACACAAGCATTGAAGGCATCAAGAAGAAGATGAAGCTAGGCAAGGCCCCAGGATTCTCCGAGGACGAGCACGGGATTGTTTGGTACAAAGGCCGCATCTGCATACCAAATAAGATGGAGCTGAAGAACCTGATCCTGCAAGAAGCCCACGACACTCCGTATTCCATCCACCCCGATGGAACCAAGATGTATCAATACTTGAAGGAAAGATTCTGGTGGCACGGGATGAAAAGGGAGATTGCAACCTATGTTGCAAAGTGTGATGTGTGCCAAAGGGTCAAGGCTGAATATCAGCGACCCGCTGGATTGCTCCAACCACTCAAGGTTCCTAGGTGGAAGTGGGATAAAGTCGGAATGGACTTCATCACTATATTACCAAGGTCGAATAGAGGACATGAATCCATCTGGGTCATAGTCGACCATTTGACCAAAGTAGCCCATTTCATTCCTGTCAAGACTACCTATACAGGCAACCAGTTGGCAACTCTCTATATCGACCGAATCGTGAGCCTCCATGGTGTTCCAAAGGAAATTGTGTCAGATCGAGGCACCCAGTTTACTTCAAGGTTCTGGAAAAGATTCCAAGAAGCCTTGGGAACCAAGTTGTCTTTCAGCACAGCTTTCCACCCACAGACCGGAGGTCAGACAGAGCGAGTAAATCAAATTCTCGAAGACATGCTCCGAGCCTGTGTTTTGGCCTATGGAGCCAAGTGGGAAGATTGCCTCCCTTTTGGCGAGTTCTCCAACAACAACAGTTATCAGTCAAGCCTTCAGATGGCACCATTTGAGGTGTTGTACGGACGCAGATGTCGCACACCCCTCAACTGCTCAGAGACTGGAGAAAGGCTAGTCTTTGGACCAGATATTCTCCGCGAAGCAGAAGAGCAAGTCCAACTAGTCAGAGAATGTTTGAAGGCAGCCAAGTCCAGGCAGAAGAGTTATGCTGACACTCGTCACCGAGACATGAGTTTCCGTGTCGGAGACATTGTGTACCTGCGAGTAACTCCTCTGAAGGGAACCAAGCGTTTCCACATTAAGGGGAAACTTGCACCAAGATTTATTGGTCCTTTCAAGATCACCGACTGACGAGGAGAAGTGGCTTACCAGTTGGAACTACCACCTGAGCTATCCGATGTGCACAACGTATTCCATGTGTCACAACTCCGGAAGTGTCTCCAAGCTCCAAACAAGCCTGATCTCTACAAGGATGTTGATCACCAAGCCATTGATCTCCAGCCTGATTTGACCTACTGCGAGAAGTCCATTCGCATTCTGG
This sequence comes from Secale cereale, assembly GCA_902687465.1. Lineage (NCBI taxonomy): Eukaryota > Viridiplantae > Streptophyta > Magnoliopsida > Poales > Poaceae > Secale > Secale cereale. The sequence continues at coordinate 223,234,250 of LR738713.1, read as the reverse complement.
ATGAAGCAGAACGACGAACGCGAAGCCGCACCATCAAGTACTTCAATGTCCAGTGGAGCAACCACACGGAAGCAGAAGCAACTAGGAACACGAAGACTATCTTAGATCCGAGTATCCCGATCTCTTCTATGACCTAGTTTAGGAATCTCGGGGATGAGATTCTTGTAAGGGGGGTAGGTCTGTCACACCCTGCATTTTGTAACATGTCTTTTGCATCAATAAAGCATCAAAATTTGGACCAGCAATTTTTTTTGGCATCATTTGGCTTTTATTTGGAATTGAGTTTTTCAAGTGCTCATTAAAGTCAACTATTACCTCTTGTAGAATTCATCTCCTTACCCAAAACTTCTGCCCAATGATCATACCAAGTGTTTATAGCAGTATAGTATTTTCTTATAAAATTAATTTGGCCAAAAGGTATTTTCAAAAATTAGTATTCCAAAAACCCCTGAATTGAGGTTTGCATTGCAAGTGCTAGATTTAGGGTGAGAAAATTATTTCAAAAAGTATATTTGAGATCTAGTAGTCATAGGACTCCCAGAAACCACAAAAGTATAATTTTAAAAGTTATTTTCCTATTTTATTTAAAAGTTTTTTCTTAAGGCCAGAAATGGTCTTTAATAGGGAAAAATTATTTAATTATTTCAAAAATATTTGCCAAAATTCAGGGAGACTCATAGGACATATATTGTCCATATATAAGAGTTTCAACACTTGGTCATGTTCAAAATATTAGGCTAATCCCTCAGAAACCCTTTCTGGATATTTCAAGCTTTTGAAATATTTACAAAGGTAATATTCTCTAAAAATTCCAGGGAAATTCTATCATGTCATATATGACATATTTGATGATCATGCCAAGCCCCATGCCTTGGGAAGCAAGAAAACATCATCAAAACCCTCCAAAACAATTCTGTCCATATCTGAAGTTTGATCAACTTTACATTGCCAAACTTATCCAAATGCTCTCAAACTTGGTGCACATGCTAGAATGGTCTAATAAGGCATCTAGACCAAATGGCACAAGTTTTGGAGAAGGGTAACTTGGTCAGAGTACCCCAAAACCATTTCTGTTCAAATTCAAATTTGAACAACTTTACATTACCAACTATTTACCTGGGGTTTCAAACTTTGTGAGCATGATCATAACCCCAAATGATGAAACTACACCAAGTGGTGCATCAAGGGGAGATGATTAGCTTGACTTAAATATGGTGAAACCATTTTTGTTGATTTCTAGGGTTCATCAAAGTTACATTGGCAAGTTTCTTCAAACAAGCCCAAATTTGGTGAAACACCCTATTTCCATATGCCATTTAATCCTGTTAAGTGTCATGGCTAGTGGAGATCATTTGCTTGCCCAAACCTTGATCAAACACCTTCTACCATTTTACCAAAACCACTGTTTTGGCCTCCTTTACCATTTACTTTTGCTTCAACTTTCTACCACAGCCTCACCTAGTCACCTTCTACCCCTAGTAAATTCCCCAGGACCAGAGCTCAATGATTGAAGGGTGAAAACCCCAATTTACCTTGCTGGACAGCCCAATTCTTACCATCTCCCAGCTTCCCTCCTCTCTCACTGGACAACCAAGGCATCCAAGGCCACAGCCAGATTATTTACTCCATGCTGGACCCCACAGACACGGCGGACACGCCCAGCTAGCCAACGGCATGCCGTGGCATGCAGAAGGCATGCTCGAGAGCGCGCTACAGTGCGCACCCACACTATAGCCTCGCCCAATCCGTTGCCCCCGACCACCTCGTGCTTCCCCCTCGTGCTTCCCCCTCGCACCGTTCGATGCGCCTCGGCGTCCGCAATGCCCCCCGGCGCTGTCCCCTCCTCCTTCTCCCTCCAGTGGACGCACTCACACGCGCGCCGGTCGCCCGCGAGCTCCAGTCGTCGGCCTCGCACGCGCGCAGCTCCAGAAGCTTCCCCCGCTCCCTCTCTTCCTCTCCTCTGCCGTGGACCTCGTCCAGCAACCCCGCAGACACTTCCCCAGCGCCTCCCGTGCACTGTGGCGACGATGAGACGCTCGCCGGCGCACAGGTCCACGGCACCTCGCCGTCCGCTTATAAATAGACCCCCCCGAGCCCCTCCTTTCCTCACCAGTCGCACTCTCCCTCTCTCAATCTTCCCCCAGAGCCACTCGCCCCACTCCAGACCAGCCCGAGCTCGAGATCGAGCTCGAGCTCCGCCGCGGCGGCTCCCTGTCGCCTGCTCGGTACAGGCCGCCCCAGCCTCTCCTCTCACTTGATCTAGAACCATAGCACGTCACTGACTCGATTCCCCCTCTTTCCCCTCTCTGCAGCTGCTAGAATCGACCGGAGCACCGCTCGCCCGAAACTCCTCCGCCGCGTGTCCTCGCCGCCGGCGAACCAGGCCCCTCCGGCGACCCGCACCACCACCACTAGAACGACGAAATCCTGCTGAATCCATCCCTGCCCTTTGCTCGCCCCGCCGTGCCCGGAAACGTCGCCGATGAGCTCGCCGGCTCTCTGTCGGAGGGTTAGGGATGACAGGCGGGCCCCGCCTGTCAGCCTCCCCTCGCCCTCGCTCCTCTCTCCTCTCACTGACGCCGGGCCTTGCCCGTCAGGTTTGAAAAACCCTGGCGCGCGCTGGCGCCGTGCGGTGGGCTGTTTTCGCCCTGGGCCGTTGCACTGTGGCCGTTCTGGCCTAGTGGCATAGAGCCCTTTTTCATTTTTCTTTTCTGTGGATTTTCAAATTATTCCACAGAATTTAATATTTGTCCAAATGAATTAATTCCAGTTCCTAGAAACTTGTAAAAATCCAACCTATTTAATGGTGTCACTTTCACACATATCCATGGACCTTTTCTGTTCTGTTCAAATTTAAATTCATAGTTGAACATTAAAACTTCTGTTCAAATATTCATGTACCCCATTCTGCCACTCCAAACCTCAAACTAAGAATTTTTGCCATCTTAGTTTTCCCTCTAGTATTTAACAAAAATAAGTTGACATTTTTCTGAGCACTTTGGTTTTTCTGTTTTTTATTGTGGTCTTATTTTCCCGTTGTTTATTTGCGACGATTAGATACCGTATTTCACGAGGTTGCTGAAGAAGAAGGATGGGAAATATTTGAAGACTTTGAAGACCAAGCCAATCCAGGCAAGCAGCCCTTTGACCATGATACCGTTGTGTTCTTCGGAACCCATTTATTTCCGAATGCATGATGATAAAAGTGACGGTGGTGACCTAGTTGAGATCCACCACTTGATGCATGCTTTGTTCATGATCTTGCTATATGCTTAGATGCAATACAAATGACTAGTAGTGATGTTTAGAGATGCATGTGTGCCATGATACCTACGTGATTGCATTCTTTTTAAGACCCCATCGGGTGCCACTTATCCCCGGGGGAAAATATGAGACGGGTAACCACTTGATGACGAAGTGGTGTACCAAGACAAGTGAGTGTGATGTTTTTCAAACGGATTGGTTTAAGTTGCGACCGTTATTCCAACTTTACATGCGCAACCACTCTACCCTCATATGGGAAAGGGCATTATTGATTACCAAGGTCGATACTAGCATGGTGCCCGCATTACCACTGACGGGGGTGACATGAGGTCACTCTCGGGACAGGGTCGTGCTTGGATAGGCGGCCATGACTGTTTTCACAGGGCACCGAACACACCGTTGGTACCCCGTACCCGTGGTATGTGAAATGGGAGCGAGACTCCACAATTCTTAAGATGTGAAATGTGGGGCATGGGGGTTACTACCCATCGAGTGGACTCCATATTAGTGTCGCCTAGGGAAAGATAGTGATCGGGTGCTTACCCCGGGTATTTGAGGTACCGCGGGTCGTGGATGTCACAGAAGTTCCCCGGATCTAGTGGGTAAAGTGTGCAACCTCTACAGAGTGTAAAACTATTCGAATAGCCGTGTCCACGGTCAAGGACAGTTGGGTAACCGCTCTTGGGCTACGTCCAATGTTTGCGTAACCCTGTGTGAGTGTGTGTTGAGTCAAGGTAGTGACTTGACTCGTTGAGTTGAATCTTATTCATGTTGATATCGGTAACCTGTCCTCGAGGTTACTAGAACATATTGATGCATATACTTGATGGTAGAATATTTGTTCTAGCTTGTAGCTAGTTAGCTCATTGTTGTATAATTGTATTATTATCTTGAACCAAATCATGGGTTGCTTGCGAGTACATTCAAAGTACTCATTGGCTTGCCACTGGTTATTTAATTGGCCAGGCATGGAGGAACATGAATATGAAGAAGAATTTTATGGAGACGAACATGCGAACTAGGACGCTATCCCAGTCAGAATACATGTAGGGTTAATGCAGATGGCATGGGTTCTACTTATCTTCGAAGACTTCCGGTATTCGAGTTATTTGCTATTCAGCCCTTGAGGCTTTATCTATGTAAGGCTTGGCCATAATGGCCATAATTTGTGTAAGACGGTATGTATGGATGTAAGACTCTTGTTATTCAGCTTCTGTGTGTTCAGTGAGCATTGATCTCTGGGATCACTGTACACGTGCATTCGGTGATCTCGACTCTTAAGTCGGGGTCCCCACAAATTATGAATGTAACTCCAATACTGATGTGTTTATTGAGAAAGTCTCTGCTGTCCAAAAAGAGACTAATATTTTGCAAGAGTCTATGGAAGAAGAAATTAATGACATTGTGAGCTCATTGGATGAAAAAGAAGAGGAGGAGGGCGAAGAACAAAAGGAGGAAGAGCGGATTAGCTACCCGTCCCAACCTTCTAATGAGAGTAACTCTTCAACTCATACATTGTTTAATTTCCCTTCGTGCTTACCGAAGGATGAACGTTATGATGATTGCTATGATCCTGTTGATTATTTTGAAATATCCCATTTTGATGATGCTTGCTATGCTTGTGGCCAAGATGCCAATATGAATTATGCCTATGGAGATGAAGTTGCTATAGTTCCGTATGTTAAACATGAGATAGTTGCTATTGCATCCACACATGATAGTCCTATTATCTTTTTGAATTCTCCAAACTAAACTATATTGGAGAAGTTTGCACTTATTAAGGATTATATTGATGGGTTGCCTTTTTCTGTTACACATGATGATTTTGATGAGTATAATATGCATGTGCTTGCTGCTCCTACTTGCAATTATTATGAGAGAGGAACTACATCTCCGCCTCTCTATGTTTCCAACACGATAAAATTGCAAGAAATTATTTATACTATGCATTGGCCTTTACTATGTGTGCTTGAATTGTTCTTTTATGACATGCCGATGCATAGGAAGAGAGTTAGACTTCGTTGTTGCATGATATATATCACTTTGTGCTCACTACTAAACGCCAACTCATTGCTAATTAAAATTGGCTTTGATATACCTTGGGATCCGGGTTGATCCATTACTTGAGCACTATATGCCTAGCTTAATGTCTTTAAAGAAAGCGCTGCCGGGGAGACAACCCGGAAGTTTTAGAGAGTCATTTATTTCTGTTGTGTGCTTTTTTTAAGTTGAAAAACAAAAAAATAAAGAGGGGAACCTAAAAAAATTCAAAAAGAAAAGTGAAAGTGATATAGACGAGCATTGTGAAAGTGGGGGACATCCTTGAACTTTGTTCATGCTCATGGAAACTTTGTGAATCTTAATTACAGAAACTTTTCAACAAAAATAATTATCCCCTTGTACAATTCCATTGTATTATAAAAATAATGTGCCAAGGTTTGCCTTTAGGATGGTTACAATGCTTGTTGGTTTGTGCGGTGCAGGACAGAAACTTTGGCTGTAGTGCGCAATTTTACATTTTTTGCTGGACGTCAAATGGTTCTGAAATCTTTTGCACTGTCTCTCTATACAAGTTTTTTATTTTTCCTAATTTTGGCAGAATTTTTCAAGTATCAGAAGTATGGTGAATGTTCAGATTATTACAGACTATTCTGTTTTAGACAGATTCTGTTTTTGATGTATAGTTTGCTTGAAACTATCAATTTCTATCAGTGGATTAAGCCATGGAAAAGTTATATTATAGTAGCTACAATGCAATAACAAAATATGAATTGATTTGCAATAGTACTTAGAATAGTGATTCGCTTTATTATACTAACGGATCTTGCCGAGTTTTCTATTGATGTTTTATGTGGATGAAGTGTTCGAAGATCGAGGAGGTCTCGATGTGAGGAGAAGGAGAGGCAAGAGCTCAAGCTTGGGGATGCCCAAGGCACCCCAAGTAAATATTCAAGGTGACTCGAGCGTCTAAGCTTGGGGATGCCCCGGAAGGCATCCCCTCTTTCTTCAACAAGTATCGGTATGTTTTCGGATTCGTTTCATTCATGTGAGATGTGCAGATCTTGGAGCGTATTTTGCATTTACTTTTCACCTTTTCTTTTAGGCACCATGTTGGTATGAGATAGTCCTTGGTTGAGTTATAAAATGCTTCATGTGCTTCACTTATATCATTTGAAGTTTGGATTGCCTATTTCTCTTCACATAGAAAACCACCATTTGTAGAATGCTCTTTTGCCTCACTTATAATTGTTAGACCGTGGGCATAACTTTTCTAGAAAGAATTAAAACTCTATTGCTTCACTTATATCTATTTAGAGAGTTGACAGGAATTGGTCATTCACATGGTTAGTCATAAAATCCTACATAAACTTTTAGATCGCTGAATATGATATGTTTGATTCCTTGCAATAGTATTTCGATATAGAGATGCTAATATGTGGGAGGAACTAGTGAATGATTATGGTTTAGTAAAAATATTGGTGTTAAGGTTTGTGATTCCGGAACAATGCACGTATGATCTCCTAACTATGTAACCAAATTGGCGCGCATTGTATTTTGATTGTTTATCTTTGCGTGAAGGTTGGGGGCGCGCGATGGTTAACTCCTACCAACCTCCCCCTAGGAGTAGGCGTCGTAGTATTTTTTCTTCGAGGGCTAATAGATTTTGCGCAATAAGTATGTGAGTTCTTTATGACTGATGTTGAGTCCATGGATTATATGCACTCTCACCCTTCCACCATTGCTAGCCTCTCTTGTACCGCGCAACTTTCACCGGTACCATACACCCACCATATACCTTCCTCAAAACAGCCACCATACCTACCTATTATGGCATTTCCATAGCCATTCCAAGATATACTGCCATGTAACTCCACCGTTCCGTTTATTATGACACGCACTATCATTGTCATATTACCTTGCATGATCGTAAGATAGCTAGCATGATGTTTCCATAGCTTGTCCGTTTTTTGATGTCATTGCTACGCTAGATCATTGCACATCCCGGTACACCGCCGGAGGCATTCACATAGAGTCATATTTTGTTCTAGCTTCGAGTTGTAATATTTGAGTTGTAAGTAAATAGAAGTGTGATGATCATCAATATTAGATCATTGTCCCTTGAAAAAAAGAGAAAGGCAAAAAAAAAGGCCAAATAAAAAAAGGAAGGCCCAAAAAAAAGAAAAAAAAAGAAAAAAAAGGGGACAGTGCTACTATCTTTTTCTACACTTGTGCTTCATCATAGCACCATGTTCTTCATGATAGAGAGTCTCCTATGTTGTCACTTTCATATACTAGTGGGAATTTTTTGTTACAGAACTTTTCTTGTATGTTCCAATGATGGGCTTGCTCAAATACCCTAGGTCTTCATGAGCAAGCAAATTGATGCACACCCACTAGTTTTCTTTTGAGCTTTCATGCACTTATAGCTCTAGTGCATCCGTTACATGGAAATCCCTACTCACTCACATTGATATCTATTGATGGGCATCTCCATAGCCCATTGATACGCCTAGTCGATGTGAGACTTTCTCCCTACTTTTGTCTACTACCACCTTCTATTCCACCCATAGTGCTATGTCCATGGCTCACGCTCATGTATTGCGTGAAGAGTTGAAAAGGTTCGAAAAAGTAAAGTACGAAAACAATTGCTTGGCTGACACCGGGATAGGCATGAGGGGTACCTTGTATTAAGAAAAGGGAGCATAAAAGACTATATGATTTAGTAGGGATAACGTTCTTTAGCATTGATATTTTGAAAGAGTTGATTGTTTGTTGGGATGCCCGAGTATTAAATTCTTCTATGTCAAATGATAGACTATTGCTTTGAATCACTCGTGTCTTAATATTCATGCCATGATTAGATTACATGATCAAGATTATGCTAGGTAGCATTCCACATCAAAAATTAACTTTTTTATCATTTACCTACTTGAGGACGAGCAGGAATTAAGCTTGGGGATGCTGATACGTCTCCCCCGTATCTATAATTTTTTATTGTTCCATGCCAATATTCTACAACTTTCATAAACTTTTGGCAACTTTTTATACTATTTTTTGGGACTAACATATTGATCCAGTGCCCAGTGCCAGTTCCTGTTTGTTGCATGTTTTTGGTTTCGCGGAATATCCATATCAAACGGAGTACAAACGGAATAAAAACAGGCGGAGATTTTTTTTGGAATATATGTGAATTTTGGGAACCAACATGAAATGATGCCCGAGTGGGCCACGAGGCAGGGGGCGCGCCTTGGGCCCTCGTGGCCACACCATAAGGTGGTTGATGTCCTTCTTTCTCCGCAATAAATCTAATATCTGGATAAAAATCGTGTCAAAAAATCAGCCCAATCGGAGTTACGGATCTCCGGGAATTTAAGAAACGGTGAAGCGCCGGAATCTGGGAACGCAGAAACAGAGAGAGACAGAGAGACATATCCATTCTCGGAGGCTCTCTCGCCACTCCGCCGCCATGGAGGCCATGGACCAGAGGGGAAACCCTTTTCCCATCTAGGGAGAAGGTCAAGGAAGAAGAAGAAGGAGGGGGGCTCTCTCCCCTTTCTCCCGTTGGCGCCGGAACGCCGCCGGGGCCATCATCATGTGACGGCGATCTACACCAACACCTCCATCATCTTCACCAACATCTCCATCACATCCCCCATCTATCTACAGCAGTCCACTCTCCCGCAACCCGTTGTACCCTCTACTTGAACATGGTACTTTATGCTTCATATCATTATCCAATGATGTGTTGCCATCCTATGATGTCTGAGTAGATCATCGTTGTCCTATCGGTGATTGGTGAATTGCTATGATTGATTTAAATTGCTTGTGGTTATGTTGCTGTCCTTTGGTGCCCATCATATGAGCGCGCGCGTGGATCACACCATATGGTTATTTGTATGTTGATAGGACTACGCATTGGAGGGCAAGAGTGACAGAAACTTCAACCTAGCGTAGAAATTGATGCATACGGGGTTGAAGGGGGACCGATATATCATAATGCTATGGTTGGGTTTTACCTTAATGATCGTTAGTAGTTCCGATGCTTGCTAATAGTTCCAATCATAAGTGCATAGAATTCCAAGTAATGGATGAGATGCTAGCAGTGGCCTCTCCCACATAAAACTTGCTATCGGACTAGTAACGTAGTCAATTGCTTAGGGGCAATTTCGCAACTCCTACCACCACTTTTCCAAACTTGCTATCATTAACTTTATTGCTTCTTTATCTTAGCAGACCCTAGTTTATATTTGCGTGCTCTTCATTTTCTTGCAAAGCTATCCCACAAAAACCACAAACTACTTCTAGTTTCATACTTGTTCTAGGTAAAGTAAACATCAAGCATCCGTAGAGTTGTATCGGTGGTCGATAGAACTTGAGGGAATATTTGTTTTGCCTTTAGCTCCTCGTCGGGTTTGACACTCTTACTTATCGAAAGAGGCTACAACTGATCCCCTACACTTGTGGGTTATCAAGATCGTGCTGCAAAAACTGTCGACATCGAGCCTCGTCCCTGTTCTGCTGCGCGAGGACCGCTGCTTCATCATCTTGCCGCTGGAGCAAGGCCAGGTCTGCCTGCGCGGAGACCAGCTTGGCCTGAGCAGAAGACTTGGCCGCTCTGGCGGCCCTCTCGCGTTGCTCTGCCTCCTTCAGCTTCGTACTGAGGGCAGCAGTTTTCCTATCAGCTTCTGCCTGTAGGAGCTCCAACTTCAGGCCATACTCCTTAGCAAGGTCTGCGCTGGCCTTCGCCACCCTCCGATCGATCTTCTCCTAAACCTTGGCCTCGCGATCAGAGACAACATCCTCGGCCAGGGTCACATGGTGCTCCCTCATCTCCAGTCACTCCTGCTCGAGGCTAAGCTCCAAGGCTCCCACCATCATTGCCTCCTCGCGCTTCTAGATCTTTGTCTCATCGGAAGGTGCCCACCTCATCGACGCCAAGGCTGCACTTCATACTTCGACCTATTGCTCGAGGGAGTCGTTCAGGGCCTGAAGCTTCCGCCGATGCTCCTCGGTAACCTTGTGGCGTCGATCCGCCTGCCTAGCTTCCTCCAGAGCCTGGGCACTAGCTTCATGTGAAGACGCGAGGGATGCTTCGGCCTTCGCATCAGCGCGCTCATGGTCGAGGCGACCGAAGTTGATGGCCACCTTCAACCGACACCATTCGTCTGCCAGCCGAAGCTCCTCCGCCTCCAGGCGGGCGTCTACATCAACGAGCTCCTCCCCGAGCCTGCTCAGCGCACCCAATGCATTCTGGAGAAGCTCGTAGCAGATGGCGTCGTGTCGGTGCATGAATTCAGATGCGTGACTGGGCATGTTCTCCGCGTCGTCGATCGCCGGGGAAGCTTGGGATGGCGCACCCTCCTCCAGTAGGGGGCTGGAGGCCGACGCCTTACCCCCAGTCACCCAGGCCTTGGTGGAGCATTGCAAGACAAGGCCAGGTGGCTCGAAGACATAGCTGAAGCTGCAGTCACCCATCTGCAGGGGACGATCAATGGAGGGGCTCTCGGCACGCCTCCAACGCTCCAGGCGAGGCCCCGGAGGAGGGACGCCAAGAACGCATGGTCGAGATGCCAAGCCAGCGCATCCACCCCCTGGCCGACCTCGCGCCAAAGGCGGCAGGCTGGCTGAGGGCGCTCAGGAACAGCGGAGGACTCGGGGCAGGAGGGGGCTGCTTCTCGGGAGATTTCATCGCCTTAGCAGAAGGGGCCCTGAGTAACCACGGTGAGGAGGGAAAGCCACACTCAAGGATTTACGAAGATAAGGTACTCACTCGTCTATGGCAATATACTTCCTCTGCTTCAGTGGTCGGAAGGCATCACCGCTACAGTTTGGAGATCCATTCCTCTTGCGGGGTGCGTCGAAGTTCGGTCGGAACCGGCCAAAGCCCTGGATACGGTCACAAGCACCGGGCATGACCAGTGTGGCTCCTGAGGAGGCACCCTCAGGAACGCTGGGCCATGCGGGGCCCTCGGCCCCCGCCTCGTGGCAACTCGCTGGGGCCTCGGGGGCTTTGGCCTCAGGAGCACCAGGCCGCACCGATCCCTCGGCCGCTCCCCCTGGGCGGGTCTCCCGAGCACTAGGGGACGATGCTTCAGGAGCCCCAGGAGTCACCGACGCCAGAGAAGCCACGCCACCAGCACTCGGAGGCAATCCCCCCCCCCCCGCCCCGGCGCCCCGCCGGGCCCCATTCTGGGGCAAGCGCCGCACCAGCAGCGAGTAGGGGAGCCGCGCAGACAGGGCTTTCGCGAGGCCCCTCAGGTCCAATCGGGCGAACAGCCCAGTCATCGAAGGAGGGCATCTGCTTCACAAACTCCACCTTGTTTGAGTAGCAGTACAGAAGACAACCTTCCTTTGGCAAGCTGGCTGGCGCCAGGTCGCCTGTCAGAAGCTCGAGCACCATGCGCCATGACTCACAAGGAAGAGCATGCGTTTGAAGCCTCATGCGGTCCCCGTAGCGAGAGAAGGTCCACATTGGCCGAGAGTGGCACTGAAGTCGAGCGATGCGGCACTGGATGTATTCCTTCACCACCATGGGCGTCGTCACCCCAAGCTTCTTCAACCTGGCCAGCCGGTGCCAAACGTGGGTTTGCCGCTGGTTGGCAAGCTTCTCATGTTTCTAGCCAGAGGTTGGAGCAGCCAGAATCCACGGAAGAAGAAGTAGGGGGTTCCGCACACCAACATCCATAAACACCCACCATTTCCTAAAGCCTCCAACGACTGGCGAGAGTTCAAAATCGATCCCCGAGCCGGCCGTCGCCGAGATGGCCTGAAAGGATACACACTCTGAGCGTTGGAGAGCATCCATCAGGTGCAGTGAGAAGAAGTGGTGGAGCAAGGCCACGGGGGGG
>LR738713.1:223170088-223213978 GCA_902687465.1 Secale cereale | reverse complement strand
GAAAGCTCTTTAAAAAGAAAAGCATGAAAACTAAGAGCTAAACATGACAGCAGCTATGGAAAGACAAAGAACACACACAGCAAAGATAAGCATGAAAATCCTATGTTGTGTTCTAGGTTGAAGTGGAGCGTGTTTCTCTCCCACACAAAGAAAGCTGGGTTCTAACTTGTTATGAACAGCAAGCAAAGCTAAAGAAAACAAAAAAAAGAAACTAAGAGCAAGACGCTCCAAGCATAGCACATAACGCATGAAGTGATAAAATTATAGTGGAACGAAAGACGAACTGATAATTGTTGATGGAGAAGGGGATGCATAGGGGCATCCCCAAGATTAGACGCTTGAGTCTACTTGAATATTTCTTGGGGGTGCACGGGGGCATCCCCAAGCTTGAGCATTTGACCCTCCTGAATCTTCTTTTATCATCTTCCCTCGCACACTTGAAAACTCCCTTCATACATAACTCATCATAATCTGATTAGTGAGGTTAGTACCCACAATAAAATAATTTTTCCCCTACTGGAAATAAAGATAATCTTGAAGAGCTACTGTTTCTCAAGATTGCCAAAAGGTTTTTGCAAAGAAAAAGTAAGCTCAAGGTTTGCAAAACGAAGAAAAGGCAAAACATGACAGAATCTGTGAAAAACAGACCAGCAGGTAGTAAATAATTTTTTCGGGTCACTTCTGCAACTCAAATCAAAAAACTCAGAACAGACGCTCGAAAGCCAAATGTATAGAGCACGCTGTCAAAAAAATTCAGATCAAAAAGATGATCTGGTGATTTTATTCGAATTTTTCTGTCCAAGGACAGAATCTGTTTTCTGGACAGCACGTCACAACTTTTGAACTTTCTTGCAATCAGAGGCTAAACTTGGCACAAAGCTGAAAAGAAAAGATACAGTGATGATGCTACTGTAGTAACAAACATCAAGACACAACAAAAGCAAAATAAAACCTAATTCGTTGTGGGCTGCCTCCCAAAAGCGCTTTCTTTTATGCCTTTAAGCTAGGCATGATTCAAAAAGATCAAGTTGTATCAATTGAACCATCATCAAGATCATCAAACAGCTCTTCAATAGTACAACTAGTCTTAAGAGGACGTTCAAATAAAGGCCTAATAAAGATACTTCTAGGGAGAAAACCGAAAGGTGGAAAGTCAATGGGAGATTCATTTATAAATTTATCAAAGAGAGGTATTTCTTCCAAAGTCTTCACAGTTTCAACCCCTTTGTCAATAGATGGATAACTTTTGGAACGAGGAGCCTTTGGAACGTAAACGAACTTAGGTTCCTTCTTTGCCGGAGTTTCTACCTTTTTGGCTTTGATTGAGGAGAAAGTAGTTCCTATATGTCAAAGATTTCCTCAATCTTGTCTATAATAGAAGAATCCATGTCATGGGATTTGATGGTCTCCAAAGTTTTGGCAATTTTATGCATGGAGCTATCAAGCCTATTCAAATTCCCTTGGATCTTACGGTCCAACTCATTTATCTTATTAATGCTTGGCATCTCTGGCTCTATCTTTTCAAGTTTTTTCATAATGTGAGCTAGGGTAATGTCCTCTTGAATGCTAACAAGTCAAAATGATCCACTCCCTTCTGATATTTTGAGCACTCATGCAATGGATGAGCGTAAGCAAGAAAGTTGACACTTAGGATGGCAAAGAGAGAAAAATGATGAAGGCGGAAGACAAAAAAGGTGTGAAAGGCTCACATCAATGAGGACAATCATAGGCGAGAGAGAGCCATATGATAGATATGATGTGAGGAGTAGGGATTGCCATGCAACGGATGCACATATGAGCTAAGGTAAGCTCTCCAATGGAACTAGTGGGGGTGCATCCAACTTGCTCGCTCAAGAAGACCTAGAGCTCTTTTGAGGAGGCTCATCATTGGAATATACAAGCCAAGTTCTATAGTGTGAAGGTCCCCACATAGCTATATGCATTAATGATAATCTCTATGGAGTACAAGGTATAAGATGAAGTATGAGTGTGGATCCCTCAAAAGGAATAGTAGTGTGCCCCCTTCTCTCTTTTTATTTCTTTTTCTCTTTTTTCTATTTTTTTATATTTTGTGGCCTCAATGGCTCTTTCTATTTAACTCTCATTTGTCCTCTTTGGGATCTTTTGATTTTGTCCTCTTTGGGATCTTTTCCTCACTTTAGGGGCAACACTCTATTAATTACAAGAAGTATAGAAGATCTTTCACACTTTACAAAAGTACTCAACATAAAGAAAATGAAACTATCATGATGTATGCAAATGTATGCCTCTGCCGGTGTAGCAGGATATGCAATGATACTAGAGCGTCATGTAGCAATGATTAGGGCAAGGCCCAACTAGCATGCGGCTCATCGATCAAGCAAAAGCATGTATGACATGAAGATCAAGTCATGAGAAGATGGATGTTGCATGACAATGTATCTCGGAAAGGCTATGGAAATGCCTTGATAGGTAGGTATGATGGCTGTTTTGAGGAAGGATATAATGAGGCTTATGATGACAGAGCGTATTGTGCCAAGGATTTGGATGCACTGGCGAAGTATGCACCAACTCTCGAGGTGAGAAAGGGCAATGCACGGTACCGAAGAGGCTAGAAAAATATGGCTAGGTGGAAGTGTCAACATTCGAATACTCACATTAGTCCGAAGAACTCATGCACTTATTATCGGTAACTCTCAATCTAATTAGGAGGTTCACAAAGAGACAAGTACCCCGAGGAGGAGTGTATGGGGGTTTGGTTATCCTTGCGCATCCTCGACTCATGGTACGTGAGTGTACTCTAATATTCGATCCCTCCAAAGATTAGTGATCCATCTAGTAGCTAAAGTTCTCAACTATTTTGTAGGTTTTCGAAAATAAACACGGATTGCCCAAAATACGACATCTATCACTAATAGGCTAAAGCTCTTGACACCAAAAGTTCACACATTACTCATGGCAATACCTCAAAACTATTGCAAGTTACTACTAAAATTAAATAGCAACCTCAATTACCTACTTTAAGTTAAGACACACAACTCAGTGCAACAGGCAAACTCTCTTAACAAGATAAACATGAAAACTCAAGAGAGTTCAGCAACCAACTAAACGAAATCTCTTTAAAAAGAAAAACATGAAAACTAAGAGCTAAACATGACAGCAGCTATGGAAAGACAAAGAACACACACAGCAAAGATAAGCATGAAAATCCTATGTTGTGTTCTAGGTTGAAGTGGAGCGTGTTTATCTCCCACACAAAGAAAGCTGGGTTCTAACTTGTTATGAACAGCAAGCAAAGCTAAAGAAAACAAAAAAAAGAAACTAAGAGCAAGACGCTCCAAGCATAGCACATAACGCATGAAGTGATAAAATTATAGTGGAACGAAAGACGAACTGATAATTGTTGATGGAGAAGGGGATGCATAGGGGCATCCCCAAGATTAGACGCTTGAGTCTACTTGAATATTTCTTGGGGGTGCACGGGGGCATCCCCAAGCTTGAGCATTTGACCCTCCTGAATCTTCTTTTATCATCTTCCCTCGCACACTTGAAAACTCCCTTCATACATAACTCATCATAATCTGATTAGTGAGGTTAGTACCCACAATAAAATAATTTTTCCCCTACTGGAAATAAAGATAATCTTGAAGAGCTACTGTTTCTCAAGATTGCCAAAAGGTTTTTGCAAAGAAAAAGTAAGCTCAAGGTTTGCAAAACGAAGAAAAGGCAAAACATGACAGAATCTGTGAAAAACAGACCAGCAGGTAGTAAATAATTTTTTCGGGTCACTTCTGCAACTCAAATCAAAAAACTCAGAACAGACGCTCGAAAGCCAAATGTATAGAGCACGCTGTCAAAAAAATTCAGATAAAAAAGATGATCTGGTGATTTTATTCGAATTTTTCTGTCCAAGGACAGAATCTGTTTTCTGGACAGCACGTCACAACTTTTGAACTTTCTTGCAATCAGAGGCTAAACTTGGCACAAAGCTGAAAAGAAAAGATACAGTGATGATGCTACTGTAGTAACAAACATCAAGACACAACAAAAGCAAAATAAAACCTAATTCGTTGTGGGCTGCCTCCCAAAAGCGCTTTCTTTTATGCCTTTAAGCTAGGCATGATTCAAAAAGATCAAGTTGTATCAATTGAACCATCATCAAGATCATCAAACAGCTCTTCAATAGTACAACTAGTCTTAAGAGGACGTTCAAATAAAGGCCTAATAAAGATACTTCTAGGGAGAAAACCAAAAGGTGGAAAGTTAATGGGAGATTCATTTATAAATTTATCAAAGAGAGGTATTTCTTCCAAAGTCTTCACAGTTTCAACCCCTTTGTCAATAGATGGATTACTTTTGGAACGAGGAGCCTTTGGAACGTAAACGAACTTAGGTTCCTTCTTTGCCGGAGTTTCTACCTTTTTGGCTTTGATTGAGGAGAAAGTAGTTCCTATATGTCAAAGATTTCCTCAATCTTGTCTATACTAGAAGAATCCAAGTCATGGGATTTGATGGTCTCCAAAGTTTTGTCAATTTTATGCATGGAGCTATCAAGCCTATTCAAATTCCCTTGGATCTTACGGTCCAACTCATTTATCTTATTAATGCTTGGCATCTCTAGCTCTATCTTTTCAAGTTTTTTCATAATGTAAGCTAGGGTAATGTCCTCTTGAATGCTAACAAAAGGGGGATTTCCAACAAGATTTTCCATAATACTAAGAGATTCCCAAACTGTGGCTTCTAGGAAATTTCCATTGATAGCAGAATCTAGAATAAACCTATTCCAAGAAGTAAGTCCAACATAAAAATTTCTAAGCAGGATAGTAGTAGATTGCTTCTTGGTGGCTCTTTTTTGAGAATCATTAATTCTATACCAAGCATCTTTTAGACTTTCACCACCTCTTTGTTTAAAGGTGAGCACTTCTGCCTCACCAAAGGCAAAAGGACCAGAGATAATGCCAACTAAAAGCAAGATAACTATTTTTTTGATTTTTGGTAAGGGACACTAAAGCAAAAACTGAAAGGTAAACTAACAAGACTAAAAAGCAAAGATAAAAGATAGCGTGCAACTCCCCTATCTTGAAGAGTGGAGTCCCCGGCAACGGCGCCAGAAACTTGCTTGATGGTTTCTCGCCCCTCGTTGGTTACCCCAAGTGGAAGGTTCAGATGTAGCGTAGCGGCAAATTTCCTTGGCAAAGGTACCAAGGATCGAATCCCGTGAGACTCCGAGGGTCGACAAGTAGGTGTCAACGGCGCCAGAAACATAGCGGTTGACGGGACCTCACACAAATACAGATAACTTTGCTCCCAACGAGTACAGAGAGGTTGTCAATCCCTCCGGCCTTGTTGTTTACAAAGGATCAAACACAAGAGATAATAATGATAGCTATGACTGCCACTAGGAAATAAAAACAGGAAGAAATAGAAGGTGTGATCAGCGGTGGTAATATGGACCGGGGTCCCATGATGTTCACTAGTGATGTATCTCTCCCAAAAGACGATAAAACAGCAAAGCGAGGTAAACAAATTACAGCTGGGCAATTGACAGGATTATGTGCGCAAACCAATGCTAACTATGCTGCAAAGAAAGGTAGAGGCTCAAAAGCATGGGCGGTACGCCAAGGCAAGTAGACCGAAATCCATCTGCATCTACTACTAATCATCCACCTTGAGATATCTATCCAGAACATCTCGCTGGTATTAAGTTGCGAATCCCACCCAAAGTGTAAACTCAAAGCAACAGACAACTACATTAAAAGAACTTTGCGTAAAGTAAACAATCCTTGCACCCGCAAGTACAAGCACCGTTGTTTTCTCCCTTGTATCTTGACTCATCCCCAGACCACTAGCCAAGTACAAGTCAAAATGATCCACTCCCTTCTGATATTTTGAGCACTCATGCAATGGATGAGCGTAAGCAAGAAAGTTGACACTTAGGATGGCAAAGAGAGAAAAATGATGAAGGCGGAAGACAAAAAAGGTGTGAAAGGCTCACATCAATGAGGACAATCATAGGCGAGAGAGAGCCAAATGATAGATATGATGTGAGGAGTAGGGATTGCCATGCAACGGATGCACATATGAGCTAAGGTAAGCTCTCCAATGGAACTAGTGGGGGTGCATCCAACTTGCTCGCTCAAGAAGACCTAGAGCTCTTTTGAGGAGGCTCATCATTGGAATATACAAGCCAAGTTCTATAGTGTGAAGGTCCCCACATAGCTATATGCATTAATGATAATCTTTATGGAGTACAAGGTATAAGATGAAGTATGAGTGTGGATCCCTCAAAAGGAATAGTAGTGTGCCCCCTTCTCTCTTTTTAGTTCTTTTTCTCTTTTTTCTATTTTTTTATATTTTGTGGCCTCAATGGCTCTTTCTATTTAACTCTCATTTGTCCTCTTTGGGATCTTTTGATTTTGTCCTCTTTGGGATCTTTTCCTCACTTTAGGGGCAACACTCTATTAATTACAAGAAGTATAGAAGATCTTTCACACTTTACAAAAGTACTCAACACAAAGAAAATGAAACTATCATGATGTATGCAAATGTATGCCTCTGCCGGTGTAGCAGGATATGCAATGATACTAGCGCGTCATGTAGCAATGATTAGGGCAAGGCCCAACTAGCATGCGGCTCATCGATCAAGCAAAAGCATGTATGACATGAAGATCAAGTCATGAGAAGATGGATGTTGCATGACAATGTATCTCGGAAAGGCTATGGAAATGCCTTGATAGGTAGGTATGATGGCTGTTTTGAGGAAGGATATAATGAGGCTTATGATGACAGAGCGTATCGTGCCAAGGATTTGGATGCACTGGCGAAGTATGCACCAACTCTCGAGGTGAGAAAGGGCAATGCACGGTACCGAAAAGGCTAGAAAAATATGGCTAGGTGGAAGTGTCAACTTTCGAATACTCACATTAGTACGAAGAACTCATGCACTTATTATCGGTAACTCTCAATCTAATTAGGAGGTTCACAAAGAGACAAGTACCCCGAGGAGGAGTGTATGGGGGTTTGGTTATCCTTGCGCATCCTCGACTCATGGTACGTGAGTGTACTCTAATATTCGATCCCTCCAAAGATTAGTGATCCATCTAGTAGCTAAAGTTCTCAACTATTTTGTAGGTTTTCGAAAATAAACACGGATTGCCCAAAATACGACATCTATCACTAATAGGCTAAAGCTCTTGACACCAAAAGTTCACACATTACTCATGGCAATACCTCAAAACTATTGCAAGTTACTACTAAAATTAAATAGCAACCTCAATTACCTACTTTAAGTTAAGACACACAACTCAGTGCAACAGGCAAACTCTCTTAACAAGATAAACATGAAAACTCAAGAGAGTTCAGCAACCAACTAAACGAAAGCTCTTTAAAAAGAAAAGCATGAAAACTAAGAGCTAAACATGACAGCAGCTATGGAAAGACAAAGAACACACACAGCAAAGATAAGCATGAAAATCCTATGTTGTGTTCTAGGTTGAAGTGGAGCGTGTTTCTCTCCCACACAAAGAAAGCTGGGTTCTAACTTGTTATGAACAGCAAGCAAAGCTAAAGAAAACAAAAAAAAGAAACTAAGAGCAAGACGCTCCAAGCATAGCACATAACGCATGAAGTGATAAAATTATAGTGGAACGAAAGACGAATTGATAATTGTTGATGGAGAAGGGGATGCATAGGGGCATCCCCAAGATTAGACGCTTGAGTCTACTTGAATATTTCTTGGGGGTGCACGGGGGCATCCCCAAGCTTGAGCATTTGACCCTCCTGAATCTTCTTTTATCATCTTCCCTCGCACACTTGAAAACTCCCTTCATACATAACTCATCATAATCTGATTAGTGAGGTTAGTACCCACAATAAAATAATTTTTCCCCTACTGGAAATAAAGATAATCTTGAAGAGCTACTGTTTCTCAAGATTGCCAAAAGGTTTTTGCAAAGAAAAAGTAAGCTCAAGGTTTGCAAAACGAAGAAAAGGCAAAACATGACAGAATCTGTGAAAAACAGACCAACAGGTAGTAAATAATTTTTTCGGGTCACTTCTGCAACTCAAATCAAAAAACTCAGAACAGACACTCGAAAGCCAAATGTATAGAGCACGCTGTCAAAAAAATTCAGATCAAAAAGATGATCTGGTGATTTTATTCGAATTTTTCTGTCCAAAGACATAATCTGTTTTCTGGACAACACGTCACAACTTTTGAACTTTCTTGCAATCAGAGGCTAAACTTGGCACAAAGCTGAAAAGAAAAGATACAGTGATGATGCTACTGTAGTAACAAACATCAAGACACAACAAAAGCAAAATAAAACCTAATTCGTTGTGGGCTGCCTCCCAAAAGCGCTTTCTTTTATGCCTTTAAGCTAGGCATGATTCAAAAAGATCAAGTTGTATCAATTGAACCATCATCAAGATCATCAAACAGCTCTTCAATAGTACAACTAGTCTTAAGAGGACGTTCAAATAAAGGCCTAATAAAGATACTTCTAGGGAGAAAACCAAAAGGTGGAAAGTCAATGGGAGATTCATTTATAAATTTATCAAAGAGAGGTATTTCTTCCAAAGTCTTCACAGTTTCAACCCCTTTGTCAATAGATGGATTACTTTTGGAACGAGGAGCCTTTGGAACGTAAACGAACTTAGGTTCCTTCTTTGCCGGAGTTTCTACCTTTTTGGCTTTGATTGAGGAGAAAGTAGTTCCTATATGTCAAAGATTTCCTAAATCTTGTCTATACTAGAAGAATCCAAGTCATGGGATTTGATGGTCTCCAAAGTTTTGGCAATTTTATGCATGGAGCTATCAAGCCTATTCAAATTCCCTTGGATCTTACGGTCCAACTCATTTATCTTATTAATGCTTGGCATCTCTGGCTCTATCTTTTCAAGTTTTTTCATAATGTGAGCTAGGGTAATGTCCTCTTGAATGCTAACAAAAGGGGGATTTCCAACAAGATTTTCCATAATACTAAGAGATTCCCAAACTGTGGCTTCTAGGAAATTTCCATTGATAGCAGAATCTAGAATAAACCTATTCCAAGAAGTAAGTCCAACATAAAAATTTCTAAGCAGGATAGTAGTAGATTGCTTCTTGGTGGCTCTTTTTTGAGAATCATTAATTCTATACCAAGCATCTTTTAGACTTTCACCACCTCTTTGTTTAAAGGTGAGCACTTCTGCCTCACCAAAGGCAAAAGGACCAGACATAATGCCAACTAAAAGCAAGATAACTATTTTTTTGATTTTTGGTAAGGGACACTAAAGCAAAAACTGAAAGGTAAACTAACAAGACTAAAAAGCAAAGATAAAAGATAGCGTGCAACTCCCCTATCTTGAAGAGTGGAGTCCCCGGCAACGGCGCCAGAAACTTGCTTGATGGTTTCTCGCCCCTCGTTGGTTACCCCAAGTGGAAGGTTGAGATGTAGCGTAGCGGCAAATTTCCTTGGCAAAGGTACCAAGGATCGAATCCCGTGAGACTTCGAGGGTCGACAAGTAGGTGTCAACGGCGCCAGAAACATAGCGGTTGACGGGACCTGCACACAGATACAGATAACTTTGCTCCCAACGAGTACAGAGAGGTTGTCAATCCCTCCGGCCTTGTTGTTTACAAAGGATCAAACACAAGAGATAATAATGATAGCTATGACTGCC
Organism: Secale cereale; assembly: GCA_902687465.1. NCBI lineage: Eukaryota > Viridiplantae > Streptophyta > Magnoliopsida > Poales > Poaceae > Secale > Secale cereale. The sequence goes on along the minus strand of LR738713.1, from coordinate 223,204,336 downwards.
ACTAGGAAATAAAAACAGGAAGAAATAGAAGGTGTGATCAGCGGTGGTAATATGGACCGGGGTCCCATGATGTTCACTAGTGATGTATCTCTCCCAAAAGACGATAAAACAGCAAAGCGAGGTAAACAAATTACAGCTGGGCAATTGACAGGATTATGTGCGCAAACCAATGCTAACTATGCTGCAAAGAAAGGTAGAGGCTCAAAAGCATGGGCGGTACGCCAAGGCAAGTAGACCGAAATCCATCTGCATCTACTACTAATCATCCACCTAGAGATATCTATCCAGAACATCTCGCTGGTATTAAGTTGCGAATCCCACCCAAAGTGTAAACTCAAAGCAACAGACAACTACATTAAAAGAACTTTGCGTAAAGTAAACAATCCTTGCACCCGCAAGTACAAGCACCGTTGTTTTCTCCCTTGTAGCAACAACACATCCCCTAGACTCATGTTTCTGTCACTCAAGCTAGTCATCAGGGGTCATGAACCCAGAATCAAGCATAACGCTCCCTCTTGGAGTTACTACCTACTACTTGGCCAAAGCAATACGCAGCAACGGAGAACATGCAAGAATTACTCAAGAACAAAGATATAAAAGAGGTGAATCAAATATATTACTCAAACACAATCTGAACATAGTATCATAATCCATCAGATCCCAGCAAACTCAGCAAAGCAACAGCAGAAAGATTACATATGTGCCTCGATCATGTAGGGCAGCTCACGAGGTCTAAACCATGAAGAGCAAAGAGGGGAGGAGAACATCACATAGCTACTGATCATGGACCCATGGTCCAAGGTGGACTACTCACGACTCATCCGGGAAGCGTCCATGGTGGTGGAGAAGCTCCCGGTGGTGGTTCTCCCCTCCGGCAGGGTGCCGGGAAGAGTTCTCCTGATGCTCCCGATCTTGCAAACGCTGCGGCGGCGGAACAGAGGCGAGATCACGAAAAAGGGTTCTTTCTTCGAGGGTTTCGGGACGAGAGGGATATATAGGCGAAGGGGGGCAGCCAGAGGCGGAGCAGGGGCCCCAGGCGCCCCCCCTGGCGCGGCCAGGGGTGGGGCCGCGCCAGGTGGCCGCCTGGGCCTCCCCTGGCTCCCCTCTGGCCCATCTTTGGTTCTTCGCGAAGCTTCCTGTACGCTGATTTTTCCAATATTTTTCCTGGAATTTTTGGAGCACTTTTAATATGGGGGAAACCTGAAATAGAAAAACAACAGAAAACAGGAACTGGCACTGTGGTGCACTGAGTTAATAGGTTAGTCCAAATATGATCAAAAGTGTATGGAAGTGCATCAATATCATAGCAATATCACACAAAAGAAGCATGGAGCAAGCAGAAATTATAGATACGTTTTGGACGTATCAACAATTGTTGATGACCCACAACCGTAAGGGATCTATTGCAGCGTTTTCGATAAGTAAGAGTGTCGAACCCAACAAGGAGCAGAAGGTATTGATAAGTGATTCTAAGCAAGGAATAACTGCAAGCACTGAAAGATAACTTTTTAGGGGTTTTCTTGATATAAGCAACAGGAAAGTAAAAGCGAGCAAAGTAAAAGGCACTAGAGAGTAACAAGTGGCCCAATCCTTTCTGAGCAAAGGAGAGGCCTAGCAACTGAGCTTATAAAGGCTAAAGTGTTCTTGAGGACTCACGGGAGAGGTAGTCATGTGCTTTCGCCATATTCCGTATCGGTACTATGTGATGTGTTGATAAGTGTTGAGTGGGTGGATCTATGCTAGTACACCCTCTAGACTAAGATGAGTGCACTCTTATGATCAAACACCTTGCAAGCATCCGCAAATATAAGATAGTATTTAAGGCAAAAGCCTAACCATAACAATACGATCGATGATCCATTGTTCCCTTGTGCAAAAGCGTGCGAACTGGGGTTCAGGTTTCTGTCACTCCGGCAACCCACCGTAAGCATTCTTTGTACACAATGTATTCCCCTAGGTCCTTAATAAGGCGAAGTGTTGAGTGTTCGACTCACACAACACCACAAGGAAAATAACAACACAACTTAAGTATCAAACAACACATATTACTTCAACATCATATGACTACTAACAACAAGACTTCTCCCATGTCCTCAAGAACTAAAGTAACTACTCACAAGACATAAAAGAGATCATGATCAGTGGAGATAGATGGATGATAAACAATATGGACACAATGATATTTCTCCAACAAAACTCAATAGCATTCACCAAAAAGTTGTAATCAACACCGATAGGGTAGAGAGGATAGATAGTACGGATTACAACACAAGTTGCAATTGTGAGATGAGATTGGATGAAGATGGAGATAGTGCTGATGTTGGGGATGATGTTGATGATGATCTCGATGATGCCCGTGACGATGGTGATGACGATGGTGATGATCACCCCTTCCGGGAGGTGATCTCCCCGGCGGAATCTGCCCGCCGGAGATGGCTTTTCTTCTCTGTTGGTTTCTGCAACGGAGCGGCGGCGGAACTCCGTAAACTCCCCTCGTTTTAGGGTTTCTGGATGACGAGGAGTATATAGGCCAGAGGGGGGAGCCTAGAGTGGGCCAGGGGCTCCAGGCGCCCTACCGGCGCGGCCAGGGTGGGGGCCGCGCCAGGTGGCCGCCTGGGAACCCTGTGGCCCCCCTCTGGTTGCTCTTTTGCGTATCTTCGTGATCCTTCTGGAAAATACCCTCCGTCGATTTTCATGTAATTTGGAGGTATTCTTCTTCAGCAACTCAGCGTCCACTTTTTACCACTGAATCCGGCGTCTGCTGCTTCGGCACCGGAAAGTTGTAAACTATGTAAAATAGGCCAAAACAACATAAGAACATCATCGTAATGTGAAATATATCAATAAATAAGGATGAATTACGATATAAAATAGTGATGCATTTTGCACGTATCAACACCCCCAAGCTTAGACCTCGCTTGTCCCCAAGCGAATACTGAGCTCGGTAAACCTGTCCACAAGTTTAGAGAGTGAAGTGTCGATAAATAGAATACGGACAAGAAGCATCACAATTTCTTCACCAAACTCAAATATCCTTAACAGCAATCTTCAACTCATAAGGCCCTTATAAAAGAGTGGTAACACTTATAATCGAAAGTAGGGCTAAGGAAACTCATCAAATCATGGCAAACATGTCCTTTGGTCAAAGAACAACTAATAGCTTTTACTTTTGCTCTTTCTCTTTATGTTTTGATGAGATTAATTGAAGCTTTTGAAAGAACATGTTATTAGGCAAGAAGTGAAAGTGTTAACACAAAGGAAGATGTTTGCTTTAGCTGGGCTTGACAAACAACTTACTTATCAAATGATAATGTCAACAAGGATATGATATGACAAATCTTAATGCAACTTTATATGAATGAATCCTCGTCAACATCAAATGTCTGCTCTCTTTAAGATTAGAAGGAAGTAGGAATAACTGACTCAACCTAAAACTAAAAGATAGGCCCTGCTCTAGGGAAGTAGGGAAAACTCATGTGCTATCCTTAAATCAAACAGAATGAAAACAAATTTTGAGAGGTGCATGATTTGTCAACGAATGCTAATAGATAACTCAATTACTTCTCAAACTGGACAAGTTTCGAGGAATGGCTCCCGCACGGGGACGATCACATCCCCTTAATCTCCTTTGTTTATCACTGCCAAAAGTTTTCTGATTTCTCATGAACAAAGCGTGAAGGAGGGTTTGTTTGTTGTATTATCTTTTATGAGCCGGGCGCACTCATGCCAGTTCCTCCTCGTATTAGGGGTTTGCAGATTAGACATGCAATCCCGGGGTAAAACTTGTCCAACTAAAAAAGATAATGAATTAACTACTACTTTCTCATGAGCTAAAACAGGGGCACAAAATAGAAGATTTTGAACATTTAAGGATAACACATAAATTCTATACTTTAGGAGGTGGTAGTGGAATACCACGAATAGGAAGGTATGGTGGACTCATATGGAAGGTATTGGTTTAAGGGTATGGATGCACAAGCAGAATTCCGCTTAGTTCAGAGTTTAGGCTAGCAAAGGCTTTGAGAGAACAGACAATTGATGATGACTAAGATGCAAAGCAATATAAAGCATAAACATTAAAATAAGCATAACACATCAAGTTGTCTTCCTTGTCAGCATAACACTTCAAGCGTAATAACATAAAGGTTTTGGCTATGTCGCTACTATAAGAAAATCATGCTTGTTGTTATGAACAAAGCTATGTTTGCCAAGATTAAATAAAGTTTTCAAAGCCATACCTGATATAAGGTCAATACTCCCCATAAGAATCATCATATAAGGTCGATTGCGTGAAGAGAATACCGAGTGCAGCAAAGGAACCAATAGACTTCTCATTAATATTCCATCATAGACGACTCCACACTCACGGATACAATCTCTCCACAGAAGGAGTGATAGACCTCAATGCACACACCTATTTCATATAATAACCTCCCTAGACATGATACGACTCTACTTGACTCTAAAAGACAAAAGATAAAGATAAAGATACTGGGCACTCCCCCAAGCTTGGAACAAGCCAAGGGGATGCCATTACCCAAGGAGATTTCAATCCTCATTCTTGTGGACGTTGATTCTTCAAATCTCTTATGACACGGCGAAGGGTTTGGTTTTCCTTCATCAAGATCTCCACTTGTACCTTTAGTACACGGAAATCTTCGCACAGCTGATTGGTGATGCGATAAGCCTCGGAGATGGTGGAGAGCGTACGTTGATCTTCAAGTGAAGTAGAGGGCCCTGAAAGGTTAAGAGAAAGATCATAATGAGGTTGGACAGATCCCACCATGATGGGATTGCTTGGGCCTCCTTGTTGTTGGGCAGTGATAGTCTTGACTTCCTCCCTCACGGAGCGCTCCATCTCCGCTTGTCATGCGGCAATCTCTTCTTCGTTAGCCCAGTCAACGTGCTTCCCTTGATTAAGATCCTTCTGGACTTGACGTAGACGCCATCTCAAGAAGTCCTCTCCGCTCGAGCCACAAGAAGACATCTCTAACAATAAATTTTTACCCTGGCAGAAACATATCGAAAAGAAAACACACGAGATCGCAAGATACGTTGCCCGAACAATCCGGGCAAATATATAGAAAAAATTTCTGCACAGAAAGGAAGGTAACAGGCTAAAGTGGGGTCGGAGACGGACTCCTGGGTGCCCAGGCAGCCTCCCGGCGCGGCCAGGAGGTAGGCCGCGCCAGGGGGGCGCCTGGGCCCCCTGGAGCTTGTCTCTGGCTCCACATAGGCTTAGAATTTTCCTAATTTTGCAAAAACTCATAATATGGAACTTTAATGGCGGTTCGCGATGTTTCCTTACCGTAATACATACCTTTTCTTATTCTGCTTCTGCTGGTGTCTGAAACAGGGCTGCAACATGTTCTTCGTGAGTTGTTGTGTATATCATATTCACATCAACACTGACAGGGTCTCCTGCTATGTAATGCTTAAGTCTTTGCCCATTCACAACTTGAGGTTTGGTGCCTTCAAAATTGTTAATCTTGATTGCACCAGACCGATAGACTTCTTCAATATGAAATGGCCCTTCCCACCTGGAAAGTAGTTTGCCTGGAGAAAACCTGAAACGGGATCTAAACAACAAAACTTTATCACCACCATTAAATTCACGTTTCAGAATCCTCCTATCATGCCACTTCTTTACCTTTTCCTTGAACATTTTAGTGCTCTCGTAAGCTTCACCTCTCCACTCATCTAGAGAAGTCAAGTTCATGAGACGCTTCTCACCAGCTAACTTTGGGTCAGCATTAAGCTCTCTAACAGCCCCGAAAGCTTTGTGCTCTAATTCTAATGGCAAATGGCAAGCCTTGCCATAAACCATCTTATAGGGGGACATGCCCATGGGGTTTTTGTAAGCAGTTCTATACGCCCACAAAGCATCTCCTAACTTATTTGACCAGTCCTTTCTATTTCTGTTTACTGTCTTCTGTAAGATCAACTTGATCTCTCTATTGGTGAGCTCAACTTGCCCACTAGTTTGAGGATGGTACGGTGAAGCAATTCTATGATTGACATCGTACTTGGCTAAAGCTTTTCTAAAAGCTCCATGCGTGAAGTGTGATCCTCCATATATTGCTGCAAAGGATCATTAGGGGGAATACCAATAGAAGCAATACTTTCAATAATTTTATCATCACTAGGTAAATCAGTACCACGAGGCTGCTTAGAGAACTTAGAAAAGTTAAATTCATATGGCTCGCCATTGAATTCAACAGAAACTTTACCTTTCTTGCAATCTATTATAGCTCCACAAGTTCTGAGAAAAGGTATACCAAAAATAATAGGACAAAAATTGTCCCTCACTGAACCAAGTACTAGAAAGTCGGTAGGGTATTTTACCTTTCCACATAGGACTTCAACGTCTCTCGCAATTTCGATAGGAGAGATAGTTGCTCTGTTTGCAAGATGAATGGTAACATCAACTTCTTCAAGTTCACAAGCTGAAATCTCACCGATGATCTCTTGATAAAGTGAATAGGGGATAGCACTAGCACTTGATCCCAAATCGCATAGCCCATAATAATTGTGATCTCCTATTTTAACAGATACTACTGGAGTACCTGAAATTGGGCCTTTATTCTTGGCTGTGACAAGGTTAGTGGAAACAGCACAAAAATTTACATTGGAATCCAAAACATCATTAGTAACAAGGTCTTTAACCAATGCAACTTGAGGATCGACCTTGATCTGGTCCTCAGGCTCATCAATTCTTCTCTCACTTTTATTTATTATGCCTGTCACAAGAGAGTGCTCCCTTATCCTTTCGGGAAAAGGAGGCTTTTCATATATAACTGCAGGCAAAATAGGGTCAGCAACATGAATATCAACACGTAACTCTTTGAAAGGTTCATGATGCTGATCTCTCTTCTTTTTAAAAGAATCAACGTGAGAGGCAAAATCCTTACAGAAATCAATCATTAGATGGGAATCAAGACCAATCTTAGAGCAAAAGGTATTGATGTAATCAGTTTTCACATAGCTCTCAATATAATCATGCTCATAATTTATAGCGGGTTCAATACCTTTATTGATTTCCCAATCTTCGTTATTCCTCTGGATCCTTTCAATGAGATCCCACCTTTCTTCAACGCTCTTTGTCTGAAATACCCCACTAGAGGAGGCATCCAGCATCTCCTTATCCTGACGAGAAAGCCTGGCATAAAAATTTGTAAGTATAATTTTCTTGGGGAGCTCATTAATAGGACATTTGAGCATTAGGGACTTCAATCTCCCCCAAGCTTGAGCAATGCTTTCTCTGTCACGAGACCTAAAGTTATAGATATAGTTCCTGTCTCGATGAATTTCATGAAGAGGATAAAACTTGGTATAAAAGAGAGACATAAGCTCTTGCCAATCAAGCAAGTGTGAGTTATCGAGAAGCTTATACCAATCTGAAGCTTTATCTATAAGCGATACGGAGAACAATTTCCTCATGACAAATTCCATTGATACACCTGCAAGCTTAAATAATGAACATAGTTGTGATAGATATAGCAAGTGTTCACCGGGATGTCTGTCTCCTGCATAACGATTAGCCAAAACATAATCGATAATACCAGCTGGTATTTTATAGGGCAAAATTTCAGTAGGGGGAGGAGCAACCACCACAGATGTGGGGCGTCTTCCCACAAGCAACGATCCAATAGCAAGGTTGTCCATAAGGACAAAGAGCAGCAACAGCAAAATAAAAACAGAAATATAAAAACTTCCTTACCAGCTTCACTTACCAATAGCGCTACACTCCCCGGCAACGGTGCCAGAAAACGGTACTTGATGACCCACAACCGTAAGGCATCTATTTCAGCGTTTTCGATAAGTAAGAGTGTCGAACCCAACGAGGAGCAGAAGGTATTGATAAGTGATTCCGAGCAAGGAATAACTGCAAGCTCTGAAAGATAACTTTTTAGGGGTTTTCTTGATATAAGCAACAGGAAAGTAAAAGCGAGCAAAGTAAAAGGCAGTGGAGAGTAACAAGTGTCCCAATCCTTTCTGAGCAAAGGAGAGGCCTAGCAACTGAGCTTATAAAGGCTAAAGTGTTCTTGAGGACATACGGGAGAGGTAGTCATGTGCTTTCGCCATATTCCGTATCGGTACTATGTGATGTGTTGATAAGTGTTGAGTGGGTGGATCTATGCTAGTACACCCTCTAGACTAAGATGAGTGCACTCTAATGATTAAACACCTTCCAAGCATCCGCAAATACAAGATAGTATTTAAGGCAAAAGCCTAACCATAGCAATACGATCGATGATCCATTGTTCCCTTGTGCAAAAGCGTGCGAACTGGGGTTCAGGTTTCTGTCACTCTGGCAACCCACCGTAAGCATTATTTGTACACAATGTATTCCCCTAGGTCCTTAATAAGGCGAAGTGTTGAGTGTTCGACTCACACACACCACTAGGAAAATAACAACACAACTTAAGTATCAAACAACACATATTACTTCAACATCATATGACTACTAACAACAAGGCTTCTCCCATGTCCTCAAGAACTAAAGTAACTACTCACAAGACATAAAAGAGATCATGATCCATGGAGATAGATGGATGACAAACAATCTGGACACAATGATATTTCTCCAACAAAACTCAACAGCATTCACCACAAAGTAGTAATCAACACCGATAGGGTAGAGAGGATAGATAGTACGGAATACAACACAAGTTGCAAATGTGAGATGAGATTAGATGAAGATGGAGATGGTATTGATGTTGGGGATGATGTTGATGATGATCTCGATGATGCTCGTGACGATGGTGATGACGATGGCGATGATCTCCCCTTCCGGGAGGTGATCTCCCCGGCGGAATCTGCCCGCCGGAGATGGCTTTTCCTCTCTGTAGGTTTCCGCCACGGAGCGGCGGCGGAACTCCGTAAACTCCCCTCCTTTTAGGGTTTCTGGATGACGAGGAGTATATAGGCCAGAGGGGGGAGCCTGGAGTGGGCCAGGGGCTCCAGGCGCCCTCCCGGCGCGGCCAGGGTGGGGGCCGCGCCAGGTGGCCGCCTGGGCACCCTGTGGCCCCCCTCTGGTTGCTGTTTTGTGTATCTTCGTGATCCTTCTAGAAAATACCCTCCGTCGATTTTCAGGTAATTTGGAGGTATTCTTCTTCAGCAACTCAGGGTCCACTCTTTACCGCTGAATCCTGCGTCTGCTGCTTCGGCACCGGAAAGTTGCAAACTGTGTAAAATAGGCCAAAACAACATAAGAACATCATCGTAATGTGAAATATATCAATGAATAAGGATGAATTATGATATAAAATAGTGATGCATTTTGGACGTATCACCTGGGTGGAGGTTGATGTGGCTCCCTCGGGCGACGTGTTCTTGGAGCGCGGCTGGCAATCGTTTGCACGAGCGTGCCAGCCGCAGGGGAGGTGTATGCTCCACTTCAGGTACGATGGCGCCTCAACGTTGTTCGTCAGGGTCTTCTCGGAGGAAGGGAGGCGCCTTGGGTGTTGTCCTGGATGATGATGAAGAGGACGACGGGGACGGCATCCGGAGGAGCAGCTCCTCCTACGGAGACGATCTTGGTCCTGGGGGGCACCGCAGGTCCCCGCTCTGTGGCAGCAGCAGCTCCTCCAGCAGCGGCGTCTACAACGAGCCACTGCGCCGCCGTGGCTCGATGAAGCGGGAGGAGTTGGGAGACTCTGACTAAGTGGGAGTGGCCTCCGCCTCTTCTTTTTTTCTTCACTTTCTTCCTGTGTCAAAATTTTAAGTTCCCTCGAGAAGGCGTGTAATGGACTATGACATATCTATGAAGCGAGAACTTGGTATCATGTTTTTGGTCTGGGTGAGATTACTTAGCTTATGTGCTGCAATGTCTTGAGGCGAAGTGGTCCTGGCTCATTGGCGTCATGAGCCCTCGTCGGGCCATGAGGACGGCTGAGTTCGGAGAACCTACGCAACCCTCGAGTATGGGTAAGCCGCTGAGAGCGCCGAGCATGGATTAAGGTGCCAAGGCCTAAGCCGGAGCCTGAGCAGGCTTGGCCAGGCGAGGTCACGGTAACGTGGCAGACGAAAGCCGGAAACCGGCCATGTCCCAGCCCCCATGCGTGAGGCACGCGAAGGAGAGTGAGTGGCGCAGCCCCTGCTTGACAAGCTGAACTTAAAACCGACGAGAAAAATCCCAAGCAAGACTTCCAACCAAATGCAAGAAACACGAGAACTTCATAGCATGGGGTAGAGGAAGGGCTGATAGCCAAGAAAGTAGAAAAGGCTGACAGCCAAACACCAAGTTAAAAAAGGAAAAAGGTCGTGTCCGACCCCTACACTACGTCTTCTTCCCAGTGCGGAGCTAAGGACTGTCACTGGGACGTGGGTGGGAGCCCCGTCTGAGGGCCCGTAGGCAACGCATAGGAGACTCCGAGGCGTGTACAGCCCCAACTCATTATTATGTGAGAGTGTCATGAGCGGAGACCTTCACGGGCACGGAGCCTTGATTATGGATAGAACCTCCTAAGGTGCTCAATGTTCCAGGAATTCTGGATAGGTATCCCATCCTGCGTCTCCAGGCGCACAGCACCAGGCTGAGAGACACGGGCGATTCTGAACGGGCCCTCCCATATGGGAGAGAGCTTGTGTAGCCCCTTCCTGGAGAGGACCCGCCTCAGGACCAAGTCACCAACTTCAAGTGTTCTTGTGCGGACGCTGCGACAGTGGTACCGCCGCAACGCCTGCTGATATCGCGCTGCCCTAAGGGCAGCTCGGCGGCGGCCCTCCTCGCCGAGCACGAGGTCCATCCGCCAGGCGGCATCCTTGCACTCCTCATTGAAAGCCAAGACCCATGGGGAGCGATGCTTGACCTCGTGAGGGAGGACCGCCTCCGCTCCGTAGACGAGAAAGAAGGGAGTTTCTCCCATGGGTTTGGTAGCAATGGTTCGAATTGACCACATCACGGACTGGAGCTCATTGATCCAGTCCTTGCCGCAAGACTCAAGCTTCTTCTTAAAGCTGCACGTCTTGAGACCACGCAAGACTTCCGCATAGGCACGTTCGGCCTGACCGTTGCTCCTGGAGTGAGCCACCGAGGCGTAGCAGATCTATGTTCCAAGGTTAGCACAATATGACCTAAAGAGATTGCTTGTGAACTACGAACCGTTATCCATGATGATGCGGCTGGGGACCCCGAATCGCCTCACGAGGCCCTGGATGAACTTGACGGTTGACCGGCTGGGATCGCGCGAACAGGCTCCACATCTGCCCACTTGGTGAATTTGTCGATGGCGACGTACAGGAAGCGGTAGCCCCCTGCTGCCCAGGGAAATGGACCCAAGATGTCCAATCCCCATACTACGAAGGGCCAGGAGAGCGGGATCGTCTGGAGGCCCTGCGCTGGCTGGTGGATCTTCTTGGCATGAAACTGGCATGCCTCACAAGTCTGCACAAGCTCCGTGGCGTCGTTGAGCGCCGTGGGCTAGTAGAAGTCGCTGCGGAAGGCCTTGCCCACGAGGGTGCGGGACGACGAGTGGTGACCGCAGTCCCCACCATGGATGTCAGCTAACAGCCCGTGCCCTTTCTTCCTCGAGATACATTTTAGTGAGACGTCGTTGGGGCGCCTCCTGTAGAGTTCGCCGTCTTCGATGCAGTAAGTCGAGGCCTGCCGAACCACGCGCTCTGCGTCTTCCTCCTTATCTGGCAGGGTGTCGTGTTGCAGGTACATCTTGAGCTCTTGGGTCCAGTAACCCTACTTGGGCTCCGCGGCAAGTAGCAGGCGGGCTCAGGAGGCCGGTCCGTAAGGTAGGGCACCGTCCGCAGGCGCCGCAGGTAGCCTCTGCTGAGGGGACCCTGGCTCGGGAATGGGCGGTGTAGCCGACGGTTTGAGTAGCCGCTCCTCGAAGACGCCAGACCTCTGAGGCTCCCGCTTGGAGGATCGTTTGGTGATGCCATCCACTTCCTTGTTGGTGCCCCTTGGTACGTGCTGCACCTCCAGCCCTCGGAATCGCTTTTCCATCTTGCGCACCTCCTCCTGATATGCCTCCATGTGCTCGTCCTTGGGCTTGTACTTCTTGTTGGAGAAGTTGACGAGGAGCTGCGAATCACCTTTGATGGTGAGACGCTTGACCCCCAGTGCAGCGGTGGCCTTGAGCCATGCAATTAGGCCCTTGTACTCTGCGATGTTGTTGGAGACCTTCTCGCCTTGCTAGACGCAAAGCTACACGGCGTAGTATAACTTGTCCTGAGTGGGAGATACTAACGCGGCGCGAGCCCCCACGCCAAGGCGCGAGAAGGCGTCGTCGAAGTATACCACCCATCCGTCTGGGTTTCATCACCGGGGGCCAGCGAGCGATCCTCGCCAGCCCCCTGCTCCGGTGCGTCGGTCTATTCTGCCACAAAGTCTGCCAGAGCAGCCCCCTTGATCGCTCGCGTGGTGCTAAACTCCAACTGGAACTCCTGGAGCTCGATGTTCCACTCGGTGACCCTCCCGACCACATTCGGGCCCCGGAGTACTTTCTCGAGAGGGTATGATGAGACAACCTTTATAGGGTGGCCCTGGAAGTAATGGCGCAGCTTCTTGGAGGCGACAAGGAGCACCAGGAGCAGCTTCTGAGGCATCGGGTAGCATGAGCGCGCGTCATGTAGCATGGTGATGACGAAGTACACTGGATGCTCCATGAGGGTCGACGCTGCAGGATCCTCAAGTGCCTCAGGAATCTTGGGTGCCTCAGGAATATTGGGTGCCTCTTGCTGGATGGTGGAGTCGCTAGTAACCGTGGTCGAATCTACCTTCGGAACTGCATCAGGGGGGGACGGGGGTCTTGAGGATGCCGAATTGCACGATGGCCTCGTGCTTCGGGGCCTCTCCTCGCGCTCTACCACCAGCGCTGCACTGGCGGAGTGAGGCGTCGCGGCGAGGTAGAGAGTCATGGGATCCAGGGGTCGCGACGCTACCATAACCGATGGGCTGGTGAGGTATTCCTTGAGATCCCGGAAGGCGGCATCGGCCTCCGGAGTCCACTCAAAGGGCCCCTTCTTCTTCATGAGCTTGAAGAACGGGAGGCCGCGTTCACCAAGCTTAGAGATGAAGCGTCCCAGGGACGTTACGCATCCCGCAAGCTTCTGCATATCCTTCAGGTTTATGGGCGGCTTCATTCTTTCGATGGCCTTGATCTTCTCTTTATTAGCTTCAATGCCCCGGTGCGAAACCAAGAACCCTAGCAGCTGGCCGGATGGTACACCAAACACGCACTTCTCCGGGTTGAGGCATAGCTTCACCTTCCGCAGGTTGGCAAACGTATCTTCTAGGTCCTGGATGAGAGTCATGGCCTCTCTGGTCTTGACCACGATGTCATCGACGTAGGCCTCAACCCGCGCAATGTCATGGCCTCTCTGGTCCGAGCTGAGGGCCGAGGGTGATGTGCATCAGGCGCTGGAAGGTGGCACCCACGTTTCTCAGCCCAAAAGGCATGCAGGTGTAGCAGTAGACCCCACATGGGGTCAGGAATGCCGTTTTCTCCACATCCTCCACCGCCATCTTGATTTGGTGGTAGCTCGAGAAGGCGTCGAGGAAGCACAGCAGGTCGCACTCAGACGTCGAATCCACAATTTGGTTGATGTGCGGGAGAGGGAATGGATCCTGAGGGTAGAACTTGTTGAGGCTCGTGAAGTCGATGCACATGCGCTCCTTGCCTCTTTTCTGTGGAACTATGACGTGGTTGACCAGCCACTCCGGGTGCCGTACCTCCCGTACGACGCCTGCTTCCTCTAACTTCCGAACCTCCTGAAGATGAAGGCCTGCTTCTCCGGGGCTTGTCTGCGTGCTTTTTCCTTGATAGGGCGCACGTTGGGGCACACCATGAGGTGATGCTCGATGACGTGCCTAGGAAACCCGACCAAGTCAGCGGCTTTCCAAGCGAACACATCCTTGTTAGCCCTGAAGAAGCTAACCAGCGCTGCCTCTTGCTCAGGGTCCATGCCCGTGCCGATGGTGAAGGTGGCTCCTGAGCCCTCCTCGTCAGCGGGCACCTGCTTCGTCTCGTCTGGGTCCTGAGAGAAGAGCTACTTCTTCTTGGTAGGAGCGGCTTCCGGTGTCTCTGGAGCCTCTTTTGCACCTGGATGAGCTGCGGCAGCAGCCCTGTAAGCGTGCCCGAGGACTTGAAGGGCGGCCTTGGGGTCCCCTTTGATGGTGATGACGCCGTTGCTCCCGGGCATCTTGACGGTGTTGCATCCCGGGTGAGTCACCGCCATGAATTTTGCCAAGGCTGGGAAGCCGAGGTCGGCATTGTAGGACAGGTGGATGGGCGCAATGTCGAAGTCGAAGAGATCAGTCCGATAGTTAGCGGGTGTGCCGAAGGTGACCGGGAGGCGGATCTGGCCGAGTGGGACGGCCCATCCCGCGACCCCTGAGAAGTTCTTGGTGGGGAGGAGCTGCCTGTAGGACATGGGCAGATGACCGAACACCTCGAGGGAGAGGATGTTGAGCCCGGCACCGCCGTCGATGAGTGTCCTCGTGATGGCCACCGCGCAGATGGTGGGCATGCATACCGTGGGGAGAACGCTCGTGCTAGTTGCTTCTGTGGTGAGGTCGCTAGGGCTGAAGGTGATGACGTGCCCATGCGCGCCCTATGCCCGCGAGGCCTCCTGTGGCTGGGCGGCAGCCCCGACCTACCGGAAGTGTGACTTGACGTGTCGGGCCGACGTCGGCGCTTGGGATCCTCCGAGGATGCGAGCGACCCCGCGGCAGGGTAGCTCCCGACCGGCGGCGCTCCACAGTCCGCAGACGCGGGTCGTTCGAGTGCCGAGCTCACCTACGGGTGGCCCGTGCCGGGGCAACCGTCGTGCCACCAAGAGCACCGCCGGTGAGGCCACAGGGACCGGGAGTGGCGGAGCAGGCCGCTCTTCGGTGGCCCGGCCGGCGAGAATGTCGTCGGGGAAGGAGGCGGAGCGCCCGTAGGTGACGCGGTCCGCCGATGCCGCTCGGATGACAGGGAAGGCGCCAGCCTCCGTGCAGATGTGGTGGGCCGTAGTCATCGTGGCGGCGTAGAGCAGGAGAGGGGAGGCGAGGTCGTCGGAGAGGCAAGATTTCGACACACGCCCAACCTGGCGCGCCAAATGTCGGATTACGGGCTCCACAAACCCAAGAAGTTCGAACACAGGGGTGTGAACGAAGATCTCTCCCACTCACGTCTACCTAGCGTCTCGCCCTCGTCCAGTGAAGAGATTCAAGTGAACTACAAGTAAAGCACACAAGAGTTTACCCAGGTTCGGGCCACCTTGCGGTGTAAAACCCTACTTCCTGCTTTGGTGGATTGGCCTCGGGAGGGCTTGAATATGGATGAATATAGTGGTTCCTGAGCTCAGGAGGAAAGCTCAGGAGGGTCAGGAGGCAAGGGTTCTTGCTCCTTTGTGCGAGGGCCGAGTTTCTGGATCTGATCAACTCTCCCCTTCATAGTGGAGATCCTAGCTACTTATATAGGCGGCCAGGGTCCTCTTCCCCTGAAATGTTTAGGCGGGAAGGGATCCCACAACGGCCATTTTGAGCGGGAACACAAGGATGTTACTACCCTGACAAAAGTAGTCTTCGCCTGCATAGGGATCCGGCGATGACGCGGTGGTGGGGTCGGTGGTGACATCCACCCTGTCTTCCTTGCGGTCTTCGGTCTTGTTGCACCAATGGGGAAACCTTTGTCCTGCTCCTCGGGAACCTGCGCCTGCACTGTCTCCCTTGCACCAAAACGGCAACCGCGCCGCTGGCACACGCTGGAACCCGCTGGCGCGGTGCATCACCGCGTCCTCTTGAGGCAGGCTTGGCCTTGGATTCTCCGCCCCTCCGGAGCAACCTTGCTGAGGCCGCTCCTGAGGAGGTCTTGACGTTGTTCTCCTCGCAAGGTCCAGCCCCCTCGCGATGGTCTTGAGCAGCTGGTCGATCATCTGGGCCGTACCAGGCCGTGGCAGGAGTGCGCTGCGGCCCGCAGACAGGCAAGTCTGGGTACCCTGGTTCCCATGACGCCGACAGTTTCAGTTTGTTCAGTTGGCGGCGCCCCTCGGGCTGCATCATCCTCAAGTCGCACGGCCTTGCCCGTGCGACATGTATCTTTTTTTGCATCTTAGATTACTCTGTTGGGGGCGCCCCTTGATGTCTACACACGCTTCTATTGTTGTAGACTATGTTGGGCCTCCAAGCGCAGAGGTTTGTAGGACAGCAACAATTTCCCTCAAGTGGATGACCTAAGGTTTATCGAACTCAGGGAAGTAGAGGTTGAAGATGGTCTCTCACAAGCAACCCTGCAACTAAGATACAAGAAGTCTCTTGTGTCCCCAACACACCTAATACAACTAGGAGTTGTATAGGTGCACTAGTTCCGCGAAGAGATGGTAAAATAAGGATGATAGGAGTGCAGCAAGCAAACAAGTGGTAAACGTGAGCACAAATGGTATTGCAATGGTGGAAACAAGGCTTAGGCTTCATACTTTCACTAGTGGCAACTCCCAACAACATTAACATAGTCTATCACATGATATTTCCCATAAAACATGCAATGGAGACGCACCCGGAGGTCATTCCTTTGTGGTCAAGAGAGGACGAGAATTATGTAGGGCTACAAAAGCACACCTCAAAGTTCGTAGTTCTCAATCTATGGATTTCCCAATGTCAACGCGGCCATCCAAAGAGAGTACCACGATCACCACAACATATCTCCAGGATAGTCAAAGACAAGCACCAAGAGACTCTCAATCTTCAATCAACACACAAAAGAGGAAATCACTCATGAAAATATTCTTCTAATCCATGTCCAATAGACCACTGTCACCTCGGTCTCGGGGATTATACTAGATAAAGACAAGTGAGTACATCAATTCAATACATAGAGGAAGGGGAAATATCATGGGATCACCCTGATTAACATAGCCTATGATCACAACGAAGATCACATCATGGGAGAGAGAATTGACCACATAGCTACTGGTAGAAACCTTAGCCCCGAGGAGGAACTACTCCCGCATCATGGAGGGAGGAAGCAACGTCAATGGAGATGAATCCGGGGGCACTTCCCCGTCCCGGCAGGATGCCGGCACAGGAATTCTGGTCCCTCGAAACTTGGTGGCGATGGCGGCGGAGATCGGAATTGCTTCTGGAAAAAGGGTTCTGGAATCAGGGTTTTCGCGACGGGAGAATAAATAGGAGGCCAAGTGGGACACCAAAGGAGGTGGGAGCCCCCCAGGCAGCCCCCCGGCGCGGCCAGGGGTGGGGCCGCGCCATCAGGGCGCCTGGGGCCCCTCTGGCCCGCCTCTGGTCCCACTTCTCGCGCATGGAAGCTTCTGGAGCGCTGATTTTTTATATATTTTCCCGGAATTTTTCTGGCAATTTAAGTAATGGGAAAACCTGAAATACAAAAACAGAAGAAAACAGGAACTGGCACTGTGGTGCACTGAGTTAATAGGTTAGTCCAAATATGATCAAAAGTGTATGGAAGTGCATAAATATCATAGCAATATCACATAAAAGAGGCATGGAGCAAGCAGAAATTATAGATAAGTTTTGGACGTATCAACATCCCCAAGCTTAATTCCTGCTCGTCCTCGAGTAGGTAAACGATAACAATCATAATTTCTGAGGTGACATGCTACCAACCATATAAGAACTTTTTAAGTAAAGCAATCAAGGCATGTAATTCAATTCAAGTCATAACAAGCAAGAGTCTATATTAGCATTGTAACAAGCAACATAAGAACATAAAGGTGCAAGAGCTCTCGCTGTCCGTGACTCGAATATCTCCAAATGGTGTTTGCGTGCAAGAAAGGGGATAGGGATATACGAGAGAGTAAAACATAGTTTTTGTATTGTTGAGAACTTAATCTACTAAAGTTTCACACTTGGTCTTCTTTGGAATCTTATCTTGACTCATCCCCAGACCAGCAGCCAGGTACAAGTCAAAATGATCCACTCCCTTTCGATATTTTGAGCACTCATGCAATGGATGAGCGTAAGCAAGAAAGTTGACACTTAGGATGTAAAAGAGAGAAAAATGATGAAGGGGGAAGACAAAAAAGGTGTGAAAGGCTCACATCACTGAGGACAATCATAGGTGAGAGAAAGCCGAATGATAGATATGATGTGAGGAGTAGGGATTGCCATGCAACGGATGCACATATGAGCTAAGGTAAGCTCTCCAATGGAACTAGTGGGGGTGCATCCAACTTGCTTGCTCAAGAAGACCTAGAGCTCTTTTGAGGAGGCTCATCATTGGAATATACAAGCCAAGTTCTATAGTGTGAAGGTCCCCACATAGCTATATGCATGAATGATAATCTCTATGGAGTACAAGGTATAAGATGGAGTACGAGTGTGGATATCTCAAAAGGAATAGTAGTGTGCCCCCTTCTCTCTTTTTATTTCTTTTTCCTCTTTTTTGTATTTTTTTTATTTTTTTGTGGCCTCAATGGCTCTTTCTATGTAACTCTCATTTGTCCTCTTTGGGATCTTTTGATTTTGTCCTCTTCGGGATCTTTTGATTTTGTCCTCTGGGATCTTTTCCTCACTTCAGAGGCAACACTCTATGTATTACAAGAAGTATAGAAGATCTTTCACACTTTACAAAAGTACTCAACATAAAGAAAATGAAACTATCATGATGTATGCAAACGTATGCCTCTCCTAGTGTAGCAGGATATGCAATGATACTAGCGCGTCATGTAGCAATGATTAGGGCAAGGCCCAACTAGCATGCGACTCATCGATCAAGCAAAATGCATGTATGACATGAAGATCAAGTCATGAGAAGATGGATGTTGCATGGCAATGTATCTCGAAAAGGCTATGGAAATGCCTTGATAGGTAGGTATGGTGGCTGTTTTGAGGAAGGATATAATGAGGCTTATGATGACAGAGCGTATCATGCCAAGGATTTGGATGCACCGGCGAAGTATGCGCCAACTCTCGAGGTGACAAAGGGCAATGCCCGGTACCGAAGAGGCTAGAAAAATATGGCTAGGTGGAAGTGTCAACTTTCGAATACTCACATTAGTCCGAATAACTCATGCACTTATTATCGGTAACTCTTAATCTAATTAGGAGGTTCACAAAGAGACAAGTACCCCGAGGAGGAGTGTATGGGGGTTTGGTTATCCTTGCGCATCCTCGGCTCATGGTACGTGAGTGTACTCTAATATTCGATCCCTCCAAAGATTAGTGATCCATTTAGTAGCTAAAGTTCTCAACTATTTTGTAGGTTTTCGAAAATAAACACGGATTGCCCAAAATACGACATCTATCACTAATAGGCTAAAGCTCTTGACACCAAAAGTTCACACATTACTCATGGCAATACCTCAAAACTATTGCAAGTTACTACTAAAATTAAATAGCAACCTCAATTACCTACTTTAAGTTAAGACACACAACTCAGTGCAACAGGCAAACTCTCTTAACAAGATAAACATGAAAACTCAAGAGAGTTCAGCAACCAACTAAACAAAAGCTCTTTAATAAGAAAATCATGAAAACTAAGAGCTAAACATGACAGCAGCTATGAAAAGACAAAGAACACACACAACAAAGATAAGCATGAAAATCCTATGTTGTGTTGTAGGTTGAAGTGGAGCGTGTTTCTCTCCCACACAAAGAAAGCTGGGTTCTAACTTGTTATGAACAGCAAGCAAAGCTAAAGAAAACTAAAATGGAAACTAAGAGCAAGACGCTCCAAGCATAGCACATAACACATGAAGTGATAATTATAGTGGAACGAAAGACGAACTGATAATAGTTGATGGAGAAGGGGGTGCATGGGGGCATCCCCAAGCTTAGACGCTTGAGTGTTCTTGAATATTTCTTGGGGGTGCACGGGGGCATCCCCAAGCTTGAGCGTTTGACCCTCCTGAGTCTTCTTTTATCATCTTCCCTCGCACACTTGAAAACTCCCTTCATACATAACTCATCATAATCTGATTAGCGAGGTTAGTACCCACAATAAAATAACTTTTCCCTACTGGAAATAAGGATAATCTTGAAGAGCTACTGTTTCTCAAGATTGCCAAAAGGTTTTTGCAAAGAAAAAGCAAGCTCGAGGTTTGCAAAATGAAGAAAAGACAAAACATGACAGAATTTGTGAAAAACAGACCAGCAGGTAGTAAATAATTTTTTCGTGGCACTTCTGCAAATCAAATCGAAAAACTCAGAACAGACGCTCGATAGAAAATTGTATAGAGCACGCTGTCAAAAAAATTCAGATCAAAAAGATGATCTGGTGATTTTATTCGAATTTTTCTTTCCAAGGACAGAATCTGTTTTCTGGACAGCATGTCACAACTTTTGAACTTTCTTGCAATCAGAGGCTAAAATTGGCACAAAGCTGAAAAATAAAGATACAATGATGATGCTAAAGTAGTAACAAACATCAAGACCACTAAAAACTGAAAGAACAAACTGAAAGCAAAGATAACAAGGGTTGTCTCCCTAGAGCTCTTTCTTTATAGCCATAAAGATAGGCTTAAGACTTTAATGATGCTCTCGTAGGAATAAGAGTTGAAGAAAAAAAGAGAGCATCAAGAAGCAAATACCAAACACATTTAAGCCTATCATGCTTCCTATGCATAGGAATATTGCAATAGAATAATTCATCGAAGCACAAAGCAATAAGCATAGGAAGACACAACAAGTGCAGCTTCAAAACCTTCAACATAAAGAGAGGGAACTTGATATTATTGAAATATCTATAAGCATATGTTCCCTTCTCATAATAATTTTCAGTGGGATCACGAATAAACTCAACAATATAAGCATCACATAAAGCATTGTTACCATGATCCACATGCAAAAAGGTACTCTTACTCTCCACATAAGCATAATCTTTCTCATTGGTAATAGTGGGAGTAGGACTATAATAAACAACTTGAACACTATAGATTAATTGTGTATTAGGAAGATGGTGTTCAACAAGGGAGAAATTCCCTCCATGATTATGATAAGTTTCATAAGGATAATTTCTCCTTATGTCATTGGTACCTTTATAATCACTATAGATTGGAGTTATAACATCATCATAGTAGAGAAGAGCATTATCATTGCTAGCAACTATATTTGTAAACATGTTGTCTTTATTCTTACTAGCAAAAGAATTATCAATTATCACATCACTAGTGGGTAAAGGATTTTCAATCCTATCATCCCCAAGCTTAGAGCTTTCCATATCATCACTTTCAGAGTTGGTACCAAAAAGATTTTCAAGATCATAAGTAGCATTATCATCATTTGCCCAATCACAATAAGGAACATGCATATCGTAATCAAAATCATCTTCAATAATACCTACGGACGTATCATCAAGATGATAATTAAGGCAATAAACTTCACCTTCTTCTTTAAACTTACAACCGTTAGGATAAAAGTTGACGGGAGGAATATGCTCAGGCCAGGTTAATACCCATTCTTCTTCCTTCTTGCTCCTCTTCCTCCTCCTCTTCTTTTTCTTCTTCTTCACCTTAGGAGGGAGTGGTTGGAGATGAAGCTTCTCCACATATCCTGGTTTATCATTAGAAACAATAGGGGAAACTTGGGAGAAACTCTCCTTTTTATTAGCAGAAATATAAGAGACATTTTTATACTTTGGTAAAGTTCCCTCCTTTCTAATCTTACTTATGTAATCATTTTTATGGCAATTAACAACACAATAGAGATGGCAATTTTGCAAAGTGTTTTTTATTCCTATGGCATTAACATCTAGCCAAGAAGTCTTTTCTGATAACTCTTCACACATCAAAAATAACATAAGCTCATCATAAAGATCAGGGGTGATCATGTTATCACACAACTGGTTAACAGTTATGTTTTGAAAGTGCATGCATTGAAAATTAAAGTGACCCTCTATACAGCAAAGTTCACAAGTAAAAGGATAAAGGTCACACAATTCTCTAGCAATTTCATTTAAATCTTTGACCCAAGTGATTGTTCTTTCATGCTTATGTTGCTTACAATACTTCTCTTCTTCAATCATAGGCCTTTCACAAGGTCTTTCCACTCCACAAAAATTAACATGCTTATATAAAACTTCATTTTTAGGAATTGGATCATGCATGTTGCAATCATCATGAACAATTTCATTTTCTTTGCAAATCTCTTTAAAAGGTTCATGATGCTTGATCCAATCCTCCTTAGGCATATTAAGATGTGAAGCAAAAGATTTGAGGAAATCAACAAGGAGTTGAGAATCAAGCCCAAATTTAGCACTAAACTTATTAAAACTTGTAGTTTCAACAAAGGACTTAATGCAATCATACTCATAAATTATACCTGACTCTTTACCTTTGTCGATCTCCCAATCTTCAGTGTTGCGTTGAATTCTTTCAAGGAGTTCCCATTTAGCATCAATCTTTTCGTTTGTGAAAGAACCCATAGAGGGAGCATCGAGCAAATCTTTATCCTGTCGAGAGAGCCTCGCATAGAAATTAGTAATAATCATATCTTTGGGGAGCCCATGGTTAGGACATTTTAGCATTAACGTTTTCAGTCTCCCCCAAGCTTGAGCTATGCTCTCTCCGTCATGAGGATAGAAATTATAAACATAATTCCTATTCTCATGAACTTCATGAAGAGGATAAAACTTGGAGTAAAAGAGAGACTGGATCTCTTCCCAATCCAGCAGGTGAGAGTCATCTAGTAGCCTATACCATTCCAATGCTTTTCCTTTCAGTGACAAGGCAAATAATTTCCTCATGACTCCATCTCTTGTCTAACCTGAAATCTTAAACAACTCACAAAGTTCTGTAAGTTTCAACAAATGAATACTAGGATTGACTGTCCCATCATAACAATTATTCCTAATTATTTCAATTATCCCAAGTGGTATTTGGAACGGGATACATTCAGTAGGTGGAGGAGACTTCTCTACCACGGGTGTGGTAAAGCGGCCTTCCCCAAGCAGCGAACTAAGAGTGCGGTTTTCCATAAACATAACTAGTGAAACTAAAAACAAGAAACGAGAAGATTTAATTGCAAGATCTAAAGATATACCTTCAAACACTTTACTTCCCCGGCAACGGCGCCAGAAATAGCTTGATGTCTACACACGCTTCTATTCTTGTAGACTATGTTGGGCCTCCAAGCGCAGAGGTTTGTAGGACAGCAGCAATTTCCCTCAAGTGGATGACCTAAGGTTTATCGAACTCAGGGAAGTAGAGGTTGAAGATGATCTCTCTCAAGCAACCCTGCAACTAAGATACAAGAAGTCTGTTGTGTCCCCAACACACCTAATACAACTAGGAGTTGTATAGGTGCACTAGTTCGGCGAAGAGATGGTAAAATATGGATGATAGGAGTGGCAAAGCAAAGTAATATAAATCTGTAATAAAAAGTGCAGCAAGCAAACAAGTGGTAAACGTGACCACAAATGGTATTGCAATGGTGGAAACAAGGCCTAGGCTTCATACTTTCACTAGTGGCAACTCTCAACAACATTAACATAGTCTATCACATGATATTTCCCATAAAAAATGCAATGGAGACGCACCCGGAGGTCATTCCTTTGTGGTCAAGAGAGGACGAGAATTATGTAGGGCTACGAAAGCACACCTCAAAGTTCGTAGTTCTCAATCTATGGATTTCCCAATGTCACCGCGGCCATCCAAAGAGAGTACCACAATCACCACAACATATCTCCAGGATAGTCAAAGACAAGCACCAAGAGACTCTCAATCTTCAATCAACACAAAAAAAGAGGAAATCACTCATGAAAATATTCTTCTAATCCATGTCCAATAGACCACTGTCACCTCGGTCTCGGGGATTATACTAGATAAAGACAAGTGAGTACATCAATTCAATACATAGAGGAAGGGGAAATATCATGGGATCACCCTGATTAACTTAGCCTATGATCACAACGAAGATCACATCATGGGAGAGAGAATTGACCACATAACTACTGGTAGAAACCTCAGCCCCGAGGAGGAACTACTCCCGCATCATGGAGGGAGGAAGCAACGTCGATGGAGATGAATCCGGGGGAACTTCCCCGTCCCGGCAGGATGCCGGCACAGGAATTCTGGTCCCCTGAAACTTGGTGGCGATGGCAGCGGAGATCGGAATTGCTTCTGGAAAAAGGGTTCTGGAATCAGGGTTTTCGCGATGGGAGAATAAATAGGAGGCCAAGTGGGACACCAGAGGAGGTGGGAGCCCCCCAGGCGCCCCCCCGGCGCGGCCAGGGGTGGGGCCGCGCCATCAGGGCACTTGGGGCCCCTCTGGCCCCCCTCTGGCCCTACTTCTGGCACATGGAAGCTTCTGGAGCGCTGAATTTTTATATATTTTTCCCGGAATTTTTCTGGCAATTTAAGTAATGGGAAAACCTGAAATACAAAAACAGCAGAAAACAGGAACTGGCACTGTGGTGCACTGAGTTAATAGGTTAGTCCAAATATGATCAAAAGTGTATGGAAGTGCATAAATATCATAGCAATATCACACAAAAGAGGCATGGAGCAAGCAGAAATTATAGATACGTTTTGGACGTATCACCCCTCGGGCTGCATCATCCCCAGGCCACGCGGGTCCGTCGTGGTGGCATGTATCACATTTTGCATCACCTGGATTAGCTTGTCTCCTCTTATGGATTACCTTATGATCATCACCTGCTTACACACCACCTCTTTTGGCATCCCTCGCTGCCGAAATGGACTTCTGCTCATCTCGCAACGGGGGCTAGACACATTGGCATGGCGCTTGTGCTCGGGTCCATCCCTGCAACGCTGACAAAATTCGAGAGATCGAGCTCTGACTCGCAGCCCGCCTCGCGCATGTCACCTCACCAGGTCCTGGGTGCCTTCGTCTTCCTACGGAAAGATCAGTGGCCCAGTGGTAGACGTGATTTTTCGTTGTGCCATTTCATCGAACTAACTCGCAGGAATCTCAGGAGCCCGGCGACAGGTGGCCTTGCTGGTTTCTCCTTCTAACGTAATTCGCTTGCGCGTTACAGGGGGGCTTCTGAGCATCGTGCCTTAGGGCCTCCTACTGACTCTCTAGCCGTCACCCCTGGCCTTGACCACGGCATCAAGACGTGGCATACAAGCGGCGGCTGAGCTCTGCTCGAGGGTTCGGACCCGAGGACGCAGAGCACTAGGAAGAGCGGGAGAAGGGGAGGCCAGCTCGAAGCGCTAAGGTATGTTCATACATCAAGGGGGGACCCTTGAGCATCGCGTCTCAGGTGCCTAGTTAGCCATGTTGCCCTTACTCCCTGGTCTCGTCTTGGCGATCCGGACGAGCCAACGGCGGCTGAGGTATGTGCGGGGCCGGGCCCTGCCAATGTAGAACATCAAGGCCTAGTCTAGCATTATCTTCCCAAGGGTTGTTTGCACCTCATGGGGGACTCCTGAGCATCGCGACTCAGGAGCCTAACTAGTCACGTAGCCCCTCACCCCTTGGTCTTGTCCTGGCGATCCGGACGAACTAGTGGCAGCTGAGGTATGCGCGGGGCCAGGCTCTCCCGATGCAAAACGCTAAAGCCAGTGGGAAGAGAATCGCGAAAGCTTAGCTGCGCTGCCGCGGGAACAGATCGGGCGCATCGCGCGGGCCTCAAGACCGTCAACATAAGTCACGCGTCCTAATCAGCGCGACATCACTACTTGACAGGGTGGTTTCCGTAGTTATGCTCCGGCAGTGCCGCCTCCCTTTTTTGCCTCCGGAAGCTGCTTGCATGCCAAGGGGGACCTTTTGAGCATCGCGCCTCAAGAGCTCTTACCAGACCCCGGGCCGCTCGCCTCCTGGCCTTAACCACGACATCGCGACCTAGCATACTAGCGACAGCGGAAGCTTGCCTTGGGACTGGGACTTGCCTGCATAGAGCACAAAGCTACTAAAAGGATAAAAGGAGGGTCACTTCTGAAGCAAGACTTGCAACCATGGTTTTATAGCAAGGATAATAGGCATCGGAGCAAAAGCATTACATGTTCTTTACACACCCCCACGAGGTTCGCTTTGATTCCTCGCAGGGAGCAAAAGAAAGAGATTCCAGGAGACCCTAACTACGACTGTCACCGCCAATGCCATCATTAATAGTGGGCCACGAGATGCCATCTCCAACCCCGTTCAAGTCACCATCGGCGACGAGCTCGTGCAGCTGCCGCGCTCCGGGCGCAGTGTGAGCTTGGAGGCGCGTAGCTGTCGTCGCTCGTCTACGTGGACTCCTCAGGCTCAGGAGAGCTGCTGGACTCCCAAGGGCCTTCGCTGCTGCTACGAGAGCCGACGCCGGGACAGAGAGCAGGCACCGCGCCCGTTGCTATGCCTCATTGGCGGCCCCCACTGGGCAACACTCCTGGCGGTGCCCTTCCTCGTCGAAGACCTTGAAGAACAACATGGAGGCACCGTTGAACTCGAAGTGGACGACAGAGGCTCCATCAGGACGACATACGCGGGCAACTTCGCCCCATCCTCGAGTCATGAATACACCGGCCGGGTGGACGACCTCAACCTCCGCCTCCGAAGTTTGGCTGCAGCACCCAGCGTGCTGCAACCACATCTTGCCAGGCCCCTCGCCGTCATCAACTCGGCGAAGAACCTCGGGAGCCGGATCCAAGAAGAAGGTGGCATCGCTGTCCACACCACGAACTCGCGCGAGGAGTCCTCGTCGTGAGTTCGGGGGCCGGCATCCCTAGCGGCTCCAGCAGGACAACCTCGACCACAACGCAAGTGGCACGGGGCGCGCCCCCCTTGCCCCTGGGCGTACAAGGGCAGCGGGTAGCCTGGAGGAGGCCGCTCGCACCAAGGCCTCGTCATCTCTCGCCTCTCGTCAGCACCGCAGGGGCGGCTAAACCTCTTCTTCGGCGGAAACCGTTCTCGCTCCACACAGGGAGTCGTTCCTTTTTCAGCAGTAGAGTATCTCCTTATCGACGCCATGTGTGTGTCATCGTAGAACAGAGCGGCAAGGAGGAAGAAGAGAAGGAGGGCGACAAGAAGAAGGAGATGGGCAACGGGGACTCCGCTCCCTACCCATTTATAGCCTGGAGGACGCCAACCGTCAGCCTCCATGATCTCATGTAATTATGGTCTTCCTGTGCATGCAACAGGGTCTCGTCAAGTCGGGCATTTGCCGAGGGAGCGTGGGGAAGCGGAGACGCCCACGTCCAATCAAGTCACCACTTATATATTTTGAGCTTGGATGTTGGTAAATCTTTATTAATTGTAGAATTATCCATGAACTTCACTTATATCTTTTGGATTAGGACTAAGACTACAATTGAAATTGGGCGAGGAAGAGTATCATTAAAATATCACGCCTAGCTAAAAAGGCGTTAAAGAAAAGCTTTTGTTGGGAGACAACCCAATACTTATACCTACAATTTTTGTGTGTCCACATGATTAATCTACTGTAGTAATCATGTTTTGTATCTTTTGTTTAAATAAAGTGCCAAGTAAAGCCTTTGGGATAGTGTGATTGATAGTTGACTTTATTCTGTGCAAAAACAGAAAGTTGTGCGTCCAGTGCAGAAAATTCAATAAATCACTCAAACGTGATAATTAGCTGAAATTTTTACACATGATTGATATAAAAATTTCCAACGTTGTCCTAATTTTTAAGAATTTTTGAAGTTTTAGAAGCATGGTGGTTGTCCATATCATTACAGACTGTTCTATTTTCGACAGATTCTGTTTTCAATGCATACTTTTCTTGTTTTAATGTTTCCATAGCTTATATTAAGTGATATAAATTGTGGTAATGATAATCTATAGTAGGTATTGTGTGATAACAATTATGAATCTTTTCTTTGACATTACCCCAGTGAATGATTTGCTCTTTATCATACTAAACCATCTCATGAAGTTCTGTTAAGTTTTGTGATTGATGTTTTCTAGTTTTGAGTGAGATGTCGATATGCGGTGAATAAGGAGTGGAATGTGTCGGTGTACTGGAAATGGGGGTACCTAGACTTTCCTTCCTGCGGCCCGTGACGTGGCTCCATCAACGTCCTGGTACGGCCCAACTTCAGCAACCACAACTCAAGACCCTCGCGAGGGGCCAAGCCTCACAAGGCGGGTGACAACAAGACCTCCCTGGGGGCAGTCTCTCTAGTCTGTCTCCTAAGGAGTGGAGATATATATGCAAGGAGCACCTCGTGAGGTTCACGTGACGTGAGCCATGACGACCAAGGGCAGGCGGGCGCCAGCGGGCGCAGTGTGCCAGTTTCCCCTTTGGTGCTAAGGGAGCAAGCGCAGGCGTGGAGTCCTGAGGGATCGGGAAAAGGTTTCCCTATCGGTGTAAGAAGACCATGGACCGTCAGGGCTATATAATGGAGGTCATCATGGATCCCGATGCAGCGTCACCACCAGAGTCTTCGGCAGGCGAAGACCACTTTTGTCAGGATAACGTGTACTAGCTGTTCCCCTTCAAATTTGACCGTTGTGGGATCCCTTCCCACCAATATCTGGGAAGAGGACCAAAGCCACTCTAATAGGACCTAGCCACCACCATAGAGAAAAAACCCGATCACCTGATCTGACTCTAGACACCACAAGCTCATCCGAGCCCAAGAACACCTCTCCTCCGGAGGTTGTTCATCCCTTGTACTAGTTCATCCTCAGCCATAAAAGGCAATCCACCACACACACTGGAGTAGGGTATTACACCGCAGGGTGGCCTGAACCAGTATAATTCTCTGTGTCCCTTGTTCTTTGAGTGCGTTGAGCTAGGCCGTGGAATCATAGGGCGGGCGCGCTGTGGAGAGAGTGTTCTTCGTGCACACCCTAGTGTTCGAACCTCTCAAGGGTTTGCGGAACCCAAAATCCGACAGAAAGACCCTAAGCTTGGGGATTCCCAAGGCACCCCAAGGTAATATTCAAGGAAGACTCAAGCGCCTAAGCGTGGGGATGCCCCAGAGCTATATTTTTATTCGTCACATGATATGTGTTTTGCTTGGAGCGTATTTTCATTTTATTTGCCGTTTGAATAAAACCATTGGATCCGAAATCTTGAATGAGAGAGAGTCCTCCCATTGCTACATAATTATTCGACTACTCATTGATCCTCACTTATATTTTATGGAGTAGTTTGTCATTTACTCACGTGCTTCACTTATATCCTATGAGTAAATGGTTGAATGAATTGAATATCATAAATCTGAAATTGTATATGCTTCATATGCTTATACCTTGGGGAGTAATGACTTCACATATAAGAAGTATAGGTGGTAAATTTATTTAAATTTAGCAAACATAGTATTGGTCACTTGAATATACTATCTTGGACACCCTCTATGATTGTGAGCCCCATTAATTATTTTTAAACTTGAGAAAATTTGTTGAAGTTGGACAAGGAAGACAACATAGTGAGTTATGCTTGGGTATATTTGTATAGAAGGTATATTGTTATGGATCCTCCAACATGTGGTGCTAGCTTTTTATAATATTTTGCTAGCCAAAATTTCTGTACTAAGCGGGAATACTGCTTGTGCATCCAAAATCCTTGAGCCAAGTTTCTTCCATGAGTGTCCACCATATCTACCTATCTGCGGTATTTACCTACCGTTCCAAGTAAACTTGCATCTGCCAAACTCTAAACCTTGAAATAAAATTCTATTTTGTATGCCTAAATCACTGATGTAGCGACTGGGGGATGTCTTTCTCTTCCATGCTAGGTGGGTTATTCTCACGATGAGTGGAATCCGCTTATCATTCACGAGAAAATGGCTGGTAACCGGGATGCCCAG
Source organism: Secale cereale (assembly GCA_902687465.1). Classification (NCBI taxonomy): domain Eukaryota; kingdom Viridiplantae; phylum Streptophyta; class Magnoliopsida; order Poales; family Poaceae; genus Secale; species Secale cereale. Next base: position 223,174,702 of record LR738713.1, on the reverse strand, counting down.
TCCCACGCTCAAAAATCAAATGAAATTATAATTGAACAAAGCTCCCCCAGAACTATTGTTGGTATGGACGGTACCCGTTGTTTTGGATAAGCCGTGGAGTGTGATTGATGGTGGAGGGGGAGTAAAACTTTACCATTCTATTTGGGAACTACCTATAATGTATTTAGCATGGAAGATATTGAGAACTCTCGGTCGTAGTGTTGACAATGAAAGCATACCACTCAAAATATTATTCATCTCTATTTTAAAAGCTTCGAGCTCTGGCACCTATACAAATCCTTGCTTCCCTCTGCGAAGGGCCTATCTTTTACTTTTATGCAAGAGTCAGTAGTATTCCTTCTCATTCCAACCTACTCTTTAGATGGCAAGCATCATGTGGTGGGGAAAGATATAAGCATATATGGACATTCAAATATGTTTGATCATGAATTATTATGGTTGACAATTATCTATATGATAAATAAGTTGGGAGGCAAAACATTAAGCCCCTATCTTTCTCTGTGTTCAATACATGCTATTTGTTCTAAAAATATGCTTTGAGTGGTAGCAATCATGGAAGACTATATGATAGTTGAGTATGTGGAATTTGCTAAATCAATGTTCTTACATAGACCCTTCCTGAAAATAAGATGAATTACAATTGTTTGATGACTGAGAACCTAGTTTGTTAGTTTTCAAGAAAGTTTATAATATATGCTTTAACATGTTAATAGCTTGCTACTTCATTATGAGAAAATTTCATGAGATGAGCTACTGTTTATGATATATAATGATGCTAGAAAAAGTGATGGAAATTATCATTGATTAAACTTGTGCACTTGCTAGCATTCACACTTCATAAACTATTTATTTTATCATTTACCTACTCGGGGACGAGCAGGAATTTAGCTTGGGGATGTTGATACGTCTCCAACGTACTTATAATTTATGAAGTATTCATGCCATGTTTACAACAATTTTATATGGTTTTGGTATGATTTGATTAGAACTAACTAGGACTGATGTTGTTTTCAGCAGAACTACCATGGTGACATTTTTTGTGCAGAAATAAAAGTTCTCGGAGTGGGCTAAAAATTTACGGTGCTTTTTATGGACCAAAAGATAACCCCGAAGCACCAGAGTTGGACCAGAAGAGTCCCGAGGCGACGAAAAGGTAGGGGGGCGCGCCCTACCCATGGGGAGGGTGCTCCTACCTTGTCGCTGCGTCGTGGACCCCCTTGACATGAAACCAATGTAAAAAATTCCTATAAATATAGAAACCCCCGAAAAGAAACCTAGATCGGGAGTTCCGTCACGTAAGCCTCTTTAGCCACGAAAAACCAATCTAGGCCCTCTCTGGCACCTTGCTAGAGGGGGCTATCATCACCAGAGACCATGGAAAAGGACCCTACAGGGGGCCATCATCATCATGGAAGCCAAGGACCAGAGGGCGAACCTCTCCCCATCTAGGGGGAGGCCATGGAGTATGAAGCACAAGGAGGAGAACCTCTCCCCCTCTCTCTCGGTGGCGCTGGAGTACCATCGGGGGAACCATCGCCGTGGTGATCGTCTTCATCAACATCGCCATCATCATCACCATCGTCATCTCTTTTACACAGTCCACTCTCCCGCACCCCACTGTAATCCCCTACTTGAACATGGTGCTTTATGCCACATATTATGATCCAATGATGTGTTGGCATCCTATGATGTTTTGAGTAGACTTCCTTTGTCTTTTGGGTTAACTGATGATCTAGATTGGTTTGAGTTGTATCCTTTATTTTGGTGCTGTTCTACGGTTCCTTCAGTGCCGCGCACACGTGAAGGATTCCCGTTGTAGGGTGTTTCAATACGTTTATGATTCGCTTATAGTGGGTTGCTAGAGTGACAGAAGCTTAAACCCGAGTAAGGAGGTTGTTGCGTATGGGATAAAGGAGACTTGATACTTTAATGATATGGTTGGGTTTACCTTATTAATCTTTTTTAGTTGTGGATGCTTGCTAGAGTTCCAATCATAAGTGCATATGATCCAAGAAGAGAAAGTATGTTAGCTTATGTCTCTCCCTCATATGAAATTGCAATGACGACTACAGATCTTGTTAACAATTTCCTAGGACAATTCCGCACGCCGATCCATCATTATTCCACACTCACTATTTATAATATATAGTAATATATTTTAACTTTATATTAACATCACCTAATTTTAGATTTTAGTTCTCTGATATCATGCAAAGTTATCCTCTTCATATTCACAATGTAGTTTTATTTCTCATTTCTAGATGGAAGGAAACGTTTGGTGTACGTAGAGTCGTATCAGTGGCAGATAGGACTTGAGAGAATATTGTTCTTACCTTTAGCTCCTCGTGGGTTCAACACTCCATACTTATCACTTCCACCTTTGGAAATTGCTACGATGATTCCTTGCACTTGGGGATTATCAATTGGCATGAAAAAGGCTAGAGATGTGGACCCCTCAAAATATTAAGGAAAAGGATTGGCAAAATCTCAAGACTCTACATTTTCAACTGAGTGATCCAAGATCACATTGAGTACATAGGAAAGCCAATAATATTAAAAGGTGATGAGGTGTTGCTTGATGACCTGGTTGCTCAAGTGCTTAATGATATTGCTCTAATACCCACAACCACTTTCTCCATACAAAAATGTCCAACACCCTAAATTTCAAAATCGTCCCCACCGATATTTCCTACCCAGAGTGTCACACCCTGCATTTTGTAACATGTTATTTGCATCAATGAAGCATGAAAATTTGGACCAGCAAATTTTTTAGCATCATTAGGCTTTTATTTGAATTGAGTTTTTTCTCCATGTGCTTTTTCATGTGCTCAATAAAGTCAACTATTACCTCTTGTAGAATTCATCTCCATACCCAAAACTTCTGCCCAATGATCATGCCAAGTGATATATAACAATATAGTATTTTCTTACAAAATTAATTTGGCCAAAATGTATTTTATAAATTTATTTTTCCAAAAACCCCTAAATTAAGGTTTGCACTGCAAGTGCTTGATTTAGGGTGAGAAAATTATTTCAAAAGGTATATTTGAGACCTAGTAGTCATAGGACTCCCAGAAACCACAAGAGTATAATTTTAAAAGTTATTTTCCTATTTTATTTAAAAGCTTTTTCTTAAGGCCAGAAATGATCTTTAATAGGGAAAAATTATTTCAGTATTTCAAAAATATTTGCCAAAATTCAGGGAGACTCATAGGACATATATTGTCCATATATAAGAGTTTCAACACTTGGTCATGTTCAAAATAATGGGCTAATCCCTCTAAAACCCTTTCTGGATATTTCAAGCTTTTGAAATATTTACAAAGGAAATATTCTCCAAAAATTCTAGGGAAATTCTATCATGTGATGTATGACATATTTGATGATCTTGCCAAGTCTCATGCCTTGGGAAGCAAGAAAACATTCTCAAAACCCTTCATAACCATTCTGTCCATATTTGAAGTTTGAGCAACTTTACATTGCCAAACTTGTCCAAATGCTCTCAAACTTGGTGCACATGCTAGAAATGCCTAATAAGGCATTTGGACCAAATTGCACAAGATTTGGAGTAGAGCAACTTGATCAGAACACCCCAAAACCCTTTCTGTTCAAATGCAAATTTGAACAACTTTACATTACCAACTTTTTACCTGGAGCTTCAAACTTTGTGGGCATGATCAATACCCCAAATGATGAAACTACACCAAGTGGTGCATCAAGGGGAGATGATTAGCTTGACTCAAACAAGATGAAGCCATTTCTGTTGTTTTCTAGGGTTCACCAAAGTTACATTGGCTAGTTTCTTCAAATGAGCCCAAATTTGGTGAAACACCCTATTTTCTTATATCATTCAATCCTGTTAAGTGTCATGGCAAGTGGAGACCATTTGCTTGACCAAACACTGATCAAACACCTTCTGGGTTTTTACTAAAACCCCCTTCTTGATCACTTTTACTATTTACCTTGGCCTCAACTTTCTACCACACGTTCATCTAGTTACTAGCTACCTCCAGTAACTTCCCCAGGACCCCAGCTCCATGATTGAGGGGTAAAAACCCTAGTTCAACCTGCTGGACAGCCATTTTCTACCAATTCACCAGCTCCTCTTCTCTCTCACAGCATCTCCAGAGCATCCAAAGCCTCAACCGTAGTGCTTGCATCACCCTGGACCCCCCCAGACACGGTGGACGCGTCCAGAGGGCCAATGGCATGCCATGGCATGCGATAAGGGCGCTCCAGAGCGCGCTACAGTGCGCCCATGCACTGTAGCTTCGCCCAATCACCTGCCCCCGACAGCTTCGAGCTCTTCCCTCGCGCCTTCCAACGCGGCTCGACGTCCGCAGCCTCCACCGGTGCTGTCCCCCTCCTCCTGCGCCCTCCAGTGGCCGTCTCCACACGCGCACCGGCCGCCCGCGACGTCCACTCCTCGGCCTCACACGCGCGCACGGTCTGGAGCATTCCCAGCTCCTCCTGTCCCCTCAACTGGACGTGGAACACGTCCACGATCCTCCCCGGCTTGATCACAGGCACCAGAGCCCCTTCTAGCCTCGCCTGCAACCTCGCCGGCGCACGAGTCCACGGTGGACCGTGGGCGCGGCTATATAAGCCCCCCCC
>LR738713.1:223131448-223170023 GCA_902687465.1 Secale cereale | reverse complement strand
CCTCTCAGCACCAGCAGCCTCACCACATCCCCTTTAGTCCTCCAGCACCGCTAGTTCCTCCCCGAAGAGCTTCAGTGCTCGGGATCGACTGGAGCTCCGCCGCTTCGGGCAGCCGGCGATCTCGTAGTACGGGCCTCCTCCACCCCTCCTTTTGCTCGATTTAGAACCGCCATGCATCACTGATGCGTTCCCCTCCATTTTCCCCTTCTGCAGCTGCCGGAAACGAGCTGGCCAGCAGCTCCTCGACGACCCTCCGCCGTCCCACCTCGCCGTCGACGAACCCGACCTCCCAGGCGAGCCGCACCACCACCACTACCTCTGCGACTCGTCGCTGAACCCATCCCTGCCCTCCGTTGCCGTCGCCGTGGCCGGAATCGTCGCCGGTGAGCTCGCCGTCGCCGTGGTCGTGAGGTTGAAGATGACAGGCGGGCCCCGCCTGTCATCCTCACCCCTCTCTCCCTCCCCTCACAGCCGCTAACCGCCGGGCACCGCCCGTCAGGTTTGAAAACCTGACGTGCGCGCGCTGGCGCCCGAGCGGCTGGGCTGGATGCCCTGGGCCGTGCACTGTGGCCACTCTGGCCCAGTAGAACAGGGCCATTTCTTTTTATTCTTTTTGTAATTATTTCAAATAATTTTACAGAAATGAATATTAGTCCAAATGAAATAATTCCAACTCCAAAAATCTTATAATATTCCAACCTATTTAATGGTGTCACTTTCACACATATCCATGAAACTTTTCTGTTCTGTTCAAATTTAAATTCAAATTTGAGCAATAAAACTCCTGTTCTAAAATCCCTAGATTCCATTCTGTTACTCCAAAACTCCAACTAAGAATTTTATCCATCCTAGAATTCCCTCTAGTATTTAACAAAAATAAGTTGACATTTTTCTGAGATCTTTGATTTGTCTGTTTTCATTGTGGTCTTATTTTTCCGTTGTTATTATGCGGCGTATAGATACCGTATTTGACGAAGTTGCTGAACAAGGAGAAGGAGAAGGATTTGAAGACTTTGAAGACCAAGCCAATCCAGGCAAGTAGCCCTTTGACCATGATACACTTGTTCTTCGGAACCCGTTTGTTTCCGATGCATGATGGTAGAGTTGCGGTGGTGACCTAAATGAAATACCACATGATGCATGCCTTGCTCTTGATCTTGCTATGTGCTAGATGTCATGCTAATAGTTAGTCTTGATGCTTAGTGATGCATGTGTGATTTGAACCTTCGTGGTTGAAATCTTTGCATGAACCAATCAGGTGCCCCTAATGCCCGAGGGTGATGTTGAGTTAGGTCATCACTTGAGGAAGAAGTGATGTGCCGGTAAATCTTGTGCATGGGTGAAATGATGGATTAGATTTATGTGTGACTACCATCCCAACCAAACATGTGCAACCACACTACCCCTTATGGGACGGGGCTTTATTAATTACTTAGGTCGATACTAGCATGGTGCCCGCATTACTAGTGACGGGAAGACTTGAGGTCTTTCCCGGGACGGGGTCGTGCTTGGATAGACGACCATGACTGTTTTTACAGGGCACCGGACACACCGTTGGTCCCTTCGGGCATGCATGACATTGAAATTAGGGCAAGTCCCGTAATCTATTGTTTGTACCCGAGGGCCGTGTACCAACGAGTGGACTCTATGTTAGTGTCGTCTTAGGAAAGATAATGACCGGGTGCTTCCCCCGAGTACTTGAGGTACTGCGGGATCGTGGTTGACACGAAAGCTTCCCGGATCTTGTGGGTAAAGTGCGCAACCTCTGCAGAGTGTAAAACTATTCGAATAGTCATGTCCACGGTCATGGACAGTTGGGTGGTGCTACTTAAACTATGTCCAGAATTTTACTTCATCAGTGGAAGTATGTGTGTGATGAGTCAAGGTGGTGACTTGACTCGATGAGTTGAATCATATTCATGTTGATATCGGTAAACTGTTTCCAAGGTTACATGAACTCGTTGATGCATACAAATGATGATAAAATATTTATTCTAGCCCATTGCTAGATTGCTCATTATTGTTCAGTTTGCATTGTTATTTTCAACCACATCATGGGTTGCTTGCGAGTACATTCAAAGTACTCATTGGCTTGCCACTGGTTATTTAATTGGCCAGGCATGGAGGAACAGGAATTTGAGGAAGAGTTCTTTGGAGACGATCATGCGAACTAGGACGCTATCCCAGTCAGAATGCCTGTAGGGTTAAGGCAGATGGCATGGGTTCTACCTATTATCGAAGACTTCCGCTATTTGAGTTATTTCCTATTCAGCCCGTGAGGCTTTATTTATGTAAGACATGGCCATAATGGCCTTAATTTTTGTAAGACGATATGTATGGATGTAAGACTCTTGTTATTCAGCTTCTGTGTGTTCAGTGAGCATTGATCTCTGGGATCACTGTACACGTGCACTCGGTGATCTCGGCTTCTAAGTCGGGGTCCAGGCACAGAGCCACCGAGTTAATTTGACTTGGCCACCACCAACACCCTAACAATTTGGATCCATCGTTATGGATCTTGGTCCCACCGAAATGGCCTTGCCAATTTTCTGTTGCTTATTGCAATTCTTTCGATCCCACCGAGAATTGCAATCGGTCTCTCCGAGGTGGCTTAACCGAATCTCTGTTGCCCTATTGCGTCATTTCGGTCCCACCAAGTTAATGCAATCGGTGCCACCGAGACGTGGTCTTGCCCTAGCCCTTGTACATCGGTTCCACCGAGTTGACCTAGTCGGTCCCACCTAGATTCCTAACATTCATATTTTGACATAGATCTGTGCCACCAAGTTTTCAGACCGGTGCCTGATAGGTCTCCAACGTATCTATAAATTTTCTATTGCTCCATGCTATTATATTATCCATATTGGATGTTTTATATGCATTTATATGCTATTTTATATTATTTTTGGGACTAACCTATTAACCTAGTGCCCAGTGCCAGTTTCTGTTTTTTCCTTGTTTTTGAGTTTTACATAAAACGAATACCAAACGGAGTCCAATTGCCGTGCCTATTTTTGATGATTTTTTATGGACCAAAAGAAACCTCCGGAGTAAAAGAGTTGGGCCAGAAGAGTTTCGAGCCATCCACGAGGGTGGAGGGCAAGCCTTACCCCCTGGGAGAGCCTCCTTCCTCGTGGACGACTTGAAGAACCCCCCCTTCCCCCCCGACGTGAGACCGATGCCAAAAATCTATTATATATTAAAAGTGTTTGACGGGATAACCAGAAAAAAGGAATTAAACTAGAAAATCCCACAAAAATTAGAAACATCTAACCGTTAATTTTAATATAAAATAAACACCATCCTTTAGATCATGATAATTTCACAAAAATTACCCACCAATGCCACCGTTAATTTTAATTTAAAATAAACAACATACATTAGATCACGATAATTTCTCGAAAAATTACCCCCTTTTCATACCCTAAAATATCCACCCGTCCTATCTCTCATGCCTCTCTCTCATGCGTTCATAACAAAATAGAAACAAGTAATCCTCTCCCGTGTGTTCCCCAAGAGAAGTTTTCTTCCGGAGATCCATGCAAAGCTGGCTCAAACTCTACGAAACCGATCGATTTCATGAACACCCCGAAAGTACGTGGATTGCTTTGTAATATAGCACTCCCTCCGTCCAGAAATACTTGTCATCAAAATGGACAAAAGAGGATGTATCTAGAACTAAAACACATCTAGATACATCTCCTTTTATCCATTTTGATGAAAAGTACTTCCGGATGGAGAGAGTAGTAACTAACACACATATATTATAGTTAGTATCTAGACATAGAAATCCAGCGCATCTGGCCGGAAAGCAATCGGGAAGTTGTCAACGGAAAGCAATCAGGAAGTTGTGGCTGCCGGATTGATCAAGCTAACCAACTCAATTTTCCCTTTTTTAGCATCAAGCATGTTTCTTGCTGATTAGTTTCGTACAAACAACAAGCTAGATCAGAGATTGGATGGGCACACACATGTAATGTAACACAACTTTTTCTTACATAATTCCATCACGCACACCTCTAACCAATCTGAATCTCCAAATCTGTAAGACTTGCAAGCACTTCCAGCTTCCACATCTTCTTTGTTCTTGGGTGTCCTCGGTTGTCTAATTGACTCCACCCAATGACAAAAACGACTCCAGCAGGTATCTTCTGCACAATATTGATTATGTTTCATTATCGTCACTGCATGATAGATCAGTGATACTTGATTGTTAGATTATGCTAAAATAGAATATCATAATTCTATAGATCTAGATTCATTAACTTGACCAGAACCGCTCCCTTGCCATACCTAATTTTCCTCAAGTTATATATATATTTCTATTTTCAAGGCCTCAAACAACATGTCACCTATGTTCTCGAATGCATTCAGTACAACAGAGGGATGGACAACCAAGGACTATAAAAAACAAAGGGAGTACAACATCAAAATTGAGGACATAGAAATAAATCACCAAATATGTAAATTGTACTCCCTCCATCCCAAAAAGTGTGTCGCTCAAATGGATAAAGTAACAAAGGGTGCACAGCAACAGAATTGAGGACAGAGAAAAAATTCACCAGACATGTAAGTTGTATGCTAGATACATCCATTTGAGTGACAAGCTTTTCTAGACGGAGGGAGTATTAAGTTTCAATTTTAGTATGAACAAGAACAGCCAGTATTAATATTTAAATGATGAAAAATTAAGAAACTTGAACATCGAATGGACTGATATGAAAATTTTGAACTTCATAGAGCCAACCAGCAAGTGCAACGACATGGTGCAATTTTCGGGTAAGAAGCAAGATTTGTAGGTATAACAGGAGAACGCCTCTTCCTCCCCCTCCTCCACAAAAAGCTAGGGTTTTTGCCTCCTGCCGACGCTATTGCAGGTCCGCCTCCTCTCCGGTGGCCTTAGGGCCATGGGGGCGCGGTGGATCTCGACAAGGGTCAGCGGGAGGGCTCCGTTATTAATCGGTTCTTTCAGTGTTGCTAGGGTTTGTGTCCTACTCAGGAAGACGAGACGGCGGCGGCTCCCTGAAGATGGAATAAAGGTCTCCCCGCCTAGCCCCCGTTCCGGTGATGCGTCTAGCATCGTTGGTGGGCGTGTGGAGTTGTGTCTCTGGCGAATCTATCTTTGGTGGATTTGCTCGGATCTCATCGTTGTTCATCTACGTTCGTGTGTCTTTGGATTGGATTTTTCTGATCTACGTTATTCTTCATCTGCGGCGGTTGTTGTTCTGATGCGCTGGTCCTACGGGGCCTTAGCATGATGACTTCCCGACTGTCTACTACAACAAGTTGTGCCCGACTCCGGCGATGGAGGGCGATGACAGCGGCGCGCCTTCGGCTCGCTTCAGTGCTGGTAGCTGTCGCTAGGTGGTCTACGGATCTGGATGTAATTTCTATTATTTCTAGTACTCGTTGTACTGCAATGATTGAATATGAATAGATCGGAAATTTTCTAAAAAAAAATAGAAGCATAGATATTTTAGATTGTGCTACCAACTGAGAGAAGCACACACTTACCTTTTGAAATAGCTATGGAAAGAAAACAGGAAGAGGTCGTAAAACTACATGCAAATTATTAAAAGGGAAGTAAGGAAGATCAATTGGAAAGATATAAACATGGCCATCTATACGTAACATTCTCAGGAGTCACAAAAAGAGATGGACCGCGGGTAATTAAATGATGAAGATAGCGATGGTGATGATGTGGTCAAGTACATAGTCTACAAATAAATTTTCAAGGTAATGAAATAAAATACACACTTTTTGTATGATGTTGCCAGCCTTATACATAAGCACAAGTACATGGATAATTAGTTTCCTGGAAAATATGTTCGAAATAATAAATTGACTTATCTATGCTAACATGAATGTTACACACTATATGACAGGAAGGATATAGTCCACTGTTCTAACATTGGGAAAATGCATGAACATTTTGTGAAAATATTCCCACAAAATGGTAAAAGTTTACAGGCTTGTAGGCTTCTTCCTTTTCTTTGCAGGAAACACCTCTAGGCTTATGGCTCCTTAATATATATATACACATCGGATTACACTTATTATATAATGCGAGCTTATAGTGACAGCATCCGCTCATCATTATATTTTATATGAGAACGCAAGTTATTTAACTTTTATTACTCTTTGAGAAATATTAAAACTACGGTTGCTTGCAAATATATGTATAAATTCATAACTTTCAGCAATATAGTATGTAGGGTAGAGAGCCTAACAATGTCGATACAGGTCACACAGCCGGAAAAGGTGGATGGCACCTCACAAATTAAGAATTTTGACTAACAAGTTATCATCAGCAATAATCTGTGAATAACAGATGTCCTCGGGTAGGACACCTAACTAAACAAACAATTTGATCTGCATCACAGAATCAAACAAAATGAGAGAGGGGTTGGTATAGCTTCATGGTCACGTACTTACCAATTCCAAGCACTACCAAGCACCAACGCAAAGGTTCCTAAAACTCCTCCTGTTAGGCCATGCTTGCTGCATTACCTAAAATCCTCTCTTAATTTGCTTTGTACTTTGAACTACATTGTATTGGCTTATCAACATCCATATTGATATGTGTTAGAACCATAATCTCTTAACATATGCATGGTAACTAGATTTACCTTTCCTTAGCAGCCTTGCACCCAGCCAGTGTGGATACAAACCTGCATTTCGTTAGGCTGAAAAGTGACTTGCACGCTAGAGCTCCAACATCGCACACGGGGCACCTCAAACTCCAGTTTGTGCGCTATGCTGTTGATTTTAGAGTTTGGTGGCACCAACATTTGTAAATTCGAGATATCCACGTTGGTTCGCTCGCTTACCTCCGCCCCACCACAGGGGACAAGATCCATGCTGACGCCAACACCACCATTGAGTTCGACTAGCTCAACTCCTCCCTCAGGCAGCCGCTCCTCAAGCCTTTCTATGCCTCCGCACTACTGACTAGCCCGGGAGATCGAGGCGGGGCGTGGTACCCAGACCAGATCCATGGCCGCACCAATGACCTGTACAGCGGGGAGTGCGTGCAGGGAAGACAAGCAAGGTGGCGGCATGAGACCAACAGAGGAGATTGAGGGGAGCTTGGAGTGAGATCGGCAACACCGATTACCTGCGGCAGTAGATGGAGTTCATCAGGAGGCATCAATTTTGGACTAACAAGGAGAGAAGTGGAGGAGAGAGGGGATCGGAAATTCTGGAGAGACTGACGTGTGCATGCCGGCAATTTTGACAATTTTGACCTATGGACAAAATCAAATCATAGAATGAACTACTCGTAAAACTATTTCACGTGGCTGGCCATTTTGTGTAGTGCCTGACATGAAGGCGCCACACCCTACGGTGCAGCACCTAGCTTGGAGGCGCAGCACGTCTGTCTAGTATGGCACCACGGGGGCCCACACCGAGCAGTGCAGCGCCTCCGAGCTAGGCACCACACATGTAATGTGCAGCGTCTGGCCCGTAGGCGCTGCACTGTGACTTAGATCTAGCCGCACGCCAGCCCTTCCCCAATTACACCATTCAGTTCGTTGCGTGGCGGCGCCTTCCTCCTCTTCCCCCCCTCAATCCTCTGTCATAAGTTCTTCAAATCTGTCGATTTGGTCCATGGATTTTGTCACCATTCCATCCTAAAAGGTACTCTCCTCCGATCCCCTTCTTTATATCCAGAAATTGTATGTTATTTTGAAGATTTGTGGAACCATTGTTTTATTAGATTAGACTTTTGCATGTATGTAGTCTTGTGGGATTTAAGAATTGTAGATGATTTGTAACTATGTTGTAACCCTAGTTTAGTTGATTTGTATTGAGAAGATATGCTTGTATGTCGAAAACCTAGATTGTTAATGTTGTAAAAAAAATTCTAGATGTTTGTGTTGATGTATTTTTAGATGAGTTAGATGAACTATTATATTCCTATTGACAACAGTGCTTTGGATGCATATGTTGAGATGTTATTTACATGAATTCATTATAGAACCCTATACTGTTTTGAATACATTTATTAGGAAGCATAGTTAGTTAGCTAATTTATGTTTATTTTTTGGAATTTGTAGGATGGTTTGGCTTCTTGATGATCACTATGACACTTGACAACGGTCGTACATGATGTCGGTGGAGAAGCGGGTAATAATCAAAGTGTCTTGTATTATATAATTTGTCTTTATTTGAAACACAAATGGTACATATGTAATATTCTGAATTGCTTGTGTATAGGAGCCTTTGTGGAGACGAATAAGGTCTGGCAGCAGGAGTGGTTCTATATCACTGAGCCCTATGACGCCAAGTGGGTGGCGGAGCCTGCATTTAGATTCGGACCCCCGGAGAGGCTAACCTCTTGGACCGACAAGAGCCCGGATTGGGGGTCTCGGGTGAAGGTGTTGGTACTCCAAAGTCACATATCTGGCATGATTACCAAGGGCACCCTCCTCACTAATGTGATTCGGGTAATGCTCGTCCGTCTCGTCCTTCCCTGCCAACGCCGGGACTTCTATTTATGGGAGTTTAATCTGGAAGGGTCCCGGCCCTTGAAGCATCTCTTCGGCACTACGCACGAAGACATCTGGAAGCATATCTTGAACGCCCGAAGGGGTGGCCGAAGGAGACTGAGGACAAGGGCTTCAGGACCGCGCTCACTGCATTAGAGGTAATTAAAAAAATTTCCGAACACATACTCTGTGCATGCTTCAATTATAACAGGCGTTGGAGTTTTTTCATTCTATCCAGGCCTGGACAAAAAAGGCATAGTGGATCAAGTATCCGGGTCCCTTGCCAGAAGACCCGGAGACACCTCAGTTGACGGAGATGTTGGTTCTGGCGCCGAACAAGGCGCTAGAGAAGAAGGCCAAGAAGAAGGGCAATGAGGTCAAGAAAGACCCCCGCCCTACAGGTCCGGGGAAACTGGCTCCCACCTCTCTCCCGAAGAAGAAGAGGGGGAGAGGAGGAAGAAGATGACTTCCCCATCCAAGTGAGGGGGGAAGAGAGCGGCCCCTGCTGACGCAGGCAAGGCCGTGTCCAGGAAGAAGCTAAATCTTCCAAATAGTTCGGACTCAACGTCTGAACACAGCTATCGAGTTCATCCTAGGATTAAGCCCCTCGCCGAATCGTAAGTATTAAGATGATAACTGCTTATGTTCGGATAAGTTTCCTTTTTAGGATGTAATATTTATTTTCCCTTTATATAGTCCTCCGCATGACATCCCCGCGGCTTCACTGTCATCGGGCAATTCCATATCGACGGGGATGGTGGAGATGATACGCCTCCGTGAGGCTCGTCGCCCATTGTAGGCGATACCAAAGTGTCCTCTCTACAAACTTTCCCTGCTCCAGTAGGTGGGAGCGGGGCAGACGAAAGGGCGCCCAAGGTCAATCCTTCGGCCGCTGTCAACCAAGGGGGAATGATCCCCAGGGTGACCGAAGATGGGGGGCCAAGCTATCCGGGACCCCGCAGAACACTGTTCCGGAGCCCAGTGCTGCTCCGGAATCAGGAAATCAGCCCCCCATGATGGGGAAGGGAGCAACTGCTCCAATAGCGCTCGCCGTCAATCTGGAGGCGCCGAACACTCTGGAGGGAGCACTACAAAGTGCTTCCATCGTAGAGGAACACCGCACTCTGATGAGTGCGGTCATCGAGAAAATTATGTCCGTCAAAGGCGGACTGAACGAAGCTTTCAACAGCCTACTAACAGGCTTTGAGGTATGCGACATAATGCTCTTAAAAAATAACTTTTTTATTTTATGTATATATACATATAGACAGTAGCCCCTGATGCTTTGTTTGATTCTGAACAGAATCACACGAAGTATACATGTTATTGCAATGATAGAGCTGAACTGTGAGCTTTGTACTCGAACAAGCTTCTCTAGTGGCGACATCTGTCCGAGCCGCAGAGGTTTTCGAGTTAAATCAGAAGCTTAAACTAGCTGACGAAGATCTCGACCGCATCAATAAGCATTTTGATGAAACGCAAGGTATGCAAATTTTGAAGAAATTGAAATTTGAACACACTATATGTGTTAGCATAAGATTATTTGTGTTATATGATTTGTGTAACAGTTGACGCGGCTTCGGTTGAGGCCCTAAATGGAGAGCTTGCGAGCGCCAAGGAAGAGGCCAAGGCAAGCAAGGCAGCTGCTAATAAAGCGGTTGCTGACCTGGAGGCCGAGAAGGCCATGCATCAACAGCACGAGTCTCAGGTGACCGAAGTCAAGGTCGAGTTTCAAGATGCCATTCGCAAAATGCGAGGCATTGGAACAGATGACTTCGGAACAAGCATCAGAACTTACAACGGTAGTTAATGCTGCTAAGGAGGCGTGGAGTGAGTCGCGTAGTGCTCAAGAAGAGATAAAGAAAGCGCGTCAAATAGCAGCTGGTAAGACTTTTCTCTTGCAGAGCATCTTTGACGATTAGAGGTATATTGGGCTGACACGATTGTGGAGTTCTCCAAGCGTGTTTGCGGATCTCCCGAGGAGCATTGCCGATGCTTCCCAATAATTCCAATCCCAGGAGGGGAACAACACAGAGAAGTTGCTCTGGTCGCAGTTTCTTGCGCCAAATCATCTGGTGCCCCTCAATGACCTAATGAAGTATCTGGTCGAGCTGCGCAACATGGCGGTTACGGCCATGCAGGACTTGATAGTCCGGCTATGGCCCGCTGATCCAATCCCAAGTAGTTACTTCGGATTGGTGAAGAAGCTCGTCGAAGCGAGTCTGCGGGTCGATGCTATTAAGCGTTCGGCCTGCATAGAGGGTGCTCGGATGGCCTTTGCCTGCGTGAAGGTGCCTTGGGTGAAGATGAAGGCCATGGAGATAGAAACTGCTGGCCCGCCAGAGGGCAAGGATCACCACATGCCGTAATGGTACGTTGGCGACATCCTAGAAGGAGCCCGCCTTGTAGAGGGCTGTCGGTGTACAAAAGTAGGGGCTCTCCTTTGTACCCCTTACTTGTGCACGGGCAGTCAGAGCCATGCCTACGGCCGCACCTAACATGGCAGAGGAGGGAAACCGAAGCCCAAGATTACCGGAGCAGCGCCAAGACAGTGGCACAAGAAGGCCAAGCAACAAGATAGGCTTCCCCCGACAAGACCCTTGCCGGGGCGGCCTGCACGACCCCGGAAAGAACCCTTGCCCGGGCAACTCACCCAACGCCTTCATTGCAGCCACCCTTGAGCCTAGGAGCTCCGACACCATCAACAACATTGGAACCAAGGCTCGGGAAGCGCCTGCGTGATGGCATGCAGATCTTTGTGAAGGCAAAGGGTCTACGAATCCTAGATGAGAACTAGAAGACAAGGCGACCGCAAGACTCCTCGCCGAGGATGCCTACGAGACCCCAACAAGGCTCCTTGCCGAAGATACCCCCGAAGCCCCGTCAAGCCTCTTGCAGAGGGCGCTCACAAAGGCCCCGGCAAGACCCTTGTCGGGAACAGACGCAAGACCGCGTCAAGCCCTTGCCGCGCCATCACCGCCCTAGCTCGGCGGCCGACCCACTAGCCTAGGCAAGTACCCACGTGGCAGTACGTGGTTCCTGATCCAGCTAGTCTAGCACCTGCGTGGTGGCATGCAGATCTTCGTGAAGACCCTACCACCACGCCACCTCAGCTGCCTGCCAACCTACATGGCACTGCATGGCCCGTTGGCCTGGACGCGCGTCGCAGCCAAACAAAGCGGCGGCGGACGGGCCGGGCCTCGTTGCTGTCCCCGATAAAGCAAGTGGACACCTAAGTAGCGCTTTAATGTGTCTTGTCCCGTAATGGCAGGAGATGAGCTTGGACACTGTATACCTTTCCACCTCCTGTATGCCACTGTGGCAACCCCTTTTGACAATAAAAGGAGGCCCGAGGCATACTGGAGAAGGATTCGGATCTTTTGGACTAGGCACGCACCGCAGCTAGTTCAAGAGCTCAAGAACACTCAAATACACACCACAGCAGGACTAGGGTATTACGTATCTTCGCAGCCCGAACCTGGGTAAACGATCCTTGTGCTGACTCCTAGACCTGCTCTTTGCACAACCCCGCGCCCATCAACCGTAGAAGGGATTGCAGTGATCGCATAGGTGTCGTCCCCGACATCTTTGGCGCGCCAGGTAGGGCCGCAGTTGTGAAAATCTGGTCTAGCAGTTAGTTTAGCAGTTCTTCATCGCCATGGCTACCAAGAAGAAGACGATCACGTCGATCGGTTCATCTGGTGCCGAACGGCCCGTGTCGGTGTGGGCTGGCGACGAGGTGGTCGCGGATGGATGCCGAGGCGCGGCCCGCGATCACCCACCTCGCTCTAGCAGTCGAAGCTTGGAAAGCGGCGTCGTTCATACACAAGAGGACAAGCCACACGCCGCCAAGTGCAAAGGTGGAGCCCCCCCCACCCCCCCCCTCCCACAGGTGGCACGGGGCCCTCCAAGGACGGCATCGTGCCACGTACGGGCGGCACAGTGAGTTCCAAGATGCCCACGCCGGCGCCCACAATGCGCTCCTCCCAGGTCATGTGCGATGAGCAGCGTCGCCACGCTGGTGACCCCGGGCGCCACCGCGGGAAGAGCCCTGTGCATCTTTCGTGGGACGTAGAAGACCAACATGCTCGCCGAGGTGCTGGAGAAAACGGCATACAGCCGTAGGGCTGTGATAGAGCTCCTTCTAACATGGTGGAGGCCTTAGCGCGCGCATAGTTTCTCCTCGACTTCCCTCCTCCTGCGGATAAACTCGACGAGTGGAGAGCCACCATTCGGAGCCTCGTCAGCATCGCCAACAAAGATGAGCCGCGGCCAGTGGGGCCCTCAGGCCGACGTTCGGTCGAGCCACCGCACGCCGATGGAGGAAGGACCGGAGGCGCTGCAGCCACGGTGCATTAGCAAGACCAAGTAGCTTGCGCTTGAGCAGCCTTCTATGCTTCACCTCAGCCTGCATCAAAGCTCTGCCGTCCATGGCGACATCCAAGCAAAGAATGACCTCATTCACAATGTGAATCCGCTGTTTGACATTGCCCACATACTTTTGCTCCACCTGGCGAGATGCTTTGCTGTTGCCTTGAACTTGGCCACCAGCCTCTTAAAAGGGTTCCGGATCATAGGTTGGCTGCTCCACGCTGCCCGGACAACCTCTTGGAAGCCCTCAACCCTAGTCCAGAAGGACTCGAAGTGGAAACGCCTGCCACACCTCAAGTTTGCCTCCAGCACAAGATGTAGTGGGCAATGATCGGAGATGTTAGTGCTGAGCACCGACAAGAAAGATGTAGGGTAGAGGGCCACCCAATCCACGAGAAGACGAGATCTCAGTCCAGCTTCTCAAGCGTGGGTTCGAGCTGCTTGTTCGACCAAATGTACCTTCTACCATTGTGGTAGAGCTCGTGCATGTCCAGATCTGTGATGCACCTTCTAAACCGCCCCATCATCTGCCTATAAATCCGATCATTGCTCTTATCAGATGGGTCCGTGATCAAATTGAAATCCCCAGTGACCATCCAGAGACTTGCATGTAAATCTTGGATGTCCTTAAGCTCCTGCATGAAAACGACCTTGTCACGATCCTCCTAGGACCCGAACACCCCGGTGAACGACCAACCCACCGACCCGTGAAATGGAACCCACACCGTCACCGCATTTGTCGTGATGTGAGGGTTTGACAATTACGTGCTTGTGGAATTGCATGGCAATAAGATACCCCCACAGGTTCTGACAGCCAGCCCGCAGAAGAACTTGTCAAATGTCGGCCCAAGGCAGTGCCGTACAAGTGAGAAGTCCATGTCCTGAATTTTGGTCTTCTGGAGACATACTACACTCGCGCCCGAGCTCAAAATAACATTATTTATTGCATTGCACTTTGCCGGATTATTCAAACCATGCACGTTCCACATAACCACCATTTGGTTTGGATCTGCCATAGGGAAAGGCCTACATACATCCATCGGAGGAGCAGCTCCTAAAATGCTACCCCCTCCACATCCCTACCTAGAGGCAGCACGTCCGCCTACCAGCCGATGAGACCAACAATGACCGCAATGTGAGACTGTTGTAGCAGTTTCAAAAATAGGTCGAGATAGGCCTGCATAGCCTTATTACCGATAATCTTGCCCTCACACACGATCCCAAGCTGAACCATGTGTGTGTGTTGTTGGGTTTTTACTGAAGCGCCACTAGCAAGTCATCTGTTGATCCGCAAGCTATGCCATACCATGGAAGCAGGGGTCCCGCGCTTTCTTTTCAGCCTCATAGTTCTCGGCCTGGAAAGAACATGCGTCACCACCTTACCGTGGCATTCCCTGAACCTGGACAATGGGCAGGAGGATGAGCGCGTTGTAGAGCCCTGTGCACTATGATACGTCTCCAACATATCTATAATTTTTTATTGTTCCATGCTATTATATTATCTGTTTTGGATGTTTTATATGCATTAATATGCTATTTTATATATTTTGGGTAATAACCTATTAACCCAGAGCCCAGTGTCAGTTTCTTGTTTTTCCTTGTTTGTGAGTTTCACAGAAAAGGAATATCAAAGGGAGTCCAAACGGAACGGAACTTTACGAGGATTTTTCTTGGACCAGAAGACATCCAGAGGATTTGGAGTACACGCCAGGGGAGCCTCAAGGTGGCCACATGGGTGAAGGGCGTGCCACCCTACCTTTTGGGCCCCTTGAGCGTCCCCTGTCCTAATTCTTTCGCCTATATATTCTCAAATATTCCAGAAACATCAGAAGATCCATCAAAACCACTTTTCCGCCGCCGCAACCTTCTATTTCTGCAATATCCCATCTGGAGGCCTTATCCGGTACTCTGTCGGAGGGGGATTTGACCATGGAGGGCATCTACATCAACCCCATTTCTCTTCCGATGAAGTGTGAGTAGTTTACCAAAGACCGACAGGTCCATAGCTAGTAGCCAGATGGCTTCTGCTCTCTCTTTGATCCTCAATACCATATTCTCCTTGTTGTTCTTGAGGATCTATTCGATGTAATCTTCTTTAGCGGGTGTTTGCCAAGATTTGATGAATTGTGGATTTATGATCAGATTATCTATGAATATTATTTGAGTCTCTTCTGAATTCTTATATGCATGATTTG
This sequence comes from Secale cereale, assembly GCA_902687465.1. NCBI lineage: Eukaryota > Viridiplantae > Streptophyta > Magnoliopsida > Poales > Poaceae > Secale > Secale cereale. The sequence goes on along the minus strand of LR738713.1, from coordinate 223,154,965 downwards.
ATATCTTAGTAATTCTCTTCGAACTATCGTTTTGTTTTGGCCAACTAAATTGGTTTTTCTTGCAATGGGAGAAGTGCTTTGCTTTGGTTTCAATCTTGCGGTGCTCAATCCCAGTGACAGTACGGGACATGACAAGTATTGTATTGTTTCCATCGAGGATAACAATATAGGGTTTTCATCATATTTCTTGAGTTAATTCCGCTACATCATGTCATCTTACTTAATGCATTACTCTGTTCATATGAACTTAATACTCTAGATGCAAAATCATTTCGGTCGATGTGTGGAGTAAAAGTTGTAGATGTAGCCATGAGTTGGTCTACTTGACACACACGTGATGCATATATTCTTGATCATTGCCTTAGATGTCGTCATAACTTTGCGCTTTTCTATCAATTTCTTGGTAGTAACTTGTTTACCCACCGTATTGATTTTATTAGTACCCTTTTGCTCCTTCTACTAATGGAGAATCTTGTGAAATCAATGCTGCTTTATTGAATCTAGTTTTTAAAGATCAATTTTATGGCCTTTCTAGTGAAGATGCCGCTTCCCAACTGAATAATTTTGTTGATTTGTGTGATATTCAAAAGAAAAGGGACGTACATAATGATCTTGTTAAAATAAAGTTATTTCCGTTCTCACTACGAGATCGGGCTAAAACTTGGTTTTCATCTTTGCTTCAAAATTGTATTGATTCATGGAATAAGTGCAAAGGTTCTTTTATTGCCAAGTATTTTCCTCCCGCTAAGATGATCTCCCTTTGGAACGATATTATGAATTTTAAACAACTTGATCATGAGCATGTTGCATAATCTTGGGAGAGGATGAAACTTATGATAAGAAATTGGCCTACGCATGGCTTGAGTTTATGGATGATTATGAAAAAAAATTATGTCGGATTAAACTTTGCTTCTAGAAATCTTTTAGATTCGGCTGCGGGAGGTACTTTTATGGAAATCACTTTAGGAGAAGATACGAAACTCCTAGATAATATAATGGTTCACTATTATCAGTGGCATACTGAAAGATCTTCCACTAGTAAAAAAGTGCATGCAATTGAAGAGGTTAATGTTTTGAGTGGAAAGATGGATGAACTTACGAAATTATTTGCTAGCAAGGGTACTAATATTGATCCTCATGATATGCCCTTATCCACTTTGATTAAAAATAATAATGAATCTATGGATGTGAATTTTGCTGGGCAAGAACAATTTTGGTAACAATGTATATAGAGGAAATTTTAACACTAGGCCTTTTCCTAGTAATTCCTCTAATAATTATGGTAATTCCTACAACAATTCTTCTGGAAATTATAATAAGATGCCCTTTAATTTTGAGAATAGTGTTAAAGAATTTATGAGTGCTCAAAAGAATTTAATAGCTTTGGTTGAAGAAAAATTGCTTAAGATTGATGATTTGGCTATGAACGTGGATAGAATTTCTCTTGATGTTGATTCTTTGAAACTTTGATCTATTCCACCCAAGCATGATATCAATGAGTCTCTCAAATCTATGAGAATTTCCATTCATGTGCGTGCTAAAAGGATTGGTTTATAAAAACATGTTCTTCTAGTTTCCGTGAAAATAGTGATGAAGATCTTAAAGTGATTTATGTGACTTCTATTGAATATTTGTTTTCCAAAATAAATCTTGATAAATATGGGACTAGAGTTGAACCAACTTTAGCTAAAAGGCGTCCCTATAATTTGGAGTTCTTAGATCTTGATGCAAAAATTGAGAAAAGTGGGATTGATGAAGTCAAAACTTTAAGTAGCGCCGAACCCACTAGATTGGTTCTCAAAGAATTTCATTATGATAATTGTTCTTTAATAGATTGTATTTCCTTGTTGCAATCCATGTTAAATTCTCCTCATGCTTATAATCAAAATAAAGCTTTTACTAAACATATCGTTGATGCTATGATGTAATCTTTTGAAGAAAAGCTTGAATTGGAAGTTTCTATCCCTAGAAAAGTTTATGATGAGTGGGAACCTACTATTAAGATCAAGATTAGAGATTATCAGTGCCATGCTTTGTGTGATTTGGGTGCTAGCGTTTCTACGATTCCAAAAACATTATGTGATGTGCTAGGTTTCCGTGAATTTGATGAGTGTTCTTTAAATTTGCATCTTGCAGATTCCACTATTAAGAAACCTATGGGAAGGATTAATGATGGTCTTATTGTTGCAAATATGATTTATGTGCCCGTAGATTTCATTGTCCTTCATATAGATTACAATCCTACATCTCCTATTATTGTTGGTAGACCTTTCCTTAGAACAATTAGTGCAATTACTGATATGAAAGAAGGAAACTTTAGATTTCAATTTCCATTAAGGAAAGTGATACGTCCATTTTGCATCATGCTTTTATGTTGATATTTATTGCACTTTGGGACGTTATTACACATTATGTCACAATACTTATGCCTTTTCTCTCTTATTTTACGAGGTTTACATAAAGAGGGAGAATGCAGGCAGCTGGAATTCTGGGCTGGAAAAGGAGCAAACATTAGAAACCTATTCTGGAGAACTCAAAAAGCTCTGAAACTCCATGGGATACCGTTCCATAAAATATAAAAAATATCTGGCGAAAGATATTCTCCAGGGGGGCACCACTTGTCCACGAGGGTGGGGGGTGCACCCCCCTCTCTGGGCGCGCCCCCTGCCTCGTGGGCCACTCAGTGACCCCCCAATGCCCATCTTCTCCTATATGAGGTGTTTTGACCTGGAAAAAAAATCAGAAGGAGGCTTTCGGGACCAGACGCCGCCATTTGAGGCGGAACCTTGGCGGAAACCAATCTAGGGCTCCAGCAATGCTGTTCTGCCGGGGATACTTCCCTCCGGGAGGGCGAAATCATCACCGCCGTCATCACCAACAACTCTCCCATCTCGGGGAGGGTTATCTTCATCACCATCTTCACCAGCACCATCTCCTCTCAAACCCTAGTTCATCTCTTGTATCCAATCTTTGTACCCAAACCTCAGATTGGTACCTGTGGGTTGCTAGTAGTGTTGATTACTCCTTGTAGTTGATGCTAGTTGGTTTATTTGGTGGAAGATCATATGTTTAGATACATTATGCATATTAATACCTCTCTGATAATGAACAATATTATGTCTTGTGAGTAGTTACTTTTGTTCCTAAGGACATGGGAGAAGCCTTGCTATAAGTAGTCATGTGAATTTGGTATTCGTTCCATATTTTGATGAGATGTATGTTGTTTCTCCTCTAGTGGTGTCATGTGAACGTCGACTATATGACACTTCACCATTATTTGGGCCTATAGGAAGGCATTGGGAAGTAATAAGTTGATGATGGGTTGCTAGTGTGAAAGAAGCTTAAAGCCTAGTTTATGCGTTGCTTCGTAAGGGGCTGATTCGGATCCAGTTGTTTCATGCTATGGTTAGGTTTACCTTAATACTTCTTTTGTAATTGCGGATGCTTGCATTAGAGGTTAATCATAAATGGGAGGCTTGTCCAAGTAAGGACAGCACCCAAGCACCGGTCCACCCACATACCAAATTATCAAAGTACCGAACGCGAATCTGATGATCATGATGAAAACTAGCTTGACGATAATTCCCATGTGTCCTCGGGAGCGTTTTTCTTCATATAAGAGTTTTTCCAGGCTTGTCCTTTACTACAAAAATGATTGGGCCATCTTGCTGCACCTTATTTACTTTTACTATTTGTCACTTGCTAGCAATTACCTTATCACAAAACTATCTGTTACCGATAATTTCAGTGCTTGCAGAAAATACCTTACTGAAAACTGCCTATCCTTTCCCTCTGCTCCTCGTTGGGTTCGACACTCTTACTTATTGAAAGGACTACGATAGATCCCCTTCACTAGTGGGTCATCAAGACTCTTTTCTGGCGCCGTTGCCGGGGAGTGAAGCGCCTTTGGTAAGTGGAATTTAGTAAGGATAAATTTATATAGGGTGCTGAAATTTACTGTCACTTGTTACTATGGCTCATCATCCTTTGAGGGGCTTGTTCGGGGTATCTTCACCCCGACCAGAAGAGCAAAAAGTTGCTCCTCAACCTACTGCACCTACTGAAAATGTTTACTTTGAAATTCCTTCGGGTATGATAGAGAAACTGCTAGATAATCCCTTTACAGGAGACGGAACACTACATCCCGATTTGCATCTAATCTATGTGGATGAAGTTTGTGGATTATTTAAGCTTGCAGGTATGCCCGAGGATGTTATCAAGAAGAAGGTCTTCCCTTTATCTTTGAAGGGATATGCATTGACATGGTTTAGGCTATGCGATGATGTTGGATCATGGAACTATAATCGGCTGAAGTTGGAATTTCATCATAAGTTCTACCCTATGCATCGGGTTCATCGTGATCGTAATTATATATACAATTTTTGGCCTCGCGAAGGAGAAAGCATTGATCAAGCTTGGGGAGGCTTAAGTCAATGTTATATTCATGCCCCAATCATGGGCTCTCAAGAAAAATGATCATTCAAAAATTTTATGCTCGACTTTCTCTCAATAATCGCACCATGCTCGATAATTCTTGTTCTGGTTCTTTTATGATGAAGACTGTTGAATTCAAATGGGACTTATTGGAGAGAATTAAATGAAACTCTGAAGATTGGGATCTCGACGAATGTAAGGAGTCAGGTATGACCCCTAAGTTTGATTGTGTTAAATCTTTTATGGATACCGATGTTTTCCGTGAGTTTAGCACTAAATATGGACTTGACTCTAAGATAGTAGCTTCTTTCTGTGAATCATTTGCTACTCATGTTGATCTTCCCAAGGAGAAGTGGTTTAAATACCATCCTCCCATTGAAGTAAACGTAGTTGAACCTGTTAAACTTGAAGAAAAGACTATCACTTATAATGTTGATCCTGTTGTTCCTACTGCTTATATTGAGAAACAACCTTTCCCTGTTAGAATAAAGGATCATGCTAAAGCTTCATCTGTGGTTCGTAAGAGTAGTACTATAACACCTACACCCTATGAGCAAATTAAAGTTGAACCTAGTGTTGCTATGGTTAAAGATCTCTTGGTTGAAAATTTAGATGGACATGTTATTTACCCAAGAGGAAGCTGCTAGAATAGCCAAACCCGATACTAGGAATAAACATAGACCTGTTATAGGCTTGCCTGTTATTTCTGTTAAAATAGGAGATCATTGCTATCATGGTTTATGTGATGTAGGTGCTAGTGCAAGTATAATCCGTCATTCCTTATATAAATAAATTATGCACGATATTGCACCTGTTGAGTTAGAAGGGATTGATGTTACTATTAAGCTCGCTAATAGAGACACTATTTCACTAGTTGGCATTGTTAGAGATGTTGAAGTCTTGTGTGGGAAGGTTATATACCCTTCTGATTTTCTTATTCTTAGTTCCCCACAAGATAATTTTTGTCCCATTATATTTGGTAGACCCTTCTTGAATACTGTTAATGCTAAGATAGACTGTGTGAAAGATATTGTTACTGTTGGTTTCGGGGATATGTCTCATGATTTTAACTTTGCTAAATTTCGTAGACAACCCCATGATAAAGAATTACCTAGTAAGGATAAAATTATTGGTCTTTCTTCTATTGCTGTGCCTCCTAACAATCCTTTAGAACAATATCTGCTAGACCATGAAAATGATATGTATATGAATGAGAGAAGGGAAATAGATGAAATATTCTTTAAGGAGGGACCCGTATTGAAAAACAACTTGCCTGTTGAAATTCTAGGGGATCCTCCTCCACCCAAGGGCGATCCCGTGTTTGAACTTACACCTTTACCTGATAATCTTATGTATGTTTATCTTGATGAAAAGAAGATATATCCTCTTATTATCAGTGCTAACCTTTCAGAGCAGGAAGAAGAAAAATTATTGAAAACTCTGAAGAAGCACCGTGCTACTATTGAATATACTCTGGATGATCTTAAGGGCATTAGTCCCACTTTATGCTAACACAAGATAAAATTGGAAGAGGACGCTAAACCGGTTATTGATCATCAACGATGATTAAATCCTAAGATGAAAGAAGTTGCAAGGAAGGAAATATTAAAGCTTTTGGAGGCAGGTATAATCTATCTAGTTGTTGATAGCCAGTGGGTAAGTCATGTCCATTTTGTCCCTAAGTAGGGAGGTATGACTGTTGTTCCTAATGTGAAACATGAATTGATCCCACAAAGAATTGTTACACGTTATAGGATGGTAATTGATTTCCGCAAATTAAATAAAGCCACTAAGAAAGATCATTACCCTTTGCCTTCTATTGATCAAATGCTAGCAAGGTTATCCAAACATACCCATTTTTGCTTTCTAGATGGTTATTCTGGTTTCTCTCAAATACCTGTATCAAAAGGGGTTCAAGAAAAGACCACTTTTACTTGTCCTTTCGGTACCTTTGCTTATAGACGTATGCCTTTTGGTTTATGTAATGCACCTGCTACCTTTCAAAGATGCATGATGGCTATATTCTCTGATTTTTGTGAAAATATTGTTGAGATTTTCATGGATGATTTCTCCATTTACGGAACTTCTTTTGATGATTGCTTGAGTAACCTTGATTGAGTTTTGTAGAGATGTGAAGACACTAATCTTGTCTTGAATTGGGAGAAGTGCCACTTTATGGTTAATGAAGGCATCGTCTTGGGACATATAATTTCTGAAAGAGGTATTGAAGTTGACAAGGCTAAGGTTGATGCGGTTGAAAAGATGCCGTGTCCCTAGGACATCAAAGGTATACGAAGTTTCCTTGGTCATGCCGAGTTTTATAGGAGGTTCATTACAGACTTCTCCAAAATCTCCAAGCCTTTGACTAAGCTCTTACAAAAAGATATTTGATAACCCACAAGTGTAGGGGATCAGTTGTAGCCTCTTTCGATAAGTAAGAGTGTCGAAACCAATGAGAAGCTAAAGGCAGAACAAATATTCCATCAAGTTCTATCGACCACCGATACAACTCTACGCACGCTTGATGTTTAGTTTACCTAGAACAAGTATGAAACTAGAAGTACTTTGTGGTTTTTGTGGGATAGGTTTGCAAGAATATAAAGAGCACGTAAATATAAACTAGGGGCTGTTAAGATAAAGAAGCAATAAAGTTAGTGATAGCAAGTTTGGAAAAGTGGTGGTAGGAGTTGCGAAATTGCCCCTAAGAAATTGACTACGTTACTAGACCGGTAGCAAGTTTTATGTGGGAGAGGCCACTGCTAGCATGTCATCCCTTACTAGGAATTCTATGCACTTATGATTGGAACTATTAGCAAGCATCCGCAACTACTAACGTTCATTAAGGTAAAACCCAACCATAGCATTAAGATATATTGGTCCCCCTTCAATCCCGTATGCATCAGTTTCTACGCTAGGCTGAACCTTCTGTCACTCTTGCCATCCAATACGTAGTCCTATCAACATACAGCTAACCCTATGGTGTGTTCCACTCGCGCGCTCATATGATGGGCACCAAAGGACAGAAAAATAACCACAAGCAATTTAAATCAATCATAGCAATTCACCAATCACCGATAGGACAACAATAATCTACTCAGACATAGATGGCAACACATCATTGGATAATAATATGAAGCATAAAGAACCATGTTCAAGTAGAGGGTACAACGGGTTGCGGGAGAGTGGACCGCTGTAGATAGATGGGGGAAGGTGATGGAGATGTTGGTTAAGATGCCACAAGTGTTGGTGTAGATCGCCATCACACGACGATGGCCCCGATGGCACTCTGGTGCCACCGGAAGCGAGGGGGAGAGAGCCCCCCCTACTTCTTCGTCTTCCTTGACCTTCTCCCTAGGTGTGAGAAGGGTTTCCCCTCTGGTCCATGGCCTCCATGGTGGCGGAGGGGCGAGAGCCCCTCCGAGATTGGATCTGTCTCTCTGTCTCTCTCTGTTTCTGCGTTCCCAGATTCTGGCCCTTCACCGTTTCTTAAATTCCCGGAGATCCGTATCTCCGATTGGGCTGATTTTTAGACACGATTTTTATCCGGATATTAGCTTTCTTGCGGCGAAAGAAAGGCATCAACCGCCTTATGGTATGGGTACGAGGGCCCAGGGCACGCCCCCTGCCTCGTGGCCCACCCGGGCATCGTCTCATGTTGGTTCCACTTTCCAAAATTCACATATATTCCAAAAAATATCTCCGTCCGTTTTTATTCCATTTGGACTCCGTTTGATATGGATATTCTGCGAAACAAAAAACATGCAACAAACAGGAACTGGCACTGGGCACTGGATCAATGTTAGTCCCAAAAAATAGTATAAAAAGTTGCCAAAAGTATATGAAAGTTGTAGAATATTAGCATGGAACAATCAAAAATTATAGATACGACGCAGACATATCAACATCCCCAAGCTTAATTCCTGCTCGTCCTTGAGTAGGTAAATGATAAAAAAGATAATTTTTGACGTGGAATGCTACCTAGCATAATATTCATCATGTAATCTAATCATGGCATGAATATTATGATACGAGTGATTCAAAGCAATAGTCGATCATTTGACCTAGAAGAATTCAATACTCGGGCATCCCAACAAACAATCAAGTCTTTCAAAATATCAATGCTAAAGAACGTTATCCCTACAAAATCATATAGCCTTTTATGCTCCCTTTTCTTAGCACAAGGTACCCCTCATGCCCATCCCAGTGTCAGCCAAGCAATTGTTTTCATACTTTACTTTTTCGAACTTTTTCAACTCTTCACGCAATACATGAGGGTGAGCCATGGATATAGCACTATGGGTGGAATAGAAGGTGGTAGTAGACAAAAGTAGGGAGAAAGTCTCACATCGACTAGGCGTATCAATGGGCTATGGAGATGCCCATCAATAGATATCAATGTGAGTGAGTAGGGATTGCCATGTAACGGATGCACTAGAGCTATAAGTGTATGAAAGATCAAAAGAAAACTAGTGGCTGTGCATCAACTTGCTTGCTCATGAAGACCTAGGGCATTTGATGAAGTCCATCGTTGGAATATACAAGCCAAGTTCTATAACAAAAAATTCCCACTAGTATATGAAAGTGACAACATAGGAGACTCTCTATCATGAAGAACATGGTGCTATGATGAAGCACAAGTGTGGAAAAAGATAGTAGCATTGCCCCCCTTTTTTCTTTTTCTTTTTATTTTTTTCTTTTTTTCTTTTTTTTGGGCCTTCCTTTTTTTGCCTTTCTCCTTTTTTTATTTGGCCTTTTTTTCTTTTGGCCTTTTTTTCAAGGGACAATGCTCTAATAATGATGGTAATCACACTTCTATTTACTTACAACTCGATATTACAACTCGATACTAGAACAAAAATATGACTCTATATGAATGCCTCCGGCGGTGTACCGGGATGTGCAATGATCTAGCGTAGCAATGACATCAAAAAATGGACAAGCCATGGAAACATCATGCTAGCTATCTTACGATCATGCAAGGAAATATGACAATGATGGTGTGTGTCATAATAAACAGAATAGTGGAGTTACATGGCAATATATCTCAGAATGGCTATGGAAATGCCATAATAGGTAGGTATGGTGGCTGTTTTGAGTAAGGTATATGGTACCGGCGAAAGTTGTGCGGTACAAGAGAGGCTAGCAATGGTGGAAGGGTGAGAGTGCGTATAATCCATGGACTCAACATTAGTCATAAAGAACTCACATACTTATTGGGAAAAATCTATTAGCCCTCGAAGCAAAGATACTACGACGCATGCTCCTAGGGGGGAGGTTGGTAGTAGTTAACCATCGCGCGCCCCCGACCTTCACGCAAAGATAAACAATCAAAATACAATGCACGCCAATTTGGTTACATAGTTAGGAGACCATACGTGCATGCTTCGGGAATCACAAACCTTAACACCAACATTTTTACTAAACCATAATCATTCACTAGTTCCTCGCACATATTAGCATCTCTATATCGCAAAACTATTGCAAGGAATCAAACATATCATATTCAGTGATCTAAAAGTTTATGTAGGATTTTATGACTAACCATGTGAATGACCAATTCACGTCAACTCTCTAAATAAATATAAGTGAAGCAAGAGAGTTTTAATTCTTTCTACAAAAGTTATACCCACACTCTAACAATTATAAGTGAAGCAAAAGAGCATTCTACAAATGGCGGTTTTCTATGTGAAGAGAAACAGGCAATCCAAACTTCAAAAGATATAAGTGAAGCACATGAAGCATTATATAAAGCCATACTCAAAAGATATAAGTGAAGTGCAAAGAGAATTCTATAAATCAACCAAGGACTATCTCATACCAGCATGGTGCATTTATTAAAAGAAAAAGAAAAAGCACACGACGCTCCAAGATCTGCACTTATCACATGAATGAAACGAATCCGAAAACATACCGATACTTGTTGAAGAAAGAGGGGATGCCTTCCGGGGCATCCCCAAGCTTAGACGATTGAGTCTCCTTGAATATTTACTTGGGGTCCCTTGGGCATCCCCAAGCTTGAGCTCTTGCCTCTCCTTCTCCTCCTCACATCGAGACCTCCTCGATCTTCGAACACTTCATCCACACAAAACTTCAACAGAAAACTCGGTAAGATCCTTTAGTATAATAAAGCAAATCACTAGTCTCAGTACTATTGCAAATCAATTCATATTTTGTTTTTGTATTGTAGCTACTGTAATATAACTTTTCCATGGCTGAATCCACTGATAGAAATTGATAGTTTCATCAAAACAAGCAAACTATGCATCAAAAACAGAATCTGTCTAAAACAGAACAGTATGTAATAATCTGAACATTCACCATACTTCTGATACTTGAAAAATTCTGTAAAAATTAGGAAAAATAAAGAATTTGTGTAGAAAGTCAGTGCAAAAAGTTTCAGAACCATTTGACGTTCCAGCAAAAAATGTAAAATCGCGCACTGCAGCCAAAGTTTCTGTCCAGCACCGCACAAACCAACAAGTATTGTAAACATCCTAAAGGCAAACCTTGGCACATTATTTTTATAATACAATGGAATTGTACAAGGGGATAATTATTTTTGATGAAAAGTTTCTATAATTCAAGATTTGCAAAGTTTCCATGGGCATGAACAAAGTTCAAGGACCTCCCCCATTTCAACGGTGCTCGTCCTTCTTACTTTCACTTTTCTTTTTGAAAATGTTTTAGGTTCCCCTATTTATTTTTTTTGTTTTTAAACTTTATAAAAGCACACAACATAAATAAATGACTCTCTAAAACTTCCGGGTTGTCTCCCTGGCAACACTTTCTTTAAATCCATTAAGCTAGGCATATAGTGCTCAAGTAATGGATCCACCCGGATCCCAAGGTATATCAAAGCTAATTTTAATTAGCAATGATTTGGCATTTAGTAGTGAGCACAAAGTTATATTTGTCATGCAAGAACGAAGTCTAACTCTCTTCCTACGCATAGGCATGTCATACAAGAACAATTCATGCACATCAAGTAAAGGCCAATGCATAGTATAAGCAGTTTCTTGCAATTTTATCGTGTTGAAAACATAGAGAGGCAGAGATGTAGTTCCTCTATCATAATAATTGCAAGTAGGAGCAGCAAGCACATGCATATTATATTTATCAAAATCATCATGTGTAATAGTGAAAGGCAACCCATCAATATAATCCTTAATAAGTGCAAACTTCTCCGATATAGTGTAGTTTGGAGAACTCAAAAAGATAATAGGACTATCATGTGTGAGTGCAATAGCAACTATCTCATGTTTAACATAAGGAACTATAGCAAGTTCATCTCCATAAGCATAATTCATATTGGCATCTTGGCCACAAGCTTAACAAGCATCATCAAAAAGGGATATTTCAAAAGAATCAACCGGATCATAACAATCATCATAGCATTCATCCTTCGGTAAGCACAAAGGGAAATTAAACAATGTATGAGTTGAAGAGTTACTCTCATTAGAAGGTGGGCACGGGTAGCTAATCCGCTCTTCCTCGTTTTGTTGTTCCCTCTCCTCCTCATCTATTTCATCCAATGAGCTCACAATGTCATTGATTTCTTCTTCCATAGACTCCTGCAAAATATTAGCCTCTTCTTGGACAGCGAAGACCTTCTCAATAAACGCATCAATATCGGAGTTATATTCATAATTCAAATAGCAATATTTCAATATAGCAAGATTTTCAGGCCTCGAAACATCATCATCAAAAGCATCATTCTTTCTAAACAGAGATTCAATTTCATAAGCACCCTTAAAATCAACTAATTCTTCTATATGTTCCACATCATAATAATCATAGATACCATTAGCATAAGAAGCTAAGGTTTAATTATCATTAAATGTCAGGCCCAAGATGGGATTCTATCCCGATCAGGTGACACTTACGTGATTGGGGCACAACCACATTTCGGGCGCTTAGCAATATGGATATAATTACATCGTACCATTACATACATACATGGGGGATACAAAAATACATACAAGTCACATGAATACAACAACAATACAAGGCATCCGACTACGGATGCAAACATGAAAAGCACAACGACATCCATCTGCTATCCCAGGCTGCCGACCCGGAACCTAACCCAAGACTGAAGAAGAAGAAGAAGAAAGAGCTCCAACACCAGGATCAACGCTCTCACGTCAAGTCATCGGAAACCTGCACCTGCAACTGTTGTTGTAGTATCTGTGAGCCACGAGGACTCAACAATCCCATAACCATGGGTAACAAGACTAGCAAAGCTTAATGGGTAGGAAGAGGTAAAGTGATGAGGTAGCAGCAGCGGCTAAGCAAAAGTATGGTGGCTAACTTACGAGTACAAGAATAAGATGAGCATCTACGCAAGCGGTCGCAACTAGTAATGATCGCTAAAGATCCTAAACTACCTACGAGCCAAACATAACCCCACCGTGTTCTCTTCCCAAGTGAAAAGAGACAGTCACGGTTACTCACACAGTTGTGTGTTTTATCTCGGATCCTCTGTCAAGTTTTCTACAACTGGACATTAACAAATTCCTATCTGCCACATAACCGCGGGCACGGCTTTCGAAAGATCATAACCCTGCAGGGGTGTCCCAACTTAGCCCATCACAAGCTCTCACGATCAGTAGAAGTAATAATAATATTACCCCTTATCTAAGGACATTCCGATCAGGCACGGTATCCTGGTGCACAAGACACTTCGACAATGGTAAAACAAGTCCAGCAAGACCTCCCGGCATGCCGACACCCTGATAGTAGCAGCGCGTATCTCGTCTCAGGCCACAACCGGATAGGTAAGCCTACGGGAGCCAATCCTCGAGTTTCCCCGTGGTGGCCTAGCAGTCTCCCCGTTTGGGACCAACACCATCAGCACTGGCCTCCCTGCTATGTAGAAAGAATCCTTGGGTAGCGCTAACTCCCTATGCAATTAATTAATTAATTATGTTTTTTTATTATGTTGCAAATTAAAACAAATGTTGGGCCTTTCTGGAGGAGTTTTATTCAAAGACGAACTGTCAAGGGGTCCCCATATACCTAACCATGTAAGGAACGCAAAATCAAGGAACATAATGCTGGTTTATCGGCTCCTGAGGTGGCATGAGTGGAACAAAACACCGAGCAAAAGGCCAAGCCTTCCCCCCATGCCCAGTATATAGGTGTGTTAATAATAATAATAGATATTGTGATATTCCAACAACAAGTTCCAACATGGAACGATCTTTGTCTTCACCTGCAGCTAACTACGCTATAAGAGGGGCCGAGCAAGCGGGTAACATAGCCAAACAATGGTTTGCTAGGAAGGTGTCAAAGGTTAGAGGTTTCATGGCAACATGGAGAGGGCCTGACAATAAATGATGGGTAGCGCGACATATAACGATAGCATCGAGACACTAAGCATGGCAATGATAGTAAAGATATCCAAGGTGATGGTCATCTTGCCTGAGATCCCGCAAGGAAGAAGAACGGATCCATGAAGAAGATGAAGAAGAAGCCTTGAAGACGAACCACGAGTAGTCGAATGAATCCTCACGATCGGAACGGAAAAGAACTAGCGAGAAGAAAGCACACAACAAGGTAAACACACCACTCAAGAACATGAAAAAATGCCCAACCAAGTATGATGCAAGACAATTCTATATGATGAAAATCATGGCAAGGGATGAAGCACACAAGAACTACACCAAACAACAAGTTTAAATGAGGCCGGAATCAACATATAACAAATCCGGTAAGTCCTCATATGCATATTTTGAAATTAGTCCAGATCTTAACAAACTTTAAGTTAAAGTTTTTAAACATCAGGTTAACATGCACCAGGATGATCTACACGAAATTCTATTCAAGTTTCATATAAAGTTTGTTTAATTCGGAGCTAAGGCCTAGAAGATATGAGCAAAACAAGACAAGCATGGCAACGGTGCAAGATGCACCCAAACATCAAGCAAACTCACTCCAAACATGAAAACAATATTATATTATGATTCTACATGCAAAATCACACAAGTTTCATATAGGACACACTCAAAAAGGAGCAACGGTTCAACACATACACGAGAAACAAGATATAACAACAAGCTGAAGTTAACAGCCACATAGCAACTTTGGAGCAAGGTAAATATATGCTACAACACCCAAACATGACAACAAGAGGCATGTATGTGAAGTAGACATGTTACTTAACAAGCAAGAACTTATAACACACCCAAAAGCTTGCTGGAACACATTTAAACAAGCATGGCAAGTTGCAATAAAATTATCCAGAATTAGTCAAAATCTAGGAAGGCAAAAACATCATCACGATGCTGCCTTCGGAGGCACAAAACAACATGCATATCAGCTCTATTAAGTATATAAAGAGCATGGAGATGAAATAGACATAACATACATCAAACAACTCCATTGGAGCAACTCCATAGGAGGCATGGATCAATAACAACAAGCTTCACCAAATTGAACATGCCGATAAGAACCTGACAGGTATAATTTATAGCAACTTGTGAGCAAGAAATAAATAAGCTACAGCAGGCCATATGTGCAAGTAATGGCATGAATGGGTAGACAATAACATGGACAACAAGACACGATCATTGGCCACTCCAAAACAAGCATGGATTTGAGTGAGGCATCGAACAAACATATCATCAGGTTATAACAGATACCAGACTTAGCAGTTTTTTTACGAAGTATAAAACATCAATAACGACATGGCATGTTTAAAAGCTTGTTTAAGTTACCTCAAGGCATATCAAGGAAAGATTATTGCACCAAAGCAAGACCATATGATTGTGCTTCTAGAACAAATAGACATGTGGCATGAAGACAAACAGACCAATAGCAATGACCAAGTGAAATCAGCATCTCATAACAAGTTTCAGCACTTAACAGCCACATGCACTTTTGCAACAGAGATTAACATGGCAATATGACACCTAACATGAATGCTACAACAACCATCATGTAGAGCACTTCACAATGAACATTTTGACATATCATATGCTCCATTTGGATAAACATGCACCATGTTACAAGCATCACAAGTAGGCAACAAAATTATTGTTAACAACAATTTTTAAAAAGTAGCACTCTTGGAACGATGATTAGAGCATCAAAATGAAGTCAAACATGCATGGCACAATGGAGCAAAGTGTAGAGCATATCACCACGATCATTTTGACATATCATACTCTCAATTTGGAACACCACACAAAAAGTTACAGCCATGCAAAGTATGCAACAAAACGTGTGAAAATCACAGACTTAGCCATTTTTTAACTCCGAGAAAAAAACTGAGAGGGCGTAGAATAGCTACAAGTTGCTCGAGCGGGGTTTAAAGGGGGCGTGCTCACCGAGTGGGCCTGGGCCCTGGGAGTAGAGGAGGAGGAGGCAGGCCAGGGCTGGGCGTCACTGGGCCGGGAGTTGGGCTAGGCCGGCTGGAGGGAGGCGATGCCAGCCCATGCGTACGAGGCGAGCGGCCCGGCTGGGCGTCGACCTCCTCCTGCTCGCTCGAGCAAGGAGCAGCGGCCATGGCAGCGCCGGCGACGGCGGGCCTCGGGGAAGGCCGGCGGCGAGCGCAGCCGGGCGGATCCGGGCGTGAGGCCCCCGGATCTGGCAACGGTGGGGCCGGCGCGAAGAGGAGGCAGGAGCCTTGGGCGCACGGCGGCGGCCGATGATGCGGGCGGGGCTCATCCAGGGCGGCGGTGTTGGGGCTCTCCGGCGAGCGGGAGTCCGGGGATGGCGGCGAGGAGATCGGCGGCGGGGCACTCCGACGTGCTGGCGGCGACGGCGCTGAGCGATGGCGGCGACGGATGCCTGCGGGCGCCGGGTGGCGGCGGCCGTGCCGGACGGGCCCGATCCAGGCCCTCATGGCCGCGGCAAAGTGGGAGCTGGCGGCGGTGATGTGGCGGCGCAAGAGTGGATGCGGGAGGCGGCGGTGATGACGTGTCGAGCTCCTATTGGCCCGGCGACGTGGCTGCAGATGGACATGTCTGGAGGCGGAGTGGACATGTCCGGCGCGCGGTGGGAGCGGGGCTAGGCTTTGATCTGCGAGAATTTCGGGGGAGACACATATTTATAGATAGAGGGAACTAGGAGTGTCCAAATGACGAGCGGTTCGCGGCCACGCGATCGTGATTGAATGGCCAAGAGCATGGAGGGGGTTAGACTGGGCTTGGGGGCTGTTGTAAAGGGGTGCTGGGCCAAAAGGTAAAAGGCTTCCGGCAGTTAACGCGGTTAACCGTTGGGCAATCAAACGAACTACGAACGCGACGAAACTTGACTGGAGGTCTACCTATGCTATAATAAGACCACACGCCAAGTTTCAACCCATTCCGAGAACATTTTCCGGCCAGTCCGAAAATAAATATTCGGAGGCGCCGCGGGCGCGTGCAAGTGTGTCTGGGTTCAGAACGGACAACGGAGAGGACGAGGGGACTCGAACGGATGCAAGTTTTGAAAACATGATGATGTAACACACATGATGACATGGCAAAATGCAACACGCAAGCAGATGACATGGCAAGGACGACGAATGACTGGCTGACACCTGGTGCATCGGTCTCGGGGTGTCACAACACTCCCCTACTAACAAGAGATCTCGTCCCGAGGTCTTAGGAACGAGACGGAAAAGGAAAAAGGAAGAACAAAGTTCTTCGAGGACAAAAGAGTGAAACCAAGGAATATTGAGAGGTTGAACAACTTGAAAGAAAGGATACAACGGAGATGAACGAAGTTGCAATCACTTCGATAAACAAGAGAACAAGGAAATACGACGAGAATAGAGGAGGTTAAGTGACAAGAGAGAAATGAACCACTCCGGTTAAAAGAGATAGAGAAGAAATTCGAACAAAAGAATTTGGGTAGCACTTCGGCTTAATTTGCAAGGAATAGCACATGAGACGATGGAACGATACATGACGAGAGGAACAACATAATGCCTCTGGAAGGATTGAAAGAGTGGAATGAAAAAGAACAGATAAGAGAAGAACAACTTCGAGTGCGAATGAATTTGAAAGATAAACATCAAGAGAAGGGCTTGAACAGAGTTGTTCAGAAATCAACAACAAAAGAATAAGCTTGTTGTGGACTTATTTAATCATCTCAAAGTTGAGGTGAATTATGCCACAACCGCAATAATGGTGAGCTGAGAAGAACGAAGAAAGCAAAACTCCACTTCAAAAGAATACAGAGAATTAATTGCACTCGATAGGCGAAAGAATAAGAATGCTTGAGCTGCTCCAGAAGAATTTTGCAGAACACTTGAAGAATGAATTAACTCGTGATGAACCACGAGGAAGAACTCCGGTAACAAAAGATGATGAGATAGAATCAAATGATCAAAAGAATAAAATTAAAGCCTTGCGATGATTTAGATGGGTTACCGACGAGATAGCTGAGAAACTATGAACTCCAAAAATAAAAGATGACAGCACTTGGGACTAGAATTTATTCATCAAGAATAAACTCTGAAGGAAGGAACTAAATCGACTCCACAAGACGAATAAGAATTATGATATGCTGATCCTCCATCAGTTAAATTGATGAGAAGCAATGGATTCGCATACTACCTATTCCCGTTGAAAAGGATTAACGGGGGATATATCGCACACTTGCAAAAATCTTCATGAAACACCGGTAGGATTGGAATGAACGAATAAATGGATTGATATGATAACACCGGAAAATAACTCACGATGCGAACCATCATAAGGATTGAAACCGAGTGAAGAAAAGAACGAACCACCGGGAAGAATTAAAATCGAGTGATGAAAAAGAACACACCACCGTAACGAATTGAAATTGAGTGAATACGATGAATCGCCGAGAAGAATAAGCACTTGGAGAATTAGAATGATGAGAACGAAGAGATCGTGAACTGATTAAAGAATACTTGAATGAAGCACCGGGCGAATGTGAGACGAACGAAGAGGCATCAATGAAGAATATTTGGAGGACGAAGTTGAATACTGAGAACGAAGAAATCTTCTGAAATGATGGCCTTTGGGGGAACACAATGAAAAGAATACAAGAACTACTTCGGATGAAGAAAGGTTAGACCAATGATGGAAAGAATTAAAAGCGATCTTGAAGAAGGCATATGACTGATGGAATCTATACTTACGTCACACTTGAAAAGATACTGGGAAAAGACCTGTGGGTTATGAGCCCACCGAAAAGAAACACCGTTGAAAAGACTCAAAAAGTGATGATGCACCGGAACGATTGAAAGACCGGAATGAGGTGACAACCTCGAATTAATTGGAACACAGAGAAATCCCCTAAGATTTCTTCGGAACTCCGGGATAATTCAATGGCGAGAGACGAACGAGCAAGAGGAAACATCTGAGACGAGGGAAAGAATATGATAAACACCGAATACTTGAATTGAATCCGTCGGAAAGAAAAAGAGATGTATAATCACGACGAGACGAGAATTCATCGGTTGAAACAATTGAGGAAAAGAATTCAAAGACATCACACGAGTAGAATGGATACTCGATTACGGACTCCGGCTCCGAAAAGAAAAAGGGTGGGTGGGTGGGAAAAAGAAAGACAACTTCGGAAGGTGAAACAACACCGGTTGGAAAGAACTGAGGATGAACTTGCAAAGAAGAAGAGGGTCGAATCCACTTGATGAGAGATGCACTAGATGAAAAGAACTAACATCGCAACGAACGAAAACTAACCACACGATCCTAAAAAAAAATTGAAGGGGAAGAGGAGTAATTAAAAACACCTATGTCAAGATTCCTCACCAGAGCGACGAAGGGGCAGAGGAGCAAAAAGAATTCCTACTCTCCGATATAACTAGACTCCGAAAAAGTTTTCTGCTAGACTCAACAACGGCCAAGCTACGATCAATCAAGGGGGCTCCTATGGTCGGTCGAGGCTCTGATACCAACTTGTCAAGCCCAAGATGCGTTTCTATCCCAATCACGTGACACTTACGTGATTGGGGCACAACCGCATTTTGGGCGCTTAGCAAGATGGATATCATTACATCATACCATTACATCCATACATGTGGGATACAACAATACATACAAGTCACATGAATACAACAACCATAGAAGGCATCCGACTATGGATGCAAACATGAAAAGCACAACGACATCCATCTGCTATCCCAGGCTGCCGACCCGGAACCTAACCCAAGACTGAAGAAGAAGAAGAAGAAGAAGAAGAAAGAACTCCAACACAACGATCAACGCTCTCACGTCAAGTCATCGGAAACTTGCACCTGCAACTGTTGTTGTAGTATCTGTAAGCCACGAGGACTCAGCAATCCCATAACCATGGGTAACAAGACTAGCAAAGCTTAATGGGTAGGAAGAGGTAAAGTGATGAGGTTGCAGCAGCGGCTAAGCAAAAGTATGGTGGCTAACTTACGAGTACAAGAATAAGATGAGCATCTACGCAAGCGGTCGCAACTAGTAATGATCGCTCAAGATCCTGAACTACCTACGAGTCAAACATAACCCCACCGTGTTCTCTTCTCAAGTGAAAAGAGACAGTCACGGTTAGTCACACAGTTGTGTGTTTTATCTCGGATCCTCTGTCAAGTTTTCTACAACCAGACATTAACAAATTCCAATCTGCCACATAACCACGGGCACGACTTTCGAAAGATCATAACCCTATAGGGGTGTCCCAACTTAGCCCATCACAAGCTCTCACGATCAGCAGAAGTAATAATAATATTACCCCTAATCTTAAGGACATTCCGATCAGGCTCGGTATCCCGGTGCACAAGCCATTTCGACAATGGTAAAACAAGTCCAGCAAGACCTCCCGGCGTGCCGACACCCTGATACTAGCCGCGCGTATCTCGTCTCAGGCCACAACCGGATAGGTGAGCCTACGGGAGACAATCCTCGAGTTTCCCCGTGGTGGCCCCGCAGTCTCCCCGTTTGGGACCAACACCATCAGCACTGGCCCCCCTACTATGTAGAAAGAATCCTCCGGTAGCGCTAACTCCCGATGCAATTAATTAATTAATTAATTAAGTTTTTTCATTATGTTGCAAATTAAACCAATGTTGGGCCTTGCTGGAGGAGTTTTATTCAAAGACAAACTATCAAGGGGTCCCCATATACCCAACCGTGTAAGGAATGCAAAATCAAGGAACATAATGCCCGTTTACCAGCTCCTGAGGTGGCATGAGTGGAACAAAACCCTGAGCAAAAGGCCAAGCCTTCCACCCATGCCTAGTATATAGCTGTGTTAATAATAGTAATAGATATTGTGATATTCCAACAACAAGTTCCAACATGGAACGACCTTCATCTTCACCTGTAGCTAACAACACTATAAGAGGGCCTGAGCAAGCGGGTAGCATAGCCAAACAATGGTTTGCTAGGAAGGTGTCAAAGGTTAGAGGTTTCATGGCAACAAGGAGAGGTACTGACAATAAATGATGGGTAGCGGGACATATAACGATAGCTTCGAGACACTAAGGATGGCAATGATAGTAAAGGTATCCAAGGTGATGGTCATCTCGCCTGAGATCCCGCAAGGAAGAAGAACAGATCCATGAAGAAGACGAAGAAGAAGCCTTGAAGACGAACCACGAGTAGTCGAACGAATCCTCACGATCGCAACGGAAAAGAACTAGCGAGAAGAAAGGACACAACAAGGTAAACACACCACTCAAGAACATGACAAAATGCCCAACCAAGTATGATGCAAGGCAAGTCTATATGATGCAAATCATGTCGAGGGATGAAGCACACAAGAACAACACCAAACAACAAGTTTAAATGAGGTCGGAATCAACATATAACAAATCCGGTAAGTCCTCATATGCATATTTTGAAATTAGTCCAGATCTGAACAAACTTTAAGTTAAAGTTGTTAAACATCAGGTTAACATTCACCATGATGATCTACACGAAATTCTAGTCAAGTTTCCTATAAAGTTTGTTTAATTCGGAGCTACGGCCTAGAAGATATGAGCAAAACAAGACAAGCATGGCAACGGTGCAAGATGCACCCAAACATCAAGCAAACTCACTCCAAACATGAAAACAATATGATATTATGATTCTACATGCAAAATCACACAAGTTCCATATAGGACACACTCAAAATGGAGCAACGGTTCAACACATACACAAGAAACAAGATATAACAACAAGGTGAAGTTAACAGCCACATAGCAACTTTTGAGCAAGGTAAATATATGCTACAACACCCAAACATGACAACAAGAGGCATGGATGTGAAGTAGACATGTTACTTAACAAGCATGAACTTAGAACACACCCGGAAGCTTGCTGGGAAGGCAAAAACATCATCACGATGCTGCCTTCAGAGGCACAAAACAACATGCATATCAGCTCTATTAAGTATATAAAGAGCATGGACATGAAGTAGACATAGCATACATCAAACAACTCCATTGGAGCAACTCCATAGGAGGCTTGGATCAATAACAACATGCTTCACCAAATTGAACATGCTGATAAAAACCTGACAGGTATAATTTATATCAACTTGAGAGCAAGAAATAAATAAGCTACATCAGGCCATATGTGCAAGTAAGGGCATGAATGGATATACAATAACATGGACAACAAGACATGATCATTGGCCACTCCAAAACAAGCATGGTTTTGAGTGAGGCATCAAACAAACATAGCATCAGGTTATAACAGATTCCAGACTTAGCAATTTTTTCACTAAGTATAAAACAACAATAACGACATGGCATGTTTACAAGCTTGTTTAAGTTACCTCAAGGCATATCATGGAAAGATGATTGTACCAAAGCAAGACCATATGATTATGCTTCTAGAACATATAGACATGTGGCATGAAGACAAACACACCAATAGCAATGAGCATGTGAAATCAGCATCTCATAACAAGTTTCAGCACTTAACAGCCACATGCACTTTTGCAACAGAGATTAACATGGCAATATGACACCTAACATGAATGCTACTGCAACCATCATGTAGAGCACTTCACAATGAACATTTTGACATATCATATGCTCCATTTGGATAAACATGCACCAAGTTACAAGCATCACAAGTAGGCAACAAAATTATAGTTAACAGCAGTTTTTAAGAAGTAGCACTCTTGCAACGATGATTAGAGCATCAAGATAAAGTCAAACAAGCATGGCACAATGGATCAAAGTGTAGAGCATATCACCACGATCTTTTTGACATATCATACTCTCAATTCGGAACACCACACAAACAGTTACAGCCATACAAAGTATGCAACAAAACATGTGAAAATCACAGAACTAGCCATTTTTTAACTCCGAAAAAAACTGAGAGGGCGCAGAATAGCTATAAGTTGCTCGAGCAGGGTTTAAAGGGGGCGTGCTCACCGAGTGGGCCTGGGCCCAAGGAGTAGAGGAGGAGGAGGCAGGTCGGGGCTGGGCATCACTGGGTCGGGAGATGGGCCAGGCCGGCTGGAGGGAGGCAGGGCCGGCCCATGCGTACGAGGCGAGCGGTCTGGCTGGCCATCGACCTCCTCCTGCTCGCTCGAGCAAGGAGCGGCGGCCATGCCAGCGCCGGCGACGGCGGGCCTCGGGGAAGGCCGAAGGCGAGCACAGCCGAGCGGATCCGGGCGTTAGGCCCCCGAATCTGGCGACGGCGGGGCCGGCGCGAAGAGGAGGCAGGAGCCTTGGGTGCACGGCGGCGGCCGATGATGCGGCGGCGGCGGGCTCATCCAGGGCGGCGGCGTCGGGGCTCTCCGGCGAGCGGGAGTCCGGGGACGGCGGCGAGGAGATGGGTGGCGGGGCACTCCGACGTTCTGGCGGCGGCAGCGCTGAGCGATGGCGGCGACGGATGCCTGCGGGCGCGGGGTGGCGGCGGCAGGGCCGGACGGGCCCGATCCGGGCCCTCAGGACTGCGGCGAAGTGGGCGCTCGCGGCGGTGACCTGGCGGCGCTGGAGTGGATGCGGGAAGGCGGCGGTGATAACGTGTCGAGCTCCTATTGGCCCGGCGACGTGGCTACGGATGGACATGTCCGGCGCGCGGTGGGAGCGGGGCTAGGGTTTGATCTGCGAGAATTTCGGGGGAGACACATATTTATAGGTAGAGGGAGCTAGGAGTGTCCAAATGAGGAGCGGTTCGCGGCCAC
>LR738713.1:223078740-223118171 GCA_902687465.1 Secale cereale | reverse complement strand
CCATTTGGGGCAGGTTTGGATATATGCTTCTCACAAACCGGAGCTTCTCACAACTAGCATGATGGTTTTCGGTAGGGAATGTCCCTCCTTTGGGGACGAAACGATATCAATTGCCTCTTATTACTTTCAATTTTTTTTGCCGTGTCAACATAGAACAACAAGAGTGTTGTATGATTTTTGTGATTTTTCCGGATTCGTTTGGACATTTTTATGCATTAAGTGAGTTTGCAGTGCATTTATTTGCATAATTCAAATTTGAACTACATGTGCATGCTCTAATGCATATAAATTGATTGCAAAATCAAATCTTTGTCCTTGGGTGCATGCTTAGGTCCCATGCTAGAAATGGGAATGAATTTTAAACACCATGGCACCGTTGATTGCCAGCAAAACATTGAGATGCCTAGTTTTTAAATTCTAGTAAATCCAAAACTCGTGTGAAATTCATGAAACTTGGCATGCTATCATGGAGCGACATCAACATGCCGTGGTACAAATTTTGTCCCATTTGGGGCAGGTTTTGGTATATGCTTCTCACAAACCAGAGCTTCTCACAACAAGCATGGTGGTTTTTGGTAGGGAACGTCCCATCTTTGGGGACGAAACAATGTCCATTGCCTCTTATTGCTTTCAAGTTTTTTCTCGTGTCAACATAGAACAACATGAGTGTTGTGTGATTTTTTGTGATTTTTCGGGGTTCGTTTGGACTTTTTTATGCATTAAGTGAGTTTTCAATGCATTTATGTTCATAATTCAAATTTGAACTACATGCGCATGCTCCAGTATAAATTGGTTGAAAAATCAAATTCTAGTAAATCCAAAACTCGTCTGAAATTCATGAAACTTGGAATGCTATCATGGAGGGCATCAACATGCCGTGGTACAAATTTTGTACCATTTGGGGCAGGTTAACCATTCACGTGACGCCGCATGTCTTGGTTTGAATGGCTATAGGAGGTGCCGTCCGGACAACTGCTTGATTGAACGGGAGGCGTGCAAGCACAGTCCGGTGCCCAGGCTCACCTGGAAGCGTACAAGCTGTTTAACGTAGGATCTTTGCATCTCTTCAACGCAAACTGATCAGATTACAATATGCAAATTAAAGCTAGACTTCGGCGCTAAGCCAAGAGACACTACGATTTGTCAAAATATGCAGCTAAAAATCAATATCACTATCTATTTTTTGCAACTAAAATTCAGTAATTAAGCATAGATTTCATTCATACTAAAGATTAAGTAGTCGTTCTCACCGGGAAGCGAGACAACCTTGGACCACCGCCCGCCTCGCTCCCACTGGTCCATATTAATGACATCACCGAGCGGCTGGACCCCATCCTTGCCACACACACAATTCCTCTCTCTCTGCCCGCATCCTCACGGCCGCTCTGAGTCCTCAAAGCCGTCAGTGTACGAGGATGCCGCCGAAGCGCCCCATCGGAGGGAATGGCGACACCGGGGCTGCTGAAGCACCGAAGCATGGCGTGAATATGGAGAAAGAGGTTCCCGTCCCCGCCGACGAGGTGGAGAACGAGGCTGCCAACAAGCTGAGGAGGGTTGAGAAAGAACCGCAAGCAACTCCAGCAAACCTAGACTTCATCAACAACCTCCCCGATGATATGTTGATAGTCATCATATCCCTCCTCCCAATCCGAAATCGGGCGAGGACATATGCTGTTTCCCGGCGATGGCGCACCCTATGGCTCCGCACCCCTGACGACCTCCTCCACGCCTACAAGCTCTGCCATGGCTATCGCCAAAGCTTGGATGTGTTCTCCCAGATCCTCGGCAGTCACCATGGCCCAATCAAAGGCCTTATCGCGGACAAGTTCCGTTGCAATGGCAAGGAGCGAGCCAAGCTTGACGAGTGGTTCCGATCCTGCGCCATAGATCAGCTCGAGAAGCTAAGTTATAATGATGGGCATATGAGCTTGCTGCCAACGTCCGCGTTCCGCTTCGGACCCACACTGTGCCTCGCCAAGTTCATGAACTGCCACCCCCCCTATAAATGCACCCGCTCTTTTTCTTCCACGACTGAAGCACCTCTTGCTCATCGTCGTCCGCATCCCAAAGGATGGCATGGAGCGCCCGCTCCGCGGCTGTACTGCACTCGAGTTCCTTCGTCTTTAGGCGATGATTTGGTCGAGTACCTTGCGCATCACCTCCAGGACTCTTCGCACTATTGATGTGTGTTGCTGGTGCTGCAAAGAGAGATCACAAAAGGTGGACCACAATATGGTCATCTAGGACATACCTTCACTTGAGAGATTACTTGTAGTTGATCAACAAGGTCAAACAAGAATCAATGTCATTTCTGCGCCGAAATTGAAAGTGGTGGGCTACTCGTCTGTCAAATACTACAACTTTCAGGTACAACAGTCGCCTTATATACCTCTCCTTGATATCAATGTTATTTCTAGTTTTGAAGATGTATGTTCGTCTGTCATCCAGTGAAGCTTCACCCAGACTCTGGGCACAGTGAAGGTCTTGGCACTAGAATTTGTCGTCCCCAACCTGGACCAAGTTTTCAGTTTCCTGAGATGCTTTTCGTGCCTAAAGAAGCTGTATATCGAGGTGATGTTCCTTTCCTGTTAAATGTTAACCATAAGGGAGTTCAAAATTTTGCACCTTTTCCCAAGTTTACAATGACTATGTACTACGATTTCTGAAGGAATTTTGGAGGATTTTAGGACATACACCCCCACCCCATATTGGTTGCTTCATTCATATGGTTACAATCGTCCATAAGCATTTCTCCTTTGGATTCATCTGTACTAGTTTTCTTAGGGAATTTTTCATCCAATTCAACCTCTTGTGAAGAAGGCTACACGTTTCTAGATTGTAATCAAATTAATGCCCATGTTAATCATGACAGATCAAAGATGGCACATTGGTGCATTTTACAAATCCTACAAACCAAATGGCCATGTAGCAGTGTTCAAAACTGCATGTAGGCACTAACACATTCTCTTCTTTTGTAGTGCAGATTAGGCCCGGTGGAAGATGTTGATAACGACAATCACATCGAGTGCCTGGATCTACATCTCTCAATTATTACTTTGAACTCCTACCGAGGGACCTCATCGGAGATTACACTCGCCATGTTCTTTCTTGCCAGAGAAAAGGTGCTGAGGGTACTGAGGTTGAACATGCATTTAATTAGGAAAGATCAATGGTATGATTATCAGAGGCGGCTGGTACTGCGGAGTGGAAGTGCCTCCAAAAATGCCAAACTTCGTATTGGAGAGCAAATGGCAAAGCAATTGGAAGTTATTCTGTCAAACCCATACATGACTTGTCAGCGGCTGATCCCTTTTCAGAAATGACACAACTTGCAATGTTTAAATTTGGGCGTTGTAATCTTTGAACTTGGACCTTGCAATATTTATGGTATTTGTTATATCGAACCATTTCTGTTCTCTTGTGTCAACGCAAATAGTTCATCCGGGTGAAACGCGTGTCGTAGATCGCACACAGCTTGATCTGGCTGACTGTTTCTTTTGTGTTGCCTAATCACAAACAATTTATCCGAATGAACTGTAAGATGTACATCACACACACCTTGATCTGGTTGACCATTCTTTTGTGTTGGCTAATCACAAACAGTTCATCCGAGTGAACCGTATGTTGTACATCACACACGCCTTCATCGGGCTGCCCATTTCTTTTGTTCCGCCTCATCGCTAATAGTTCATCGGACTGAACCGTATGCCCTGCATCGCACACACAACTAAAATCTGAACCGTGTTTGATGGCTCCACCATCGCAAATGTTTTGCACCTTTTTTATGGGGTTTTTACATCCCTGTTTGCGATTAATGCGTCACCCACAGTTTCGTCAAAGGGTCTCTGATCGTAGTGTCGCGTTCGCAGCATCCTATAGTAGTGAAGTATCTATGCCAGGTATACGACAATTTTATATGGTTTTGGTATGATTTTATTAGAGCTAACCCCTAAAGCAACGGAGCTGGGCCAGGAAGTGACCGAGGAGGCCACAAGCCTAGGGGCGTGCCCTAACCCCAGGGGGTGCCCACGGCTTGTGGACTCCTCGAGCACCCCCTTGACGTGAGACCGATGCCAAAAATTATGATAAATACCAAAAACCCCAGAAACAACCCTAGATTGGATGTTCCGCCGCCGCAAGCCTCTTTAGCCACGAAAAACCTCTCAGGGCCCATTTCGGCACCTTGCCAGAGGGAATCATCACTAGAGGCCATCTTCATCATCCCGTCGGCCACCATGATGAGGAGGGAGTAGTCCACCCTTGGGGTTGAGGGTTTGTACCAGTAGCTATGTGTTTATCTCTCTCTCTCTCTCTCTCTCGTTTTTTGTGAAGGATGCGTCAAAGGTTGACGCATCAGAAGCATAGATAGAAGGGCCCAAAATGGGCAACTAATTCGTTACAACCTAGCCACAACTTACAAAGCCAAGAGTATCCACATGCGGATCACTCGCCACTATCCAACCTATCTACCGTACATGGGAGAGAACCTAGCTCCAGAAGTAAATCCGCATCCCTCCAATCTTGGCCCTCTAGCTTGATCTCCTAAGAACGACGCCCGTTGATGGGGAAGCACCATTGAAAATGATGTCGTTCCTGTGCTTCCATATCATTCATGCAACGAGTGTGACCACGGTCCATGTCTCCTTCCTTAACTACTTCTGCGGGCTGAGAGAAGTCCAGCATTGCACCAAGTTCGCATCAATCGTTGACATCTAGGTAGGTTTGCCCCAAGCGTTGGTGTTGCTGGTTCACACTTGCCGAACTAGCACACAGTCCAACAGCAAGTGATCGATCATTTCCTGAGCTTGATTGCAGAAGGGGCATGCCGAGGGGTGTGGAAGCTGTCTTCTTTCAAAGCTATCCACCGTCCAACATCTATTCCTTGCCGCCAGCTAGGC
Source organism: Secale cereale (assembly GCA_902687465.1). Taxonomy (NCBI): domain Eukaryota; kingdom Viridiplantae; phylum Streptophyta; class Magnoliopsida; order Poales; family Poaceae; genus Secale; species Secale cereale. The sequence continues at coordinate 223,113,273 of LR738713.1, read as the reverse complement.
AAAGAACTTGCAAGAGTTCGGTGCCCTCGACCTCCATATATGGGCGACGCCATCAGACTCGATCATGCCGGCGAAACAGGCCCTGTAAGCAGATTTTACTGAGAATTGTCCCATACTCTCCCAAGCCCAATGGATCCTGTCTTCCATGCCTTGCATGAGAACCACGTCTCGCGTCTGTCAACCCATGCAATGAACTCAAGAAAAGCTTGCGCCGTCAATTCTGGAGAGATATCCTGCCACCAACCCTCCGTCATGGCTTGCTTGACCATTTTCAGCCGAGCTGGCCTCCTCACTAATGCGTAAAGGTTGGGCAACATGTCGTCGATCCTTCCATCCCACAACCACCAATCTGTCCAGGATCGCGCAGATTCTCCAACACCGAGTGTGCACCTAGTAGCTGCCTTGTATATACCTAACAAATCATGGGAAACTTGCATGTTGAACTCGGCCCAGGGCCTGAGGGAGTCGGTTCTCTCGAGCCACGGCAATCGGGTGCGAAGGGCGGCATTCAACAGTCGTAGATTGGGCACCCCAAGGCCCCCGAATTCCTTTGACATGCACACCCGATCCCAGGCCACCAGGCAATGCCCACCTTGCACGTTGCGACGCCCGTTCCACAGAAATCCACGACATATCTTGTTGGTCGCGGTGATAGTATATACCGGGAAGTCAATCATTATCATAACGAGGATTGGCATGGAGGCCAAGGTAGTGCGGAGGAGCTCCAATGTGGCCGCACGAAAGAGGAGCCTAGCCTACCAGGAAGGTAGTCGATTCGCCATTTTATCGATCATGTTTTGTAGGTTGTCCGCTGAAACCTTCCGTAAACCAAGCGGGAGCCTGATATATTTGCAGGGCCAACTCAGCACCTAGCAATCCAACTCGGTGGCGATCTACAAAAATTGCTCATCCGTGCATTGAATAGGGTCGGCGGACCTCTTTATCAGGTTGGTGTGCAGCCCTGACGCCCACCCAAAGTCACGTAACAGCATGGAGCATGCCCTGAGACTTTGTAGGTCTGGTTTGATGAGGGTGACCTCCTCAGTAGCATAGTTGGATGTGCGTTGCCGGAATCCTGTGGGCGCGAGATGCTGCAGGACGCCCGCCGTCGTTGCCGAACTCAGCAGGTGGTGAAGTGTCTCCATCACGAGGATGAACAAGTGCGGCGACACAGGATCTCCTTGCCGCAAGCCCTGATGGTTCAAAATGATTTCGCCGGGTATACCATTCAGCAGCACCCTAGTGGAGGAGGATGCAAGCAACACAACAATCCACGAAGTCCATTTGACGCCAAAGCTCGTATGACGTAGGACATCTATTAGGAAAGCCCAATCCACCGTGTCAAAGGCTTTAGTAATGTGGAGCTTGAGCATAACCGCTTCCTTCTTAGTTGCATGCAACTTTCTGGCCATTCCTTGCACCATCATAAAGTTATCATGGAGCCATCTTCCTCTGATGAACGTGCTCTGGTGTTGCCCAACCAAGCTCGACATCTTGTTGGCTAGCCAGATCGCCAACATTTTAGCAGCCAGGTTTGGAAAGCTATGGATTAGGCTTATCGGCCAAAACTCCCGTATCGCCAAAGCTGCGAGGGATTTAGAAAGCAATCTAATGAATGATTGATTAATGGAAGTGAGACCACAGAAACCAATCTCTGTAGAGAAGCAAACGCATCCATCACATCCTCCTTGATGATCGACCAACCTGCCACATAGAATCAAGCTGGGAAGCCGACGGGCCCCGGCGCTTTGTCGAGCCCTTGCGCGCGCACTGCCGCCATCAACTATTCCTCGAAAAAATAACTAACGAAGTGGTTTAGATCTTTGCGAGGGACACCAAGCTCCTCCAAATCCAGCTTGAATTCCCGATCTGATGTTTCCCCAAGCAGCTTGGAGAAGAAAGAGTCCACCACCTTGGCCATGACCTCATGGTCTATAGATAGAACACCGTCCACTTTAAGCGTGGTGATGTAGTATTTCCGTTGTCTGTGGCTAGCATGGGCATGGAAATATTGGGTGCACGCATCGCCCTCTCTAAGCCGGAGAAGTCTAGCTCACTGCCTGGCAATCGTGTGCTCAAGCGAAGCAAGACCAAATAGCTTGCGCTTGAGCAGCCTTCTAAGCTTCACCTCGGCCTGCGTCAAAGCTCTACCGTCCATGGCGACATCCAAGCAAAGAATGACCTCATTCACAATGTGAATCTGCTGTTTGACATTGCCCACATACTTGTTGCTCCACCTGGCGAGATGCTTTGTCGTTGCCTTGAACTTGGCCACTAGCCTCTTGAAAGGGTTCCGGATCATAGGTTGGCTACTCCACGCCACACGTACCGCCTCTTGGAAGCCCTCAACCCTAGTCTAGAAGGACTCGAAGTGGAAACACCTGCCACACCTCAAGTTTGCCTCCAACAAAGATGCAGTGGCCAGTGATCGCAGATGTTAATGCTGAGCACCGACAAGAAAGATGTAGGGTAGAGGGCCACCAAATCCACAAAGACAAGAGCTCAGTCCAGCTTTTTAAGCATGGGCTCCAGTCGCTCGCTTGACCAAGTGTACCTCCTACCATTGTGGTAGAGCTTGTGCATGTCCAGATCTGTGATGCACCTTCTAAACCGCCCCATCATCTGCCTATTGATCCGATCATTGCTCTTATCAGATGGGTCCATGATAAAATTGGAATCCCCAGTGACCATCCATGGACTTGCATGCAAATCTTGGATGTCCTTAAGCTCCTGCATGAAAACGACCTTGTCACGATCTTTCTGGGGCCCGTACACCCCGGTGAACGACCAACCCACCGACTCGTGAAACTGAACCCACACCGTCACCGCATTTGTCGTGATGTGAGAGTTTGACAGTTACGTGCTTGTGGGCTTGCATGTCAATAAGATACCCCCACAGGTTCTGACAGCTGGCGCGCAGAAGAACTTGTCAAATGTCGGCCCAAGGCAGTGCCGTACAAGTGACAAGTCCTTGTCCTGAATTTTGGTCTCCTGGAGACATACTACACTCGCGCCCGAGCTCAAAATAACATTATTTATTGCATTCCACTTTGCCAGTTTGTTCAAACCATGAACATTCCACACAGCCACAATTTGGTTTGGATCTTCCATAGGGAAAGGCCTACATACATCCATCAGAGGAGCAGCACCTAAAATGCTACCCCCTCCACATCCCTACCTAGACGCAGCACGTCCGCCTACCAGCCGATGAGACCAACAATGGCCGCAATGTGAGACTGCTGGAGCGGTTTCAAGAATAGCTCGAGATAGGCCTGCATGGCCTTATCATCGATAATCTCGCCCTCACGCACGATCCCAAGCTGAACCATGCGTGTGCATTGTTGGGTTTTCACTGAAGCTCCACCAGCAAGTCGTCTGTTGATCCTCAAGCTACGCCATACCATGGAAGGAGGGGTCCGACACTTTCTTTTCACCCTCGTGGTTCTCGGCCTGGAAAGAACAAGCGTAACCACCTTAGCGTAGCGTTCCCTGAACCTGGACAATGGGCAGGAGGACGAGCGAGTCGTAGAGCCCTGCGCACTATGATACGTCTCCAACATATCTATAATTTTTTATTGTTCCATGCTATTATATTATCTATTTGCTATTTTATATTTTTGGGGGACTAACCTATTAACCCAGAGCCCAGTGTCAGTTTCTTATTTTTCCTTGTTTGTGAGTTTCATAGAAAAGGAATATCAAAGGGAGTCCAAACAGAACGGAACTTTATGAGGATTTTTCTTGGACCAGAAGACATCTAGAGGATTTGGAGTACATGCCAGGGGAGCCTCGAGATGGCCACAAGGGTAAAGGGCGTGCCACCCTACCTTGTGGGCCCCTTGAGCGTCCCCTGGCCTAATTCTTTTGCCTATATAGTCTCAAATATTCCAGAAACATCAGAAGATCCATCAAAACCACTTTTCTGCCGCAGCAACCTTCCGTTTCCGCAATATCCCATCTGGAGGCCTTATCCGGTACTCTGCCGGAGGGGGATTCGACCATGGAGGACATCTACATCAACCCCATTTCCCTTCCGATGAAGTGTGTGTAGGTTATCAAAGACCTACAGGTCCATAGCTAGTAGCTAGATGACTTCTTCTCTCTCTTTGATCCTCAATACCATGTTCTCCTTGTTGTTCTTGGACATCAATTCGATGTAATCTTCTTTTGCGGGTGTTTGCCAAGATTTGATGAATTGTGGATTTATGATCAGATTATCTATGAATATTATTTGAGTCTCTTTTGAATTCTTATGTGCATTATTTGATATCATAGTAATTCTCTTTGAACTATCCGTTTATTTTGGCCAACTAAATTGGTTTTTCTTGCAATGGGAGAAGTGCTTTTCTTTGGTTTCAATCTTGCGGTGCCCAATCCCAGTGACAGTAGGGGACATGACAAGTATTGTATTGTTTCCATCGAGGATAACAATATGGGATTTTCATCATATTTCTTGAGTTAATTCTGCTACATCATGTCATCTTACTTAATGCATTACTCTGTTCATATGAACTTAATACTCTAGATGCAGAATCATTTCGGTGGATGTGTGGAGTAAAAGTAGTAGATGCAGCCATGAGTTGGTCTACTTGACACAGACATGATGTCTATATTCATGATCATTGCCTTAGATGTCGTCATAACTTTGCGCTCTTCTATCAATTGCTTGGTAGTAACTTGTTTACCTACCATAATGATTTTATTAGTACCCTTATTGCTCCTGCTACTAATGCGGAATCTTGTGAAATCAACGCCGCTTTATTGAATCTAGTTATGAAAGATCAATTTTATGGCCTTCCTAGTGAAGGTGCCGCTTCCCAACTGAATAATTATGTTGATTTGTGTGATATTCAAAAGAAAAGGGACATACATAATGATCTTGTTGAAATAAAGCTATTTCCGTTCTCACTACAAGATCGGGCTAAAACGTGGTTTTTATCTTTGCCTAAAAATTGTATTGATTCATGGAATAAGTGCAAAGATTCTTTTATTGCCAAGTATTTTGCTCCCGCTAAGATCATCTCCGTTTGGAATGATATTACGAATTTTGAACAACTTGATCATGAGCATGTCGCATAATGTTGGGAGAGGATGAAACTTATGATAAGAAATTGGCCTACGCATGGCTTGAGTTTATGGATGATTATACAAAAAAATTATGTCGGATTAAACTTTGCTTCTAGAAATCTTTTAGATTCGGCCGCGGGAGGTACTTGTATGGAAATCACTTTAGGAGAAGCTACGAAACTCCTAGATAATATAATGGTTCACTATTATCAATGGCATACTGAAAGATCTTCCACTAGTAAAAAAGTGCATGCAATTGAAGAGATTAATGTTTTGAGTGGAAAGATGGATGAACTTACGTAATTATTAGCTAGCAAGGGTACTAAAATTGATCCTAATGATATGCCCTTATCTACTTTGGTTGAAAATAATAATGAATCTATGGATGTGAATTTTGCTGGCAGGAACAATTTTGGTAACAATATATATAAAGGAAATTTGAACCCTAGGCCTTTTCCTAGTATTTCCTCTAATAATTATGGTAATTCCTACAACAATTCTTTTCGAAATTATAATAAGATGCCCTCTGATTTTGAGAATAGTATTAAAGAATTTATGAGTGCTCAAAAGAATTTTAAAACTTTGATTGAAGAAAAATTGCTTAAGATTGATGATTTGGCTAAGAACGTGGATAGAATTTCTCTTGATGTTGATTCTTTGAAACTTAGATCTATTCCACCCAAGCATGATATCAATGAGTCTCTCAAATTTACGATAATTTCCATTCATGTGCGTGCTAAAAAGGATTGAATTATAAAAACATGTTCTTCTAGTTTCCGTGAAAATAGTGATGAAGATCTTAAAGTGATCGATGTGACTCCTATTGAATATTTGTTTTCCAAAATAAATCTTGATAAATATGGGACTGGAGTTGAACGAACTTTAGCTAAAAGGCGTCCCAGTAATTTGGAGTTCTTAGATCTTGATGCAAAAATTGATAAAAGTGGGATTGATGAAGTCAAAACTTTAAGTAGCGATGAACCCACTAGATTGGATCTCAAGGAATTTCATTATGATAATTGTTCTTTAATAGATTGTATTTCCTTGTTGCAATCCATGTTAAATTCTCCTCATGCTTATAATCAAAATAAAGCTTTTACGAAACATATCGTTGATGCTATGATGTAATCTATTGAAGAAAAGCTTGAATTGGAAGTTTCTATCCCTAGAAAACTTTATGATGAGTGGGAACCTACTATTAAGATCAAGATTAAAGATTATGAGTGCCATGCTTTGTGTGATTTGGGTGGTAGCGTTTCTACGATTTCGAAAAAATTATGTGATGTGCCAGGTTTCCATGAATTTGATGAGTGTTCTTTGAATTTGCATCTTGCAGATTCCACTATTAAGAAACCTATGTGAAGGATTAATGATGGTTTTATTGTTGCAAATATGAATTATGTGCACGTAGATTTCATTGTCCTTGATATAGATTGTAATCCTACATCTCCTAGTATTCTTGGTAGACCTTTCCTTAGAACAATTAGTGCAATTATTGATATGAAAGAAGGAAACATTAGATTTCAATTTCCATTAAGGAAAGTGATACGTCCATTTTGCATCATGCTTTTATGTTGATATTTATTGCACTGTGGGCTGTTATTACACATTATGTCACAATACATATGCCTTTTCTCTCTTATTTTAAGAGGTTTACATGAAGAGGGAGAATGCCGGCAGCTGGAATTCTGGGCTGGAAAAGGAGCAAACATTGGAAACTTATTCTGCACAACTCAAAAAGCTCCGAAACTCCACGGGACACCGTTTCATAAAATATAAAAAATATCTCGCGAAAGAGATTCACCAGGGGGGCCACCACCTGTCCACGAGGGTGGGAGGCGCGCCCCACATTTCTGGGCGCGCCCCCCCAGCTTCGTGGGCCACTCAGTGACCCCCCGATGCCCATCTTCTCCTATATGAGGTGTTTTGACCTGGAAAAAAAATCATAAGGAGGCTTTCGGGACCAGACACCGCCGTCTCGAGGTGGAACCTTGGTGAAACCATTCTAGGGCTCCAGCAGAGCTGTTCTGCCGGGGATACTTCCCTCCGGGAGGGGGAATCATCACCTCTGTCATCACCAACAACTCTCCCATCTTGGGGAGGGTTATCTTCATCAACATCTTCACCAGCACCATCTCCTCTCAAACCCTAGTTCATCTCTTGTATCCAATCTTTGTACCCAAACCTCAGATTGGTACGTGTGGGTTGCTAGTAGTGTTGATTACTCCTTGTAGTTGATGCTAGTTGGTTTATTTGGTGGAAGATCATATGTTCAGATCCATTATGCATATTAATACCCCTCTGATCATGAACAATATTATGTCTTGTGAGTAGTTACTTTTGTTCCTGAGGACATGGTCGAAGTATTGCTATTAGTAGTCATGTGAATTTGATTTTTGTTCGATATTTTGATGAGATGTATGTTGTCATGTGAACATCGATTTGCATCTGATCTATGTGGATGAAGTTTGTGGATTATTTAAGCTTCCAGGTATGCCCGAGGATGTTATCAAGAAGAAGGTCTTCCCTTTATCTATCAAGGGATATGCATTGACATGGTTTAGGCTATGCGATGATATTGGATCATGGAACTATAATCGGCTGAAGTTGGAATTTCATCAGAATTTCTACCCTATGCATCAAGTTCATCATGATCGTAATTATATATATAATTTTTGGCCTCGCGAAGGAGAAAGCATCGCTCAAGCTTGGGGGAGGCTTAAGTCAATGTTATATTCATGCCCCAATCATGGGCTCTCAAGAAAAATGATCATTCAAAATTTTTATGCTCGGCTTTCTCTCAATAATCGCACCATGCTCGATAATTCTTGTTCTGGTTCTTTTATGATGAAGACTGTTGAATTTAAATGGGATTTATTGGAGAGAATTAAACGCAACTCTGAAGATTGGGATCTCGACAAATGTAAGGAATCAGGTATGACCCCTAAGTTTGATTGTGTTAAAGCTTTTATGGATATCGATGTTTTCTGTGAGTTTAGCACTAAATATGACTTGACTCTGAGATAGTAGCTTCTTTCTGTGAATCATTTGCTACTCATGTTGATTTTCCAAAGGAGAAGTGGTTTAAATACCATCCTCCCATTGAAGTAAAAGTAGTTGAACCTGTTAAAGTTGAAGAAAAGACTATCACGTATAATGTTGATCCTATTGTTCCTACTACTTATATTGAAAAACCACCTTTCCCTGTTAGAGTAAAGGATCATGCTAAAGCTTTATCTGTTGTTCGTAAGACTAGTACTTGAACACCTACACCCTCTGAGCAAATTAAAGTTGAACCTAGTGTTGCTATGGTTACAGATCTCTTGGTAAAAATTTAGATGGACATGTTATTTACCCAAGAGGAAGCTGCTAGAATAGCCAAACCCGATACTAGGAATAAACATAGACCTGTTATAGGCTTGCCTGTTATTTCTGTTAAAATAGGAGATCATTGCTCTCATGGTTTTTGTGATGTAGGTGCTAGTGCAAGTATAATCCGTCACTCCTTATATAAAGAAATTGTGCATGATATTGCACCTGTTGAGTTATTGATGTTACTATTAAGCTTGCTAATAAAGACACTATTTCACCAGTTGGAATTGTTAGAGATGTTGAAGTCTTGTGTGGGAAGGTTAAATACCCTTCTGATTTTATTATTCTTAGTTCCCCACAAGATGATTTTTGTCCCATTATATTTGGTAGACACTTCTTGAATACAGTTAATGCTAAGATAGACTGTGTGAAAGATATTGTTACTGTTGGTTTAGGGGATATGTCTCATGATTTTAACTTTGCTAAATTTCATAGACAACCCCATGATAAAGAATTACCTAGTAAGAATGAAATTATGGGTCTTGCTTCTATTGCTGTGCCTCCTAACGATCCTTTAGAACAATATCTGCTAGACCATGAAAATGATATGTATATGAATGAGAGAAGGGAAATAGATGAAATATTCTTTAAGCAGGGACCCGTATTGAAAAACAACTTGCATGTTGAAATTCTAGGGGATCTTCCTCCACCCAAGGGTGATCCCGTGTTTGAACTTAAACCTTTACCTGATAATCTTAAGTATGTTTATCTTGATGAAAAGAAGATATATCCTGTTATTATCAGTGCTAACCTTTCAGAGCAGGAAGAAGAAGAATTATTGAAACCTCTAAAGAAGCACCGTGCTACTATTGGATATACTCTGGATGATATTAAGGGCATTAGTCCCACTTTATGCCAACACAAAATAAAATTGGAAGAGGAGCTAAACCGGTTATAGATCAACAATGACGATTAAATCCTAAGATGAAAGAAGTGGTATGGAAGGAAATATTAAAGCTTTTGGAGGCAGGTATAATCTATCCAGTTGCTGATAGCCAGTGGGTAAGTCATGTCCATTGTGTCCCTAAGAAGGGAGGTATGACTTTTGTTCCTAATGTTAAAGATGAATTGATCCCACAAAGAATTGTTACAGGTTATAGGATGGTAATTGATTTCCGCAAATTAAATAAAGCCACTAAGAAAGATCATTACCCTTTGCCTTTTATTGATCAAATGCTAGAAAGGTTATCCAAACATACTCATTTCTGCTTTCTAGATGGTTATTTTGGTTTCTCTCAAATACCTGTATCAAAAGGGGATAAAGAAAAGACCACTTTTACTTGTCCTTTCGGTACCTTTGCTTATAGACGTATGCCTTTTGGTTTATGTAATGCACCTGCTACCTTTCAAAGATGCATGATGGCTATATTCTCTGATTTTTGTGAAAAGATTGTGGAGGTTTTCATGGATGATTTCCCCATTTACGGAACTTCTTTTGATGATTGCTTGAGCAACCTTGATCGAGTTTTGTAGAGATGTGAAGACACTAATCTTGTCTTGAATTGGGAGAAGTGCCACTTTATGGTTAATGAAGGCATCGTCTTGGGACATAAAATTTTTAAAAGAGGTATTGAAGTTGACAAGGCAAAGGTTGATGCTATTGAAAAGATGTCGTGTCCCAAGGACATCAAAGGTATACGAAGTTTCCTTGGTCATGCAGGGTTTTATAGGAGGTTCATTATGGACTTCTCCAAAATCTCCAGGCCTCTAACTAATCTCTTACGAAAAGATATTCATTTTGTCTTTGATGATGATTGTTTAGAAGCATTTGACATATGTAAGAAAGCACTGATCTCTGCACCTATTGTCCAGCCTCCTCACTAGAATTTACCCTTTTAGCTTATGTGTGATGCTAGTGATTATGCTATAGGTGTTGTTCTAGGACAAAGAGTTGATAAGAAATTCAATGCTATCTAATATGCTAGTAAAACTCTAGACAGTGTCCAGAGCAATTATGCTACTACTGAGAAGGAATTTTTAGCAGTTGTATTTGCTTGTGATAAGTTTAGACCTTATATTGTTGATTCTAAAGTAACTATACACACTGATCATGCTGCTATCAAATACCTTATAGAAAAGAAAGATGCTAAACCTAGACTTATTAGATTGTTTCTCTTGCTACAAGAATTTGACTTGCATATTAATGATAGAAAGGGAGCTGAGAACCCCGTAGCAGATAACTTGTCTAGGCTAGAGAATATACTTGATGACCCATAACCTATTGATGATAGCTTTCCTGATGAAAAATTAGCTGTCATAAATACTTCTCGTACTGCTCCATGGTATGCTGATTATGCTAATTACATTGTTGCTAAGTTTATACCTCCTAGCTTCACATACCAGCAAAAGAAAAAGTTCTTATATGATTTGAGACATTACTTCTGGGATACCCCACATCTTTATAAAGAAGGAGTAGATGGTATTATTATACGTTGTGTACCCGAGCATGAACAGGAACAGATCCTATGCAAGTGCCACTCCGAAGCTTATGGAGGACACCATGCTGGAGATAGAACTGCACATAAGGTATTGAAATTTGGTTTTTATTGGCCTACTCTCTTCAAGGATGCCCGTAAGTTTGTCTTATCTTGTGATGAATGTCAAAGAATTGGTAACATTAGTAGATGTCAAGAAATGCCTATGAATTATTCACTTGTTATTGAACCATTTGATGTCTCGGGCTTTGATTATATGGGATCGTTTCCTCCCTCTTATGGGTACACACATATTTTAGTTGTTGTTGATTAAGGTACTAAGTGGGTAGAAGTTATTCCAACTAGTAGTGCTGATCACAACACCTCTATTAAGATGCTTAAAGAAGTTATTTTTCCGAGGTTTGGAGTCCCTAGATACTTAATGTCTGACGGTGGTTCACACTTTATTCATGGTGCTTTCCGTAAAATGCTTGTTAAGTATGATGTTAATGATAGAATTGCACCCCCTTATCTCCCACAGACTAGTGGTCAAGTAGAATTAAGTAATAGAGAGCTGGAATTAATTTTGCAAAAGATAGTTAATAGGTCTAGAAAGAATTGGTTCAAGAAATTTGATGATGCATTGTGGGCCTATAGAACTGCATACAAAAATCCTATGGGTATGTCTCCATATAAGATGGTTTATGGAAAAGCATGTCAATTAGCTCTTGAGCTAGAACATAAGGCATATTGGGCTATTAAAGAGCTCAATTATGATTTCAAACTTGCCGATGAGAAGAGGTCATTTTACATTAGCACTCTTGATGAATGGAGAACCCAGGCCTATGAGAATGCCAAGCTGTTTAAAGAAAAAGTTAAAAGATGGCATGACAAGAGGATACGAAAGCATGAGTTTAAGGTAGGTGATTATGTCTTGCTATACAACTCTCATTTAAGATTTTTTGCAGGAAAATTCTCTCTAAATGGGAAGGTCCTTACGTTATCGAGGAGGTCCATCGTTTCGGTGCCATAAAAATCAACAACTTCGAAGGCACAAATCCAAAGGTGGTGAATGGTCAAAGAATCAAACATTATATCTCAGGTAATCCTATAAATGTTGAAACCAATGTTATTGAAACCATAACCCCGGAGGAATACATAGGGGACACTGTCCAGAACTATTCAGACCCCAAAAAGGAACCAATATGTGGTACGGTAAGTAAACTGACTCCAAAACAGTTCTAATGGAAAATTTTCACCGTTCTGGAATATTTAGAAAAATAGAAAAATAAGAGGTAGTCCGGAAAGGACACGAGGGTGGAGGGCGCGCCCCCTTCCCCTGGGCGCGCCCCTGCCTCGTGGGCACCTGATGTGCCTCCCGGACTCCGATTTCTTGTATGTTACTCCTTTTGGTCGGTAAAAATTCATTATATATTCTCCCGAAGGTTTTGACCACCGTATCACGCAAAAATCCTCTGTTTTTGTTTCAAGCGGTTTCTGTCGCAGATAAGAGTAAGATGACTTCTCAGGAGTCGGTTGGAGAGAGTCGGGTGTCTCATCCAACACCTGGCCCAGGAGAAAACAGCGACGCTGACCACTTTGGTCCATCAACGGAGGAAGAGATGGAGGCTGACTTGAAGAGGATAGATGCCATGGAGGAAGATCAAGAAGTCACTTCTCGGTTTCAAGATGGATTCACGATGGGGGAACTACAAGGCTCAACTATTCCAAACTCAGTCATCCCTACCAATGTCTGGTTTCTTTCTTATGAAAATATGAAATAGAGTGTTACTTGTTCTCTCGCAGCTATGCAGCATCCTTGGGTGAAGGCAGCTTTAGCCGTCACTGGCAAGCTCCGCAAGGAAATTATGGACCTTAAGCAGCAAGTCAACAAGCTCAAGGACGAGAATCGTATCCTAAGGGGTATCATTGCCAAGAATATCACTTCACCACTTCCGAAGAAGGAGACATAATCATTTGGGTATGGGCACTCCCCTTGGCAACTGCCAAGCTTGGGGGAGGTGCCCCGTTATCGTATCACCATCACACTCCTATCTTTACCGTTTTTCTTAGTTCGATCCTTTTGGTAGTATCTTGATATAGTAGAATAAAGTTAGCATGATCTAGTTGTGAGCTTTTGCTTTATGATCTTTACCTTTTTATCGAGTCCGTGAGCTATATAATAAAGATTAGTGTTGAGTCAAGGGCTTGATTTCCTCACTTTTGTCATGATAGAATAAAAGAAAATATAAACAGTATCAAATAGATCATATTGATCTTATGGGAAGTAATGACTTCACATACAAAGAGTATGATGAATAAAAGTTGTTGAGAGTTGACAAACATAGTTTTGGTCATCGTTGCAATTAATAGGAAGTAATAAAGAAAGAGAGGTTTCACATACAAATATACTATCTTGGGCATCTTTTATGATTGGGAGCACTCATTAAAATATGACATGCTAAAGAGTTGATGTTGGACAAGGAAGACAACATAATGGGTTATGTTTTCTTATATTCGAAATAAAGTATATTGTCATGGATCATCCAACATGTTGAGCTTGCCTTTTCCCCTCATGCTAGCCAAAACTCCTTGCACCAAGTAGAGATACTACTTGTGCTTCCATACATCCTTAAACCCAGTTTTGCCATGAGAGTCCACCATACCTACCTATGGATTGAGTAAGATCCTTCAAGTAAGTTGTCATGTTCGCAAACTCTCTAAAATATTTATGATTTATTAGTGTGGAGGAAATAAGCTTTATACGATCTTGTGATATGGAAGTAATAACTGCGATGGACTGCATAATAAAGGTCCCTATCACAATTGGCAATATAAAGTGACATTCTTTTGCGCTAAGACTTTGTGAATCCTACCATAAAAGCACATGACAACCTCTGCTTTCCCTCTGTGAAGGGCCTATCTATTATTCTTGCCTTATAAGAGTCAAGGTGAAAGTCACCTTTCCTTTTTACATTTTATCTTTTGGCAAGCACATTGTGTCGGAAAGATCCTGACATATATACCCACTTGGATGTAAGTTATCATGGTCTATTACTGTTGACATTACCCTTGAGGTAAAAAGTTGGGAGGCGATATCATAAGCCCCTATCTTTCTCTATGTACAATTAAAACTCCATAACCATAAGTATTGAGTGAGTGTGAGCAATTGTGAAAGACTATATGATAGTTGAGTATGTAGGCTTGCTGCAAATCTCTTATGTTGACTCTTTCCGATGGTACGATAAATTGCAATTGCTTCAATGACTGAGATCATAGTTTGTTGGTTTTCAATGAAGTTTCTGATTCATACTTGACATTGTGAATGAATTGTTACTTTAGCATAAGAATCATATGACAATATATGTGTGTTGTTGTTATAAGAATGATCATGATGCCATCATGTCCGTATTTTATTTTTATCGACACCTCTATCTGTAAATATGTGGACATATTTTTCGATATCGGCTTTTGATTAAGGACAAGCGAGGTCTAAGCTTGGGCGATTTGATACGTTCATTTTGCATCATGCTTTTATGTTGATATTTATTGCACTTTGGGCTGTTATTACACATTATGTCACAATACTTATGCCTTTTCTCTTTTATTTTACGAGGTTTACATGAAGAGGGAGAATACCGATAGCTGGAATTCTGGGCTGGAAAAGGAGCAAACATTGGAAACCTATTCTGCACAACTCAAAAAGCTCTGAAACTCCACGGAACACCGTCTCAGAAAATATTAAAAATATCTGGCAAAAGAGATTCACCAGGGGGGCCACCACCTGTCCACGATGGTGGGGGGCGCCCCCCCCCCCTCTTTGGGCGCGCCCCCTGCGTCGTGGGCAACTCAGTGACCCCCAATGCCCATATTCTCCTATATGAGGTGTTTTCACCTGGAAAAAAAAAATCAAAAGGAGGCTTTCGGGACCAGACGCTGCCGTCTCGAGGCGGAACCTTGGCGGAAACCAATCTAGGGCTCCGGCAGAGCTGTTCTGCCGGGGATAGTTCCCTCTAGGAGGGGGAAATCGCCACCGCCGTCATCACCAACAAGTCTCCCATCTTGGAGAGGGTTATCTTCATCAATATCTTCACCAGTACCATCTCCTCTCAAACTCTAGTTCATCTCTTGTATCCAATATTTGTACCCAAACCTCAGATTGGTACTTGTGGGTTGCTAGTAGTGTTGATTACTCCTTGTAGTTGACGCTAGTTTGTTTATTTGGTGGAAGATCATATGTTCAAATCCATTATGAATATTAATACCCCTCTGATTATGAACAATATTATGTCTTGTGAGTAGTTACTTTTGTTCCTAAGGACATGGGAGAAGCTTTGCTATAAGTAGTCATGTGCATTTGCTATTCGTTTGATATTTTAATGAGATGTATATTGTCTATCCTTTAGTGGTGTTATGTGAACATCGACTACATGACACTTCACCATTATTTGGGCCTAGAGGAAGGCATTGGGATGTAATAAGTATATGATGGGTTGTTAGAGTGACAGAAGCTTAAACCCTAGTTTATGCGTTGCTTCGTAAGGGGCTGATTTGGATCCACTTGTTTCATGCTATGGTTAGGTTTACCTTAATACTTCTTTTGTAGTTGCGGATGCTTGCATTAGAGGTTAATCACAAGTGGGAGGCTTGTCCAAGTAAGGACAGCACCCAAGCACCGGTCCACCCACATACCAAATTATCAAAGTACCGAACGTGAATCAGATGATCGTGATGAAAACTAGCTTGACGATAATTCCCATGTGTCCTCGGGAGCGTTTTTCTTCATATAAGAGTTTGTCCAGGCTTATCCTTTTCTACAAAAAGGATTGGGTCATCTTGCTACACCTTATTTACTGTTACTATTTGTCACTTTCTACCAATTACCTTATCACAAAACTATCTCTTACCGATAATTTCAGTGCTTGGAAAAAATACCTTACTGAAAACTGCCTATCATTTCCTTCTGCTCCTCGTTGGGTTCGACACTGTTACTTATCGAAAGGACTACGATATATCCCCTACACTTGTGGGTCATCAGAAAGGAATGGAAAACTTTCCAAGAAAGAAAATTAAATTGCCTTATCAATCTATTATGACACCTACCTATGGATTGCATACCAAAGATTATAATACCTAGACCTATTCGTGTTTTATGCCTAGCTAAGGGCGTTAAACAATAGCGCTTGTTGGGAGGCAAGCCAATTTTTTTTTAATTTTTTGTTCTATTTTTCAAGTTTCACACATTATTACTTCTGTAGTAATTGTGTTTTGGTGTTTTAATTAGTGTTTGAGCCAAGTAAGACCTTTGGGATGGCTTACGGTGATCGTTGATTTGATTTTGCTGAAAAACAAAAATGTTTATGCCCAGTGCAGCAAATTCAATAATTCACTTGAACGTCAAAACCTTCTGAAAGTTTTACACAAAATTGATATACAAATTCCACATGCGTCCTAATGTTAAAGTATTTTTAGAGTTACAGAAGTATGCGGAGTATTTAGATTGCTACAGACTGTTCAGTTTTTGAGAGATTCTGTTTTCTATGTGTTTTTTGCTTAATCTGATGCATCTATGGCTAGTATCGGGGGGTATGAACCATGTAAAAGTTGAAATACAGTTATTACACCAATATAAAATTATAATAAGATCACCACCGTATATTGAGTGGTTATTTGCTTTGTCTTGCTAATGGAGCTCACGAGATTTCTCTTGAGTTTTTTGTTGTGAAGTTTCCAAGTTTTGAGTGAGGATTTGATGGGCTATGCAATAACGAGTGGGAAAAGCCTAAGCTTGGGGATGCCCAAGGCACCCCCAAGGTAAAATTCAAGGACGGCCAAGAGCCTAGGCTTGGGGATGCCCCGGGAAGGCATCCCCTCTTTCGTCTTCATTTATCGGTAGATTTACTTGAGGCTATATTTTTATTCACTACATGATATGTGTTTTGCTTGGAGTGTTGTCGGCGTTCTGGGAACCAGGGTACCAAGACTTGCCCGTCTACGGGCTGCGACGCGCTCCTACCATGGCCTGGTACGGCCCAGCTAATCGACCAGCTGCCCAAGACCCTCACGAGGAGAACAACGTCAAGACCCCCTCAGGAGCGGCCTCGGCAAGGTGCTCCGGAGGGGCGGAGAATCCAAGGCCAAGACTGCCTCAGGAGAAGGCAGCAACCTAAGCAGTGACGCACCGTGTCAGCGTGTTCTAGCGTCCGCCAGCGGCGCAGTTGCCGTTTCGGTGCAAAGGAGACAACGCAGCCGCAGGTTCCCGAGGAGCGGGACAAATGTTTCCCCATTGGTGCAACAAGACCGAAGATCGCAAGGACGACAGGGAGGATGTCATCACCGAGCCCACCACCGCGTCACCACCTGGTCCTTTGGCAGGCGAAGACTGCTTTTGTCAGGGTAGGAACGTTCTTGTGTTCTCGCTCGAAATGGCAGTTGTGGGATCCCTTCCCGCCTAACATTTCGGCGGAAGAGGACCCTGGCCGCCTATATAAGTAGCTAGGATCCCCACTAGGAAGGAGGAGGGAGAGGAGCAGATCCATATACTCTGCCACCACGCGAAGGAGCAAAAATACTTGCCTCCTGACCCTCCTGAGCTCAAGAATCACTGTACTAGTTCATATTCTAGACCTCCTGAGGCCAATCCCCCAAAGAAAGAAGTAGGGTTTTACACCACAAGGTGGCCTAAACCTGGGTAAACTCTTGCGTGTTTCACTTGTTGTTTGCTTGAATCTCTTCACTAGGCAAGGGCGAGACGCTAGGTAGACGTGAGTGGGAGAGAAATTCGTTCACGCCCCTGTGTTCGAACTTCTTGGGTTTTGCGGAGCCCGAAATCCGACATTTGGCGCGCCTGGTAGGGGGTGTGTCGAGATCTCGCCTCTCCGACGACTTCGTCCCACTCTCGTCGTCGACTTCGCTCCACCGCCATGGAGGACATACGCCGAGCTCGTGCCACCCGCCGCGCCACAAAAGTCGCTCGGGTGGCGCCCGCGAGCGACGGTGCGCCGCTCCGCCCCAACCCGCCGGTCGCCAACGCTGCCACCGACCCGGCCGTCCACGCGCGGCAGGACTCGTCACTACCGTCGTCCGTGCGGCGCGACGGCCGCACAGCAACGCGTTCACCCTCACCGGCCGCGGCGTCGTCCTCGCTGTTCCGCGGCGGGCCGGACCATCAGCAGCTTGCGCTGCTGATGGCGTGGGAGCTCTTGCGTTGCCGCCCGGCCAATGACCTCTACGACAAGTGGCCCCTCCACATCATCGAGCTCGTCGACGCCGTCGGAGAAGCACCTGCACCAATGCGCTCCTCCCATCCCCCGTCGTCCCTGGCGGGGAACAAAGTCCACGGAGTCCCGGCTCCGCCTCCACTCTACGGCCAGGAGGTCCGGCCCAAGGCTCTGTGGCGTGAGCCGCCCCACAGAGCCCACGCGCGTGACGAGGAGAGCTGCCAGGTGATTCTGCATCCCGAGGCAGGGGCTCGCGGGCCCCCTGCCCGCAGCGCCGAGACCGCGCGCCACAAGAGGTTGTGGCGCCAGCGCCCCAGGAACCAGCACCGCAGGCGCAGGGGGCGCGTGCGATCATGAGCGTGGCTGGATGTCATGCCTTCGCTCCTGAGCTATGGCGCCTCGTCTAGCCCGACAAGTTCAAGCCGGACCTGCCTCCGCGTTACGACGGTACCACCGACCCCATGGAGTTCCTCCAACTCTACAAGCTGAGTATCGAGGCATCCAACGGTACCTCCCCATGGCTCTCAAAGATGGCGCACGCTCGTCACCAACTTCCAAGGCACCCACGGTCGAGCCCCAGACGGATGGCTGGTATACTTCAACGGTGCCTTCTCGCGCCTTGGCGCAGGGGCTGGCGCCGTGTTAGTATCTCCCACTAAGGACAAGTTGTACTATGCTATGCAGCTTTGCTTCCAGCAAGGCGAGAAGGTCTCCAACAACATCGCAGAGTACGAGGGCCTAATTCCTGGGCTCAAGCCCGCTGCTGCACTAGGGGTTAGGCGTCTCACCATCAGAGGTAATTCACAACTCCTCGTCGACTTCTTCGACATAATACAAGCCCAAGGACGAGCACATGGAGGCATATCTGGAAGAGGTACGCAAGATGGAGCAATGGTTCCAGGGGCGGGAGATGCAGCGCATACCAAGGGGCGCCAACAAGGAAGCAGATGACATCGCCAAGCGAGCCTCCAGGCGGGAGCCTCAGAGGCCGGGTGTCTTCGAGGAGCGGCTACTCAAACCGTCGGCAGCATCGCCAACTCGTGAGTCGGCATCCCATCAGCAAGGGTTACCTGCGGCGCCTTCGGACGGTGCCCCATCTTGCGAACCGCCCTCCGTAGCCCGCCTGCTGCCCGCCGCGGGGCCCGAGGAGGGTTGCTGAACCCAAGAACTCAACATTTACCTGCAACCCGACGCCCTTCCGGACAAGGAAGAAGACGCAGAGCGCGTGGTCCGACAGGCCTCAGCTTACTGCATCCAAGACGGTGAGCTCTACAGGAGGCGCCCCAACGAGGTCTCGCTAAAATGCATCTCAAGGAAGCAAGGGCATGAGTTGTTGCCTGACATTCATGGTGGGGACTGCGGTCATCACTCGTCGTCCCGTACCCTCGTAGGCAAGGCCTTCCGCAGCGGCTTCTACTAGCCCACGACGCTCAACGACGCCACGGAGCTTGTGTGGGCTTGCGAGGCGTGCCAGTTTCACGCCAGGCAGATCCACCAACCGGCGCAGAGCCTTGAGAAGATTCCGCTCTCCTTGCCCTTCGCGGTCCGGGATTGGATATCCTGGGTCCATTTCCCCGGGCAGCTGGGGGCTACCGCTCGCCATCGACAAATTCATCAAGTGTGCAGAGGTGGAGCATGTTCGTGCGATCCCAGCCGGGTCAGCTGTCAAGTTCATCCAGGGCCTCATGAGGTGATTCGGGGTCCCCAGCCGCATCATCACGGATAACCGTTCGCAGTTTACAAGCAATCTCTTTAGGTCATATTGTGCTAACTTTGGAACAGAGATCTGCTACGCTTCGGTGGCTCACCCCAGGAGCAACGGTCAAGCCGAGCGTGCCAACGCGGAAGTCTTGCGTGGCCTCAAGACGGGCAGCTTCAAGAAGAAGCTTGAGGCTTGCGGCAGGGGCTGGATCGATGAGCTCCATCCCGTGATGTGGTCAATCCGAACCAGTGCCACCAAACCCGTGGGGGAAACTCCTTTCTTTCTCGTATATGGGGCGGAGGCGGTCCTCCCTCACGAGGTCAAGCATCCCTCCCCGCGGGTCTTGGACTTCAATGAGGAATGCCAGGATGCCGCCTGGCGGATGGACCTCGTGCTCGGCGAGGAGGGCCTCCGCCGAGCTGCCCTCAGGGCAGCACGATACCAGCAGGCGCTGCGGCGGTACCACTGCCGTGGCATCCGCGCAAGAACACTTGAAGTTGGTGACTTGGTGCTGAGGCGGGTCCTCTCCCGGGAGGGGTTACACAAGCTCTCGCCCAGGTGGGAGGGCCCGTTCAGAGTCGCCCGTGTCTCTAGGCCTGGTGCTGTGCGCCTGGAGACACAGGATGGGATACCTATCCAGAATTCCTGGAACATCGAACACCTCAGGAGGTTCTAACCGTAATCAAGGCTCCGTGCCCGTGAAGGTCTCCGCCGGTGACACTCTCACGTAATAAAGAGTTGGGGCTGTACACACCTCGGAGTCTCCTGTGCATTGCCTACGGGCCCTGATACGTCCAAAATGTATCTATAATTTCTGCTTGCTCCATGCCTCTTTTGTGTGATATTGCTATGATATTTATGCACTTGCATACACTTTTGATCATATTTGGACTAACCTATTAACTCAGTGCACCACAGTGCCAGTTCCTGTTTTCTGCTGTTTTTCTATTTCAGGTTTCCCCGTATTAAAAGTGCCCTAAAAATTCCGGGAAAAATACAGGAAAAATTAGCGTACAGGAAGCTTCGAGAATCACCAAAGTGGGGCCATAGGGAGCCAGGGGTGGCCCAGGCGGCCACCCGGCGTGGCCCCAACCCTGGCCGCGCCAGCGGGGCGCCTGGGGCCCCCTCTCCGCCTCTGGTGACCCCCCCTTCGCATATATATTCCTCGCGTCCCGAAACCCTCGAGGACGGAACCCTTTTTCGCGATCTCGCCTCTGTTCCGCCACCGTCGCGCTTCCAAGATCGGGAGCATCAGGAGAACTCTTCCCGGCACCCTGCCGGAGGGGAGAATCACCACCGGGAGCTTCTCCACCACCATGGACGCTTCCCAGATGAGTCGTGAGTAGTCCACCTTGGACCATGGGTCCATGATCAGTAGCTATGTGATGTTATCCTCCCCTCTTTGTTCTTCATGGTTTAGACCTCGTGAGCTGCCCAACATGATCGAGGCACATATGTAATCTTTATGCTGTTGCTCTGCTGAGTTTGCTGGGATCCAATGGATTATGAGATTATGTTCAGATTGTGTGTGAGTAATATATTTGATTAACCTCTTTTATATTTATGTTCTTGAGTAATTCTTGCATGTTCTCCGTTGCTGTTTATTGCTTTGGCCAAGTAGTAGGTAGTAACTCCAAGACGGAGCGTTATGCTTGATTGTGGGTTCATGCCCCCTGATGACTAGCTTGAGTGACAGACACATGAGTCTAGGGGATGTGCTGTTGCCACAAGGGGGAAAACAACGGTACTTGTACTTGCGGGTGCAAGGATTGTTTACTTTACGCAAAGTTCTTTTAATGCAGTTGTCTGTTGCTTTGAGTTTACACTTTGGGTGGGATTCGCAACTTAATACCAGCGAGATGTTCTGGATAGATATCTCAAGGTGGATGATTAGTAGTAGATGCAGATGGATTTCGGTCTACTTGCCTTGGCGTACCGCCAATGCTTTTGAGCCTCTACCTTTCTTTGCAGCATAGTTAGCATTGGTTTGCGCACATAATCCTGTCAATTGCCCAGCTGTAATTTGTTTACCTCGCTTTGCTGTTTTATCGTCTTTTGGGAGAGAGACATCACTAGTGAACATCACGGGACCCCAGTCCATATTACCACCACTGATCACACCCGCTATTTACTTCCTGTCTTTATTTCCTAGTTGCAGTCATACCTATCACTATTATCTCTTGTGTTTGATCCTTTGTAAACGACAAGGCCGGAGGGATTGACAACCTCTCTGTACTCGTTGGGAGCAAAGTTATTTGTATCTGTGTGCAGGTCCTGTCAACCGCTAAGTTTCTGGCGCCGTTGACACCTTCTTGTCGACCCTCGGAGTCTCACGGGATTCGATCCTTGGTACCTTTGCCAAGGGAAACTTGCTGCTACGCTAAATCTCAAACCTTCCACTTTGGGTAACCAACGAGGGGCGAGAAGCCATCAAGCAAAGTTTCTGGCGCCGTTGCCGGGGACTCCACTCTTCAAGATAGGGGAGTTGCACGCTATCTATTATCTTTGCTTTTTAGTCTTGTTAGTTTACCTTTCAGTTTTTTTACTTTAGTGTCCCTTACCGAAAATCACAAAAATAGTTATCTTGCTTGCTGCTGCTATGGGTTCCACCGAGAACACCAAGTTGTGTGACTTCACTAGTCATAACAACAATGACTTTATCTGCACGCCTATTACTACACCTTCCACTTCAGCAGCCTCTTATGAGATTAAACCCGCTTTACTGAACCTAGTTATGAAAGATCAATTCTCCGATGCTGGAGATGATGCTGCCTTGCACTTAAATAATTTTGTTGAGCTCTGTGATATGCAAAAGTACCAATAAATAGATGGTGATATTGTCAAGCTTAAGCTTTTTCCTTTCTCCTTGAGAGGAGGAGCTAAAATCTGGTTTCAATCCTTGCCTAGGAATAGTATAGATTCTTGGGACAAGTGCAAGGATGCCTTTATTGGGAAGTAATATCCCCTGCTAAAATTATCGAACCCAGGAGTAACATAATGAATTTTAAACAATTGGATAACGAACACATTGCCCAAGCTTGGGAACACATGAAATCTCTTGTCAAGAACTGCCCTACTCATGGTTTGACTACTTGGATGGTTATCCAAACTTTTTATGCAGGCTTGAACTTGACCTCGCGGAACTTGTTTGATTCGGCCGCGGGAGGAACCTTTATGTCAACTACACTTGGTGCTGCCACGAAACTTCTCGATGAGATGATTACCAATTATTCCCAATGGCACACCGAACGCACTCCAACAGGTAGGAAGGTAAACTCTGTCGAGGAGATTTCCTCCCTAAATGAAAAAGTTGACTTGATCATGTCTCTACTTTCCAAGCAATCTTCTATTGATCCTCATGATGTTCCTTTAAATTCTTTGATTGCTCAAGATCAAGTAGATGTGAACTTTATCTCTAGAAACAATTTCAATAACAATGCTTATAGGAGTAATTTTGGTAGCAACCCTAGACCGTTCCCCTCTAATTCCTATGGGAACAACAATGCTTATCCTAGCACCAAGATCTCCACTTCTGAACTAGAGATTATGCTTAAAGACTTCATCACTACCCAAAAAGCCTTCAATAAGAGTTTAGAAGAAAACTAGACAAACTAGATAATCTCTCTTCGAAGGTAGACAATTTAGCCCCTGAGGTAGAGTTGCTTAAAATTAGAACTTCTCCTCTTGAGGAGAGGAAGACCACTCCTATGAATGCTATTCAAGTGCAAATTAATGAAAACATTAGGATGATGGCTAAACTTAAAGAGAGATGGGCTAGAGAAAAGAAGGAAGAAGATAGAATTAAGAGCCTTCCTACCCACCACACTGTTGCTACTATCCAAGTTGTTGAGGATATCCAAACTCTTCGCACCCAATGCACTCCTAGTCCCATTGGACCTATTAATGGTGATGCTATGACCTCAACCGTAGAAGAAGAAACTCCTATAACCATAGAAGTTACCAAACAAGTGAGCCTAAAGGACACCACTACCACTTTACTTGATAGTACTGACCTTGATTTTGATAATTGCACCCTTTCTGAAGTTATTGGTTTTCTTCACAAGATGTCTAGAGATCCCCACACTCGCACAATTAATCTTGCCTTCACGGAGCATATCACTAATGCTCTCATCAAAGCTAGGGAGGAGAAGCTTAGGGTAGAAGCCTCCATACCTAGAAAGCTAGAAGATAGTTGGGATCCTATGATTAAAATTAAGTTGAATAGCTTCTCTTGCTATGCTTTATGTGATGTTGGAGCTAGTACCTCCGTTATGCCCAAAAGAATATATGATATGTTTAAATTGAAATCTTTTGATCCTTGTTCTTTTGGTGTTCGTCTTGTTGATTCTTCCGTAAAGAAACCTTTGGGGAAGATCGACGATGTTGTTATCATTGTAAATGACAATTATGTTCCCGTTGATTTTACTATTATGGATATTGAATGTGAACCTTCATGTCTAATTATTTTGGGACGTCCTTTTCTTCGCACCGTTGGTGCTATCATTGACATGAAAAAGGGGAATATAAAATTCCAATTCCCTCTCAAGAAAGGAATGGAACACTTCCCTAGAAAGAAGATTAAGTTGCCTTTTGAGTCCGTTACACGGGCTAGCTATTCTCTCACTCTTGATAAAACTTGATTTTCTCCTTTTGCATCATGCCTAGCTTAAAGGCATAAAAGAAAGCGCTTTTGGGAGGCAGCCCACAACGAATTAGGTTTTATTTTGCTTTTGTTGTGTCTTGATGTTTGTTACTACAGTAGCATCATCATTGTATCTTTTCTTTTCAGCTTTGTGCCAAATTTAGCCTCCGATTGCAAGAAAGTTCAAAAGTTGTGACGTCCTGTCCAGAAAACAGATTATGTCCTTGGACAGAAAAATTCGTATAAAATCACCAGTTCATCTTTTTTATCTGAATTGTTTTGACAGCGTGCTCTATACAATTGGCTTCGGGCGTCGGTTCTGAGTTTTTTGATTTGAGTTGCATAAGTGCCCCGAAAAAATTATTTAATACCTGCTGGTCTGTTTTTCACAGATTCTGTCCTGTTTTGTCTTTTCTTCGTTTTGCAAACCCTGAGCTTGCTTTTTCTTTGCAAAAACCTTTTGGCAATCTTGAGAAACAGTAGCTCTTCAAGATTATCTTTATTTCCAGTAGGGAAAAGTTATTTTATTGTGGGTACTAACCTCGCTAATCAGATTATGATGAGTTATGTATGAAGGGAGTTTTCAAGTGTGCGAGGGAAGATGATAAAAAAAAGATTCAGGAGGGTCAAACGCTCAAGCTTGGGGATGCCCCCGTGCACCCCCAAGAAATATTCAAGAAGGCTCAAGAGTATAAGCTTGGGGATGCCCCCATGCATCCCCTCCTCCATCAACAATTATCAGTTCGTCTTTCGTTCCACTATAATTATCACTTCGTGTGTTATGTGCTATGCTTGGAGCGTCTTGCTCTTAGTTTCCTTTTTAGTTTTCTTTAGCTTTGCTTGCTGTTCATAACAAGTTAGAACCCAGCTTTCTTTGTGTGGGAGAGAAACACGCTCCACGTCAACCTAGAACACAACATAGGATTTTCATGTTTATCTTTGTTGTGTATGTTCTTTGTCTTTCCATAGCTGCTGTCATGTTTAGCTCTTAGTTTTCATGCTTTTCTTTTTAAAGAGCTTTTGTTTAGTTGGTTGCTGAACTCTCTTGAGTTTTCATGTTTATCTTGTTAAGAGAGTTTTGCCTGTTGCACTGAGTTGTGTGTCTTAACTTAAAGTAGGTAATTGAGGTTGCTATTTAATTTTAGTAGTAACTTGCAATAGTTTTGAGGTATTGCCATGAGTAATGTCTGAACTTTTGGTGTCAAGAGCTTTAGCCTATTAGTGATAGATGTCGTATTTTGGGAAATCCGTGTTTATTTTCGAAAACCTACAAAATAGTTGAGAACTTTAGCTACTAAATGGATCACTAATCTTTGGAGGGATCGAATATTAGAGTACACTCATGTACCATGAGTCGAGGATGCGCAAGGATAACCAAACCCCCATACACTCCTCCTCGGGATACTTGTCTCTTTGTGAACCTCCTAATTAGATTGAGAGTTACCGATAATAAGTGCATGAGTTCTTCGGACTAATGTGAGTATTCGAAAGTTGACACTTCCACCTAGCCATATTTTTCTAGCCTCTTCGGTACCGTGCATTGCCCTTTCTCACCTCGAGAGTTGGCGCATACTTCGCCGGTGCATCCAAATCCTCTGCACGATACGCTCTGTCATCATAAGCCTCATTATATCCTTCCTCAAAATATCCACCATACCTACCTATTAAGGCATTTCCATAGCCTTTCCGAGATACATTGCCATGCAACATCCATATTCTCATGACTTGATCTTCATGTCATGCATGCTTTTTGCTTGATCGATGAGCCGGATGCTAGTTGGGCCTTGCCCTAATCATTGCTACATGACGTGCTAGTATCATTGCATATCCTGCTACACCGGCAGAGGCATACATTTGCATACATCATGATAGTTTCATTTTCTTTATGTTGGGTACTTTTGTAAAGTGTGAAAGATCTTCTATACTTCTTGTAATGAATAGAGTGTTGCCCCTAAAGTGAGCAAAAGATCCCAAAGAGGACAAAATTAAAAGATCCCAAAGAGGACAAATGAGAGTTAAATAGAAAGAGCCATTGAGGCCACAAAAAAAATAAAAAAATAAAAAAAAGAGAAAAAGAAACAAAAAGAGAGAAGGGGGCACACTACTATTTCCTTTTGAGAGATCCACTCGTACTCCATCTTATACCTTGTGCTCCATAGAGATTATCATTCATGCATATAGCTATGTGGGGACCTTCACACTATAGAACTTGGCTTGTATATTCCAATGATGAGCCTCCTCAAAAGAGCTCTAGGTCTTCTTGAGCAAGCAAGTTGGATGCACCCCCACTAGTTCCATTGGAGAGCTTACCTTAGCTCATATGTGCATCCGTTGCATGGCAATCCCTACTCCTCGCATCATATCTATCATTTGGCTTTCTCTCGCCTATGATTGTCCTCATTGATGTGAGCCTTTCACACCTTTTTTGCCTTCCCCCTCTATCATTTTTCTCTCTTTGCCATCCTAAGTGTCAACTTTCTTGCTTATGCTCATCCATTGCATGAGTGCTCAAAATATCAAAAGGGAGTGGATCATTTTGACTTGTACCTAGCTGACGGTCTGGGGATGAGTCAAGATAAGATTCCAAAGAATACCAAGTGTGAAACTTTAGTAGATTAAGTTCTCAACAATACAAAAACTATGTTTTACTCTCTCATATATCCCTATCCCCTTTCTTGCACGCAAACACCATTTGGAGACATTCGAGTCACGGACAACGAGAGCTCTTGCACCTTTATGTTCTTATGTTACTTGTTACAATGCTAATATAGACTCTTGCTTGTTATGACTTGAATTGAATTACATGCCTTGATTGCTTTACTTAAAAGTTCTTATATGGTTGATAGCATGTCACCACAGAAATTATGCTTGTTATCATTTACCTACACGAGGACGAGCAGGAATTAAGCTTGGGGATGTTGATACGTCCAAAACGTATCTATAATTTCTGCTTGTCCATGCCTCTTTTGTGTGATATTGCTATGATATTTATGCACTTCCATACACTTTTGATCATAATTGGACTAACCTATTAACTCAGTGCACCACAATGCCAGGTCCTGTTTTCTGCTGTTTTTCTATTTCAGGTTTCCCCCATATTAAAAGTGCCCTAAAAATTCTGGGAAAAATACAGGAAAAATCAGCGTACAGGAAGCTTCGAGAATCACCAAAGCGGGGCCAGAGGGGAGCCAGGGGTGGCCCAGGCGGCCACCCGGCGCGGCCCCACCCCTGGCCGCACCAAGGGGGCGCTTGGGGCCCCCTCTCCGCCTCTAGTGACCCCCCTTCGCATATATATTCCTCGCGTCCCGAAACCCTCGAGGACGGAACCCTTTTTCGCGATCTCGCTTCTGTTCCGCCACCGCCGCGCTTCCAAGATTGGGAGCATCAGGAGAACTCTTCCCGGCACCCTGCCGGAGGGGAGAATCACCATCAGGAGCTTCTCCACCACCATGGACGCTTCCCGGATGAGTCGTGAGTAGTCCACCTTGGACCATGGGTCCATGATCAGTAGCTATGTGATGTTCTCCTCCCCTCTTTGTTCTTCATGGTTTAGACCTCGTGAGCTGCCCTACATGATCGAGGCACATATGTAATCTTTATGCTATTGCTCTGCTAAGTTTGCTGGGATCCGATGGATTATGAGATTATGTTCAGATTCTGTGTGAGTAATATATTTGATTCACCTCTTTTATATTTATGTTCTTGAGTAATTCTTGCATGTTCTCCGTTGCTGTTTATTGCTTTGGCCAAGTAGTAGGTAGTAACTCCAAGAGGGAGCGTTATGCTTGATTGTGGATTCATGCCCCCTAATGACTAGCTCGAGTGACAGAAACATGAGTCTAGGGGATGTGCTGTTGCCACAAGGGGGAAAACAACGGTGCTTGTACTTGCGGGTGCAAGGATTGTTTACTTTACGCAAAGTTCTTTTAATGCAGTTGTCTGTTGCTTTGAGTTTACACTTTGGGTGGGATTCGCAACTTAATACCAGCGAGATGTTCTGGATAGATATCTCAAGGTGGATGATTAGTAGTAGATGCAGATGGATTTCGGTCTACTTGCCTTGGCGTACCGCCCATGCTTTTGAGCCTCTACCTTTCTTTGCAGCATAGTTTGCATTGGTTTGCGCACAGAATCCTGTCAATTGCCCAACTGTAATTTGTTTACCTCGCTTTGCTGTTTTATCGTCTTTTGGGAGAGAGACATCACTAGT
Organism: Secale cereale; assembly: GCA_902687465.1. NCBI lineage: Eukaryota > Viridiplantae > Streptophyta > Magnoliopsida > Poales > Poaceae > Secale > Secale cereale. The sequence goes on along the minus strand of LR738713.1, from coordinate 223,084,646 downwards.
GAACATCACGGGACCCCAGTCCATATTACCACCACTGATCACACCCGCTATTTACTTCCTGTCTTTATTTCCTAGTTGCAGTCATACCTATCACTATTATCTCTTGTGTTTGATCCTTTGTAAACGACAAGGCCGGAGGGATTGACAACCTCTTTGTACTCGTTGGGAGCAAAGTTATTTGTATCTGTGTGCAGGTCCTGTCAACCGCTAAGTTTCTGGCGCCGTTGACACCTTCTTGTCGACCCTCGGAGTCTCACGGGATTCGATCCTTGGTACCTTTGCCAAGGGAAACTTGCTGCTACGCTACATCTCAAACCTTCCACTCGGGGTAACCAACGAGGGGCGAGAAGCCATCAGGCCCTCAGACGGGGCTCCCACCCATGCCCTAGTGGTAGTCCTTAGCTCCGCGCTGGGAAGAAGACGTAGTGTAGGGGTCGGACGCAACCTTTTTCCTCTTTTTGGCTTTGTGTTTGGCTGTCTGCCTTTTCTACTTCCTTGGCTATCAGCCCTTCCTCTACCCCGTGCTATGAAGTTCTCGTGTTTCTCGCACTTCTTGCATTTGGTTGAAAGTCTTGTTTGGGATCTTTCTCGCCGGTTTTAAGTTCAGTTTGTTGAGCAGGGCTGCGCCACCCACTTTTCTTCGCGCGCCTCGCGCGTGGGGGCTGGGGCACGGTCGGTCAGCATCCTTCGTCTGCCATGCCCCATGATCTCACCTGGCCAAGCCTGTTAAGGCTCTAGCGTCAGGCTTCTCAATCCGCACAACCTATCTTACCGAGTCGGCTCAGGCTTTGGTGCTCTAACCCGCGCTCGGCGCTCTCAACAGCTCTAGATTCGGCCATCCTCACGACCCGATGGGGCTCATGACGCCAAAGAGTGAGGAGGACTCCGCCTTAAGACGTTGCGATGCATAAAAGCTAAGTAATCTCACCAGGACAACAAAAAACACAATAGCAAGTTCTCGCTTTATACATATATCACAGTCCATTACACGCCTTCTCGAGGCAACTTGAAATTTTGACACAGAAAGGACATGAAGGAAAAAGAGGAGAAGAAGCAGAGGCTGATCCCGCTCGGTCAGAGTCTCCCAGTTCCTCCGGCTTCACCGAGCCACAGCGGCGCGGCAACCCCCTCCCCTCGCCAGGACGAGCTCGGCGACGTGGTGGCTCGTCGCGGCCGCCACTGCTGGAGGAGCTGCTACTGCCACAGAGGGGGGACCTGCGGTGCCCCCCAGGAGTGAGATCGTCTTCGGAGGAGGACCTGCTCCTCTGGATGCTATCCCCTTCGTCCTCTTCGTCATTGGCCTTGGGACAGCACCCAAGGCGCCTCCTTCCTCCGAGAAGACCCTGACAAACAGTGTGGAGGCGCCATCATACCTGAAGTGGAGCGCACACCTCCCCTACAGCCGGCGCGCGCGAGAAAACGATTGCCAGCCGCGCTCCAGGAACACAACACCCGAGGGAGCCACATCAACCTCCACCCATGACGCACCAGTTCAGCAACCGTCAGCCTGCAGCCAGACACCGCCGGGGCCTCCGGCTGGTAACACGTCGCCGAACGAGCGGGGAAGCCGGAGCCACGAGCCACCAGGCTTCTTTGCCCACACCACGAACTCCGATGACACGTCGAAGGAGTGGAGCTGCGGGTGCGGAGGATGCACGACCGCCATGCGCCGTCTCGCGCCTCCTCTCCCACCACGGCCGCGACCACCTTCACCACGGGAGGACGTACTGCGCCTCTCACCAACGGCCGCGGCAGAACCCGGAAGGCCACACCCGCTTCCCCGAGGAGTCGCTACGGGCGCAGCGGCATGCTTGCGGGGACGCCCGCGGCCCCTCTTCGGCGGCAGCGGGGCCAGATCTTTCGGGGCCTTCCCCTTCTCTGCGGCGGACGGCTTCCTCGGCGACGCCATGGAGATCTCGCAGCAAGAGGAAGAGCGAGGAACAAGAAAGGAGGAAGACGGAGCTGGCTTGAAAACGGCTCGGGGGCTCCCCCCTAGTCTGATTTATAGGGTGGAGGAGCCCAACCGCCAGTGACTAGCGTCACAACCATAACGTCCCCGTCGTCTGCACCGAGGACTTGTCAAGTCACACGATAACCAAGACTACGTGGGGAGCGGAGTCGCCACGTCTCATCCAACCGTCACGTGCCGGCCTGGCCCGCAGCCTCTTAGGGCCCGCGGCGCTTCGTGCTCGACTAGGGCTTCGCCCCAAAGCCAACTCCACGCATGCCTTGGGCCCGGGGGCTACTGTCGGCGTCCTGGGAACTAGGGTACCTAGACTTGCCTGTCTATGGGCCGCGACTCGCTCCTACCACGGCCTGGTACGGCCCAGCTGATCGACCAGCTGCCCAAGACCCTCGCGAGGGGGCTAAGCATCGCAAGGAGAATAATGTCAAGACCCCCTCAAGAGCAGCCTCGGCAAGGTGCTTCGGAGGGGCGGAGAATCCAAGGCCAAGCCTGCCTCAGAAGGAGGCAGCGAGGTAAGCAGTGAGGCACCGGGCCAGCGGGTGCCAGGGTCTGCCAACGGCGCAACGTTTCGGTGCAAAGGAGACAGCGCAGCCGCAGGTTCCCGAGGAGCGGGACAAAGGTTTCCCCATTGGTGCAACAAGACCGAAGACCGCAAGGACGACAGGGAGGATGTCATCACGGAGCCCACCACCGCGTCACCACCTGGTCCTTTGGCAGGCGAAGACTGCTTTTGTCAGGGTAGGAACATCCTTGTGTTCTCGCTCGAAATGGCCGTTGTGGGATCCCTTCCCGCCTAAACATTTAGGGGGAAGAGGACCCTGGCCGCCTATATAAGTAGCTAGGATCCCCACTATGATGGAGGAGGGAGAGGAGCAGATCCATAAACTCCGCCACCACGCAAAGGTGCAAAAACACTTGCCTCCTGACCCTCCCGAGTTCACCTCCTGAGCTCAGGAATCACTGTACTAGGTCATATTCTAGCCCTCCTGAGGCCAACCCACCAAAGCAGGAAGTAGGGTTTTACACCACAAGGTGGCCTGAACCTCGGTAAACTCTTGCGTGTTTAACTTGTTGTTTGCTTGAATCTCTTCACTAGGCGAGGGCGAGACGCTAGGTAGACGTGAGTGGGAGAGATCTTCGTTCACTCGCCCCTATGTTCGAACATCTTGGGTTTTGCAGAGCCCAAAATCCGACAAGCGTCTTGTTTGACATGAGTGTTTGATTTTTAGTTTGTCACAATCATCCTTTCTGTACACACATTTTGAGAGGGACACACTTCAATCTCGATTTATTAGAATACTCTATGTGCTTCACTTATATCTTTTGGGCTAGGCAATTTTGCTCTAGTGCTTCACTTGTATCTTTTTAGAGCATGGCGGTGGTTTTATTTTATAGAAATTGTTCAACTCTCTTGCTTCACTTATATTATTTTGAGAGTCTCTAAAACAGAATGGTAATTAGCTTGGGTTATGAATTTTTTCCTAATATCATGGACTTCCAAAGGAGGTATAATAAAAATTTCCATATGATAAGTGTGATCGTTTTGAGATATGAGGATGGTAATATTAGAATCATGCTAGTAGTAAATTGTAGGATAGAGAAAATAATTGTGTTAAGGTTCGTGATTCCCATAGCATTCACATATGGTCTCCAAAAAGTGTAATCGAAATGAAATTCGTGTGTCTTGATTGTTCACCTTTGTGTGAAGGGGCGCGCGATGGCTAACTCCTACCAACCTCCCCCCTAGGGCATGCGTAGTAGTACTTAGCTTCGAGGGCTAATAAATCTTCTGCAATAAGTATGTGAGTTCTTTATGACTAATGTTGAGTCCATGTATTATACACACTGTCACCCTTCCACCTTGCTAGCCACTCTAGTGCATAAAACCCTCCTTATACCTTTCCTCAAAACAGTCACCATACCTACCTATTATGGCATTTCCATAGCCATTCTGAGATATATTGCCATGTAACTCCACTATTCCGTTTTATATGACACGCATCTTCATTGTCATATTGCTTTGCATGCTCATGTAGTTGACATAGTATTTGTGGCGTGGCCACCGCTCATAATTTTTATACATGTCACTCTTGATCATTGCACATCCCGGTACACCGCTAGAGGCATTCATATAGAGTCATATATTTGTTCTAGTATCGAGTTGTAACATCTAGTTGTAAGTAAATAAAAGTGTGATGATCATCATTATTAGAACATTGTCCCATGTGAGGTTATCGAAAATAAAAGAGGCCAATGAAGCCCAAATAAACAAAAGAGGCCAAAGAAGCCCACAAAAAAGAGAGTCCAAAGAGCCCAAAATAAGAAATGAGAGAAAAAGAGAGAAGGGAGAATGTTACTATCTTTTTCCACACTTGTGCTTCAGAGTAGCACCATGTTCTTCATGATAGAGAGTCTCCTATGTTGACACTTTCATATACTGGTAATATTCGTTATAGAACTCAGCTTGTATATTCCAACGACGGGCTTCCTCAAATGCCTTAGGTCTTAATGAGCAAGCAAGTTAATGCACACCCTCTAGTTTTCCTTTGAGCTTTCATACACTTATAGATCTAGTGCATCCATTACATGACAATACCTACCCACTCACATTGATATCAATTGATGGACATCTCCATAGTCCATTGATTTGCCGAGTTGATGTGAGACTTTCTCCCCACTTTTGTCTATTACCACCTTCTATTCCATCCATAGTGCTATATCCATGGCTCACGCTCATATTTTGCGTGCAAAAATTGAAAAGGCTGAAGCGCGCTCAAAAGTATGATCTAATTGCTTGGCTGACATCGGGGTGGGCATGATCACCTTGTGTTGAGAAGAGGGTGCATAGTAAGACTATATGATTTTGCAGGGATAACTTTCTTTAGCCATGTTATTTTTGAAGCTTAATGATTTACTATCTAGTATGCTTGAAATATTATTGTTCTCATGTTAACGAAAACTATTGCTTAAAACATACGGATCTGAACTCTCATGCCACATTAAAGAAGAATTGCAATGATAAATATGTTAGGTAGCATTCCACATCAAAAATTCTGTTTTTATCATTTACCTACTCGAGGACAAGCAGGAATTAAGCTTGGGGATGCTTGATACGTCTCCAACGTATCTATAATTTTTGATTGTTCCATGCTATTATATTATCAGTTTTGGATGTTTTATATGCATTAATATGCTATTTTATACTATTTTTGGGACTAACCTATTAACCTAGAGCCCAGTTCCAGTTTCTGTTTTTTCCTTGTTTTTGAGTTTCACGGAAAAGTAATATCAAACGGAGTCCAAACTGAAGGAAACTTTATGAGGATTTTTCTTGGACCAGAAGACATCCAAAGGACTTGGAGTACACGCCAGGGGAGCCTCGAGGCGGCCACAAGGGTGGAGGGCGCGCCCTGGGGGTAGGGCGTGCCCCCTACCTTGTGGCCGACTCGAGCTTCCCCTAATGTTATTCTTCCTCCTATATATTTTCAAATATACCAGAAACATCAGAACATCCATCGAAACCACTTTTCCGCAGCCGTAAACTTCTGTTTCTGTGAGATCCCATCTGGAGGCCTTTTCCGGTACTCTTCCGGAGGGGGATTTGACCACGGAGGGCATCTACATCAACCTCATTGCCCTTCTGATGAAGTGTGACTAGTTTACCACGGACCTACGGGTCCATAGCTAGTAGCTAGATGGATTCTTCTCTCTCTTTTATCCTCAATACCATGTTCTCCTTGTTGTTCTTAGAGTTCTATTCGATGTAATCTTCTTTTGCAGTGTGTTTGCCAGCATCTGATGAATTGTGGATTTATGATCAGATTATCTATGAAAATTATTTGAGTCTCTTCTGAATTCTTATATGCATGATTTTATATCTTCGTAATTCTCTTTGAACTAGGCATTTGGTTTGGCCAACTAGATTAGTTTTTCTTGCAAT
>LR738713.1:223066758-223078730 GCA_902687465.1 Secale cereale | reverse complement strand
GATCCCATCTGGAGGCCTTTTCCGGTACTCTTCCGGAGGGGGATTTGACCACGGAGGGCATCTACATCAACCTCATTGCCCTTCTGATGAAGTGTGACTAGTTTACCACGGACCTACGGGTCCATAGCTAGTAGCTAGATGGATTCTTCTCTCTCTTTTATCCTCAATACCATGTTCTCCTTGTTGTTCTTGGAGTTCTATTCGATGTAATCTTCTTTTGCAGTGTGTTTGCCAGCATCTGATGAATTGTGGATTTATGATCAGATTATCTATGAAAATTATTTGAGTCTCTTCTGAATTCTTATATGCATGATTTTATATCTTCGTAATTCTCTTTGAACTAGGCATTTGGTTTGGCCAACTAGATTAGTTTTTCTTGCAATGGGAGAAGTGATTTTCTTTGGGTTCAATCTTGCGGTGCTCAATCCCAGTGAAAGTAGGGGATATAACACATATTGTATTGTTGCCATCGAGGATAAGAAGATAGGGTTTTCATCATATTGTTTGAGTTAATTCCACTACATCATGTCATCTTACTTAATATGTTATGTTATATTATTTTTGGGACTAACCTATTAACCTAGAGCCCAGTGCTAGTTTATGTTTTTTCCTTGTTTTTGAGTTTTGCGGAAAAGTAATATCAAACGGAGTGCAAACTAAAGGAAACTTTATGAGGATTTTTCTTGGACTAGAAGACATCCAAAGGACTCGGAGTACACACCAGGGGAGCCTCGAGGCGGCCACAAGGGTGGAGGGCGTGCCCTGGGGGGTAGGGCGCGCCCCCTACCTTGTGGTCGCCTCGAGCTTCCCCTGACGTTATTCTTCCGCCTATATATTCTCAAATATTCCAGAAACATCAAAACATCCATCGAAACCAGTTTTCCGTAGCCGTAAACGTCTGTTTGTGCGAGATCCCATCTGGAGGCCGTTTCCGATACTCTTCCGGAGGGGGATTTGACCATGGAGGGCATCTACATCAACCTCATTGCCCTTCCGACGAAGTGTGAGTAGTTTACCACAGACCTATGGGTCCACAGCTAGTAGCTAGATGGATTCTTCTCTCTCTTTTATCCTCAATACCATGTTCTCCTCGTTGTTCTTGGAGATCTATTCGATGTAATCTTCTTTTGCGGTGTGTTTGCCAACATCTGATGAATTGTGGATTTATGACCAGATTGTCTATGAATATTATTTGAGTCTCTTATGAATTCTTATATGCATGATTTTATATCTTAGTAATTCTCTTCGAACTAGCGGTTTGGTTTGGCCTAGTAGATTGGTTTTTCTTACAATGGGAGAAGTGCTTTGCTTTGGGTTTAATCTTGCGGTGCTCAATCCAAGTGACAGTAGGGGATATAACACATATTGTATTATTGCCATCGAGGATAACAAGATGGGGTTTTCATCATATTGTTTGAGTTAATTCCACTACATCATGTCATCTTACTTAATGTGTTACTCTGTTCTTATGAACTTAATACTCTAGATGCAGAATTATTTTGGTCGATATAGTAGATGCAGGAAGGAGTCGGTCTACTTGACACGGGCGTGGTGCCTATATTCATGATCATTGCCTTAGATATCGTCATAACTTTGCGCTTTTCTATCAATTGATTGGAAGTAATTTGTTTACCCACCATAATATTTGCTATCATTAGAGAAGCCTCTGGTGAAACCTATGGCCCCAGGGCTATTTTACATCTTATAAGTTTCTGATCTACTATTTTTCAATCTTTTACTTTCCAACTATAAACCAAAAACCCAAAAATATTTACTTTGCAAGTTATTTATCTCCATTAGATCTCACTTTTGCAAATAACCGTGAATGGATTGACAACCCCTTTATTGCGTTGAGTGCATGTTGTTTGATTGTTTGTGCAGGTATTTGGCAATTTGTCCGTAGTCTCCTACTAGATTGATACCTTGGTTCTCAAACTGAGGGAAATACTTACTCTACTTTTGGCATCACCCTTTCCTCTTCAAGGAAAAACCAATGCAAGCTCAAGAGGTAGCACGCTACTGGCCGCCGAGCTTGAGAGGCTGACGACAAAAGGGTCGAGCGCTCCCACCTGCCCGCTTCCTGCGCAAAGCGATCCGAATGATCCCAACCGGCGCTAGAGGCGGATGAAGCTAAGTTCAAATTTCGAACCACGCCGCCCTCCTCTGATCCTTCCTCTCGCGAAAGGAGCCACCGATATGGGCAACCCTCTAACTACCATAGCAGAATTTCCTGGTCAACCATGACCCCGCCTGGGACTGGTGTCGAGAAGCCATCGGCCTGTTCAAACTCTGGAAGCCTCTCGTACCGAAGCACGTTGTCCACCCTAGTCAAAAGCAGATTGCTGGCAATGATTTTGCCCGCAGGCCCAACCATGTCGGCCGGCCCACCCACATGAGCCGGCCTCGGCACCTGCATATGCCTCTCATCCACGACGGCCATGGCCGCTGGTGTCGCTGGCAGGGAAGCCCCCATCTTGACCTGCGCCTCCGAATCACCCAACGCCCTACCGTCGTCCGCCTGCTGGACCGGCCGGACAGGGACTGCCACTTCCGCCTTGCCACCCACACTGACCGGCAGCACCTTGCAGTCCACCGCCGCGGTCTGCCCTGTGACCAGCCCCTCGGCACTGGCGTCCTCAAAGCCATCCGCCATCACATTAGTCACCAGACCAAGCCGCGTCGTCGAGGACGTAACCGTCGTGGGCAAGTCCACAGCCACCCAACGTTGACCGTATGCATCGCCGCGTCAAGTAGGCTGTCGCTGCCGACCCCCTTCTCCATCACGCGAACCCCCTGAGTAAGTGAAGAGATGGCGTGCATTGTGCGCACCGCCCGGACCATCCGGGTCCGCCGTAGGCAGGTCGAAGCCTCCATCATCTCCATCGTAGGCGGAGGAAGGGCCACACCACTCCATCATGTTCTCCGTGGTGACCAGGTGCAGCTTGGCCGAATACTCAAACCTAGCTTTCTCCATCAGCACGAGTGCATCTACTGGCAGGACTAGACCATCCGCGAGCTCAACCTTCATCGCCTCGTCGGGCTCCTCCACCAGGATGATCTTCTCCGTGGGCAGTAGGGAGGGATTATCAGTCCAAGCGTACGCCTCGAAGCTGCACAAGTTTGCTCTACTTGCCGTCAACGTACCGAAGCGCTTCACCCACGCCACCGAGCCGAGCACAATCTGAGTTGTGCCACGGCTCCAGGCGTGCGGCGGCATCCCCTCCATGTCGACCCGAATGCGGTAATGAAACTTCCGCCCAGTAGCTTGCAGCTGTCGGTTCTAGGGGAGAACCTCAGGGAGAAACCCCTCCCATGCACCTCCCCTTGTTAGCCACCGCATCGCGTGCCGACGGAAGTCGAAGACGAGCAAGAAATCTACCGGCCAAAATCTATGCACAGTGAACGTGTCCACCGCCACCGGGACGGCCACCTCCACGCCATAGAAACCACGCTCGGGGTGATCCGCGACCTACCACCCATTGCGGCGGCGAACAGACTCCAGCGCAGCACCTCCTCAGCAGCCGCCACTTCGGCCGTGCGAGGAACCACACAACGTTCTAGCCCCATCCTCAAGACGGAGAGCCCGGCCGGACCCGCCTGCACGACTTGCCTAGCTCCGGCGGCAGCTCTGAGGGCACCCTACCGGCCTGAGGCACAACAGGGCCCAGGCGAGCCGCCTCCATAGTGTTGCTCTGCAGTGGCCACCCAACCCCGCCCGTAGAGCCACCACACTCTGAGGAAGCCCTGCCAGCTGCGTGGGCCGCAGTTCCCAGGCGAGCATGCACCGGCGTGGCACACTACAGTTGAGGGGTGACGCACAAGGGGAAGAAAGTGCATGCGGGAAGGGAGGGGGCGACCCGTCGCGGGGGCCAATACACTTGCGGATCGGTCGAGCTGATGCAGCCGGAGGCAAACAAGAGAAAGGGAGGCGGCACTCCCGGGCTATGTGGCCGGGCAGACGGTAGCGAAGGCAAACCCGCTCGTTGGTGAACATGTCGGTGACGTGCTCTTCGCTAAGACAGTGGATGCAGAGCCCCGCCAGATCCGGAGGAAGGTCGGGGCAGATGATCATGGAGTGGAGGGGTGGAGGCACCGGATGGCGGCGCGGCCGGCGCCACTTGCGGCCCACGGTCTTCCAGCCACCGCGAGAAGCCAGAAGGGGATCCGGCTCCCGGACGATGATGGAGGCCAAGCGCGGGGCCCGGGACGGCATGGGACTCGAGGAGCAGGAGGATAGGGCGGAGGGCACAGGGGGGCGACGCGAGGCACCCGGGCGGGTGGGGGGAGCGGCGGGGCGTGGAGGGACCAGACAGCGGCGAGCAGCTCCTCAACACCTCGCAGTAGGAGCACGAGTGGGCAATACCTTCGTCCTCTGATGAGGACACATCCCCCCAACGCAGAGGGATTGCCATGGCCCAAGACGAGGTGATTCTTGATTTGGCACGGTGTTGATGTACCACGAGCTTTGTTATTATAGTTGGACCTTATGGTATTCTTCCCTCTCTACCTTGTGATGAATTGAGTCTGTTCCTCTGAGGTTTTGTTATGACATATTGAATCTTTGGATGTGAGAGCACTTGATGTATGTCTTGCGATGGAATATTCGTGGTGAAAATGGGATGTTTTATTGATCCACTTGATGTATGTTTTGGTTATCAACTTGCAGATTCCCATGGTGACATTGGAATAATCTAAGCATATGGGTTGATACGTGTTTTCATATTCCTTTCTCCGATATAAATCTTGGGGGTACTCTGGAAGTTCTTTGTGTTGGATTGAATATTATGAATCTGCGATTGTGTGATGCATATCATATAATTGACACATAGATACTTGTGGTGTCATTGGAGTATCTAGGTGACATTAGGGTTGATTGATGTGTGTCATGTGGTGTTATTTTAGTACGAACTCTAGGGCTGCTTGTGAAACTTATAGGAATAGCCCAATAGATGAATCAGAAAGAATAACTTTGAGGTGGTTTTGTACCCTACAAGAAATTCAATCTTATGTTCTCCATGCTAGGAACTTTGGAGTGATTCTTTGTTGCATGATGAGGGATTGTTATATGATCCAATTATATTATCATTGTTGAGAGAACTTTCACTAGTCAAAGTATGAACCCTAAGCCTTGTGTTCAAGCATTGCAATACCTTTTGTGCTCTGTTTTACTACTAGTTACCTTGCTTTTTTATATTTTCAGATTAACAAAACCTATATCTACTATCCATATTACACTTGTATCATCATCTCTTTATCGAACTAGTGCACCTATACAATTTACCATTGTATTTGTTGTGTTGGGGGACACAAGAGACTTTTTATTATTTGGTCCACGATTGTTTGAGAGAGACCATCTTCATCCTATGCCTTCCACAAATTGATAAACCTTAGGTCATCCACTTGAGGGAAATTTTCTATTGTCCTACAAAACTCTGCGCTTGGAGGCCCAACACGAGTCTACAAGAAGAAGTTTGCGTAGTAGACATCAAGCTCTTTTCTAGCTCCGTTGCGAAGGAGGTGAGTGCTTGAAGGTATATCTTTAGATCTTGCAGTTGAATCTTTTAATTTCTTGTTCTATCACTAGTTTGGTTTATAAAACAAAACTACAAAAAATGGAATTGAGGTTGCCTCATATAATTCATCTTTATAATGTCTTCCGTGAAAACGAAGGAAAGGTAAATTGTGCCCAATTGTTAGAAGAAGAAGTCAATCATTTGTTTGGCACCAAATATTTGAATGATGAGCAGGATTGCAATGTTTTTAGTATGAATTCTTTGAATATCCATGATGCTAATGATATGCAAAGCCATAAGCTTGGGGATGCTATGTTTTATGACGATAATATTTGTAGTCCGCCAAGTTTTGAGGTGGAAAATTGTTATGATGAAAGCACGCCTCCTATTTATGATGATTAGTGTGATGACACCTATGTTATAAATAATAATAATAATAACCATGAAACTTGTCATCGTGATTTTAATCAAGTATCACATGGTGGTTATTTTGTTGAATTTGGTCCTCCCACTACTATGAATGAGAAGAATTTTGCCTATGTGGAGAGTAGAAAAATGTCTATGCTTATGCATCATGAAACGAGTGCTTAATGTGATAGATATATTGTTGACTTTATTATTCATGATGGTACTGAAAAATATTATGAGAGAGGAACATATGCTTGTAGGTATTGCAATGATATCAAGTTTTCTCTCTATGTGTTGAAATTTTTGAAGTCATGCTTGGTTTGCCTTCCTATGCTAGTTGATTCTTGTTCCCATAATTTTTTTGCTCACAAAATCCCTATGCACAGGAAGTATGTTAGGCTGAATTGTGCTAGTCATATGCTACATGATGCTCTCTTTTATGTTTCAATTCTTATCTTTACGTGAGCATCATTAAAATCATAATGCCAAGCTAAAAAGGCATTAAAGAAAAGCGCTTGTTGGGTGACAACCCAATGCTTAAGCTACTACAATAATCATGTTTTATAGCCTTTGTTTCAATAAAGTGCCAAGTAAAGCGTTTGGGATAGTGTGGATGATAGTTGACTTGATTCTATGGAAAAATAGAATTTTTTGCGTCCAGTGCAAGAAATTCTATAAATCACTGGAACATAATAATTATCTGATATTCTAACACATGATTGATACATAAATTGCCTACTTTGTCCTAATGTTTCAGAATTTTTAGAGTTGCAGAAGAATGGTGGTTGTCTAGATCATTACATGATGTTCTGTTTTTGACAGATTCTGTTTCCAATGCATAGTTTGCTTGTTTTAGTGTTTCAATAGCATATATTAAGTGACATAATTGTGGAAAAGAAAAGTATAGTAGGAATTGTGTGATAAGAATTATGGATCTTGTCTTTGACAGTACCCAAGTGAATGATTTGCTTTATTATACTAATGCACCTCACAAAGTTCTGTTAAGATTTGTGTGATTGAAGTTTTCATGTTTTGGGTGAGATATCGATATGAGGAGAATAAGGAGTGCCAAGACCCCTGATCTTGGGGATGCCCAAGGCACCCCAAGGTAATATTAAAGGAAGACCCAAGCAACTAAGCTTGGAGATGCCCTAGAAGGCATCCCCTCTTTCGTCTTCAACATTATCGGTAACCTAACTTGGAGCTATATTTTATTCATCACATGATATGTCTTTTTCTTGGAGCCTCATTTTATTTTGTTTACATTTGCTTGATTTTATTTATAATAAGGTTTTTTATCTTTTATTTCAATAAAATTGTCAAGTCTAGCCTTTACCAAGCTTATTTTACAAGTCTTTATGTTGTTGTTTGAAAAAATAAAGTTTTCTTTAATTATCTGAATTCTTATGGAAAGTCAGAACGTGATAAAATCTTGAAATTTTTACACAGTGAACATGAATAAGTTCCTTGTAACTTGGTTATTTTTCAGAATTCCTTGAGCTAGGGAAGGATGGGTAAAATTGCATTCTGCACAGACTATCCTGTTTAGACAGATTGTTGTTATGTTTGCATTCTTTGCATATGTTTGTACGTTTAATGATTATATTTGAATATAGAAGTATTAAATATGCAGAGGTATTTAGTATGCAATGTCAAATTATAATTTTAGTGATTTTCTACAGTAGAGAAACATAATGTTTTGCATGGATTTATACTAACTTCTCTCATGAGTTCTTGTTGAGTTATGTGTGGATGAATTTTTTTAGATTTCGGGAAACCGTGACATAAGAGGAATTAAGGAGACACAAGAGCTCAATCTTGGGTATGACTTGGGCATCCCTACTTAATATTTAAAGAAGTCTCAAACATCTAAGCTTCGTGATGCCCTGGTTGGCATCCCACCTTTCTTCATCAACAATTATCGGTTAGTATCGGTTGAGCCTAAGTTTTTGCTTCTTCACATATTGTGTTCTATCCTTGAAATGACATTTTATTTTGTTTTCTTGATTTTTTAACCAATATCCCAAGATCTTCAACTTTTAAATGAGAGAGAGAGTCTTCACATAGCTACATAATTCTTCAACTAGTCATTGATCTTCGCTTATATCTTTTGGAGTAGTTTGTCAATTACTCTCGTGCTTCACTTATATATTTTTGAGAGTCTTATAAATAGTAATGGAAAAATGCTAGTTTTTGCTTCCTTGCATATGCTAGTTTTTGCTTGCCTTGATATTTTGTTTCCTTATCAACTGCATATGCATCGGAAGTATATTAGACTTAGAGTGGTTGTCACGTGTTTTATGATGCTCTCTTTGTGCTTCAATTATTGTCTTTCACGTGAGCATCATTAAAATTAGCAATGCCTAGCTAAAAGGCTTTAAGGAAAAGCGCTTGTTGGGAGACACCCAATATTTTTATTTTCTATTTTAAAAATAAATACACATTATTAATTCTGTAGTGATTGTGTTTTTGGCATTTTAATTAGTGTTTGTGCCAAGAAAAGCCTTTGGGATTGATTTGGGTGAGAGTAGATTTGATTCGGTGCATCACAACAAATTTTCATGTCCAGTAGCAGAATTGTTTTCAATTTTTGGAGCATCAAAAAATGCTTAATTATTTATAGGGAATTGATATACAAAATTTTCCCACATGGTCCTATTTTTCAAGAAATTTTAGATTTATAGAAGTATGACTAAAAAATACGTCTTTACAGATTATTTTATTTTCGACAGATTCTTTTTTCATTGCATTATGTTCTTATTTTGATGAATCTATGGTTTGTATCGAGGGCCACGAGCCATAGTATAGTTAGAATAGAGTAGCTATAATGTAATAACAAATTATGAATGGTTTTGCAACAGTACTTATAGTAAATATGATTATTATTATCATAACGGAACTCGTGAGGTTTTGTTAAGTTTTGTATGGTTGAAGTTTTCAAGTTTGGGGTGAGATCACAATGGATGAAGGAATACATAGTGAAAAGAGCTTAAGCTTGTGTATTCCCCATTGCATCCCAATATAATATTCAAAGAGTACCAAGCAACTAAATTTGGGGACGCCCCCAGAAGGCATCCCCTCTTTCTTCCAACGACCATCGGTAATTTTACTTGGAGCTTTATTTGTATTCGTAACATATCATGAGTTTTTGTAGGGGAATCTTGTATTATATGTGTCTTTGCTTGTTTTGATTTTTAGTTTTTCACAATCACCCTTGCTGGACACACCTATTCGAGAGAGCCAAAATCATGCTATGATTTATTAGAATCGCTCTGTATGCTTCACTTAAATATTTTAGAGCCATGGAATTTTCTTGTACTTCCCTTATATATTTTATATATGTTTGATCACAGTGGTGCTATTATTTTGAATAAATATGTTCTCATGCTTAACTTAGATTATTTTTTAGAGTTGGTAGAATTTTTGAAGAAATTATCTCATGCTTCACTTATATTATTTTGTGAGTTGAAACTTTGAAGAAATATGTGCTCTCATTCTTCAGTTAAATTTATTTGAGAGCTTGTTATTAGCAATGGAAATTTTCTTTAAAGGAATTTGGTACCAAAGTGATAGATATCCAGGAAGGATATAATAAAAACTTTCATGACGAGCATTAGATATTAAACTTGATTCCTGGCAATAGTTTTGCGATGTGATGATAGTAATATGTGAGTTGTGTTGGTGAGTAATTATGCTTTAGTAAGAATATTGGTGTTAAGGGTTGTGATTCCCCATACATGCACATTAACTCAACAGTTATGCAATGAAGTTACATCCTACTTGTGTTGCATTATTCAGTGTTAGTTATGTTTAATATTTGTTTGTGATAGTTTTTGTTCCTTGGTTGGTCGCTTCTCAATCTATTTGCTAACCTTCACTTGTACTAAGTGGGAATGCTTCTTGTGCAGAACTCCTTAAACCCAAGTTGTGCCAAATGAGTCCACCGCACTTACCCATATGCGGTATTTTCATGTCTTTCCAAGTAAATTTGCATCTGCCAACTCTAACTTTCAAAATAAGCTTATCTTTTGTGTGCACATACCGCTCATGAAGCGACGAGGGGTGGCCGATATTTTCCATGTGGAGTAGGTTATTCTAAATATAAGTGTTTATTCACTTGTTATTGCACGAGAGTGTGGCGGCAATAGGGATGCCGAGTCCAGAAATGCAAAAAAATTACTATAATAAGTTCCTTTGGTATGTGTTGGTCTGGAAGGCACCTGTGGATATGGCTAGCCATGGATTGCAAAAGAATGGTGGAAAAGGAAATAAACTTTATTTTTATGTTCGGGAACCGCCAATGATTTATTTAGCACGGAAGATATTGGGAACTCTTAGTGGTTTTCATTGACAGGAAAAGCATGCCACCCAAAATTATTATTTTCTCTCAACTTAAGCTTTGGGGTCTCGCACCTAAAAAAATCTTTGCTTCCCTCTGCAAAGGGCCTATCAATTTATGTTTACGCAATTTTTATTTTTGTTGAGTCTCCATCTTTTCTTATAAAGCACCAACTACGGAGCACTATTATCATACTTGAGCATTGGATGTATTTAATATTTGGATGTGTTTCATGAATGGATCAATGACCGAGCATAAAGGGATGGGGATAACTTTCTTTAGTGTTTATATTTTGAAAGATGTGGTTGCTTGTTGATATGATTGAGTATTGAATTCTCCATGTCAGTTAATAGGCTATTGCTTTGAATCATCTAGAGATCCATATGTCCATGCTACAAAGAAAACAATATATGATGAACATTTCAGGCAACATTCCACATCAATAAAATTATTTTTAGCATTTACCTACTCAAGGACGAGTAGGAATTAAGCTTGGGGATGCTGATACGTCTCCAGCGCATCTATAATTTTTTATTGATCCACGCTGTTAAATTATTATTCTTGGTTGTTTTATAATCATTTTGTAGTAACTTTATATCAGTTTTTGGGACTAACTTATTGACTTAGTGCCTAGTGCCAGTTCCTGTTTTTTGCTTATTTTTTACTTCATAGAAAATCAATATCAAATGGAGTCTAAATTCCATGAAACTTTTTGGACATTTTTTGGGCCCACAATACATCCAGGAGTCAAGGAAGTTCACGAGGGGAGGCCCGTGAGGCCCACTATACACCAGGGTGCGCCCTGCTGTGTCGGTGCAAGAAACCTTGATGTATGTTACCCAGACTGTACACATGCACGGAAGCAAGGTTACTACAACCAATACCACGCCAAGCAGAAGAGGTTAGCCCTTTGAGAAATCAAGGGGCGAATCAAGAAGACCAAGTCAAGATAAAGGAGCAAGAACTCACTAAGGAAGAACCTACCTTGCTGGGCAAGCGAGCCCGGCGATGACGAGGTTGCCCCGAAATCAAGTCCCAAAACTGTCCCAGCAGGCCTGTGGGGGACGCGGAGAGTGGGCTTGCCCCACCAAAGCACCACCACTCCACCTCACAGCAACTCAAGTCATCAATCGGTGCGGTGTCAAGCCCTCAAGTGACTAAGTGCCCGTAATTTGATATGTGGCAACCACTACCAAAGGCAATAATCTATACATGACACCTGTCCAGCGACGTGTCATGCAGGCAGGCGAGAAAGGTGGCAGATCAGCCAGGTAAGGCTTACCGGGCTATGCCACGATGTGACACTAAGAGGCACATTTAATGCGCCTTGTCCCATCTGCAGAGTTAGGTATGATTGCACTATTTGTTATATAATCAATACAAAATGACCGATTTGCAATTTGTGGTGACCACTTGATCTATAAAAGGAGGACCTTAGCGACCGTAGAGAGGATTCGGACCATTGTACACTCATATGCGCGTAGTTGTTCTTGCCCCTAGGCAGCATTGCCGGGCTATAGCACTGCATCTCCAATACGGTCCACTCCATCAATCCACCAAAGCAGGAGTAGGTTTTTACGCCTCACGGTGGCCCGAACCTGGGCAAAACTGCCCATGTCATCGCTACCGCGCTGCTCTGCGCCTTCTGTTATTTGTGCAACGTGCTCTTCCACCTTGCCGAACCACAAGGGGCCCATGGCCCCACAGGTGAC
>LR738713.1:223040285-223058142 GCA_902687465.1 Secale cereale | reverse complement strand
CGGGAGAGAAGAGAAGAGAGGCCCATGGAGGTTTTCGGAGACAAAAAACGTTCGGCGTTTAAACCGGCGACTAGTGCCGCTATAGTTATCCGTTGGGCTATTAAACTTGCTCCGAATGCGATGAAATTTGGCAGGCGGTCTGTCTACACTATAATAAGACCACACGCCAAGTTTCACCCCATTCCGAGAACGTTTCTCGGCCACTCATAAAATAAATACTCGGAGGTGCCGCGGGCGCGTGCGAGTGTGTCTGGGCTCAGAACGGACAACAGAGAGGATGGCGGACCCGAACAGAAGCAAGTTTTGAAAACATGTTGATGCAGTGCACATGATGACATGGGAAACTGCAACACACAAGCAGATGACATGGCAACGGCGATGAATGACTGGTTGACACCTGGCGCATCGGTCTTGGGGTGTCACAACACTCCCCTACTAACAAGAGATCTCGTCCCGAGATCTTAGGAACGAGGCGGAAGGGAAAAAGGAAGAACAAAGGTCTTCGAGGACAAAAGAGTGAAACCAAGGAACCTTGAGAGGTTGAGCCACTCGAAAGGAAGAATACAACGGAGATGATTGAGATTGAGACGCTTCGGTAAATTGAGGAAACGGGGCATACGACGAGAACCAAGAGCCTAAGTGACAAAAGAGACAATGAAACCACTCCGTTTAACAGAGATAGAAAAGAAATCCGAATGAAGGAATTTAGGTAGCACTCTGGTTGAATATGAATAGAATGGAACACAAACTTGAAAAGATGAAATGATACTCGACGAGAGCAGCAACACAATGCCTCTGTAAGAATTTAAAGAGTGAAAAAAAGAACGGAGAAGAAGATGACAACTTACACCACGAAAGAATTTGAAAGAGGATCTTCAAGAGAAAGTTTTGAACGGAGTTGTTGAGAAGATCAACAAAAGAATAAGCTTGTCATGGACTTATGGAAATCATCCCGAAACTTGAGGTGATATTATGCCGCAACCAAATATTTAATAGATGAGATGAAGAACGAAATGCAAAACTCCACTTCAAAAGAATAGGGAGGATTATTTGCACTTCGAGATGCAAGAAGAATAATACTTGCGTTTGATCCAAAACAATTTGATGAACACTCAAAGAATGAATTTCTCGTGATGAACCACCATAAAGAACTCCGGTAATAAAAGGATGATGAGATCGAATTGAAGTTTAAAAAGAATAAGACTAGGGCCTTGCGATGATTTAGATGAAGGTACCGACGAGATAGCCGAGAGAACTTGAACTCCGGGGAAGAAAAGATTAAAGCACTTGGGATTAGGATTTATTCATCGAGAATAAACTCCGAATGAAGGAATTAATCAACTTGATAAATAAGAATTATGTTATGCTTATCCTCCACCAATTAAATTGATGAGAAGTAATGGATTTGCATATCACTTATTCTCGTTGAAATAAGATTAAAGAGGAATATATTGCGAACTTGCTAAAATCTTCATGAAACATCGGTAGGATTGGAATAAAAAGAATGGATTGATATGATAACATCGGAAAAGAACTCTTGAGCGAACCACCGTAAGAATTGAAGCCGAGTGAAGAAAAGAACAAACCACCGGGAAGAATTTAAAATTGATTGAATACAAGAGAATGAATCGCCGGGAAGAATAAAGCACTTGAGGAAATTTGAATGACGAGAACAAAGAAATCGTGATTTGATTAAAGAATACTTGAATGAAGCACCGGAAGAATATAGAGACGAACGAAGAGACATCAATGAAGAATATTTGGAGGACGAAGTTGAAAACTGAGAATGAAGAAATCTTCTGAAATGATGGCCTTCGGAGGAACACAATGGAAAATAATTCATGAAATACTCCAGATGGGTAAGGAAAGAATTTATGACAAACATAATAATTCGAGAGGATATCATTAAGCTAGAACCACAAATCTTCAAGAGAACGGTCAAGATTTCGAGGAAAACTCTTCTTCGGTCTTCAAATAACGACGAGGAACACAACCAAAGTTATTGAGATACTCCGGAAGAATAAAAGAAGAAAGGTTGAACCAAGGATGAAAAGAATTTTGAAAACGATCTTGGAGAAGGCACATGACGAGAACACACCGTTGAAAAGGATCGAACAGGAGATGATGCACCAGAACATTTGAAAGACTCGAATGAGGTGACAACCTCGAATAAATTGGAACACGAACAATTCTCCTGAGATGTCTTTGAAACATCGGAACAATTAAATGGCGAGAGGCGAACAAGACAAGGGAAAACACTTGAGCAATGGAAAAGAATAAGATCAACATCGGAAACTTGAATTGAAACCACCGGAGAAGAAAGGAGATGAACAATGACGATGAGACGAGAATTCATCGGTTGAAATAACTGAGGAAAGAATGCAAAGGATTCACACGAGTAGGATGGATACTTGATTACGGAATCCGGCTCCGAGAAGAAAAAGGGTGGGCGGGTGGGAAAAGAAAGACCAAATCGGACGGGGAAACAATGTCGATTGAGAATGAACTGAGGATTGAACTTGCAAAGAAAAAGAGGGTCGAATCCACTTGACGAGAGATGCACCAGAACGAACGAAAACTAACCGCGTGATCCTAGAAAAATTGATGGGGAAGAGGAGTAATTCAAAACACCTACATCAAGATTCCTCATTAGGGCGACGAAGGGACTGAGGAGTAAAGAGAATTCCTACTCTCCGATATAAATAGACTCCAAAATATTTTTTGCTAGACTCGACAACATCCAAGTTACGATCAATCAAGGGGGCTCCTATGGTTGGTCGAGGCTCTGATACAAACTTGTCAGGCCCAAGATGCGATTCTATCCCGATCACGTAACACACTCGTGATCGGGGCACAACCGCATTTCGGGCGCTTAGCAAGATGGATATCATTACATCGTACAATTACATAAATACATGGGGATACAACAATTCATACAAGTCACATGAATACAACAACATCAATACAAGGCATCCGACTACGGATGCAAACATGAAAGTACAACAACATCCATCTGCTATCCCAGGCTGCCGACCCGAAACCTAACCCAAGACAGACGAAGAAGAAGAAGAAAGAACTCCAAAACAAAGGACATCGCTCTCACGTCAAGTCATCGGAAACCTGCACCTACAACTGTTGTTGTAGTATCTGTGAGCCACGAGGACTCAGCAATCCCATAACCATGGGTAACAAGACAAGCAAAGATTAATGGGTAGGAAGAGGTAAAGTGGTGAGGTTGCAGCAGCAGCTAAGCATAAGTATGGTGACTAACTTACGAGTACAAGAATAAGATGAGCATCTACGTAAACGGTCATGAACTAGTAATGATCGCTAAAGATCCTGAACTACCTACGAGTCAAACCTAACCCCACCGTGTTCTCTTCTCAAAGTGAAAAGGGACAGTCATGATTACTCACACGGGTGTTTTACTTCGGATCCTGTGTCAAGTTTTCTACAACCGGACATTAACAAATTCCAATCTGCCACATAACTGCGGGCACGTCTTTCGAAAGATTATAACCCTGCAGGGGTGTCCCAACTTAGCCCATCACAAGATCTCACGATCAGCAGAGATAATAGTAATATTACCCCTTATATTTGGGAAGGCCCGATTAGACTCGGAATTCCCGGTGCACAAGACATTTCGACAATGGTAAAACAAGTCCAGCAAGACCTCCCGGTGTGTCGACACCCTGATAGTAGCCGCGCGTATCTCGTCTCAGGCCACGACCGGATGGGTGATTTTACGGGAGCCAGATACCTCGAGTTTCCACGTGGTGGCCCCGTCGAACCCCCGTTTGGGACCAACACCATCAGCACTGACCCCCCTATATGTAGAAGAATCCTCGGGTAGCGCTAACTCCCTATGCCATTAATTAAATAAGTTTTTAGTATGTTGCAAATAAAACCAATGTTGGGCCTTGCTGGAGGAGTTTTATTCAAAGACGAACTGTCAAGGGGTCCCCATATACCCAACCGCATTAGGAACGAAAAATCAAGGAACATAACGCCGGTTTATCGGCTCCTAAGGTGGCATGAGTGGAACAAAACACCGAGCAAAAGGCCAAGCCTTCCACCCATTGCCAAGTATATAGGTGTGTTAATATATATAAGATATAATGTGATATTCCAACAACAAGCTCCAACATGGAGCAATCTTCATCTTCACCTGCAACTAACAATGCTATAAGAGGGGCTGAGCAAGCGGGTAACATAGCCAAACAATGGTTTTGCTGGGAAGGTGTCAAAGGTTAGAGGTTTTGATGTAGGGTGGAACACTAATCGGTAGAACTTTCACGAAAGGAGGTTATCCCACGATGAACACGGAGAACACAAGGAAGATACGGAGGAAAACAAGAGGGGAAACACTCAAATCAACACAAATACGGTCACACAGGTGCTAGATCCACGATTCACATCAAGATACACGACCCATAGTCAACAACGGTGGTACAAAGATAGTCTTCTCCCGGAGGAGGTCTTGGGGTATCCCTTGGGATCTTCTCCGGTGTGGAGGTCTTGAATCCAAGGTGGATCTTCTCCGAAGAGGCCGCGGTCTCGTAGGAGAGGAACCACAAAGGTCTATGATGAGCTATCCAAAAGCTGCCTAAAAGATCGAAGGGAAAGAGTACTTATAGTGTAGGGGTAAGTTGGGGGGATACATGGGTGAAAACCCTTCAACTGCGCGCAGGCAGGGCGGTAGTACCGGTCCTGGGACCGGTAGTACCGGTCTTTGCGGTTTTACCGGAAGTTCCGGCCTTGCACCGGCCTTGCACCGGTCGATTACAGATGGTAGAGCGGTAGTTGACCGGTAGTTGCACCGGTAGTACCGGTGGACCGGTAGTTGGACCGGTAGTACCTCTTTCACTGCGCTGGGAGAATCCTGGTTCACGCTCTTGGCATCCGTCTTGCACCGTAACTTCTCCTTGGCACCTAAGCATACAAAGTGTCTCCGTTTGAGGTAGCAGCCATGTCTCAAGGTGGTCAAATGGGAATTCAACAAGGAGAGAGTTAACCTGGGATTCAAGTGCTCTAGCACGAGCACGTGTCACTGGTCCTTGGAGCACTTGGTGAGGTGATTGATGGTCCATGGGGATGAGCTTGGGATGCTCCGCATTATCTCCCCTTCCTTGGGAAAGATCCGACCTCGGATCGAAATCTTCATCACCATGGAAAGGAGAGAGATCCTTGACATTGAAGGCATGGCTCACATTGTACTTGTCTCGTGGGATGTCGATCTTTTAGGCGTTGTTGTTGTAGCAAGCTAGCACCTTGAAGGGTCCGTCGGCGCGAGGTAGTAGTTTGGACTTGCGCTCGTGTGGGAAACGGTCCTTGCGAAGATGAAGCCAAACAAGATCTCCCGGTTGGAACACCATTGATGCCTTGTTGACGTTGAGCTTGGTGGCGAGACGATGGACTTGTCGCTCGATCATTTCCCTTGTATCTTCGTGCACCTTCTTGAGATAGGTTGCTCGTGCACTTGCGTCCATGTTGACGCGCTCTTGTAGAGGTAGAGGTAGGATGTCCAATGGGGACAACGGGTTGAAGCCGTAGACGACCTCGAAGGGGGACTTGCCGGTAGTCGAATGTCTTGCGCAGTTGTAGGCGTACTCGGCGATGGGCAAGCATTGCTCCCATTCCTTGATGTTCTTCTTGATCAACACGCGAAGAAGCGTCGAAAGCGTGCGGTTCGTCACCTCCGTTTGGCCATCGGTTTGTGGATGGTACGCCGAAGAGAAGAGTAGCTTGATTTCGAGTTTGGCACATAGGGTTTTCCAAAAGTAGCTCAAGAACTTGACGTCCCAGTCCGGCACGATCGTTTTGGGCACGCCGTGTAGACGAATGACCTCCCTACAAAAGAGATTTGCAACATGTGAAGCATCATCGATCTTGTTATAAGGAATGAAATGAGCCATTTTAGAGAATCTATCCACGACAACCAAAATGGAATCTTTGCCATTTTTAGTCCTAGGCAAACCAAGTACAAAATCCATGCTTATGTCTTCCCATGGATGGTATGGAATAGGAAGAGGCATGTAAAGACCATGAGATTGAGCTTTTTACTTAGCTTTGCGGCATGTAGAACACCGGTGGGTGAGGCGTGAGACGTCACGTAGCATCTTGGGCCAAAAGTAGTTCTTGGAGAGCGTAGCAAATGTCTTGTCGCGTCCAAAGTGTCCCATGAGTCCTCCTCCATGCGATTTATGACCTTTGTCGATGAGTTGTTGCACTTGCCGTTGTATCTCCTTGGTTTCCTCGGGGTTGACGCGGTAAGGAGCCTTGTTTGGAAGTGGTGCGCCGGTTATGAGGTCGATGCGGTGTTCGATTCCGCGAAGTGGAGGTAGACCCGAAGGTAGCTCATCAGGGAAGACGTCCGAGAATTCCTGCAACAATTGAGACAACACTAAAGGTGGAGGTGGTGAAGTGTTAGTAGGTTTGGCTTCCCCTTTGCATAAAAGCACAAGGTGAAAGAGACTCGATGGGTTCTCACACACTTCTCTCATCTCACTTTTGGTGGCAAACATCACTAGTTGTTTCTTGTCACTCATCGTGGAGTTGCTCATATTTTGCTTGTGGCTCTCACTCTCCTTTTGGTGGCTCACTCTCTCACCATTCTCTCCACGATGGTTGGTAGGTAAGTGCTTGTCGGCGGCTACTTGACTTGGAGACATTGGTCGGAGCACGAATTCCTTGCCCTTCATCTTGAAGCTATAGTGATTTGTCCGTCCATTGTGTGTGACTCCATGATCATATTGCCATGGACGTCCAAGAATAAGGTGGCACACGGACATGGGGATCACATCACATTCAAGAGTGTCCTCGTAGGAGCCTATCTTGAAGGAGACTTGCACGGTGTGCTCGACTCGAAGAATTCCGGCGTCATTAAGCCATTGGACCTTGTAAGGGTGAGGATGCTTCGTCTTGACCAATTGAAGCTTGTCGCATAGCTCTTCGCTTGCCAAGTTATGACAACTTCCTCCATTGATGATAACCTTGACGGAGCGTCCATTGATGCCGGCCTTGGTATGGAAGTTATGACATCGTTGGTCGTCATCTTGTTGGTGTTGGAGTGTCAAGACCTTGGAGACAACAAGATTGGGACTTGAGTCATTGTCGCAAAACACTTGATGGTCTTCTTCTTCATTCACTTGGCGATGCATAGTTACATGCTCAAGGTCTTCCATCTCATCATCGCTCATTGAGTCATAAGATCCGTCATCGTTGATGATCATGGTGCGAACGGTCTTGCACTCAAATGATTTGTGGCCTCGCCCTTTGCACTTGAAACATTTGATGGAACTCGTCTTGGAGTTGTCCTCGGTTGAAGTTGTAGATGATGAAGCTCTTGGCTTGAAGTTGTTGGTAGAAGGGGGCCGACTTGATGTAGTCGCATTCTTGTAGGTTGATTTGTCGCTGAAGTTCGTAGATGGCTTGGTAGAGGTAGGAGGGGCCGAAGTCGTTGAAGCTTGGTTGTAGGAGCCGAAGTTCTTGGAGGTGCACTTGGAGTACTTGTAATCCTCTTGAACTTGTCGCTCCACTTTGGTTGCTTGATGTACTAGCTCGAGAAGATTGGTGTATGGTTGAAAGTCTGCAATCTTCTTGATAGGATAGTTGAGTCCATTCAAGAATCTCTCCATTGTTTACTCTTCATCTTCCGTGATGTTTGCTCGTATCATGGCAATCTCCATCTCCTTGTAGTACTCTTCAACCGACTTGATACCATGCATGAGGACTTGTAGCTTCTTGAACAAGTCACGGTTGTAGTGTGTTGTCACAAAGCGTGCTCTCATGACTTCCTTCATTTGAGTCCAAGTGGTGATAGGAGGTTCGTCTTTTGCTTCTCTTCTCTCTATGATTTGCTCCCACCAAAGGAGAACATAGTCTTGGAACTCAAGGGAGTCCATTGCGATCTTCTTCTCTTCATCGAAGTTGTGAAGGCGAAAGATCTTGTCAACCTTCAATGCCCTTGAGAAGTAGTCTTCGGGATCAATGCTTCCGGAAACTTTGGCATGGTGAACTTAAGCTTGCCATAGCGATGCTCTTCATTGTTTCCTTGTCTATTGGGAGGGCGTTCTTGATTGGGTCGATTGGCAATTGATGACTACACACGCTTCTACTCTTGTATACTATGTTGGGCCTCCAAGCGCAGAGGTTTGTAGGACAGCAGCAATTTCCCTCAAGTGGATGACCTAAGGTTTATCGAACTCAGGGAAGTAGAGGTTGAAGATGGTCTCTCTCAAGAAACCCTGCAACTAAGATACAAGAAGTCTCTTGTGTCCCCAACACACCTAATACACTTGTTAGATCTATAGGTGCACTAGTTCGGCGAAGAGAGGTTAAATGGCACGTGATATGGATGGCAAAACAAGGTAATATAAATATGTAATAAAAAGTGCAGCAAGCAAACAAGTAGTAAACGTGAGCACAAACGGTATTGCAATGGTGGAAACGAGGCCTAGGGTTCATACTTTCACTAGTGGCAACTCCCAACAACATTAACATAATAGAATCACATGATATTTCCCATAAAGCATTCAAAGGGGACACACTCAGAGGTCATTCCTTCGTGGTCAAGAGAGGACGAGAATTATGTAGGGCTACAAAAGCACACCTCAAAGTTCGTAGTTCTCAATCTAAGGATTTCCCAATGTCACCGCGGCCATCCAAAGAGAGTCCCACAATCACCACAACATATCTAAAGGATAGTCAAAGACAAGCACCAAGAGACTCTCAATCTTCAATCAACACACAAGAGAGGAAATCACTCATGAAAATATTGTTCTAATCCATGTCCAATAGACCGCTGTCACCTTGGTCTCGGGGATTATACTAGATAAAGACAAGTGAGTACATCAATCCAATACATAGAGGAAGGGGAAATATCTTAGATTAACATAGCCTATGATCACAACAAAGATCACATCATGGGAGAGAGAATTGACCACATAGCTACTGGTAAGAACCTCAGCCCCGAGGAGGAACTACTCCCGCATCATGGAGGGAGGAAGCAACGTCGATGGAGATGAATCCGGGGGCACTTCCCTGTCCCGGCAGGGTGCCGGCGCAGGAATTCTGGTCCCCCGAAGCTTGATGGCGATGGCGGCGGAGATCGGAATCGCGTCTTGAGAAAAGGGTTCCGGATTCAGGGTTTCCACGACGGACCTTAAATATATGCCAAAGGGGGGCATCGGAAGTGCCTCGGGGGGCGCAGGGGCCCTCCCGGCGCGGCCCAGGGGGGGCCGCGCCCATAGGGCGCCTGGAGCCCTT
The DNA here is from genome assembly GCA_902687465.1 of Secale cereale. Classification (NCBI taxonomy): domain Eukaryota; kingdom Viridiplantae; phylum Streptophyta; class Magnoliopsida; order Poales; family Poaceae; genus Secale; species Secale cereale. Next base: position 223,048,875 of record LR738713.1, on the reverse strand, counting down.
GTGGGTCCCCCCCGGCTGCACTTTGGCCGCACGGTAGCTCCTGGAACGCTGATTTTTTATATATTTTTTCTGGATTTTTCCTGGCAGTTCTCGTAATGTGAAAACCTGAAATACAAAAACAGCAGAAAACTGAAACTGGCACTGGGGTGCACTGAGTTAATATGTTAGTCCAAATATGATCAAAAGTGTATGGAAGTGTATAAATATCATAGCAATATCACCCAAAAGAGGCATGGAGCAAGCAGAAATTATAGATACATTTTGGACGTATCAACATCCCCAAGCTTAATTCCTGCTCGTCCTCGAGTAGGTAAATGATAACAAGAATAATTTCTGTGGTGACATGCTATTAACCATATAGGACTTTTTCATAGTCATATGACAAAAGCTTACTGAGACAATGAATCTATAGTAATTAAGTTGCCTCATGAGAAAATCACAAAGAACTGAAAGTTTTGCAATATGATATTGAAACATCGAATAGATTTGTAATGAACATGATGTGCAAATATGATAAAGTGATATCTAGCTTGCCCCCTTTAGTGAAGCAAAACATAAATGCAGGGGCACCTCCAAGGTTTAAGTGATGACTAGATACAATGATTTCAAAATAAACGATATCATAATCATGCAAAAGACAATGCTACTTTGGGACAATGCACATTTCACTCAGAATGACAATCATGCTCTCAGTAGTTGGTGATTTTTAAAAGAAGGTGGAGACTCTCGAACCGTGGCTTTTGTTGGCAAGGTTGAAAACCCGTGGTCGGAAGCAAAGACAAAACATGTACCAGAGCTCTTGGTTTTAAAAAAAACAGAGGTAATAATTTTTTTTTAATATGCATGTTTCGTCAACGAATGCTAGCAGATAACTCAATTACTTTTTGAGATGGACAAGTTTCGAGGAACGACTCCCGAATGAGGACGATCACATCCTCTTAATCTCCTTTGTTTATCACTGCCAAAGTTTTCTGATTTCTCATGAACAAAGCGTAAAGGAGGGTTTATTTGTTATATTAATTTTGAGCCGGGCGCACTCATTGCCAGTTCTTTCTCGTATTATGGGTTTGCACATTATACATGCAATCCCGGGGTGAAGCTTGTCCAACTTAAAAAGATCATGAATTAACTACTACTTCCTCATGAGCTAAAACAAAGGAACACAATAGAAATGCATTTTTTTTGAATAATTTCGAGATGGCACATGAAAGTCTTCGTTAGGAATGGCAGGTAAATACCATGTATAGGAAGGTATGGTGGACTCATATGGCATAACTGGTTTAAAAGATTTTGGATGCACAAGCAGACAGTCCGCTTAGTACAGGCGAAGGTTAGCAGAAGACTGGGAGCGACCAACTAAAAGAGCAATGACGGTCATAATCATGCAGAGCGACAAAGCAACATTGAATCAGGCATGGTAGTTATATCGCTACTCAGAAACAAAAGATCATCAAGGCTTGACAGACTTTCTTTACAGTCTTAAATATGCGTGAGCATACGCCAAGTCAATCAAAATAACTTCTTGAAGGAAGATATTGCTAAACATACCACATCATAGGCAAACAAATCATGTTGGTACTCCAATAACACATTGGGAATCCCCCAGCTATTTGAGACTAACCATAAGAAAACATGAACTACTAAGCGCCATTATGCACGTAGCATCTTTATCATAGACATATCAACCAATGCAACGGAAGCAAACTCTCTTAATAAGATGAGCATGGTAATTAAAGAGAGTTCAAGCAACCAACTAAACAAAGCTCTTTTAGAAAGATAAGCATGAAAGTAAAGAGCTAAGCATGATAGTAGCTATTAAAAGACAAATAACACACACAGCAAAGATAGACATGAAAATTCTATGTTGTGTTCTAGGTAGAAGTGGAGCGTGTTTCCCTCCCACATAAAGAATTCTGAGTTCCGACTCGTTATGAAAAGCTAAAGAAAACTAAAAAGGAAAACTAAAAGCAAGACGCTCCAAGCATAGCACATAACACATGAAGTGATAAAAATATAGTGGGACGAAAGACGAACTGATAATGTTGATGGAGAAGGGGATGCACGGGGGCATCCCCAAGCTTAGACGCTTGAGTCTCCTTGAATATTTCTTGGGGTTTATGGGGGCATGCCCAAGCTTGAGCGTTTGACACTCCTGAATCTTTTTATCATCTTCCCTCGCACACTTGAAAACTCCCTTCATACATAACTCATCATAATCTGATTAGCGAGGTTAGTACCCATAATAAAATAATTGTTCCTTGCTGGAAATAAAGATATTCTTGAAGGTCTACTGTTTCTCAAGATTGCCAAAAGGTTTTTGCAAAGAAAAAGCAAGCTCTTGGTTTGCGAAATGAAGGAAAGGCAAAACAGGACAGAATCTGTGAAAAACAGAACAGCAGGTAGTAATTGATTTGTTCGGGGCACTTCTGCAACTCAAATAAAAAAAATCAGAACAGACGCACGAAAGAAAATTATATAGAGAACGCTGTCGAAAAAATTCAGACCAAAAAGATGATCTGGTGATTTTATACGAATTTTTCTATCCGAGGATAGAATCTATTTCCTGGACAGCACCTCACAACTTTTGAACTTTCTAGCAATCAGAGGCTATAATTGGCACAAAATTGAAAAATAAAGATACAATGATGTTGCTAGAGTAGTAACAAACATCAAGACCACTAAAACTGAAAGTAAACATAACAAGGGTTGTCTCCCTAGAGCTCTTTCTTTATAGCCATAAAGATAGGCTTAAGACTTTAATGATGCTCTCGTAGGAATAAGAGCTGAAGAACAAAAGAGAGTATCAAGAAGCAAATACCAAACACATTTAATCCTAACATGCTTCCTATGCATAGGAATATTGCAATAGAATAATTCATTGAAGCACGAAGCAACTAGCATAGGAAGGCAAAACAAGCATAACTTCAAAATATTCACCATAAAGAGAGGAAACTTCTTATTATTAAGATATTTAGAACCAAGTCTCCCTATCTCATTATAAATTTCAGTGGCACCATGGATGAACTCAACAATATAAGCATCACATAAAGCATTGTTACCATGATCCACATGCAAAAAGGTACTCCTACTCTCCACATAAGCATAATCTTTCTCATTGGTAATAGTGGGAGTAGGACTATCATAAACCACTTGAACACTATAGATTAATTGTGTAGTAGGAGGGTGGTGTTCAACAAGGGAGTAATTCCCTTCATGATTATGACAAGTTTCATAAGGATAATTTCTCCTTATGTCATAGGTACCTTTATAATCACTATAGATTGGAGTTATAACATCATCATGGTAGAGAAGAGCATTATCATTGCTAGCAACTATATTTGTAAACATGTCGTCTTTATTCTTACTAGCAAGAGAATTATCAATTATCACATCACTAGTGGGGATAGGATTTGCAATCCTATCATCCCCAAGCTTAGAGCTTCCCATATCTTCACTTTCAGAGTTGGTACCAAAAAGATTTTCAAGATCATAAGCAGCATTATCATCATTTTCCCAATCACAATAAGTAACATGCATATCATAATCAAAATCATCTTCAATAGTACCTACGGATGTATCATCAAGATTATAATTAAGGCAATAAACTTCACCTTCTTCTTTAAACTTACAACCGTTAGGATAAAAGTTGACAGAAGGAATATGCTCAGGCCAGGTTGATACCCATTCTTCTTCCTTCTTGCTCCTCCTCCTCCTCCTCTTCTTTTTCTTCTTCTTCACCTTAGGAGGGGGTGGTTGGAGATGAAGCTTCTCCACATATCCTGGTTTATCATTAGAAACAATAGGGGAAACTTGGGAGAAACTATCCTTTTTATTAGCAGAAATATAAGAGACATTTTTATACTTTGGCAAAGTTCCCTCCTTTCTAATCTTACTTATGTAATCATTTTCATGGCAATTAACAACACAATAGAGATGGCAATTTTGTAAAGTGTTTTTTTATTCCTGTGGCATTATCATCCAGCCAAGAAGTCTTTTCTGATAGCTCTTCACACATCAAAAATTACATAAGCCCATCATAAAGATCAGAGGTGATCATGTCATCACACAACCGGTTAACAGTTATGTTTTGAAAGTTCATGCATTGAAAATTAAAGTGACCCTCTCTATACGGAAAAGTTCACAAGTAAAAGGATAAAGGTCACACAATTCTCTACCAATTTCATTTAAATCTCTGACCCAAGTGATTGTTCTTTCATGCTTATGTTGCTTACAATACTTCTCTTCTTCAATCATAGGCCTTTCACAAGGTCTATCCACTCCACAAAAATTAACATGCTTACATAAAACTTCATTTTTAGGAATTGGATCATGCATGTTGCAATCATCATGAACAATTTCATTTTCTTTGCAAGTCTCTTTAAAAGGTTTATGATGCTTGATCCAATCCTCCTTAGGCATATTAAGATGTGAAGCAAAAGATTTGAGAAAATCAACAAGGAGTTGAGAATCTCGCCCAAACATAGCACTAAACTTATTAAAACTTGTAGTTTCAACAAAGGACTTAATGCAATCATACTCATAAATTATACCTGACTCTTTACCTTTGTCGATCTCCCAATCTTCAGTGTTGCGTTGAATTCTTTCAAGGAGTTCCCATTTAGCATCAATATTTTTGTTTGTGAAAGAGCCCATAGAGGAAGCGTCGAGCAAATCCTTATCCTGTCGAGAGAGCCTCGCATAGAAGTTAGTAATAATAATATCTTTGGGGAGCCCATGGTTAGGACATTTTGGCATTAACGTTTTCAGTCTCCCCCAAGCTTGAGATATGCTCTCTCCGTCATGAGGATAAAAATTATAAACAAAATTCCTATTCTTATGTACTTCATGAAGAGGATAAAACTTGGAGTAAAAGAGAGAATGGATCTCTTCCCACTCCAGTAGGTGAGACTCATTTAGTAGCCTATACCATTCCAATGCTTTTCCTTTCAGTGACAAGGCAAATAATTTCCTCATGACAAACTCCCTCGATACACCTGCAAGCTTAAATAATGAACATAGTTGTGACAGATATAGCAAGTGTTCACCAGGATGTCTATCTCCTGCATAACGATTAGCCAAAACATAATTGATAATACCAGCCGGTATTTTATAGGGCACACTTTCAGTAGGGGTAGGAGCAACCACCACAGGTGTGGGGTGTCTTCCCGCAAGCAACGATCCAATAGCACGGTTTTCCATAAACATAACTAGTGAAATAAAAACAAGAAACAAAAAGATTTAATTGCAAGATCTAAGGATATACCTTCAAGCGCTCACCTCCCCGCAATGGCGCCAGAAATAGCTTGATGTCTACACACGCTTCTACTCTTCTAGACTATGTTGGGCCTCCAAGCGCAGAGGTTTGTAGGACAGCAGCAATTTCCCTCAAGTGGATGACCTAAGGTTTATCGAACTCAGGGAAGTAGAGGTTGAAGATGGTCTCTCTCAAGCAACCCTGCAACTAAGATACAAGAAGTCTCTTGTGTCCCCAACACACCTAATACACTTGTTAGATGTATAGGTGCACTAGTTCGGCGAAGAGAGGTTAAATGGCAAGTGATATGGATGGCAAAACAAGGTAATATAAATATGTAATAAAAAGTACAGCAAGCAAACAAGTAGTAAACTTGAGCAAAAACGGTATTGCAATGGTGGAAACGAGGCCTAGGGTTCATACTTTCACTAGTGGCAACTCCCAACAACATTAACATAATAGAATCACATGATATTTCCCATAAAACATTCAAAGGGGACACACTCGGAGGTCATTCCTTCGTGGTCAAGAGAGGACGAGAATTATGTAGGGCTACAAAAGCACACCTCAAAGTTCGTAGTTCTCAATCTAAGGATTTCCCAATGTCACCGCAGCCATCCAAAGAGAGTACCACAATCACCACAACATATCTAAAGGATAGTCAAAGACAAGCACCAAGAGACTCTCAATCTTCAATCAACACACAAGAGAGGAAATCACTCATGAAAATATTGTTCTAATCCATGTCCAATAGACCGCTGTCACCTTGGTCTCGGGGATTATACTAGATAAAGACAAGTGAGTACATCAATCCAATACATAGAGGAAGGGGAAATATCTTAGATTAACATAGCCTATGATCACAACGAAGATCACATCATGGGAGAGAGAATTGACCACATAGCTACTGGTAAGAACCTCAGCCCCGAGGAGGAACTACTCCCGCATCATGGAGGGAGGAAGCAACGTCGATGGAGATGAATCCGGGGGCACTTCCCCGTCCCGGCAGGGTGCCGGCGCAGGAATTCTGGTCCCCCGAAGCTTGATGGCGATGGCGGCGGAGATCGGAATCGCGTCTCGAGAAAAGGGTTCCGGATTCAGGGTTTCCGCGACGGACCTTAAATATATGCCAAAGGGGGGCATCGGAAGTGCCTCGGGGGGCCCAGGGGCCCTCCCGGCGCGGCCCAGGGGGGCCGCGCCCACAAGGCGCCTGGAGCCCCTGTGGGTCCCCCCGGCTGAACTTTGGCCGCACGGTAGCTCCTGGAACGCTGATTTTTTATATATTTTTTCTGGATTTTTCCTGGCAGTTCTCGTAATTTGAAAACCTGAAATACAAAAACAGCCGAAAGCAGAAACTGGCACTGGGGTGCACTGAGTTAATATGTTAGTCCAAATATGATCAAAAGTGTATGCAAGTGTATAAATATCATAGCAATATCACCCAAAAGAGGCATGGAGCAAGCAGAAATTATAGATACGTTTTGGACGTATCAGCAATCTCATGTTGCTCTTGGTGTAGTAGATGACCATTATCATGGTGTACTTGCCGAGCTTGAGGTTCTTGTTGAGGTTGTTGCTCTTGTCGCGCTTGAGGAGGAACTTCTTGCATTCTTGCTTGGTGACGCCTCTCTTGCATCTCATCGTGAAGGAAATCCTCTTCTTGACGAATGTGTCGAGTGCGAGCTGCCACATTGCGATGTGCATCACGTAATGCTCGTTGCGCCTCAAGAGCTTGAGCTTCTCGACGTTGTTGTGCTTGACGATTCGCTTCGGCATCTTGTTCTTCTTGGTATTGACGTGCTCGCTCTTGTTGTTGTTGGCGTAGTCGTTGCCGTTCTTGTGCTTGCTCAAGTGTAGCTTGGTTTTGACGATGTCGGCTCTCTTGCTCTTCAAATAGCTCTTGTGAAATCTTGTCGTGAAGTGGATTCCGGTTGTCATGTTGAGCTTGACGTGCGGCTTGACGAAGAGTGTTTGATGTAGGGGTACTTGAGCCATCCGTGGAGTCGGTATGTCGACTTGAGAAGCTTCGTCTTTGAGAAGATGTGGAAGAAGAACGTCTATTGACTATCAAAGTCCGGAGCTCGTCAAATTGTGTAGACATGTTGGTGTTGAGGATGTCGAATTGCTCTTTTGTTCTTGCTTCAAATTGGCGCGCGTCCTCGGCGATGTGACCAATGTACTCGCACATAGCTTCACTTTCTTGATGGAGAGCTCGTTGGACACCGAAGAGATTTAGTTTGGTGACGTAGTTGTTCGCTTCTTGAGGATCGTCGAAGATCGGGTTCGAAGATGTACTTGGCCTATCCATCATCACAAGCAAGTATGTGAGTGAGAGAAAGGAGAAGACAATACCAAAAGTACCTTAACCGAAGTTGAAAATGGATCAATGATCACTCAATAATGTAACCCGGAAATAGCACTATTGGTACCACTTCGTGTCGATTCTCACACCTACACGAGTAAAGCTTTGAGAGGAGCTTCGTTAGGATGGTGGCACAAATTCAATGCAATCGTCAAAGTGACTCAAAGATGTTGAAAATGGTTCACAATTTGCTCATGCAACAAGTAGATCACAAGGAAGAAGTAGCACACGGAACACACGCACTGATAGATAAATGTGGTTGTGCAACCAAGGATGAGCGAAATGTGGAATCCACGGAGAATGCTCGTGTTGCCCAACACTAGAGAGACACTAACCGATTGCATAATAGGCGGATACGCACTTGTGCACAACCTATAAGAGGCAAAACGTAACGACTTTCTATCACAAGTATACTATGAGTGTATGATGTGCCGATGCTTGAGCACAAGATGATGTATTGCTATCTCATATGATCTCTTTTGATGCAAGGGGTATGATGCTATTTTCCTTTTGCTTATAAGCTTTGGTTGGCTCTTTTGCTTAAAAGCTTGTGAGCTCTTTCTTTGGGCACTTATGCATGCCTCTCGGATCAAGGTAGCTATTGTGTATGCGGGACACTCTTTTGTCATATGGAGATATGATGATGTAGTATGCAATATCTATAACTAATGTGCACAAGTGTCGTGGCTCGGCAATACTCAAATGGCTAGTCTCAATGGGAAAGCTACGCAAAGATGGTCCATAGGGTGACAATGCAATTGCAAGGTAGGATGAACAAGGTGTCGTCGATGTTACCGTCCTTGCCGAGGTTGAGCGGTGGTGTTGTTGATGTCGTTCCGTTCCAAGGTAGCCGAAACACACAAGGAATCAGTGAAACCACAACTCAAGTATCCAAGGCAAAGTGAGACAAAATTGTCAAAATCGAAGGGTTGAAAGGATGGTGGTTGCGGAAGTGGTGGTGGTATGCGGAAGGT
>LR738713.1:222999737-223040275 GCA_902687465.1 Secale cereale | reverse complement strand
AAGGTAGCTATTGTGTATGCGGGACACTCTTTTGTCATATGGAGATATGATGATGTAGTATGCAATATCTATAACTAATGTGCACAAGTGTCGTGGCTCGGCAATACTCAAATGGCTAGTCTCAATGGGAAAGCTACGCAAAGATGGTCCATAGGGTGACAATGCAATTGCAAGGTAGGATGAACAAGGTGCCGTCGATGTTACCGTCCTTGCCGAGGTTGAGCGGTGGTGTTGTTGATGTCGTTCCGTTCCAAGGTAGCCGAAACACACAAGGAATCAGTGAAACCACAACTCAAGTATCCAAGGCAAAGTGAGACAAAATTGTCAAAATCGAAGGGTTGAAAGGATGGTGGTTGCGGAAGTGGTGGTGGTATGCGGAAGGTGTATACGGTGGAAGGCCTAAGCAAACTTGCCAAATTTGAAAAAAATTGATGGAATCTATTGGTGGTAAAAACAAGATGAGTATCTCGGGCACGTCGCTAGCTTTTCAACGAGCCAAAGAACACTCAAATCGTAGTTCGGGAGTGAAAGTTATGGTCAAAACGGTGAAACTCGGAAGGCTGAAACTGGGTGGGGCGGAAGTACCGCTTGGAAGACCGGTAGTACCGCTTGTGGTGCTAAGTGGAAGTACTGCTAATGCCACCGGTAGTACCGCTGGTGTCGGGAAAATGCTCAGAACTGGATCGGGGCGAAAATATGGGCGGAAATTGATTATTTCGGTGTCGAAATTGGGTGGATTTCGTGGATGGAAAGTTGGGAAACTGGGGGAAATGCTAGATCCACTTGTGGCACAACAAATCCATGGAACAAATTCAACCAAATCTCGCCAAATCAACAGATCACAAAAAAAATTGGGGCTATTTTTGTGGGGAATTTTCGAAATTGGGAAGAACACAACAAAAACAAGTTAGAAAACAAGGTGTGGGGCTCCAAATTCGTGATCTACCTATGCTCATGATACCATAATGATGTAGGGTGGAACACTAATCGGCAGATCTTTCATGAAAGGAGGTTATCCCATGATGAACATGGAGAACACAAGGAAGATACGGAGGAAAACACGAGGGGAAACACTCAAATCAACACAAATACTGTCACACGGGTGCTAGATCCACAATACACATCAAGATACACGATCCATAGTCAACAACGGTGGTACACAGATAGTCTTCTCCCGGAGGAGGTCTTGGGGTATCCCTTGGGATCTTCTTTGGTGTGGAGGTCTTGAATCCAAGGTGGATCTTCTCTGAAGAGGCCGCGGTCTCGTAGGAGAGGAACCACAAAGGTCTATGATGAGCTATCCAAAAGCTGCCTAAAAGATCGAAGGGAAAGAGTACTTATAGTCTAGGGGTAAGTTGGGGGGATACATGGGTGAAAACCCTTCAACTGCGCGCAGGCAGGGCGGTAGTACCGGTGTTTGCGGTTTTAACGGAAGTTCCGGCCTTGCGCCGGTCGATTACAGAAGGTGGAGCGGTAGTTGACCGGTAGTTGGACCGGTAGTACCGGTGGACCGGTAGTTGGACCGGTAGTACCTCTTTCACTGCGATGGGAGAATCCTGGTTCATGCTCTTGGCATCCGTCTTGCACCGTAACTTCTCTTTGGCACCTAAGCATACAAAGTGTCTCCGTTTGAGGTAGCACCCATGTCTTAATGTGGTCAAATGGGAATTCAACAAGGAGAGAGTTAACATGGGATTCAAGTGCTCTAGCACGAGCACGTGTCATTGGTCCTTGGAGCACTTGGTGAGGCGATTGATGGTCCATGGGGATGAGCTTGGGATGCTCCGCATCAGGTTTCATGGCAACAAGGAGATGGCTGACAAAAAGATAGGTAGCGCGTCATATAACAATAGCATCGAGACAACTACCATGACAATGATAGTAATGGTATCCAAGGGGATGGTCATCTTGCCTGAGATCCCACAAGGAAGAAGAACGAGTCCATGAAGAAGACGAAGAAGAAGCCACGAAGACGAACCACGTGTAGACGAACGAATCCTCACGATCGCAACGGAACAAGAACTAACGAGAAGAAGCAAGCAACATGGTAAACACACCACTCAAGAACATGACAAGATGCTCAACCAAGTATGATACAAGACAAGTCTATATGATGCAATTCATGGCAAAGGATGAAGCACACAAGAAAAACACAAACCAACAAGTTTAAATGAGGTCGGAATCAACATATAATAATTCCGGTAAGTCCTCATATGCACATTTCGAAATTGGTCCAGAACTGAACAAACCTTAAGTTAAAGTTGTTAAACAGCAAGTTAACATGCACCATGATGATCTACTCGAAATTATAGTCAAGTTTCATATAAAGTTTATTTAATTCGGAGCTACGGCCTAGAAGATATGAGCAAAACAAGACAAGCATGGAAATTATGCAAGAGGCATCCAAACATCAAGCAAACACACTCCAAACAGGTATTCAACATGATAATATTCTTCTACATACAAAACACACAAGTTTCATATAGGACACGGTCAAAACGGAGCAACGGTTCAACACATACACACGAAACAAGATATAACAACAAGCTGTCCAAAAACAGCAACATAGCAACTTTGGAGCAAGGTATATATATGCTACAACACCCAAACATGATAACAAGAGGCATGGATGTGAAATAGACATAATTCTCAACAAGCATGAACTTAGAGCACACCCAAAAACTTGCTGGAACACAATTAAACTAGCATGGCAAGATTCAATAAGTTTACTGATTTCTCAGACTTAGCCAAAATCTGGGAAGGCAAAAACATCATCATGATGCTGCCTTCGGACGCACAAAATAACAAGCATATCAACTCTACTAAGTATATAAAGATCATGGACATGTAATAGCATAGCATAATTCAAACATCTCCATTGGAGCAACTCCATAGGAGGCATGAATCAATAACAACAAGCTTCACAAAATTGATCATGCTGATAACAGTGTGACAGGTACATTTATACCAACTTGAGAGCAAGAAAATAAATAAGCTAGAGCAGGCCATATATGCAAACAAGGACATGAATGGATAGAGCAGAACATGGATAACAAGACATGATCATTGGACAACCCAAAACAAGCATGGATTTGAGTGAGGCATCAAGCAAGCATGGCATCAGGTTTAATAGTTTCAGACTTAGCAGTTTTTAACAAGTCCTAGAAAACAACATCAGCGAGTAGGCTACTTTACAAGCTTGTTGCAAACACCGCAAGGCATATCATGAAAATTGGATTGCACCACAACAAAGATGGCATGATTGTGCTTCTAAAACATATTGACATGTGGCATAAAAGACAAACACGTCAATAGCTTTGAACAAATCAAATCAGCATCTCATAACAAGTTTCAGCACTTAGTAGCCACATGCACTTTTGCAACAGAGATAAACATGGCAATATGGCGCCGAACATTAATGCTACAACAACCATCATGTAGAGCACTTCACAAATAACATTTTGACATATCACACACTCCATTTGGTCCAACATGCACAAATTTACCACCTCACAAACATGCTAACATAACAACAGTTTTCAGCAGTTTTAAACATATAGCACTCTTGCAATGATGATTAGGGCATCAAGATGAACTCAAACAAGCATGCCACAATACAACAATATGAAGAGCATATCACAACGAATAGTTGGACATATCATATGCTTCATTTGTATCACCACACAAAAAGATATCTCAAACACAACATGCACAAATTTTTACAAAAACCAGGGACTTAGTCGTTTCCACATAGAAGAGAAAAAAACAGATTGAGCGCCAGATAACTAAACGTTGCACCGGCGTAACATAGCAGCAGAAGGGGAGTCTCACCTAGCAGGCCTCGGCCCAAGCGGTGAGGAGGCCGGGTAGGTCGGCGAAGCTGGGCCCTAGGTGGGTCGCGGCCCCTGAGTGCCAGAGGCGCGTCGTCCTCCTCCCCGATCCCACTGGATCGAGGGGAGGCATGGGTCAACGGCGGCGGCATGTAGCGGCTGGGGCTCGCCGGATCTGCAGGCGAAGGCGGCGGGACCGGATCCGGCAGGACGGGGAGCAGAGGCGGAGGTTCCCCGATGGTGGAGCTCATGCTCTGGCGGGACTCGCGGCGGCGAGAAGATGGGACAGTGGGGGTATAGATCCGGGCGGAGGCGCGAGTCCTAGGTGGCTCGCCGGCGGCGGGGTTGGTGAGGAGGCGGCGAGCGGCGGCAGAGAGGGCCATGCGGGAGCGCAGCGCGCGGGAGGAGCGGGTCGGCTCGGGCGCAGGGCGCGGGGCGGCAGCTCGGGCCCGCTCTGGCCCGAGGGCGGGCCGCGGATGGGCCTAGCACGGTGGGAAGCTGGGGCCACGCGGCTGGACAGGAGAGGTGGGAAGAGGCAGTTAGCGGTGGCGGTGGCCATTAGGCCGGCGACAAGTGGCGGCGATGGGTGGTTCTGGCGCTGAAATTGAGGAGGGGATGGTGGCTGGAGCTAGGGGATGGCTAGGGTAGGTGGTTTTGGCCAAAATTGGTAAGGGGAGGAGGTTTATATAGGGAAAGGAGGGCTAGGCTTAGCTGTTTTAGGCAGAATCAGAGCCTCGGATCTCAATCCGACGGTTCCGGAGCGGAGGGGGTTTAGCAAGTGGGCTAGTGGGCTGTGTAGGATGACTTGGGCTGAGGGGACCGCGGAGGTTTTCGGAGACCGAAAACGTCCGACGTTTAAGCCGGCGACTAGTGCCGCTATAGTTATCCGTTGGGCTATCAAACGAGCTCCGAATGCGATGAAATTTGGCAGGCGGTCTATCTACACTATAATAAGACCACACGCCAAGTTTCACTCCATTCAGAGAACGTTTCTCGCACACTCATAAAATAAATACTCGGAGGTGCCGCGGGCGCGTGCGAGTGTGTCTGGGCTGAGAACGGACAACAGAGAGGACGGCGGACTCGGACGGATGCAAGTTTTGAAAACATGTTGATGCAATGCACATGATGACAAGGCAAAGTGCAACACGCAAGAAGATGACATCGCAACGGTGATGAATGACTGGTTGACACCTGGCGCATCGGTCTCTGGCTGTCACAAGACCTTTGCAAATCTACGCAAGCTCAACTTGACTTAAACCCGGAGAAGTGTGTGTGTGGCGTCGCTTCTGGCAAGCTACTTGGATTCTTTGTGTCCCATAGAGGGATAGAATCCAACCCCGAGAAGATCAAAGCTATCGAGCAGATTCAAACGACCAAGACAGTTAAGGATGTGAGGCATTTGACTGGGTGCGTTGCCGTGCTAAGAAAGTTCATTTCCATGTCTGTTGAGCGCTCCTTGCCGTTCTTTAAAATCTTCAATAAGGTACGACCCGTCGAGTGGACCCTGGAGGCAGATGCTGCGCTGCAAGATTCGAAGACCTACCTTTCCTCTATTCCCATCTTAGTCGCTCCCAAGCCACTAGTGTCTTTTCTGTTGTATTTAGCAGCAACCAATCAATTTCTTAGTGCAGCACTAGTGGCACATCGGGAGGTAGATGACGCAGGAGCCGCCACTGCAACCCCCTCTAGAAAGGAAAGTGAACCCATCCCGGCAAGGTCAGAGGCAATGCAGGTAGCTCCATGATTGCGGCAAGGAAGAAAGTGGTGCAGGGCCTATTGTACTTTGTCAGCTCCCTACTGTAGGGGCTAGATCAAGGTACTCTGGTGTGCAAAACTTGATTTTCAACCTCATCATGGCCTCAAGGAAACTGCACCATTACTTCCATGCCCACGAGATCACGGTTTTCACCCGCTTCCCCTTACAACTAATACTCTGGAACCCTAAAGCCACTAGAAGAATTGTGGAGTGGGCTTTGGAGTTATCCTGCTTTGTTTGAAGTTTGAAAGCACATCAACTATTCTGAGCAGAGCACTAGCAGAGTTTATTGCAGAGTGGACACCTACCCCTGGTGAACAAGTATTGGAGACAGTTATCCCCGGCAAGGAAGAACCCCAAGAATGGATCATGTACTTTGACGGTGCCTTCTACCTATAGGGTGTAGGGGCTCGCGTGCTTCACGTTGCTCCCACTTGGGAGCACCTCAAGTACGTCTTCCAAATGCATTTCCCACGGGATAAGGCCACCAATAACACAGCTGAATACGAAGGACTCCTTGCCAGGATCAAAATTGCCACAGAATTGGGAATCAAGAAACTGATCATTCGTAGAGATTTTTAACTTGTGGTGAGACAAGTGAACAAGGATTATCAGAGCCCATTGATGGAAGCATACGTCGAGGAAGTGATAAAATCGGAGGAGCGCTTTGACGGATTGGAAACAGAGCATGTACCTCATGCAGAAAACAGCATAGCTGATCATCCATCGAAGTGCGCTGCGCAAATACTCCCATTGGAACCAGGGACTTTTGTTCTCCATCGGACTCAACCATCCGTATCCCCGACAACAATGGCCAGAAACACGAGGAAACTGGACTCCGGCAAGCCTCTCCCGGCAAAGTTTTCGGAAACCCTCGACAAAGAGCTTGGCGGGAACACCTCCCCTTTGATCGATAAGTAGCACACTCCCGCCAAACTACCAATATATGCGGTTGAGGAGTGCGCTCCCGTGAATGAGGAGGTGCCGCTGGTCCTCGTTGCCAATCCATAGGCTCCAACTTGGGCACGTCACATTTTCCATTTCCTCTAAACAGGAGAACTTCCCGAAGAGCAAGAAGAAGTTGAAAGAGTAGTTTAGAGAGCTTGTGTGTATTAGTTTGTTGACGACACATTATACAGAAGAAGGCCCAACAAAGTGAAAATGAAGTGCATTTGCCGGGAAGAAGGAAAGGAACTGCTCGCAGAGATACAAAAGGGTATGTTTGGCTCCCACATTGGATCAAGGTCCTTGGTTGGGAAAGTTTTCCGGCAAGGATTTTACTGGCTCACAGCCCTCCAAGATGCAGTCGAGCTAGTTACCAAGTGTGAAGCCTGCCAATTCCATTCCAAGAATATCCATTAAGCTGCCCAAGCTCTTCAAATGATCCCTTTGTCATGGTTGTTTTTGGTCTGGGGGCTCAATATCTTGGGCCCATCCCACCTTGCTGCCAGGGACTTTGAATTCTTGTTCATTGAAATCGACAAGTTTACAAAGTGGCCCGAAGTAGAGCCCATGAGAAAGGTGACCGCACAATCAGCCATCAAAATCTTGAAAGGATTGGTGTGCCGCTTTGGAGTCCCTGCCCAAATCATCACCGACAATGGCACCCAATTCACGAGTTGCGCCTTCATGCAATACATTCATGTCCTCGGGAGCAAGATTTCATTCGCCTTCGTTGCTCACCCAAGGAGCAACGGACAAGGTGAGAGGGCAAACACTGAAGTGCTGCGAGCTCACAATACAATAACATTTGATAAGCTGTAGAGGCGTGGCAGTGATGGATTGACGGGCTGCCGATGGTTCTTTGGTCCCTCCGTAGGACACCAAATCGAGCTACCGGGCAGACTCCCTTCTCCCTAGTCTATGGGGCAGAAGCAGTTATCCCCATGGAACTCATTTACGGGTCACCTCGAGTACTTGCCTACGATGAACTAACGCAAGAATAGCATCGGCATGACGACACTGTGCTACTTGAGGAGAACCGTCTCTCGGCTGCTACGCGTGTTGCACGCTACCAACAAGCCATGCACCGCTATCAAAGCCGCAGGGTTAATGCCTAGTGTCTTGAGTAAGGCGACCTTATCCTTAGGCGCGTTTAGTCCGCCAAGGGTACAAACAAGTTGACGCCGAAATGGGAAGGCCCTTACTGGGTAGTACGAGTCACCAGACCTAGTGCAGTCCGTCTGGAGAACGGAGATGGCACTCAATTGCCAAACTCATGGAACATTGAGCATCTCCATAAGTTCTACCCATAAAGCGTGGCTGTCTGGCCCTACCCGGCAGCCACCCTTTTGTACAAGCTTTTCCTCACTTGCATATAACTCTTTGTACAAAGCCAGGCACAGACCCTGAGCAACAGAGAAATAATTGAAGCACTGGGGGGCCCCGAATAAGATTGCATGCATGCATAAGCATATCATGAGCATGGCATGTTCACGTAGATAAGATCGCATATGGCATTGTTTCATCTACACTAAGCTATAGGTTTCTTGCCGTGGACTTGATCCCGAAGAGAAGAAATGAAGACAAGCCTACATAGCGGTCCTCCGCAAGCCAAGCTGTTAAGTTCTCTTTTTTCCTTGCGTATTTTGTAAAGTGAAACTTCTGCATATGAAAATCTCACCACCTTCGAAGCATAGGTGCTCCCATCCCTTGGCTCGAACGTTGCTTCAGTCAGGATGGTCGCAGTGACCTTTTGCGGAAAAGGATTGGCAGGGGGGCTGTTCCCTCTTTATGGTTTAATGTCTGGCTGGCCCAGCCCCGCATCAACAAACTTAGGGTACCTGTAGGATAGCCTGGCGGGGAAAACTTGTTTACTTTAACGTATAGAGGCATCTCACATCCGCATGGCTATTATACATGCACAAGTACTCAACAAAGCTTGTCTTTTTCATTAATATGCTGATGAGAAGTAAAGATCTTACAGAAGACAAACATGGATAAAGAAGATTACATAACTTAGACTAAAGTTTGGTAGACGCCTACACATTTTAGAATGAAAAAGGATAAGTGCCCCGTAATCCCCTTCTTTGTCCCTCCATTACCCGGCACTGCGATGGGAGGAGAAGAGGACAAAAGGAGCGCCTGAGCGAAGGTGATGGTGAAGAGAGCGGTACATACAACCCCTTGATCACCGCCACCAGGGCCAGCAGGACGCGGCAGGGCGAACAAAGCTGAATGCCATGAGGAGGCCTGCCGGGGTCCAGCTGGGGGGCTGCTGGAGGAATCAGAGACACCACCCGCACCTCCCCACCCAACTCCCCAGCAAGTCACCTTGCTGGGGGAAGGGAAAGTGCATTTGGTGGTGTCATCACATCACGGTGACGGTGCGGCTGGCAATCAGTCGGAGCCAGAGTCGTTGCCCTCCCCACCGACTCTGACGCCATTGCCATCACTATCCTCCTCGTCGTTGTCCCTCGAGGAGGAGCTTTCGTTGTGGATCGATCTCTGCACGCAATATCCGAAGTGAACACCCGAGCATCCGAAGACCTTGATGGACAGCAGGCCCGCCTCCATTAACTTGAAATGGAGAACGTTACCTGCCATCAAACTATGGATGCGCATGAAGATTTTCCAACCAAGCCGGAGAAGCATAATGTGAGGGGTCGGGAACTCTGTGTTCACTTGCATGCAGCCATTACAGCAGCCCCTCATGTGCAACCTCAACGTCGACAGTTGATCTACCTCCATAACCCTGGCGAAAGGGGTAGGGAGCCGAAGGAGACCATGCAGAGGTCCATGCAGCTTGACGATGAATTCCAATATTTGGTCCCCAATGTGGTCTTTCGGCGGCTGCGGTGCAGCCGGAGGAGAGATGACCACAGCGCCACCACGTCATCCAGCGGCCTCGCCCTCGTCCTGTGCACGTCCCACGAGCGTTGGATTCCTCCCCCACATCATTGATTGGGGGATGAAGACGATGTTGAGAAGAAGCTCTCGTTGCCACCGCTGGGCCACCAATACGTCCCCTTCCCCTCACATTTGGGAGGGAGGAAGGAGGCGAGTGAGGAGGAGAAGATGTGTGTGAGCTAAACCCTCGCCCACCTCCCTTCTTTTATAAGTAGATCGAGCTGGGGGCTGGCTCCTCACCCTGGAGACCGCCACCCCACTCCACCAATCCGGTTCCTCTGCATTGCTAACGGCGCACAGAATCAAGACCACCCACCTGGCGCAATCCATGGTGCCTGGCTTTCCGCCGATGTTCTCCTTCCCGCGTCCGGCGTTTACACCACCAAACATGCGCAATGCATGTAGTTTACGTAGCAGAAATGGTAGGGGCGGTGTGGGAAAAGGGGAAGTTACCATCCCGTAAGCGCCAGATACGGGTGGCTAGCAGGTCGGCACCCAAAACCCGCCCCACGAAGGCTTTCATAACAAGCGGAGAAAGTGGAAACTACCCTCATTCAATCACATGTTAATATAGATGCAAGAAAAATATCAGAAACAAGCTAGGACCAAGACCACTACCTGTGTACTTGATAGACCCTACCCCGACGACGCCCGACAGCACGTTCGGGCCAGGATCGGGGGCTTCTGTCAGTGCAACAAACCTTGATGTATGTTGCCCAGACTGTACACATGCACGTAAGCAAGGTTACAACAACCAAGACCACACGAAGCAGAAGAGGTTGGCCCTTTTAGAAAACAAGGGGCGGATCAAGAAGACCAAGTCAAGATAAAGGAGCAAGAACTCACTAAGGAAGAACCTCCCTTGCCAGGCAGGTGAGCCCGGCGAGGATGAGGTTTCCCCGGAGACAAGTCCCAGAACTGTCGCGGCAGGCCTGCTGGGGACACGGAGAGTGGGATTACCCCACCAAAGCTCCACCGCTCCACCTCACAACAACTCAAGTCATCAATCTGTGCTGTGTCAAGCCCTAAAGTGACTAAGTGGCCGTAATTCGATACATGACAGCCATATCCAAACCTACAGATTACAACCATCCCGCGACATGTCATGCAGGCAAGCGAGAAGGTGGCGGATCGACCCGGTAAGTCTTGTCGGGCTATGCCACGATGTGACACTAAGCGACGCATTTAATGCGCCTTGTCATGTCTACAGAGTTGGGGTATGATAGCACTGTTTTCTATCTAATTAGTACAAAATGACTGATTTGCCATTGTGGTGACCCCTTGATTTATAAAAGGAGGACCATGGTGACCGTAGCAAGTATTCAGACCATTGTACACTCATACGCACATAGTTGTGCTCGCCCCTAGGCAACCTTGCCGGGATAGAGCACTACATATCCAATACGGTCCAGTCCATCAATCCTCCAATGCAGGAATAGGGTTTTATGCCTCACGGTGGCCTGAACCTGGATAAAACCGCTCGTGTCATCAATGTCGCGCTGCTCCATGCCCTCTGCTCTTGGTGCAACACACTCTTCCCCCTTGCCGAACCATAAGGGGCCGATGGCCCCATAGGTGACCGCGTTTTCCCACAACATGGTGGGTAGTGGAGCCCACATGACTCTTTTCCACCGACCTTTAGCTCTATAAGTACCATACTATTCCAGAAACCATAGAGTAGTCAACGAAAAATTGCTTCAGCCGCCGCATGTTCCAGAACAACGAGATCCAATCTAGAGCCCTTTTCTGGCACTCGGCTGGAGGGGAACACTAGCATGGAGGGGGTTCATCATCCTCATTGCTACACCTTCGATGATGTGTGAGTAGTTTACCATAGACCTATGGGTCTATATTTAGTATCTAGATGGCTTCTTCTCTCTTTTTGATCTTCAATACAATTTTCTCTTCCGATATCTATTCGATGTAATTCTTTTTGTGGTGTGTTTGTTGGGATCTCATAAATTGTGAGTTTATGATCAGATCTATTCATATCCATACATGCTTATTATAGCCTTGAATTTCTTGTCTGATATTTTGCTTTTGTTTGGCCAAATTGATTGATTTATCTTGCAATGGGAAGAGGTGTGTTGTAGTGGGTTCGATCTTGCGGTGCTCAATCTCAATGACAGAAGGAGAACTGACCTGCATGTATCATTGCTATTAAGGATAATATGATGCGGTCTATTCCTACATGAATAGATGTTGTCTACATCATGTCATCGTTCTAAAAGAATTACTCTGTTTCTCCATGAACTTAATACACGAGATGCATGCTAGATAGCGGTCGATGTGTGGAGTAATAGTAGTAGATGCAGGAAGGAGTCGGTCTACTAATCTTTGACGTGATGCCTATATACATGATTACTGTCTTGGATATTGTCATAATTATTTGCTCTTCTATCAATTGCCCAACAGTAATTTGTTTACCCACCATCGGCTATTTTCTCGAGAGAAGCCACTACTGAAATCTACGACCCCTGAGTCTATTTCTCATCATATACTTTTAGATCTATATTTTTATTTGTGTTTTCAATATATTTGCCTCTTTTGTTTCAAATCTACATTATCAAAGTCCCAAAAATATCTCACTGTGTTTTATTTCCTTTTTTTATTTGCATGTCTCCATCTATCTATTTATCATATTACAATATACAAGAGGGATTGACAAGGCCTCTACGCGTCGGGTTGCGATTTCTTGTTTGTGTGTACGTGTTGTCTACATAGCTTGATTTGTTCTCCTACTAGATTGATAACATTGGTTTCATAACTGACGAAAATACTTACTGCCGCTGTGCTGCATCATCCCCTCCTCTTCGGCGAAATTACTGATGCGGTTCACAAGTAGCACTATCCCAGTTTCATCTCTTGGTTCAAACAAACGGTAATTACCATTAATAGACCATTTAATTTCTTCGTCTAATTTACGGAAAATGCAACAATCCTTTCATATTAAACTTGTACGGTAATTCAGAGTCTATGGACACTGAATTGAGACAAGAAGCTAATGGTTTTGACTATAAGCTCCGTTCATTTGAGAAATACGACATCAACGGGTATCTCTTTTGTATCTTTGGCAAAGAGCTATCTATGGCCGACCTTAAATCTTCAAATTGTGGTGTCTCTGCTATCGGAAGGAGGAACCAAATATTATGGAAGAGTTGAAGCAATTGATGAACTTCTATTCTATCGTGAAAACTCACTGAACATCGTAGTCTTCAAATGTCATTAGTTCCAGCCAACGGAGACTAGAAGGACTCGTGAACATATAGGGCTAGTCGAAATCAAACAAAACACCCATTTAGATGTTCTCGATGTATATATTATGGATCAATAGGCGATCCAAGTTTTCTATCTACTCCAGGCCTGTGAAATTAATACAAATCTGAATGGTTGGGATGTCATTTATGAAGTGTCGCCACGTGTTAGACCACCTTGCCCCAATGAAGATGATTATGAACCTCACGTTAACCCAGACACATATGAAGGAGAGTTCTTCCAAGAAACACGTCTTTACAAAAGACATTTAAGAATCGCTCTACTTCACCTCAGAACATGGAAGTAGACATCGATAGTGAATCCAACTTCACCCGAGAGCCGAAACAAGAAGAGCCGAAAGAAGAAAAGGTTACTGCTGCGGATGACCTGTCAATGCTTGACCGTTTACAGAAAGGCCTTCCAAATGTTGGTGCCACTGAACCCGATGAGAACGTGAAAGTGCAACTAATCCATGAGTGGTTTTTGTAATTCATGAAAACATATAGCCCGTTGAACTAATATCCATTCAAGATAAATATTTCAGGATGTTCCATGATTGGCATGGCATGGACGAGATAAGTGGAACCCTCAAAATGCGAAGGACGAGGATTGGCAAAAGCTCAAGATTGTTCATTTTATTTAAGTGATCCAAGAAGACATTAAGTCCATAGGAAAGCAAATACTATTAAAAGGGGATGAAGTGTTGCTTAATTATCCGGTTGCTCAAGTGCTTAGTGATATTGCTCCCAAACCCTCAGCCACATTCTCCATCCAAAATATGTCCAAAACTCTATTTCCAAACTCGGTTGTATCGATATTTCTGACCCGGTACCACCGAGTTCATTTGACATAACCATTGCCAGAAACCCTAAGAAATCGGTCCAATCGATACGGATCTCGGTCTCACTGAGATGGACTTGCCAAAGCTTTGTGATTAGTTGCATGCACTTCAATCTCACCAAGTTTATGCAATTGGTCCCACAGAGTTGGCTTGATAGATTCTCTGCTACTTATTGTTTCACTTCGGTTCCATCGAGTTGGTACAATCGACGCCATCGAGATGATGTTTTCCCCATGCCCTAGCACATCGGTCCCACCGAGTTGTTCTAGTTGACCCACCGAGATTCTTAACATTCACATTTTTGAACTAATATGTGGCACCGAGTTTCACTATTCGGTCCAACTGAGATTGGTCAAATGTGTGTAACGGTTGGATTTTATGTGGAGGCTATATATACCCCTCCACCCCGTCTTCCTCATAGTGGAGAGCCATCAGAACGTGCCTACACTTCCACCATTCATTTTCTGAGAGTGAACCACCTACACACGTGTTGAGATCAAGATATTCCCTTCCAACCATTTGAATCTTGATTTCTAGCCTTCCCCAAGTTGCTTTCCACTCAAATTCTTCTTCCACCATATCAAACTCTGCGAGAAAGAGTTGAGTGTCAGGGATACTATCATTTGAAGCACAAGATCAAGGAGTTCATCATCAACACACCGTCTATTACCTTTTGGAGACTAGTCTGTCCTAGATTGATTAGATGTCTCTTGGGAGCTGCCGTTGTGATGTGGAGTTGAACCAAGAAGTTTGTAAGGGCAAGGAGATTGCCTACTTCGTGAAGATCTACCCAAGTGAGGCAAGTCCATCATGGACAATGGCCATGGTGGGATAGACAAGGTTGCTTCCTCATGGACCCTTTGCGGGTGGAGCCTTTCATGGACTCGCGCAGCCGTTACCCTTCGTGGGTTGAAGACTGCATCGATGTGGACGTACGATAGCACCACCTATCGGAACCATGACAAAAAATCCGTGGGTCCATTGTGTTTGCCTTCTCCAAACCCTTCCCTTTACCTTCATATGAAGTGTTTTAATTTCCGCTGCTACACTCTGAGAATTGCATGTGTAGGTAGATTGCTTGACTTATGCTAATTGCTAAAATCTGTCCACATTTAAAATTGGAAAATGATAGATTTTGAGTTGGTCAAGTAGTCTAATCACCCCCCTCTAGACATCCTTTCGATCCTACAAGTAGTATCAGAGCTTTGGTCTCTGTTAGCCTTGATTTCCATAGCTTTGGTGATAATGGCCTTGGTTTCACAACGTAGGAGAGTATGGCATCTAGCGAGGGTAACTACCACCTTAGAGGTTACTACTGCAGAATGCTGCTAACGCGACACTACGATCAGAGACCCTTTGATGAAACTGTGTGCGATGCATTAATCGCAAATGGGGATGTGAGAAACCATCAAAAAGATGCAAAACATTTGCGATGGATGAGACATCAAACACAGTTTAGATTTTAGTTACGTGTGCGATGCTGGGCATACGGTTGATCCAGTAGAACCGTTCACGATGAGGAAGAACAACAAAAACAGGCACCATATCAATGTGTGCGTGATATATGACATACAGTTCGCTCCGATGAACTGTGTGCTATTAGGGAATGCAATGGAAAGGTCAGCCAGATCAAGGTGTGTGCGATAAACGGCATACGGTTTACTCGGACAAACTGTTTCCAATTAGGGAAGAGAACATAAACAGTTCAACTTAATAAGATGTCTGTGATATGTGGATTTGGGATGAGCCAAAAGAACAAAAACAATTCATGTAAACCAGATGTGTGTGTCGGCATCCTGGGAACGGGGGTACCCAGACTTGCCAGCCTGCGGCCCGTGACGTGGCTGCGTGAGTGGCCTGGTGTGGCCCAGCTTCAGCAACCGCAACTCAAGACCCTCGCGAGGGGCCAAGCCTTGTGAGGCAGGAGAGAGCAAGACCTCCCTGGGGGCAATCTCACTAGGCTGGCTCCCGAGGAGCGGAGATATCTGTGCAAGGTGCACCTCGCGAGGTTCACATGACGTGAGCCATGAAGACCAAGGCCAGGCGGGTGCCAGCGGGCGCAGTGTACTAGTTTTCCCTTTAGTACTAAGGGGTCAAGCGCAGGCATGGAGTCCCGAGGGATCAGGCAAAGGTTTCCATATCGGTGCAACAATACCAACGACCGTCGGGGCGGCAGAGTGGAGGTCATTATGGAGCCTGGTGTGGCGTCATCACCAGAGCCTTTGGCAGGCGAAGGCCACTTTTGTCAGGATAAGATGTACTAGCTGTTCCCCTTCAAATTTGGCCATTGAGCGATCCCTTCCCGACAATATTTGGGAAGAGGACCAAGGCCACTATAAATAAGACCTAGCCACCACCATAGAGACGGATCTACAACATCTCATCTTGAGCGGATCCAACCATAGAAGGGATCGGATCCATTCCACTCTGTAGACACCACAAGCTCATCTGATCCCAGGAACACCTCTCCTCCAGCGGCTGCTCATCCCGGGTACTAGTTCATCCTCAACCATACAAGGCAATCCACCACACACACTGGAGTAGGGTGTTACACTGCGAGGTTGCCCGAACCAGTATAGTCCTCTGTGCCCCTTGTTCTTTGAGTTCGTCGAGCAAGGCTGTGGAATCGTAGGGCGAGCACGCTGGGGAGGGAGTGTTCTTCGGGCGCACACTAGAGTTTGAACTCCTCAAGGGTATGCGGAACCCAAAATCTAAAATTTGGCACACCAGGTAGGGATGCGCTCAAACCTCTCTTCTATCTCAGCTCACCGCCGCCCAGCGACCTCGATGGCCGACGATGCGAGGGCTCTTATATCTCACACGCGGGCAGCGTGTACCGGCGACTCCCGCTCTCACACCATGGCTCGCGGGCACCGTGTGCGCTCGTCGAACTACACTACAGCGATGGCTCCATACACCAGGCGGGAGCAGGCAAACATGTGGGCCACGCTCATCGTGCTCCGGGAGCTGCTATGGTGCAGGCTGGTTGAGGGCGGCCGCGATGTGCTGCTGGAGCGAGTCGCCGAACTACTGGACGCAGCCTGTAGAGGTACGCCGCCTTTCTGCTCTATGCCCATGCCTAAGGTTGTGGCGGAAGCGCACGCAAGGACCCGGCAAGCACGCGCGTCCCCCGGAGCGCTAGGGGGGGTCAGGAGGCGCCAACATGGACCCTGGCACAGCCGGCCCAGCCTCGGCAATGCCGTCACCAAGAGCGGCAGCAGCAGGCAGTGTGCCGCGAGGGCACGCCAGGATGTCACACAGCTGCCACTACGGCCAGGTGCCACGGTTAGTGGCTCAAGGTGCGAGGAACCCAGGTGATTGCTCTGGCAGAGCAACCACGGAGGCCTACGTACCTTGCATGGTGAACCTGGAGTATGCACAGGGGGAAGGCCTTGAGTCATTCCCTGGGCCAGGATGGGAGGGTGGGACGCACGAACCAGAGGCCTTCCGTGAGTTACCCAAAGGTTTCACCGACCCCTTCAGCGATGACGACGACGGGGTACAACCAGTAACTCTGGAGCAGGCGTATACTAACCATGGGCTGCAGGAGAACCAGCCCGCGGCGGCCGTCGGAGAGCCCAGAGCGGCAGCTCCGCTCAAGGAGGGAGTGGCGCTCTAGGGACTACGTGGGAGGATCCCTGAGCCAGAGACTTCCCCGGGCCGCATGGAGCAAGGCGTGGCATGGAGGTAGGTCCTCTGCCGGGGGAGGCGCCGGAGCCCCCCCCCCCAGCAGAGGGCCCGTGGTCGCCGAGGGCGCCGCTAGCGTCCCCCTTGCCCCTTGTTCTCGTCCTGGTTTTCATATGGCCCAACGGTTGTCGGGGGCGGCGCAGGGCGGGGCCCACGCATGGCGATATGAAGTAAGGCTCATGCATGTTAAGGTCTTCACCCCTGACACTCAGGTAATAATGAGTGGGGTTGTACACGCCCCCGAGTCTCCGGAGAGCCGCCCTTGGGCCTTGGGGCCTCCCGCCCACGTTCTAGTTGAAGCACCATGGTCCGCGCTGGCCGTCGACACTATTCCCCAATGACTATGCTCACGACCAGTGAATGCACTTAGTCCCACGCAGGTGGAAGACAAGCAGACTAGCTATGTGCCGGACGCGGCCGTTTGCTTTCATCCCCTTTTCTGTAACTTGATTCGCCGTGCCTTTTGATATGAACTTGGAATCTCTTTTCTGCCAAGCCTTGGGGGGATCTTCTCGTGTTCGTGTCGATTTCTTGCATTTTGGTAGCATGCTTTACTTCTTTTTGTAACTGTGTCCATCACCTCTACGCTAGCAAGCACCTTGCATGTGACATCCCAAAATTCTAAATTTTGGAATGTTATAATAAATAGATAGTTTTGATTGCTTGTTTGATGTGCTGCGTGAAATTGAGTGAATTTGAAAGTTAAATGAGAGGGAATAAAATGACTTTCCAAAACTTTCACTTTGCATTTGGATCTTCGGGAATTCAAATTCTTTTTATCACAAAACCCTTGAGCGAAGATAATATGACTTTTTCCATTTATTAAATGAAAAAGGGTTTTGAAAGGATTTTTGAATTTCATTCTCGAAATATTTCAAATTCAGTAACTTTATGCAACTCAATGATTTTCCCGAGAGAAGATAAAATGACTTCTTCAAATTATAGGAAATATGAGTTGGAAGTTTTTCTAAAATTTTCTATAACTCATTTTCAAAAAATGAGTTATTTGGGTTTTATTCAAATTATTTTTCTCCAACAATAAATTATATGGAAAATAGGGTAACATGATTCCATACAACAGAAAATTGGAGAGAAATAAATTTGAAATCATTTTGGTATTTTAAAAATGTTATTATTGGATTTTATTGCAACAGTAGCACCGTTTGATTTATCAGAATTTGTGAGGATTTTATTAGACTGTAGAAAAATGTTCATTTTGTAGGGTTTCTTTTTCTGAAATTTTTGATATATAATATAACTATATTATATATTGAAATTATTTTCCTTTTCTTTATTTTCGTCGTCTGAAAAAAAATTGTTTAAAAAAATCTTTTCTTCGCCTACTAGGCCGGCCCAGCACCCGAGCCAGGCCACGGCCCAGCCGCTCGCCTCGCGCCGTCCTCATCCCCTGGCGGGACTCCTGCCCGAGCACGGCCGCCGCCTCCGCCATGGTCGCCGTGCCCTCGCCGGACTCCTCTTCCTGCCCCTTGCCCACGCAACACCCCCCGCCTTCCTTCTATAAAAGCTGGAGCCCCGGCCCCGCAGCCCCCCTCCTTCCCTCCTCTAACCGCGCCGCCGCCGCGCTCTGCATCATCTCCGCCGCCGCGCTATGCATCACCGCCGCCGCTGCGCTGCGCCAGCGCCGTCGCCCGCTAACCGCCGTTGCCGCTCGCTGCCCCGCGCCGCCCCGCGTCGCCCCGCCCCTCGCTCTGCCGCACGCCGCGCTGCACAGCGAGCCGCCGCCGCCAGCCTCGCCGGAGTCCGCGCCGGAGTTCACCGCCGGCCGGATCCGCCCCGACCCGCTGCGACCCGGTAATAAAACCGCCCCAGTCTGTTTTTTAGGTTTCTTTTTTTTTTAAATAAAACTCGGTTTTCTTTTTAGTTAGATCTATTTAGAGATCGTTCGCTATTCAGGGTTCAGTAGTGAACGTTCGCTCTTTAACTTTTTCTTTTTCTGTTTTAGTTTTCGGCCAGGGACCTATATGTAAATATTTTATTTACGGTTTAGCCATTAAACTTCTTTCGGCCATAACTTTTTACCAGTTAGTCCAAATCCAACAAAACCAACGCCCACGTCTTCATTATGATCCCCTGTTTCCAGTAAAACAACTAATACCTGTTTTTGAAATTTTTAAAATTTGAATTCAACTGGATTTGAATTTGAACTTCGTTTGATCATAACTTGAGTTTTATAACTCCGGTTTCGTTGATTCTTTTTGCAAATCAAATCTCCTCACCTAAACTTTCTAATAAGGCCAAATTCACATAATTTTGGTACTGTTATAAATTGTTTTCCGTTTCAAGAGTCATTCGTTTGTTTTCGAAGTTTTTCGAAGTGCTATATTCGTCCTTTCTGATTTTCTGAGTGATTGCTTATGTGTGGTTACCATTGTTTGCTTACGATAGATTGATCGGAGTGTGATGAGTAGATCTATCACGAGTTCTGAGTGCGAATCTTCTACATCGTCAGTACAAGGCAAGTTCACACTTTGATCATACTTTCCAATACCCAGTTTTCATTGCATTAATTTTATCCTCAAACACTTGCATGAGTAGGACTGGTTACTTAATATGATGCTTTGTAGTTCATGAGGTAGGAACCCAATGACCTGAGATCAACCAGGGGGGTATACGCTTTGTTACTTATTGCTTAGCCATGCTCGTAGATGTGGATTGGTATGAGAGTTTCATGAAAGATGTGAGTGATCTTTAAGGGACACTTTAAGGTGGTAATTTAATACACATCTGGGTGGATTGGTTGTGGCACCCTGGAGTACCCAGTGGTTGCCGGACACCTGGAGAAACCAGTGTTTGCCCTAGGGGATCCCGGAGGAACCATGTGATCACCCTATTGGAATGCCACCCAGGCTCAAAGGGATCATATGATATTTTCATGCCTAGAAACTTCCATGTGCAGCCACAAGCCATTATGGGCTCTGGCATAGTATGAGTAAGTTGTATGACCTCTTTCAGTGGTGGACTAGTAGATGTAGCGGATGTAGGTGTACCGGTCCACCCGGGGTAAAAAGTAAATGCTTCTGAAAGACTGTGTCTCGGTCATCCGGTTCTCAAACACCCTGAAGTGCGAGAAATTAAACGGAGGCGATCGAGTCTTGTGGGGAAAAGTGCACAAACCTCTGCAGAGTGTACAAACTATTCATGAGTAGCCGTGTCCCCGGTTATGGACATCTTTGAGTATCTAGAAGTGGATTATTTGTTGATCTCAACACTCTATTTAAATAATTTGTTGGGTTTATAATGACTTTGGTTTGGGATCTCAATTGTTCATGTTTTAAATTTAACAAAGTAGTTAAATAAATGCATTCCTTTGTGGTTGGGAAAAATTAGCTTTATGCAAAAACAGCCTTACAACCTCCACCAGCCAAATATGCATGTAGTTGTAGGCATTGTTCATCATTACTTCTACAGTGTGCATTTGCCAGTACATTCAATGTACTGACCTACATGGCTGCAACATCTCATGTTGCAGGAATTGTTCGACGAGTAAGTGTTACGTTAGGGTTGCGCTATCTACACTCAACTTTGCCGTTGGTGTTGATGGAACTCCACAACCTTTGTTGATTCTGCTATGATCGATTGAGGTAATAGTATTTACGTTACTTAATACACGTGATTTACCTCTGTTATAAATCCTCGAGTACTATGTGTGTCAGCATACCGATCCAGGGATGACACTTAAGCACAGAGACTTGATCCATTCGGGTCGGGTCGCTACAAGATGGTATCAGAGCACATGTTAACTGTAGGACGTGACCCTAGAAACTAGCCAGCTCATAGGAAATGATTTCGCTAAAACCTTCCTTTCAAAAATATTCTATATCTCTCTTCTTTTCCGAGCTTTGTCAAAACTCCCCCTTTTCCTAAATAGTTAGTCTATACCTTTTCCATTGGATCAGTTCAGAGTAAAAAAGATTTTACCATGCATTGGAAGTGTTGACGCTACAACAATGGAAACTCCGAAGATTTGAAGAGTTGATGACTTTAAAGAGATGTTGACCTTTAGAAGACCAAACCCCAATTACGACCTTACGTTAGATGCAACGATTGTGAGCCGTCAATTGTTTGATGTTTTACCGACGGCCACAAACAAAACGTCTTTTCAAAAACCATTGTTTGTGTTGAGTGTATCTCTCTCCATCTCTCTTATCTCATTCCAAAACCCTTGGACCCAATAGAGGATGAATGAAGATAGACTTGAAGTCGCTGGACTAATTATCCAACCGGAGGCAGAACTATGGATACAAAACATGGAGGACCACTTTAGGAAAAATTTGGTTGCAAGGAAGTATGAGATTCAATATGCTCTTCGGTACTTTACAAAAAGTGCTGCAACATGGTGGAAGACGCATCAAGCCATACAAGGATGTAATGGAGCATGAAGTTGGGAGGAATCCAAGAAGACTTTGTTAAGATCCTGTCTCATCCGAGAGCTTGGTGAAAATCCGAAGAAGAAACGTTGTGCCTGCCAAATTTGTGGAGAAATAGGACACACCCAAGAGGAGCACAAGGATGAATGCCCTAATTGTGAAGGAAGTCATCTAGCTGAAGAATGCCCAACTAGGCAGATTACTTGTTTCTTGTGTGAAGGGACTACCCACTACCCTGCTTAGTGTCACATTTACCCCATGGTACAACGAACTGTCCAGCAGAAGAAAGAAGCAATGAAAGAAGTCCTCGATTAAACCTTAAGGGGGTCCACGATGGAGGAAGATATTGAAGACCCTGATGGAGAAGACTAGACAGATATTACTCACGTGCTTGCTACTCATGTGGGGGAAAAGGACATCTTTCACGGTATAGAACGAAGGAAAGCCACAAGTATCTGGGAGACTTCCCGACAGAAGAAGTGGAGTTTGATCCACAAAAGATAGAAGAATTGATAGGAACGAAGAAGTCGAGGAAGAGAAAGAGCATGTGTCCCCAGAACAACCCAATTTCTGCCGAAAAGGACCTGAGTCACATCACATGTTACCGGTGCAAGGATTTAGGTCATTATGCTAGCAACTGCCCAACCAGGAAACGAAGAACCCAGTGAACCAGGACAGTCACCATGAAGTCCTTAGATTTGTCTGATCACATTAGTTTACGCTGCAAGGAAGTAGAGCATTTTGCCAAGAGAAGGTTCAGACCGGAGGAAAAATGATCACAGTAGTTGAGATCTAGATATTAGAATGGAGCATGTAGCTAAATATGGAATACACTTTTATTACGATGTTGAGTTAAGTTATGGAAAGAACATCGTAATAGTTCGTGAAGCAATAGAAGTTGAGATGTTTGGAATATCATATGAAATGTTATGAATTGTTGGATGACAGTAAGTGGCTCTCTTTCTATCTCACCCAGACCAAGACCTAGAACCCATGGAGAATCTGACCCAAACCCTTCTCAGACAAACAACCCCATCTTACCCAAGGTTGTCTGTATGTTGTCCTGAGAACCCCTTCTGTCTAATGCCTACAAATGACAACCCTTTATGAGTCTTTTCTCAAGGGCCCGGAAACCATGATGACATTGACTAGTGATCAGGATTTCCCAAAGATCCTGAAGGACATGATGAAGCATATTCACCTGGAAGGAGATGCAGTTTACAAGGGTTATTCCTTCATGGAGAATGGAGTTGAACTTTGGTACGTGGAGGTACACCTCCACCGTGTGAAAGGAGTTTTCCCAAAAAATATGGGTCAATAATTTTTCATCTCCCGAGTACCATGAACTACATTCTTCGACTCTATTCATGAAGCTCCTATGGAGGCCATACGTCAGATTGGAGAAATACTCGAAGCAAGACTTTGTTATACCCAGGAAAGCCTGAGTAAGGCGCAAGCAGAGATGATGGAGATGAAGCACACGACCAATAGGACGAAGCAAAAGATTGATGATTTTAAGAATCACATTGCACAATTCCCTTGGGATTGAAGCATCCTCAGCTAGGACAAAGGAATAAAGATGGAAGGAATGTTGACCATACCCGACTATGTGGATAGTAGCATTTGTAGTGATGCACCCTGGGAAGTTGAGATTTTGAATACTGGTTCTGGATGTAATAAAAGATTTGAGATGACGAGAATATGGATTACGGATGAACCAGTGCATTTTGTTTAGTCGCACCTTACTGTGTGAACCCTGGACCCATAGGAAGGAATGTGTTGCCCCAATAGGTGGAGTTTGCACAAATAAGTTGGAGTTTATTTTGATACAAGGCTTACCCCAAGAGTATGAAGGAAAGAAGTAAAATAGGATTTATAGAGGGGGTAATGCTGAAGTGTGGAGCAATAGTGACTCCAAGGATGAGTTAATGATATACAAGTTCTGAAGTGGACCCGTAAGCCGAGGACCTAAGGAGGCTACGTAATCATGAGGGAACCACGAGACATGTCAGTAGTAATATGTTTCTGCTGTAGTGAAGCAGGGCACTATGCTAGAGATTGTCCCAATGAGAAGGAAATTTGTGCTAAGTAGTTGAGTTGAAGCATGCAATGGAAATGTAGTAGAACGAAGTAGTTGAGCATCAATACAGTTAGCATCATGGTATTGACTATGGATTTTATGGGTTGGTACTATATAAGTGAAGAGTGAAATCATGATGCATGGAATAAGATTTTAAGGAAACTAGTGTTATTCATTTAAGTGTGGTAGAATCCAACACCATCATCTGGATACACTAGCTAGTGTCAGTTACGCCAGACTTGGAATGGACTGACCAAGGATGAGTGTGAGTAATTACACTCAGTTTTGTACCCAAAGAAGAAAGGGATACCAAACAAATTGGATGGATTTAAGAGAGCCAAGGAAGTTGGATGTTGGAAGTATGATCAGTTGTAACCCGATAATGAGACTAAGCGTTACTAGTGGTGAGATGAGCCATAACCCACAGGCCCCAGGACCGGTCAAGAAAGCAAGCACACTCTTGCTGAAGGAAAACCCTTCGTAGAAGTTATGACTTTTTCAACAGACGATCTTATAGGTGGTTACGTTAAACCTGAGTGTTGTGAAGAATGATAGATGTTTTGTTCAACTTGCAGAAGTAATGGATTTTTTTTTCGAACTCAGTTCGTCGATAAGAGAAATTCTGCAATGCTTGTGAGGATGACAGAGTGTTAGAATGCGAGATTCACTAAACCATATACAAGGTAATGATTTGGGTGCGGGATGGATTGATCACCATACCGACTTACTCTTATTATTCGCCTCTGTTATACGGGATGGTAAATCTGAGTGACTTACCTATAGTAGAGAGACGACGATGTCAAAACCTTGTTTAAACCTTAGAAAGGTATAGAAGTTTTTCCCTTGTACACGGCATGTTGTTGCCAACCGTAGGATATACGGTGAGGATGAAGGCCACAACCGTTTTGTGCAGGGACCCAATTAATTTGGTTGATGACCACCATGATATATCGATATTTGTTTATTATTGGCGCCAGACTTGTCAGTTAAGAAGGACCAGTCTCGAAAGAGCCTTCCCAAGATGAAAGGACACAAGAACTGAGGACAAAGATTTTGCCACTACCGAAAGAGACCCAGAGAAGGAGTTACCCTGAAAATCTGAGAAGAATCGACACTGTCAACTAAGGATGGAGTACCTTAGTTTTGATGGAACTGTAACCTTGTTTCTAAGTGTGGTAGCACACTGGACCTTACCAATCAGTGATTTGTTAGGAGACCCCAAACCCTAACCTATTTATTGCTAGCCTCTTCGAATCTCGAGGACGAGATTCATTTTTAAGTGTGGTAGGTTTGTAAGATCCCAAAATTCTAAATTTTAGAATGTTATAATAAATATATAGTTTTGATTGATTGTTTGATGTGCTGAGTGAAATTGAGTGAATTTGAAAGTTAAATGAGAGGGAATAAAATTTCTTTCCCAAAACTTTCACTTTGCATTTGGATCTTCGGGAATTCAAATTCTTTTCATCACAAAACCCTATAGCGAAGATAATATGACTTCTTCCATTTATTAAATGAAAAAGGGTTTTGAAAGGATTTTTGAATTTCATTCTCGAAATATTTCAAATTCAGAAACTTTATGCAACTCAATGATTTTCCCGAGAGAAGATAAAATGACTTCTTCAAATTATAGGAAATATGAGTTGGAAGTTTTTCTGAAATTTTCTATAACTCATTTTCAAAAATTGAGTTATTTGGGTTTTATTCAAATTATTTTTCTCCAAAAATAAATTATATGGAAAATAGGGTAACATGATTCCCTACAGTAGAAAATTGGAGAGAAATAAATTTGAAATCATTTTGGTATTTTAAAAATGTTATTATTGGATTTTATTGCAACAATAGCACCTTTTGATTTATTCGAATTTGTGAGGATTTTATTTGACTGTAGAAAAAGGTTCATGTTGTAGGGTTTCTTTTTCTAAAAAATTTTGATATATAATATAACTATATTATATATTGAAATTATTTTCCTTTTCTTTTATTTTCGTCGTCTGGAAAAAAATGTTTTAAAAAAATCTTTTCTTCGCCTCGCGCCGTCCTCGTCCCCGGGCGGGACTCCTGCCTGAGCACGGCCGCCGCCGCCGCCGCCTTGGTCGCCATGTCCTCGCCGAACTCCTCCTCCTGCCCCTTCCCCACGCAACACCCCCCTTGCGCCTATAAAAGCTGGAGCCCCGGCCCCGCAGCCGCCCCTCCTCCCCTCCTCTCGCCGCGCCGCCGCCGCGCTCTGCATCATCGCCGCCGCGCTCTACATCATCGCTGCCGCCGCGCTCTGCATTTCCATCGCCACTGCGCTGCGCCAGCGCCGCCGCCTGCTAGCCGCCGCTGCCGCTCGCTGCCCCGCGCCGCCCCGCCCCTCGCTCTGCCGCGCGCCGCGCCGCACCGCGAGCCGCCGCCGCCAGCCTCACCGGAGTCCGCGCCAGAGTTCACCGCCGGCCGGATCCGCCCCGACCCCCTACGACCCGGTAATAAAACCGCCCCGGTCCGATTTTTTTAGGTTTCTGTTTGTTTTAAAAATAAAACTCTGTTTTCTATTTAGTTAGATCTATTTAGAGATCGTTCTCTATTTAGGGTTCAGTAGTGAACGTTTGCACTTTAACTTTTTTCTTTTTCTGTTTTAGTTTTCGACCAAGGACCTCTCTGTAAATATTTTATTTATAGTTTAGCCCGTAAACTTCTTTCGGCTATAACTTTTTACCAGTTAGTCCAAATTCAACGAAACCAACACCCACGTCTTCGTTACGATCCCCTCTTTACAGTAAAACAACTTAAACATGTTTTTGAAAGTTTGAAAATTAGAATGCAACTAGATTTGAATTTGAACTTCGTTTGATCAAAACTTGAGTTTTATAACTCTGATTTCGTCGATTCTTTTTGCAAACCGAAGCTCTTGGCCTAAAATTTGTGATAAGGCCAAATTCACATAATTTAGGTACTATTAGAAATTGTTTTCTATTTCAAGAGTTATTCGTTTGTTTTTGAAGTTTTCTGAAGTGCTTTATTCGTCCTTTCTGATTTTCTGAGTGATTGCTTATGTGTGGTTAGCATTGTTTGGTTACGATAGATTGATCGGAGTGTGACGAGTAGATCTATCACGAGTTCTGATTGTGAATCTTTTACATCATCAATACAAGGCAAGTTCACACTTTTAACGTACTTTCCAATACCCAGTTTTCATTGCATTAGTTATATCCTCAAACACTTTCATGGGTAGGACTGGTTACTTAATATGATGCTTTGTAGTTCATGAGGTAGGAACCCAATGACCTAAGATCAACCAAGGGGGGGTATACGCTTTGTTACTTATTGCTTAGCCATGCTCGTAGACGTGGATTGGTATGAGAGTTTCATGAAAGATGTGAGTGATCTTTAAGGGAAACTTTAAGGTGGTAATTTAATACACATCTGGGTGGATTGGTTGTGGCACCCTCGAGTACCCAGTGGTTGTCGGGCACCTGGAGAAACCAGTGTTTACCCTAGGGGATCCCGGAGGAACCATGTGATCACCCTATTGGAATGCCTCCCAAGCTCAAAGGGATCATATGATATTTTCATGCCTAGAAACTTCCATGTGCAGCCACAAGCCATTATGGGCTCTGGCATAGTATGAGTAAGTTGTGTGACCTCTTTCAGTGGTGGACTAGCAGAGGTAGCGGATGTAGGTGTACCGGTCCTCCCCGGGTAAATAGTAAATGCTTCTGAAAGACTGTGTCTCGGTCATCCGGTTCTCAAACACCCTGAAGTGCGAGAAATTAAACGGAGGCGATCGAGTCTTGTGGGGAAAAGTGCACAAACCTCTGCAGAGTGTACAAACTATTCATGAGTAGTCTTGTCCCTGGTTATGGACATCTTTGAGTATCTAGAAGTGGATTATTTGTTGATCTCAACACTCTATTTAATTAATTTGTTGGGTTTATAATGACTTTGGTTTGGGATTGAGATGGAGGAACCATTCTCAGTTGTTCATGTTTTAAATTTAATAAAGTAGTTAAATAAATGCATTCCTTTGTGGTAGGGAAAAATCAGCTTTATGCGAAAACAGCCTTACAACCTCCACCAGCCAAATATGCATGTAGTTGTAGGCATTGTTCATCATTACTTCTATAGTGTGCATTTGCCAGTACATTCAATGTACTGACCTACATGGATGCAATGTCTCATGTTGCAGGAATTATTCGACGAGTAAGTGTTACGTTAGGGTTGCGCTATCTACACTCAACTTTGCCGTTGCTGTTGATGGAACTCCACAACCTTTGCTGCTTCCGTTATGATCGATTGAGGTAATAGTATTTACGTTACTTAATACATGTGATTTACCTCTGTTATAAATCCTCGAGTACTGTGTGTGTCAGCATACCGATCCAGGGATGACAGTTAACCACAGAGACTTGATCCATTCGGGTCGGGTCGCTACATTGCAGGCAGAGCTGGGTGTGGTACGGGCACGTTAACCCCGCACGGACAATTCCAGGCGGCGGAGGGCACCCCAAGATCAGAGTAACATTGTCGCGACGTTGCCACATGCACACCTTGCCTTGACCTGGCATTCGCTCCTCACGAGGCTTCCTCCGGCGAATCAGCAGGCCCCTCAAGTGGACTAAAATCCAGTGGGCCACCAAGAGGCTCCCCTCAGGAGGAAGACACATCCGCCAACTTCGGACATGCCCAGGGCACGCTGGAATCAAGGTGAGTCTTAGCCACGACCCCGCTCAGGGGATCACAAGTCAGGAAGGCAAGTGCTAAGTAAAGCTTAAAGAAAGAACATTAATTTACATACTCCGGGGGGGCTCCCCTCCATAATGCTCTCACACCCTGCAGGGCTGTGCCCAAGTCTCTATGTGCAGGTTAAAACAAAGGAGTACAAGCACAACCCGACATGCTACCCATGGCAGCACCCTAATCGCTCTCGTACACACTACTAGCGTCGTCGCTAGCGTCATCTTCACCATCATCTCGCCACATCATCTTCGTCCGCTGCAACCACTCCGTCGTCGTCTTCAGTGGTGAACGCCCTGACCAAGGCATCCACGTGGTCATCTACCACCAGATTATCCCGGATAACCGCGGGTGTCGGTGTCAAAACCGGCGGATCTCGG
This sequence comes from Secale cereale, assembly GCA_902687465.1. Taxonomy (NCBI): domain Eukaryota; kingdom Viridiplantae; phylum Streptophyta; class Magnoliopsida; order Poales; family Poaceae; genus Secale; species Secale cereale. Next base: position 223,011,490 of record LR738713.1, on the reverse strand, counting down.
GTAGGGGGTCCCGAACTATGTGTTTGAGGATCGATGGTAATAGGAGGCTGGGGACACGATGTTTACCTAGGTTCAGGCCCTCTCGATCGAGGCAAAACCCTACTTCCTACTATATTAATATGGATGAATATGAATACAAGAGTTGATGTACCTCAAGATCGTAATGGCTAAACCCTAGAGTCTAGCCTACGAGGATTTGAGATTCTCCGTTAGCCTCTACGGACTAAACCCTCCAGTTTATATACACACCGGAGGGGCCTAGGGTTTGTAAATACCATCTTGCAGAGGAAGGAAAGATTACACTCGAACCTAAAACCTGCCTTTATACGAATACAAGAGTCCTATCCAAATACGAGAGATGATCTTCAACTACGATCTTCACAACCCACCAGTTCGGCCCACCAAGAGTTATCTGGCCTCCCGAGGACACCTCAATCCAGGACTCCCTCAGTAGCCCCTGAACCTAACTTCGACGACGATGAGTTCGGCTTCCATATTGTCTTCGGGATTGCAAGGCGGGTTCCTTCTTCCGAATACATTTTCTGCAAAAGTGTATTTTGTTTGTACAACCCTTAGCCTTGAAGGCAAGGCTCTTAAAGGAAAATGAATAGTGTGTCTCTACTGACAACTTTTGGGTGAAGCGTCGCGTCCAACCCACTAATATATCAAACCATTTTATTTGGTCTTAGTTTCGCGTTTCGAGGTATATCCTCATTGACAAGTCCCATCAGAATAGAGATCGTGCCCGCTTATTGTGGGATCTTTATCAATATGATGTGAGCACCCACGCCGTGCATTACGCACGACCGCTTTGGGAACCGGCGAGGTTTATGGCTAAACTAGGGGGACGCTCTGTATTCACAACGTTATAAAAGGATATCTATCCCTTTCATTAGCCCCACTCCTTCCTCAAGCTCGAGCTCTCCAATCTCCCAAGCCCCAGTATTCTCAAATCCTGCGCCCACCGCTCCTTGTTCCTCAACCACTACTCCCCTTCCCAGCAATGGCTGGATCCGGTGCCAGGGGCAAGTGGGAAGCTTCCATAGTCACAGAAAAGATCGTGGAGGATCTACGGAGCCCGAGCTATCTCGCCGCTAATATCGCACACCGAGTCCCTGCCAAGGGTCAGGTGATTCCCGTCTCTGAGGTGGGTGAGAGGGTAGTATTCACTTCCCATTTTGTTAGGGGGCTAGGGTTTCCACTCCACCCATTTGTTCGGGGACTATTGTTCTTCTACGGGCTAGATTTCTATGATGTAGCCCCAAACTCAATCCTTCACATATCTACTTTCATCGTGGTATGTGAATATTTCCTTTGCATCCATTCATACTTCGGCCTATGGCTCAAAACCTTCAATGTGAAGCCGAAGATGGTGGATGGACAACAGCAGAGTGCGGGGGTGTCATGATTAGCAAGCTCCCAAACGCAACTTGGCCCAAGGGCTCATTCGTGGAAATGAATAAGGTCTGGCAGCAGCAATGGTTCTACATCACCGAACCGTGCATCGCCAAATGAACCCCCCAGACACGGTGGAGGCGTCCAGAGGGCCAATGGCATGCCATGGCATGCGATAAGGGCACTCCAGAGCGCGCTACAGTGCGCCACCGCACTGTAGCTTCGCCCAATCGCCTGCCCCCAATAGCCTCGAGCTCTCCCCTCGCGCCTCCCAACGCGCCTCGACGTCCGCAGCCTCCACCGGTGCTGTCCCCCTCCTCCTGCGCCCTCCAGTGGCTGTCGCCACACGCGCACCGGCCGCCTGCGACGTCCACTCCTCGGCCTCACACGCGCGCACGGTCTGGAGCGTTCCCCGCTCCTCCTCTCCCCTCAACTGGACGTGGAACACGTCCACGATCCTCCCCGGCTTGATCACAGGCACCAGAACCCCTTCTAGCCTCGCCTGCAACCTCGCCGGCGCACGAGTCCACGGTGGACCGTAAGCACGGCTATATAAGCCCCCCCGAGCTCCCCGCTCAGCACCAGCAGCCTCACCACATCCCCTTTAGTCCTCCAGCACCGCTAGTTCCTCCCCGAAGAGCTTTAGTGCTCGGGATCGACCGGAGCTCCGCCGCGTCGGGCAGCTGGCGATCTCGCAGTACGGGCCTGCTCCGCCCCTCATTTTGCTCGATTTAGAACCGCCATGCATCACTGATGCGTTCCCGTCCATTTTCCCCCTCTGCAGCTGTCGGAAACGAGCTGGCCAACAGCTTCCCGACGGCCCTCCGCCGTCCCACCTTGCCGCCGACGAACCCGACCTCCCCGTCGAGCCGCACCACCACCACTACCTCCACAACTCGTCGCTGAACCCGTCCCTGCCCTCCGTTGGCTTCGCCGTGGCCGGAATCGTCGACGGTGAGCTCGCCATCGCCGTGGTCGTAAGGTTGAAGATGACAGGCAGGCCCCGCCTGTCATCCTCACCCCTCTCTCCCTCCCCTCACAGCCGCTGACCGTCAGGCCCCGCCCGTCAGGTTTGAAAACCTGACGTGCGCGCGCTGGCGCCCGAGCAGCTGGGCTGGATGCCCTGGGCCGTGCACTGTGGCCACTCTGGCCCAGTTGCACAGGGCTTTTTCTTCTTTTTCTTTTCTGTAAAGCTTTAATTAATTTTACAGAAATGAATATTAGTCCAAATGAAATAATTCCAACTCCTAAAATCTTGAAATATTCCAACCTATTTAATGGTGTCACTTTCACACATATCTATGAAACTTTTCTGTTCTGTTCAAATTTAAATTCAAATTTGAGGATTAAAACTCCTGTTCAAAAATCCCTAGATTCCATTCTGTTACTCCAAAACTCCAACTAAGAATTTTCTACATCTTAGTTTTCCCTCTAGTATTTTACAAAAATAAGTTGACATTTTTCTGATCAGTTTGATTTTTTTGTTTTATTTGTGGTCTTATTTTTCCGTAGTTATTATGCGGCGTATAGATACCGTATTTGACGAAGTTGCTGAAGAAGGAGAAGGAGAAGGATTTGAAGACTTTGAAGACCAAGCCAATCCAGGCAAGCACCCGTTTGACTATGATACACTTGTTCTTCAGAACCCGTTTGTTTCCGATGCATGATGGTAGCGTTATGGTGGTAACCTAGTTGGAACACCACATGATGCATGCCTTGCTCTTAATCTTGCTATGTGCTAGATGACGTGCAAATAGTAAGTAGTGATACTTAGTGATGCATGTGTGATTTGAACCTTCGTGGTTGAAATCTTTGCATGAACCCATCGGGTGCCCCTAATGCCCGAGGGTGATGTTGAGTTAGGTCATCACTTGAGGAAGAAGTGATGTGCCGGTAAATCTTGTGCATGGGTGAAATAATGGATTAGATTTATGTGTGACTACCGTCCCAACCAAACATGTGCAACCACACTACCTATTATGGGACGGGGCTTTATTGATTACTTAGGTCGATACTAGCATGGTGCACGCATTACTAGTGACAGGAAGACTTGAGGTCTTTCCCGGGATGGGGTCGTGCTTGGATAGACGACCATGACTGTTTTACAGGGGACCGGGCACACCGTTGGTCCCTTCGGGTACGCATGATATTGAAATTAGGGCAAGTCCCGTGATCTATTGTTTGTACCCGAGGGCCGTGTACCAACGAGTGGACTCTATGTTAGTGTCGTCTAGGGAAAGATAATGACCGGGTGCTTCCCCCGAGTACTTGAGGTACTGCGGGATCGTGGATGACACGAAAGCTTCCCGGATCTTGTGGGTAAAGTGCGCAACCTCTGCAGAGTGTAAAACTATTCGAATAGCCATGTCCACGGTCATGGACAGTTGGGTGGTGCTACTTAAACTATGTCCAGAATTTTACTTCATCGGTGAAAGTGTGTGAATGATGAGTCAAGGTGGTGACTTGACTCGATGAGTTGAATCGTATTCATGTTGATATTGGTAACCTGTTTTCAAGGTTACATGAACTCGTTGATGCATACACTTGATGGTAGAATATTTATTCTAGCCCATTGCTAGATTGCTCATTATTGTTCAGTTTGCATTGTTATTTTGAACCACATCATGGGTTGCTTGCGAGTACATTCAAAGTACTCATTGGCTTGCCACTCGTTATTTAATTGGCCAGGCATGGAGGAACAGGAATATGATGAAGAGTTCTTTGGAGACGAACATGCGAACTAGGACGCTATCCCAGTCAGAATGCCTGTAGGGTTAAGGCAGATGGCATGGGTTCTACCTATTATCGAAGACTTCCGCTATTTGAGTTATTTGTTATTCAGCCCGTGAGGCTTTATTTATGTAAGACTTGGCCATAATGGCCTTAATTTGTGTAAGACGATATGTATGGATGTAAGACTCTTGTTATTCAGCTTCTGTGTGTGTTCAGTGAGCATTGATCTCTAGGATCACTGTACACGTGCACTCGGTGATCTCGACTTCTAAGTCGGGGTCCCGGCAGAGCTGGTATCAGAGCCATCCTGACTGTAGGAAGCCTTAGTTAGCATGGGCGTTAGTTAGATGAGACCCTTTTTCAAAAACCTTGTCAACCTCTCTTCTTTTCTAAACCTAAGATTTCATCAGCTTATTAACCCCTCCTATTCCACCTTTGTAGATGGCCGCTGTACCCGAAGAGCACCTGACCACTGGGTTTCCCTTGCTTCTCGATGATAGCCTCCAGGAGTGTCAGTTCCACCGAGCGCCCATCCTCACCTACCTTGAGCATTGGGTTAGTGACACTGAGGTGGAATACCATGTGGAAGTGATCGTGAAGGCAAACGATCCTCCCACAAGTTGGTTCTTCGAGGGACCCCAGATGGCAACACTACCTCTCGCTGTCGAGGCTGCTGCACTCAAGGCACTAACCCGTCTCCGCGAGCTTCTTCCGGAGATGGCAGCCAAGATGACAACTCGCTTCTTGCCTTACCGGAAGGAAGGTGAAGATGAAAGCAGCGCACTAGCCCCTCCACTAAAGGAAGGACTCTCGCTTCGGCTCCAGACCTACTTCAGTCTATGTGCCGACAGCTTGGCACAAGACTTGGCCTCGGAATCAATGAAGCTTCGAGAAGAACTTCACAAGACCAAGGTACTTCTTCGCCGAGCTCAAGAGAAGACTAATAGGATCAAGAAGGAAGGAGCGCCTTCTGGACAGTCCGCTATCGCATACCGAGGCGGAAGGCCCTCCGAGGATGTATCTTCCAAGAATGAAGAACCACCTCGGCGACGCCGGATGACGGCAAGGGAATATCGCAAGCTTTTCCCTACACCACCGACGAAGCACCGTCGTATCCAACTCCTCCACTCCCCCACACCCTCAAGTCACAAGGGGGCCCAGACAGATGAAGACAAGGAGGAAGACCCAGAAGAGCCGGAATACGCAACCGAGCATTCCGCCGCTTAGGCATTATTCGCTACTCGGATATGCCAGTTGTGACCTCTACGGTAGGATAGGTCGTGTAACCCCTATGCGCAGTCGAGGCCCCCAGTTGTGGCATTATTCGCTACTCGGATATGCCAATGTTTGCTTTTGTTGTGTCTGGATGTATGTCGTATTCTTCCTTCAGGAATGTGTAAACGACTGCATCACCCATTTGGATTTTAATGAATGTGTTTTGGCCTTTCGGCCTTTGCATGATTTGATTAGTGTCACACCCACCCCCTTACTAGGCACCCATCTATCTTGCTTTCCCTCTTCCGAGTCATGAGACCTTTTACCGCTCCAACAGGATGCCTGTTGTAACTCGTACTGGTACCTCTACCCAGCAGCCTGAAGCCAGAGCATCCGCTTAGTCAGAGGCAGGCCACGACCAAACCAACGACCAAGCTCCACCACCACCACCTCCTCCGAACATGGACATGGCTCAGCTTCTCCAAGCTTTCCGAGAGGAATGCCAAGCCAACACTGCAGCCCTTCAGCTGATTGCTCAAGCTGTCACCAACAACCGCCAGCCGGCGGGGAATGGCAATGGACGTTCCATGTTGGCAGAGTTCGAGAAGCATGCACCGCCAACTTTCATCGAGACTGCTGAACCCCTGGATGCAGACGACTGGGTCCGCTCCATTGAGGAAATACTGGAACTAGTCGGATGCACCGAAGACCGCGAGAAGGTGGCTTATGCAGCCCACTGCCTCGGGGGGACTGCTAGAGCTTGGTGGGATGGATTCAAGGTCATGCATGCTGAACAAGACATCACTTGGGTCAACTTCAAGGCAGAATTCCGCAAGGCCCACATTCCTTCCGGAATCATGGCTATCAAAAAGCGTGAGTTCCGAGCCCTGAAGCAAGGAAGTGGCACTGTCAAGGAGTACATGCAGAAGTTCAGTGTTCTGTCAAGGTATGCCCCTGAAGATGTCAGCACTGATGCTGCAAAAAGGGAGCGCTTCATGGAAGGCCTCAATCAGACTCTGCAATACTCGCTTGTCGTGTGCGACTGCCCAACCTTCCCTGACCTGGTGAACAAAGCACTTATGCTTGAAGACAAGCGGCATGCTTTGGAAGACACTCGCAAGCGCAAGATGGTCAGCAAGGGAAGTTCCAGCAACCAGAAACCTCGTCCGTGGTAGTCAGCCCCGGCCAAGCCAACCTATCAGCAACCAAGAGCTCCTGCACCTCGTACCAACTATCAGCCTCAGCAGTATGCCAACCCAAGGCCAGCTTTCAACCGCAATACCAGTGGTGGCAACAAGATCAACAATCCAAACCAAGTCACTTGCTTTGGATGTGGTCAGTCCGGACACATCTCAAGGGTGTGCCCCAACAAGAAGCCTGATGCCCCGCGCCCCAATGCGCAGAACCAAGGACAAGGCTGCGGGATGCCACCAAGGAACCCAGCTCCTCGCAATCCACCTAACCATGGGAAGGGGCGTGTGAATCACGTCACTGCTGAAGATGGCCAGGAAGACCCGGACGTCGTGCTGGGTACGTTCCTTGTCAACTCAGCACCTGCAACAATCTTGTTTGATTCTGGAGTAACGCATTCATTTGTCACTCAAAGATTTGCATTAAAAAGTGGCATGACCCCTACAACCCTGAATAACCCTATGGTGGTACAAACCCCCAGAGCAGAGATGAGAGCCAAGATAGGCTATAAAGGAGTCAGTATTACCATTAACGGTGTAGATTTCCTAGCAGACCTCATCGTCCTGAGATCACAAGGCTTGGATGTGATCCTAGGCATGAATTGGCTCAGCAAGCACCAAGGCTTGTTAGACTGTGCCAATCGGACAGTCACTGTGACCAATGACCAAGGAGTCGAAGTCAAGTTCACTCCCAACTCCTCTTCTGCTCAAGCCATTCAAGTCAACTGTCTGTCCGAAGTTGGGCTAGAGCAAGTACCGGTGGTATGTGAGTATCCTGATGTCTTTCCGGATGAACTACCGGGAATGCCCCCTGACCGTGACATTGAGTTCATCATCTAGCTCGTTCCCGGAGCAGGACCCATCTATAAGAAGCCTTATAGAATGGGGACGGAAGAATTAGCCGAGTTGAAGAAGCAACTGGAAGAGCAGCTGAGGAAGGGATTTATCCGCCCGAGTGCCTCCCCTTGGGGATCTGCCGTTCTGTTTGTGGCAAAGAGGGACGGTACCATCCGCTTATGCATTGACTATCGTTCCCTCAATGAAGTTACAATCAAGAACAAATATCCACTTCCCAAGATCGAAGATCTGTTTGATCAGCTCAGCGGAGCCAAGGTGTTCTCCAAGATCGACCTCAGATCTGGGTACTACCAGCTGAAGATCAGACCCCAAGATATTCCGAAGACGGCATTCGTAACCAGATATGGCCTGTACGAGTGCACGGTCATGTCCTTTGGGTTAACCAATGCCCCAGCCTACTTCATGTATCTCATGAATAAAGTCTTCATGGAATATTTGGACAAGTTCGTTGTTGTCTTCATCGATGACATTCATGTCTTCTCGAAGTCGGAGGAAGAGCACGAGCAACATCTGAGGATGGTCCTAGATAAGCTTCGGGAGCACCAACTGTATGCCAAATTCAGCAAGTGTGAGTTCTGGCTGCATAAAGTGGGGTTCTTAGGTCACGTCTTGACCGAAGAAGGGTTATCAGTTGACCCCGCGAAGATCGAAGCTGTGACCCAATGGCAATCTCCAAAAACCGTCAAGGAAGTCAGAAGCTTCCGCGGACTTGCGGGCTATTACCGCAAATTCATGGAAGGATTTTCTAGCATTGCACGGCCAATGACTCAGCTCCTCAAGAAGGACAAGAAGTTCGAGTGGACGCCAAAATGGGAAGAAAGCTTCCAAGAACTCAAGAAGAGATTGACCACCGCCCCAGTTCTGGCAACACCTGATATTCACAAGGAGTTCGTGATATATTGTGATGCCTCTCGAACCGGATTGGGAAGCGTTCTGATGCAAGAAGGCCAAGTCATAGCCTACCTCTCCAGGCAGCTACGACCTCATGAGGAGAACTACGCTACTCACGATCTTGAGCTAGCGGCAGTAGTTCATGCCTTAAAGACATGGCGGCATTACTTCCTAGGGAAACGGTGTGAGATATACACAGACCACAAAAGTCTGAAGTACATTTTCACCCAAAAGGAATTGAACATGAGGCAGCGAAGATGGTTGGAACTCATCAAAGACTATGACCTCAGTGTTCAATATCACCCCTGGAAGGCTAACAAGGTGGCCGATGCCTAAAGCAGGAAGGCTTGCTCCTTGAATGCTGTTATTCAAGAAAGGCAGCCAGCCCTGTTTAAGGAACTCGAACATTTCAGTTTGGAATTGGTCACACCTGGATTTCTGGATCATTTGGAAGTCAGACCGACCCTGATGGACGAGGTCAAGAAGGCACAAGATGGACACTCAAGCATTGAAGGCATCAAGAAGAAGATGAAGCTAGGCAAGGCCCCAGGATTCTCTGAAGAAGAGCACGGGATTGTTTGGTACAAAGGCCGCATCTGCGTACCAAACAACACAGAGCTGAAGAACCTGATCCTGCAAGACGACACTCCATATTCCATCCACCCCGGAGGAACCAAGATGTACCAAGACATGTAGGCACGGTTCTGGTGGCACGGGATGAAAAGAGAGATTGCAACCTATGTTCCAAAGTGTGATGTGTGCCCAAGGGTCAAGCCTGAATATCAGCGACCTACTGGATTGCTTCAACCACTCAAAGTTCCTGAGTGGAAGTGGGATAAAGTCGGAATGGACTTCATCACTGGATTACCAAGGTCGGATAGAGGACATGACTCTATCTGGGTCATAGTCGATCATTTGAACAAGGTGGCCCATTTCATTCCTGTCAAGACCACTTATGATGGCAACCGGCTGGCAGCTCTCTACATCAACCGAATCGTAAGTCTTCACGGCGTTCCCAAGGAGATTGTGTCAGATCGAGGAACCCAGTTCACCTCAAGGTTCTGGAAGAAGTTCCAAGAAGCCTTGGGAACCAAGTTATCTTTCAGCACGGCTTTCCACCCACAGACAGGAGGTCAGACAGAACGAGTCAATCAGATTCTCAAAGATATGCTCCGAGCTTGTGTCTTGGCATATGGAGCCAAGTGGGAAGATTGTCTCCCTTTTGCCGAGTTCTCCTATAACAACAGTTACCAGTCGAGCCTTCAGATGGCACCATTTGAGGTGTTGTACGGACGCAGATGCCGCACACCCCTCAACTGGTCAGAGACTGGAGAAGGGCTAGTCTTTGGACCGGATATTCTCCGCGTAGCAGAAGAGCAAGTCCAACTAGTGAGAGAGCGTTTGAAGGCAGCCAAGTCAAGGCAGAAGAGTTATGCTGACACTCGCCGTCGGGACATGAGTTTCCATGTCGGGGACCATGTGTACCTGCGGGTAACTCCTCTGAAGGGAACCAAGCGTTTCCACGTCAAGGGGAAGCTCGCACCAAGGTTCATTGGACCCTTTGAGATCACTGCACGACGAGGAGAAGTGGCTTACCAGTTGGAACTACCACCCGAGCTATCCGGTGTGCACAATGTATTCCATGTGTCACAACTCCGGAAATGTCTCCAAGTTCCAGACAAGCCTAATCTCTACAAGGATGTTGATCACCAAGCCATTGATCTGCAGCCTGATTTGACCTACCGCGAGAAGCCCGTTCGCATTTTGGACGAAGCAGAACGACGGACGCGAAGCCGTACCATCAAGTACTTCAAGGTCCAGTGGAGCAACCACACCGAAGCAGAAGCAACCTGGGAACGTGAAGACTATCTTAGATCCGAGTTTCCCGATCTCTTTTAAGACCTAGTTTAGGAATCTCGGGGATGAGATTCTTGTAAGGGGGGTAGGTCTGTCACACCCTTCATTTTGTAACATGTTATTTGCATCAATAAAACATGAAAATTTGGACCAACAAATTTTTTTAGCATCATTTGGCTTTTATTTGAATTGAGTTTTTCTCCATGTGCTTTTTCATGTGCTCAATAAAGTCAACTATTACCTCTTGTAGAATTCATCTCCATACCCAAAACTTCCGCCCAATGATCATGCCAAGTGTTATATAACAGTATAGTGTTTTCTTACAAATTAATTTGGCCAAAATGTATTTTATAAATTTTGTTTTTCCAAAAACCCCTGAATTAAGTTTTGCACTGCAAGTGCTTGATTTAGGGTGATAAAATTATTTCAAAAGGTATATTTGAGACCTAGTAGTCATTGGACTCCCAGAAACCACAAGAGAATAATTTTAAAAGTTATTTTCCTATTTTATTTAAAAGCTTTTTCTTAAGTCCAGAAATGGTCTTTAATAGGGGAAAATTATTTAAGTATTTCAAAAATATTTGCCAAAATTCAGGGAGACTCATAGGACATATATTGACCATATATAAGAGTTTCAACACTTGGTCATGTTCAAAATAATGGGCTAATCCCTCTAAAACCCTTTCTGGATATTTCAAGCTTTTGAAATATTTACAAAGGAAATATTCTCCAAGAATTCCAGGGAAATTCTATCATGTCACATATGACATATTTGATGATCTTGCCAAGTCCCATGCCTTGGAAGCAAGAAAACATTCTCAAACCCTTCATAACCATTCTGTCCATATTTGAAGTTTGAGCAACTCTACATTGCCAAACTTGTCCAAATGCTCTCAAACTTGGTGCACATGCTAGAATGGCCTAATAAGGCAACTAGACCAAATGGCACAAAATTTGGAGTAGAGCAACTTGATCAGAACACCCCAAAACCCTTTTTGTTCAAATACAAATTTGAACAACTTTACATTACGAACTTTTTACCTGGAGCTTCAAACTTTGTGGGCATGATCAATACCCCAAATGATGAAACTACACCAAGTGGTGCATCAAGGGGAGATGATTAGCTTGACTCAAACAAGATGAAGCCATTTCTGTTGATTTCTAGGGTTCACCAAAGTTACATTGGCTAGTTTCTTCAAATGAGCCCAAATTTGGTGAAGCACCCTATTTTCACATGTTATTCAATCATGTTAAGTGTCATGGCAAGTGGAGATCATTTGCTTGACCAAACACCGATCAAACACCTTTTGGGTTTTTACTAAAACCCTCTTCTTGATCACTTTTACCTTTTACCTTGGCCTCAACTTTCTACCACACGTTCATCTAGTTACTAGCCACCTCCAGTAACTTCCCCCAGGACCCAAGCTCCATGATTGAGGGGAAAAACCCTAGTTCACCTTGCTGGACAGCCATTTTCTACCAAGTCACCAGCCTCTCTTCTCTCTCACAGCATCTTCAGAGCATCCAAGGCCTCATCCGTAGTGCTTGCATCACCCTGGACCCCCCAGACACGGTGGACGCATTCAGAGGGCCAATGGCATGCCATGGCATGCG
>LR738713.1:222968975-222998569 GCA_902687465.1 Secale cereale | reverse complement strand
CCCGCTCAGCACCAGCAGCCTCACCACATCCCCTTTAGTCCTCCAGCACCGCTAGTTCCTCCCCGAAGAGCTTCAGTGCTCGGGATCGACCGGAGCTCCGCCGCGTCGGGCAGCCGGCGATCTCGCAGTACGAGCCTCCTCCGCCCCTCCTTTTGCTCGATTTAGAACCGCCATGCATCACTGATGCGTTCCCCTCCATTTTCCCCCTCTGAAGCTGCCGGAAACGAGCTGGCCAACAGCTTCCCGACGACCCTCTGCCGTCCCACCTTGCCGCCGACGAACCCGACCTCCCCGGCGAGCCACACCACCACCACTACCTCCGCAACTCGTCGCTGAACCCGTCCCTGCCCTCCGTTGGCTTTGCCGTGGCCGGAATCGTCGCCGGTGAGCTCGCCGTCGCCGTGGCCGTGAGGTTGAAGATGACAGGCGGGCCCCGCCTGTCATCCTCACCCCTCTCTCCCTCCCCTCACAGCCGCTGACCGCCGGGCCCCGCCCGTCAGGTTTGAAAACCTGACGTGCGCGCGCTGGCGCCCGATCGGCTGGGCTGGATGCCCTGGGCCGTGCACTGTGGCCACTCTGGCCCAGTTGCACATGGCTTTTTCTTCTTTTTCTTTTCTGTAAAACTTCAATTAATTTTACAGAAATAAATATTAGTCTAAATGAAATAATTCCAACTCCTAAAATCTTGAAATATTCCAACCTATTTAATGGTGTCACTTTCACACATATCTATGAAACTTTTCTGTTCTGTTCAAATTTAAATTCAAATTTGAGCATTAAAACTCCTGTTCAAAAATCCCTAGATTCCATTCTGTTACTCCAAAACTCCAACTAAGAATTTTCTCCATCTTAGTTTTCCCTCTAGTATTTTACAAAAATAAGTTGACATTTTTCTGAGCACTTTGATTTTTCTGTTTTATTTGTGGTCTTATTTTTCCGTTGTTATTATGCGGCGTATAGATACCATATTTGACGAAGTTGCTGAAGAAGGAGAAGGAGAAGGATTTGAAGACTTTGAAGACCAAGCCAATCCAGGCAAGCAGCCCTTTGACCATGATACACTTGTTATTCGGAACCCATTTGTTTCCGATGCATGATGGTAGGGTTACGGTGGTAACCTAGTTGGAACACCGCATGATGCATGCCTTGCTCTTAATCTTGCTATGTGCTAGATGACGTGCAAATAGTAAGTAGTGATACTTAGTGATGCATGTGTGATTTGAACCTTCGTGGTTGAAATCTTTGCATGAACCCATCGGGTGCCCCTAATGCCCGAGGGTGATGTTGAGTTAGGTCATCACTTGAGGAAGAAGTGACGTGCCGGTAAATCTTGTGCATGGGTGAAATAATGGATTAGATTTATGTGTGACTACCGTCCCAACCAAACATGTGCAACTACACTACCCCTTATGAGACGTGGCTTTATTGATTACTTAGGTCGATACTAGCATGGTGCCCGCATTACTAGTGACGGGAAGACTTGAGGTCTTTCCCGGGACGGGGTCGTGCTTGGATAGACGACCATGACTGTTTTTACAGGGCACCAGACACACCGTTGGTCCCTTCGGGTACGCGTGATATTGAAATTAGGGCAAGTCCCGTGATCTATTGTTTGTACCCGAGGGCCGTGTACCAACGAGTGGACTCTATGTTAGTGTCGTCTAAGGAAAGATAATGACCGGGTGCTTCCCCCGAGTACTTGAGGTACTGCGGGATCGTGGATGACACGAAAGCTTCCCGGATCTTGTGGGTAAAGTGCGCAACCTCTGCAGAGTGTAAAACTATTCGAATAGCCGTGTCCACGGTCATGGACAGTTGGGTGGTGCTACTTAAACTATGTCCAGATATTTACTTCATCGGTGAAAGTGTGTGAATGATGAGTCAAGGTGGTGACTTGACTCGATGAGTTGAATCATATTCATGTTGATATCGGTAACCTGTTTTCAAGGTTACATGAACTCGTTGATGCATACACTTGATGGTATAATATTTATTCAAGCCCATTGCTAGATTGCTCATTATTGTTCAGTTTGCATTGTTATTTTGAACCACATCATGGGTTGCTTGCGAGTACATTCAAAGTACTCATTGGCTTGCCACTGGTTATTTAATTAGCCAGGCATGGAGGAACAGGAATATGATGAAGTGTTCTTTGGAGACGAACATGCGAACTAGGACGCTATCCCAGTCAGAATGCCTGTAGGGTTAAGGCAGATGGCATGGGTTCTACCTATTATCGAAGACTTCCGCTATTTGAGTTATTTGCTATTCAGCCCGTGAGGCTTTATTTATGTAAGACTTGGCCATAATGGCCTTAATTTGTGTAAGACGATATGTATGGATGTAAGACTCTTGTTATTCAGCTTCTGTGTGTGTTCAGTGAGCATTGATCTCTGGGATCACTATACACGTGCACTCGGTGATCTCGACTTCTAAGTCGGGGTCCGGGCACATACTCATTCGCAAGACCTGCACGAGCCTTCGCCACCCTCCGGTCGACCTCCTCCTGAACCTCGGCCTCGCGAGTAGAGACGACGTCCTTAGCCAGGGTCATGTGGCGCTCCCTCGTCTCCAGCCGCTCATACTCGAGGCTGCACTCCAAGGCTTCCAGCATCAGCGCCTCCTCGCGCTTCTGGATCTCCCTCTCGTCAGAAGGCGCCCCCCTCATCGACGCCAGGACTGTCCTGTGCGCTTTGACCTGTTGCTCGAGGGAGTCATTCAAGGCCTGAAGCTTCGGCTGGTGCTCCTCGTCGACCTTCCAGCGGCGATCCGCCTGCCTGGCCTCCTCCAGAGCCTAGGCGCTAGCTTCACGTGAGGCCACAAGGCACACCTCGGCCTTTACACAGGCGTGCTCGTGCTTGAGATGGCCGAAGTTGATGGCCACCTCCAACCAACGCCACTCATCCGCTAGCCGAAACTTCTCCGTCTCTAGGCGGGTTTCAACATCAACAAGCTTTTCCCTGAGCCAGCTCAGCGTGCCCATCGCATCCCGGAAAAGCTCGTGGCGGACAGCACCGCATCCACGTGCGAATTCAATGGCACAACCGGGCCCATCCTCCACGTCGTTAATTGCCGGGGAGACTCAAGATGGTGTGCCCTCCTCCGGCAGGGGGCTGGAGGCCAGTGCCTTATCCACTTCTGCCCGGGCCTTGGCGGGGGCGCTGCAAGACAAAGCCTAGCAGCTCAAAGACGAAGCCGAGGCTGGAGTCGGCCAGCTGTGGGAGACAATCAACTGAGGGGCTCTCGGCACGCCTCTTACGCTCCAGGCGGGGCCGCGAAGGAGGGACAACAGGAATGCAAAGTCCAGTCCCTGGGCGGCGCGGTCATCTCTTCCGCAAGCCTCGCGCCATGGACGGCGGCTTGGTGGGGCGCACTCAAGGCCAATGATGATCCCTGAAAAGGTGACGGTCGCTCCTCAAGAGATTCTACCGCACCAGCTGATGGGGACCTGAAGAACTGGGTCAGGGAGGAACACAACACTCAGGAAACCACGCAGATAAGGTACTTACTCGTCTTTGGCTATGTACTTCCTCTGTTTCAGCGGCCGGTAGGCATCACCATTACAGCTCAGAGGCGGCTTGCTCTTGCGGAGCGCCCTGAATTTCAAATAAAGCTGGCCGAAGCCCTGGGCGCGACTGCCATCGCCTGGGGCAGTATCCGGGGCTCTCGAGAGGGCGTCCTCGGGAGCCTCGATCCGCGGCGGCCCGCCAGCAGCGGCTTCGAGACAGCTTACCCAAGCCCTAGGATTCGGCGCCTCGGGAGCCATAGCGCGCACCGCTTCTTCAGCAGCCACCCTGTCGGCATTCAATGGCGCTCGCCTCCCTGCATCCACTCCTGAGGTGGGCGCCAGGGTGACCACAGGCATGGGAACCGTGGCGATGGGGTCCTCGCGGGGCCCCACAAGGCCAGATGGACGCAACCCCCATTCATCGAAAAGGGGCATCTGCCTCACCAACTCAGCCTTGTTGGGGCAGCATTACAAGAGGCAACCCTCCTCCGTCAGATTGGCCGACACTGAGTCATCCGTCAAGAGCTCAAACACCGCCCACCACACCTCCGATGGAATCACGGGCACATGGAGCCTGATGGGGTCATCGCAGCCAAAGAAGGTCCACAACGGACGGGAGTGACGCTGGAGCGGGGCGATGCGGCACTTGATGAACTCCTTCACCACCATGGGCGACGTCACCCCGGGGTCCCTTAGCCTGGCCAGCCGACGCCAGACATGGGTGAGCCGTGGGTCGTCAAGCTTCACATGCCCCCAACCAGAGCTTGGGATGACTGGAGTTGATGAAGCAGAAGTAGAGGATGGCACACGCCAGCATCAACAAACACCCACCGCTTCCGAAATCCATCCACGGTCTGCGAGAGCTCGAAGTCGATCATCGAGCCGGACGTGGCCGCTATAGCATGGAAGGTCACGCACCCCGAGCGTTGGCAAGTAACTTTCAGATGCAGTGAGAAGAAATGGTGAAACAAGGCCACGGAAGGAGCAATGCCCACCATGGCCTCACAGACAAAGGCAAAGACCGTGAGGAGGACGATGGATTTGGGATCCAACTGCAGCGCATTGACTTAGTAGTGCGAGAGCACGATGTTGTAGAAGTTAGAGAAGGGAGGGATTAGTGCAGCCCAGAGGGCATGAAGATGGATGGGGAACTCGGTGGCTGTCCTATTGTTGGCAAAGCGAGAAGCCGACCACGCCACGGTCACCCCCCACTCATGGGAATCAGCATTGAGCACGGGGCGGACCTTGCTCAACCCTTCCTGGTTGACCACTACCGACCGCTCGAGGGCGGGCTCGGAGACCTGAGGCGCAGGGGCTGAGGCGTAGGTTTTCCCCTTTCCCTTCTTCTTCTGGCTCGGTGCCATGGCGGCAGGGAGGATTGGCACTAGATCAGGCTAGGGGAGGAGGCTGCTGATTTCTGGAGGACGGAGGAGCTGTGGGAGCGCGCTGCCAGCGAGGGGGGCAGCGCTATGCAAGTAGCGGCGGCCGCCAAGTCAGGTGGATTTCAATGCGGCGTGGGGAAGTGGAGACGCCCACGTCCAATCAAGTCTCCACGCGTTGACCAGGGATGCAGGCGTTTGAGGCCCACGGTGCTTCGCCCTTGCCCCTTTGGCTTCGCCTAGAAGCCAAGTCCGAGCGCGCCTTGGGCCCGGGGGCTACTGTCGGCGTCCTTGGAATGGGGGTACCCGGACTTGCCTGCGTGCAGCCCGTGACGTGGCTCCGTCAATGGCCTGGTACGGCCCAGCTTCAGCAACCACAACTCAAGGCTCTCATGAGGGGCCAAGCTTCGTGAGGCGGGCAACAACAAGACCTCCCTGGGGGCAGTCTCACTAGGCTGGCTCCCGAGGAGCAGAGATATCTATGCAAGGTGAACCTCGAGAGGTTCACGTGATGTGAGCCATGAAGACCAAGGCAGGGCGGGCGCCAGCAGGCGCAGTGTACTAGTATCCCCTTTGGTGCTAAGGGGGCAAGCGCGGGCGCAGAGTCTCGTGGGATCAGGAAAAGGTTTCCATCTCGGTGCAACAAGACCAAGGACCGTCAGGGCGGCAAAATGGAGGTCATCATGGAGCCCGATGCGGGGTCATCACCAGACCCTTTGGCAGGAGAAAACCACTTTTGTCAGGATAACTTGTACTAATTGTTCCCCTTCAAATTTGGCCAATGTGGGTAGAGGACCAAGGCCACTATAAATAGGACCTAGCCACCACCATAGAGAGGGATCCACAACATCTCATCTTGAGTGGATCCAACCATAGAAGGGATGGGATCCATTCCACCCTACAGACACCACAAGCTCATCCGAGTCGAAGAACACCTGTCCTCTAGAGGGTGTTCATCCCTTGTACTAGCTGATCCTCAGCCATACAAGACAATCCACCACACACACTGGAGAAGGGTATTACACCGCGAGGTGGCCCGAACCAGTATAATCCTCTATGCCCCTTGTTATTTGAATTCGTCAAGCTAGCCTATGGAATGTAGGACAAGCGCACTGGGAGGGAGTGTTCTTCATGCGCACCCCAGAGTTCGAACCTCTCAAGGGTTTGTGGAACCCGAAATCCGACAGTGTTTGATAAGCAAACAGCCCACTCGGATGAACTATTTGCAATGAGAAATTATAACACAAACGGTTACTATAGTAAGTTCGTGTGAGATTCTGTTCGTACAAAAAACTTCCAAAAATGCAAACTAGTTGCTTGAGGTGGCTAGGAGTATCACACACGATGCGTTTGCGAGTACTCGTGTTTGATGATTAATAAGATACACATAATTAACGGCTGCAAGGGTGATATGCTGACCATGGAGTCCGAGAAGACCGTCGTCGGAAGGCTGCCAGCTCAGCCTTTTAGGCTATATTTTATTATAATTGTATGCATAAGTAGGTCATGACTATTTTGTGCCTTGCCACATGTGGCATATTAAATTATTTATCCTGAATATGTAAGACAATTATTAACCATTGCCATTGTAAATTTGCCTCAACGGAGAGCAGACTGTGCGCAGGGACGCCAGAGCGGAGCCCGTCGCGACCGCCTCAATGGAGAGCAAAACACGCGGACGGATGCGAGTAGAGTGCACCGCAGCCGCCTCAACGGCGAGCAAACACGTGGTCAACCTTCTGGCACTCCGTGGGAGACGCGACGAGGCATCCATAGGACACGACAGTAATATCATGACCGTGTATGATAGTGGGCAGACACGTACATGTACATCCAAGAAGAAGGGCCCATGTTTCAGGCATCCGATGAGTGGCATACAAGTGATCCAAAAGAACTGTTTGCGATGAGACCGAACAACAGAAACGGCGCTTTGTAGGCCCAGAACCATCAATAAATTTTGACTTTGTTTCTTATCACATTTTTTATTACAACACAATAAGTAATTGCAAATCTGTTCACACAGATCAAACTAATATGTATTCACACCGATCAAACTAATATGAGTTCACACTGAGCATCGGGCTATAAAAACTACCCACTCAAAAATTACTTCATAGTTCCTCTGTTCATCACCCACAAAACTGGTCTTTCCTGTCAAGTCGTTCCGCCATGACCGGTAGGAGGAGTTTCAGGTGGACATATAACCAGGCAGCAAAGACCAACGCCGCGAAAGCACTAGAGAGGTCCTGCCGCGAAGCGGCAGCCGCAGCAGAGATGTCCCGGTGCGCCACCGAGCCCTCGAACGAGCTCTCACGGGCATGCGAGGGCTCTCACAAGCGCACTCGCCGCGTCAATGATCGCGATGAGCTGGCATTGCTGAAGTCCTTGGCCGGCGACGACGACATTCCCAGTGGCCTAACTAAGCAGCAGGAGCTAGTCGACGGCTTGATGAAGTTGCTCGCGATCAGCGTTGCCTCGGTTGACGAGGCGACCGACCTCGTCGAGAAACTCATGGGTGAAATTGCGAAGCTCCTCAAGGTGCTCGCCGAGAAGGAGGAGGAGGCCGCCTGCTAGAAGATTATGCATGAGCAGAGTAGTGCCTCATGGCTGACGCTGACAGCGGTCGTCGAGGAACTGATGGGTGATTTGAGGAAGCTCCGGATCGAGCGCGAGCAGGAGGTGCAGGAATCTGTGGCTGCTTTCAAGCAAAGTTGTGAGGAATTGAAGAAGGAGCTAGAGGATGTCGTCACTCGGCGATCCATCGACGAGTAGAGACTGTAGCGACCTAGATAATTGTCTGTGATTTCCTTCTTCTCTTGACCTCGTGTCTTCCGGCTTTGCTGCATGTGGCATTCCAAATTATCCGGAATATGTAAGGCAATTATTTTCAGCGCCATTGTAAATTTGTCGTAATATTATCTATTACCATTTTATTTGTCGTCGTATTACCCCTTACCCTACGTGGCAATTTGAATTAAGTCGGAATACGAGTTGAAAACATGAACAAAGCAAGTGCTGCCATGGGATCAGAAGCAAACACCCTCCGTCCAGGTGCTTGAATTAACCCATTAATGGAGAAGTTGTCAGCGAAGCAGGCGGCGGCTAGTGCATGGAGGTCAAAGAGCTTGCTTCCCACTAAGCATGGGCGGCCTTGCTGCTCGCGCGTGTCCCGTCTAGCCTATGAGTTGGACAGGATGCACCCGTCCCGTCGAGCCTGCGCGGCGGACTACTCGCACACATCCCGTCGAGCCTGCACGGCTGACTTCTCTCGCTCGTCCCATCTAATCAAACAGTTGCATGCAAGCCACCGAGTATGGTTAAATTTTTACACAGTTCATATAATACAACCGTTTTTATATTAAGATGTCAGCTATTTGTTTCAAAAAGGACTTTTTTGGCTATTAATGTGTTCGCCTTGTATCAAACTGAATGATTTTTTACCATGGCATATATGTGACATGTCATGAAACCATGCCAAGTTTCATGTTTTTCAGTGAGTTTTTCATTTACTGGGATTTAAAAATCGAGATTCTCAATGTTTCAGGACGACGAGAAGTTTGTAATTCATTCCCATACCTTAAATTAGACCTAAACATGCACCCAATGACACATGTACGATTTCCCTCCAATATTGGTTCACTAGAGCATGTGCTTGTTGTTAAAATTTGAATTAGGGACTACATTAAATGCCTACAAAACTTAATTAACATATACAATGGCCGAATGAACACTAAACAGTTTCAAATTTCAGAACGACACTCATGTTATTCCATGTTGCCTGTAGAAAACAAAGTTCAAGGCGAGAAGAGGCAGCAATTATCGTTTCGCCCACAAGAGGGGCATGTTTCCCTACCGGAACCACGAGGGTTGCGAGAAGCATATGTTTGTAAAAGGCTTGTAATATAGCTTCGCCAAAATAGGACAATTATATGTACCATGTAGTGACACCATGCCAAGTTCCATGATTTCCTGGTGAGGTTTGGATTTGCAGAGATTTAAAAACCGAGATTCGCAATGTTTGTAGCCAAGCTAGGATGGCGAGATAGTTGAATTCATTCCCATTCGTTCCATGGGACCTAAACATGCACACCGATGACACATGTACTTTTTTATAGCTATTTTGGTGAACTGGAGCATGTATTTGAAGTTCGGATTTGAATTATGGACATTAAATGCCTATAAAACTGAATTAATGAATAAAAAGGTGTAACGAACCATAAATAATTTCAAAGTTAAGCACGAATCTCCCGTTGTTCCGTGTTGCGTGTAGAAGAAAATGCGAGGCTAGAAGAGGGAGCGATTATTGTTTGGCCCACAAGACGACCCATTTCCCTATCGAAACCACGAGGGTTCTTTCCGACAGGCTCCGGTTTTGTAAGTGGTTTGTAAGAAAGCTTGGCCCAAATTGGCAATGTTTCTACCATGACATATATGTACCATGATGTGATACCATGCCACCTTTGATCCCTTTCTAGTGAGTTTTGGATTTATGGGGATTTAAAAACCGAGATTCCAAATGTTTGAGGACGAGCCAGGACGCCGGTACGGTTGTAATTCATTCCCATTCCTGGCATGGGACCTTAACATGCACCCAAGGACACATGTCTAATTTTTCTAGCCATTTTGGTGAACTAGAGCATGTATTTGTAGTTCAGGTTTGAATTATGGACATTAAATGCCTAAGAAACTCAATTAGTGTATAAAATGCCAAAATAACCGTGAATAAGTTTAAATTTCAACATGGATATCATGTCGTTCCATGTTGCCCGTAGAAGAAAATACAAGGCAAAAAGCATTGATTACGTTTCGCCACAAGGGGAACACGTTTCCCTATCGGAACCACGAGGCTTCTTTGAGAGAAGCTCTGATTTGAAAGAGGTTTGTATAAAGCTTGGCCCGAATGGGACAATGTTTTTACCAGGACATATGTGTGCCATGACGTGACACCATGCGAACTTTCATGACTTTCTGGTGAGTCTAGGATTTACGGGGATTTAAAAATCAAGATTATAAATGTTTGAGGACGAGCCAAGACGTTGATACAGTTGTAATTCGTTCCCATTCCTGGAATGGGACCTGAACATGCACCCAAGGACAAACATATAATTTTTCTAGCCATTTTGGTGAACTTGAGCATGTATTTGAAGTTTAGATTTGAATTATGGACATTAAATGCTTAGGAAACTCAATTAGTGTATAAAAAGGACAAACAAACCATGAATAAGTTTAAATTTCAGCATGAATATCATGTCGTTCCATGTGGCATGTAGAAGAAAATACAATGCGAAAAGAGGCAGTGATTACGTTTCAACCACAAGGGGAACAAGTTTCCCTATCGGAACCCGAGGCTTCTTTGAGAGAACCTCTGGTTTGTAAGAGGTCTATAATAAAGCTTGGCACAAGTTGGACAATGTTTTTACCAAGACATATATGTGCCATGACGTGACCTCATGCCAACTTTCATCACTTTGGGGTGAGTTTAGGATTTACGGGGATTTAAAAACCGAGATTCCAAATGTTTGAGGACGAGCCAGGACGCCAATATGGTTATATTTCGTTCCATTCCTGCCATGGGACCTAAACATTCACCCAAGGACAAAATTATAATTTTTCTAGCCATTTTGGTGAACTAGAGCATGTATTTGTAGTTCAGGTTTGAATTATGGACATTAAATGCCTAAGAAACTCAATAAGTGTATAAAATGCCAAAGGAACCGTGAATAAGTTTAAATTTCAACATGGATATCATGTCGTTCCATGTTGCCCGTAGAAGAAAATACAAGGCAAAAATCATTGATTACGTTTCGCCACAAGGGGAACACGTTTCCCTATCGGAACCACGAGGCTTCTTTGAGAGAAGCTCTGATTTGAAAGAGGTTTGTAATAAAGCTTGGCCCGAATGGGACAATGTTTTTACCAGGACATATGTGTGCCATGACGTGACACCATGCGAACTTTCATGACTTTCTGGTGAGTCTAGGATTTACGGGGATTTAAAAATCAAGATTATAAATGTTTGAGGACGGGCCAAGACGCTGATACAGTTGTAATTCATTCCCATTCCTGGAATGGGACTTGAACATGCACCCAAGGACAAACATATAATTTTTCTAGCCATTTTGGTGAACTTGAGCATGTATTTGAAGTTTAGATTTGAATTATGGACATTAAATGCTTAGGAAACTCAATTAGTGTATAAAAAAGGCCAAACGAACCATGAATAAGTTTAAATTTTAGCATGAATATCATGTCGTTCCATGTGGCATGTAGAAGAAAATACAATGCGAAAAGAGGCAGTGATTACGTTTCAACCACAAGGGGAACAAGTTTCCCTATCGGAACCCGAGGCTTCTTTGAGAGAAGCTCTAGTTTGTAAGAGGTCTATAATAAAGCTTGGCACAAGTTGGACAATGTTTTTACCACGACATATATGTGCCATGACGTGACCTCATGCCAACTTTCATCACTTTGGGGTGAGTTTAGGATTTACGGGGATTTAAAAACCGAGATTCCAATTGTTTGAGGACGAGCCAGGACGCCAATATGGTTATATTTCGTTCCATTCCTGCCATGGGACCTAAACATTCACCCAAGGACAAAAGTATAATTTTTCTAGCCATTTTGGCGAACTGGAGCATGTATTTCAAGTTCAGATTTAAATTATGCACATTAAATGCCTTGGAAACTCAATTAGTGTATAAAAAGGCCAAACGAACCTTGAATAAGTTTAAATTTCAGCATGGATATCCTATCATTCCATGTTGCCCGTAGAAGAAAATACAAGGCGAAAAGAGGCAATGATTATTGTTTCACCCACAATGGGGACACATTTCCCTATCGGAACTATGAGGCTTCTTTCACAGAAGCTCCAGTTTGTAAGAGGCTTGTACTAAAACTTACGCCAAAATGGACAAAAAAAATCTCTACATATATGTGCCATGTCATGACACCATGCCAAGTTTCACGATTTTCGGGTGAGTTTTCGATTTACGGGGACTTAAAAGCCAAGATTATTCTCAAGAAATGTTTTCAAATAGCACACAGTTCACTAACGAAAGCCATATGCCTACCAAACTGTGGCCGATGGCCCCTACTCCTACTGCGTGTGTTATCTGAGTCGTGTGGTATTATTGGCTAGAACCTAAACCCCACGTATCGTACGTCTGCACCATTGGATGCTCAAAGATCGAACGGCAACCCTCAACCCTTTCGACATCACATGCAATACATGGGTAAGCACTGTGCACATGCATCATGCTAGTCACGCTTCCTTCTCTACTAAATTTTCTAAATAGGCTACCATTTCCCACCACTCCTGTCATCGGTTTCCCGCCTCTTCTCCCATCGTTTTTGCACTACCAATGTCGATGCTCATTGAAGACTAGGCGACGACATACTATTGCAGGATGCTGCTAACACAACACTACAATCAGAGACCCTTTGATGAAATTGTGTGCGATGCATTTATCGCAAACGGGGATGTAAAACACCCGTCAAAAAAGATGCAAAATGATTGCGATGGGGAAAAAATCAAATACTGTTCAAATTTTAGTTACGTGTGCGATGCGGGGCATACGATTAATCCAGAAGAACTGTTTGCGATGAGTCAGAACAACATAAATGGGCAGCCATATCAATGTGTGTGCGATATGCGACATACAGTTCTCTCTGATGAACTGTGTGCTATTAGGGAATGCAACAGAAACGGTCAGCCAGATCAAGGTGTGTGTGATATACGACATACGGTTCACTCGGACGAACTGTTTTCCATTTGGGAAGAGAACATAAACGGATCAACTTAAGAAGATGTGCATGATATGAAGCATACCATTCACATAGATGAACTATTTGGGATGAGCCAAAAGAACACAAACTATTTGTGTAAACATGATGTGTGTGATACGCATCAAATAGCCCATTCGAATGAACTGTTTGCGATGAGAAATTATAACATAGATGGTTACTATAGTTAGTTCGTGTGCGATTCTGTTCGTACAAAAAACTTAGAAAAATGCAAAATAGTTGCTTGCGGTGGCTAGGAGTAACGCACAGGATGCGTCGGTGGGTACTCGTGTGCAATGATTAGTAAGTTACACATTCGTTTCCTTATGTTAACACATGTGTGATAAATAACACGTGGCACAGCATACGGTATTCGAGTTGTGTGTGTGCTCCACTTAGTCTTCCAGCGCTTCAGTGATTGTTTCCCGCACACCACATGGGTGAATTGTAAAATCCACGCCTCTTTCCTCAATGGTTTCCGCCACAACCTAATGACTTGCTGCATATAAACCAGGCGGAAATGCACCGTCACGACACTCTGCGTAGATCTAGTCCTCACCCATCTACCATTAGTTAATCTAAGCATGCCAGACAAAGACCAAAGCTTCAACGTTGACCCCTACCTACATTACATCTTCGGCGAGGAGAACAATCCTGAGCAGGTCGGGAAGCAGGAGCTTCATCGGCCGGTGCAGGCTCCATGGCCCATCGACAGCGATATCGGCGTGACAGTTGATACGTACATTTTGCATCATGTTTTCTTATTGTTACTCATGTTGTTTTTAAGCATAAGAATTCTTTTTGTAGTAATTCTAATGCCTTTTCTTTCATAATTTGCAAGCTATGAACCAAGAGGGAGAATTCCAGCAGTTGGAAATTTGGACCTGAAAAAGCTAAGTCAGGCCACCTATTCTGCACAACTCCAAACAAGCTGACACTTCACGAAGAATTTTTATGAAATATTTGAAGTATATTGGAGAAAATAAGAACCAGAGGGGGTGCACCAGGTGGGCACAACCCACCTAGGCATGCCAGGGAGCCCAGGCGCGCCCTGGTCGGTTGTGCTCACCAAGGACCACCTCCGGCGCCCCTCGACTAGTATATAAGTCATTTTGACCTGAAAAAAATAAGGAGAAGACTTTGGGATGGAGCGCCGCTGTCTCGAGGCGGAACTTGGGCAGGAGCACTTTTGCCCTCCGGCGGAGCGTTTTACTAGGGGAACATCCCTCCCAGAGGGGGAAATCAGCGTCGTCGTCATCACCAACAACTCTCCCATCTTGGGGAGGGGTATCTCCATCAACATCTTCAAGAGCACCATCTCATCTCAAACCCTAGTTCATCTCTTGTGTTCACTCTTCTTATCGGAACTATAGATTGGTGCTTGTGGGTGACTAGTAGTGTTGATTACATCTTGTAGTTGATTACTATATGGTTTATTTGGTAGAAGATTATATGTTAAGATCCAATATGTTATATAATACCCCTCTGATCAAGATCATGTGTCGCGGGATATCGGCTGCCACCTATGGGACGTGTGGCCCCTTGCAGGTTCGGCGGGGGGACATCGCATTGCACAAAGAGCAGATCGGCGTACGGCAGCGCGACAGAGAGCACGCAAGCAATTTACCCAGGTTCAGGCCACCGCGAGGCGTAAGACCCTACTCCTGCTATGGTGGATTGATGGCGGAATGAGTGAGGTGGTGCATGGTACACTTGACCGGTAGGGTTTGCCTTAGGGCAATAGCGACTACACATATATGGTGGTGTGGGTTCATCTACTATCCAACCCTTTCTATGGTTGCCCTGGGCCTCCTTTTATAGATTAAGGGGTTACTACAGTGGCAAAGTAATCATTATGCACTAATATGATAGCGAATAGTGTTATCATACCTAACTTTGCAGGCTAACAAGGCGCATTCAATGCACCACATAACATCACATTCTTGACTTGCCGGGCTATCTCGCGAGCTCCATGTCTTCATATTCGACATGTCATAGGATGGGTGTCATCTGCGGGTACTTCTTGTTTGAACTGGCTACCACTTAATCATCTTGCGGCTTGACACCACATTGATTGACGACGTGGGTCGTGCTTGAGTGTTCGGTGGAGTGGTTTGGCCTCAGCGAGCCCCCGGTAGGCCCTGTCGGGGTGTTTCTGCTATCTGCTATGGGGGTGGCCTCGCCCCTTGCCTGGCTTGGTGATGTCTTGCCTCTCTTGCTTGTCCTTGGTCTCTCTGCTCTGAGCTAGTTCTTCATGCTTCTTGATTCTTTGTACTTTGTCTGGGGTTGGTGCTTCAATCTTGCTCTTGAGACTGCGCACAGTCTGGGTAACAGACCCAGGGTTTGTTGCAACGGCAGAAGCCCCCGGGCCTGCCCCGATCGCGCTGCTGAGCATCGTCAGGGTAGGGCCTAATAAGTGCACAGGCAGGTTTGCTGAAGAGGCCATTATCTAAAGGTCCTCTTTTTGCTCCTTCATGTGTCTTGAATCTTGGCCAGTTTCTAGTTTCCCCGTGCGCTGCGTAAGCCAATAGTGGTGGGGCCGCTCCAGTAATGGCCCGTGAATGAATTTAATGCACGATGTTGAAACTGCCAATTTACTCTTCTCACCATGTCATTATCCTCAGCCACGTATGCGGCATGCATCGCGCGGGGTAGGTAACGGAGGCACGTGGCATGGGAGAGCATCATGGCGAGGGCTCGATCGTATTGAATTTGCGGAGGATGACAGTGGCCACCCGTTGATGGAGCAGCTCTCCTCTTCGCCCTGCCTATAAAAGGGAGGGGCGGAGGAGGGCAAGGCCATCCATCTTTGCATTCCTCCTGTCCTCTGCTAGTTATGTCGAAGAAGAGAGCCTGGGGCCAGCCGCCGAGCTCCAGCTTGGGGCTATCGTTGCCTCATGTTGGTGCTGATTATTGGGGAGTGAGCCTGGTCCTTGCCGCGGTGAATCTCTTGGATTCTTCAAAGCTCGGTCGGGAGGCGGGGCTGGAGATTGTTTGTAATCCTAACACCGTCCTTCTTGAAAGCCTATGGGCTGATGTTGACGAGGGGTGCGCCTTCCTCCCCGCCAAGGTGGGGAGCGGCGTGCCTCCAGCCCCTAGCTGATTTGGCTACTTGTTTGTCTTCTCGGAGAGGGTGCCCGGTCTTGGTTACGTGCTGCCGGAGCTCGTCTTCTTGCTGATAAAATCCCTGGGTCTGCGTGCACCATCCCGAGGTGTAGCGCTCGGGGATGTTGGTGTCCCCAGCACTGCTCCTTCCAGTAGGGACAAGGCTTTTATAGAGGAAGGGAGCTTCTTTCTGCCCACCGAGACAGGTAGCAGTGTTGTCGCTACTATCTGCTGCTTCTTCGAGGGAGGCATCGGGTTTTGCCCGATGCTCCCCGCAGCTCCTGACTGCACGCCACAAGCAGGCCATAGTGGGTGGTCAGCCTTCGGTGCATCTCCTCGTCGCGGTGATGGCGAGGAGATGAAGGAGGATTGTGAGAGCGGGAGGTAGGCCTTCGAGGCGGGACACGACGGCACTGGCGCTTTTCTATATGTGCCAGTGGCTCGCCGCCTGGGCTCCAACTCTTCCCTTCCTCCTTGGCGCTCTTTTTCCTCTTCCAGCAGTCCTCTGGTGGGATCCCTGGTAGACTTCCTCATGGATTCCGGCTTCATTTACCATGTCATGTCTCGTCGCCCTGGTGGCGGTGATTAGGGGATCGCTGTTGCCGATCCCTTCACGCCACCTCTGTCTGGGCACTCCTTTTGTCCCTTTTCCCTTCTACTACAGTATCTAGGGAAGGAGGGACAGAGAAGGGGATTACGGGGTACTTATCTTTTTTTCTATCTTAAACTTGTAGGAAATCGGCAAATTTTAATTCAAATAATGTAATCCCTCGAGTCCATCTTTGTGTTTTGTAATCCTTGTACTCGTATCAGCATATGAATGAAAACATAGACCTTGTCGGGAACCCGTGCATGTGTATGTCCATGCAGTGGTGAAATGCTTCTTTTTGTAATAAAATGAGTTTTCTCGGCACGCTACCCCGCCTACATCCTCTTTGTCTGCCGGAGAACTACGTCTGTCGGGGAATAGACAGAGGAGCCAACCCCCCGGCAACTCCTTTTCACCAAAGGCCACCACAACCATCTCACTCGAAGCAACGTTCGAGTCTGGGATGGGAGCACCGAAGCCTCAAGAGAGTGTGGAAAGGTTTTCATATGCACAAGTTATAGCTTACAGAACACAAAAGGACACGAGGTTAAACTTATCTGTTTGGCATGCCGGGCCCTGCAGTGTTGGGTAATCTTCTCATCTCTTAGTCGGAGCCAAGTCCATGGCAGGAACCTGCAAGTCCATGTAGATGAGAATGAATGTAGGATGCAATCCTATCTATATGCATATGCAAATGCTCATGGAATTCTTATGTAGTGATCTTGGTTGGGGTCCCCGTCTATCGGAGCTTCTTTATTTTTTGTTGCATGGGGTCATCGCGCCAGCTTTGTACAAGGGGTTACATGCAGCTGAGGCAAGGCTTGTACAAAAGGGTGGCTGCAGGGCAGTGCTCGGCAGCCTCGCAACTTACGTGTAGTACTTAAGGAGATGCTCAATATTCCATATGTTTTGCAACTGAGTTCCATCCCCGGTCTCCAAATGGACTGCGCCAGGTCTGGTGACTCGTACCACCCAGTAAGGGCCTTCTCACTTTGGTGACAGCTTGTTTGTACCCTTGGCGGACTAAACGCACCTAAGGACAAGGTCACCTTCCTCAAAACACTGGGCATGAACCCTGCGGCTATGATAGCGACGCAGGGCTTGCTGGTAGCATGCAGTGCGCGTAGCAGCCCGGAGCTGGTTCTGCTCGAGTAATACAATGTCGTCACGCCAGTGCTAAACTTGTGCTACTTCATCGTAGGCAAGCACTCCAGGGGACCGGTGAATGAGTTCCATGGGGATAACTGCTTCTGCCCTATAGACTAGGGAGAAGGAAGCCTACCCAGTAGCTCGGTTAGGTGTCAATCTGAGGGACTAGAGAACTACCGGCAGCTCCTCGATCCAACGCTGTCGTGCTTCTGCGGCGTATCAAAAGTTCATGTCTTGAGTCCACGAAGCACTTCAGTGTTCGCTCTCTCATCTTGTCCATTGCTCCGGGGGTGTGCCGCAGAAGCAAATGAGATTTTTCTTCAGAGGGTACGAACATATTGCATGAAGGAGTGGCTCGTGAACTGGGTGACATTGTCAGTGATGATACTTGTCGGAACTCCGAAACGACACACCAATTCTTCCAAGAACTTGATAGCTGAGAAAGCAGTCACCTTTCTCACGACAGTCACTTCCGGCCACTTTGTAAACTTGTCGATGGTAACGAACAAGAATTCAAAGCCTCCGATTTCTCGGGGGAAGGGGCCGAGGATATCGAGCCCTAGACCGAAAATGGCCATGATAGGGGGATCGTCCGAAGAGCTTGGGTAGGCAGGTGTATTTTCCTGGAATATAACTCTCAGGCTTCACATTTCGTGACTAACTCAACCACATCTTGGAGGGTTGTGGGCCAATAGAATCCTTGTTGGAATGCTTTCCCAACTAATGCCCTTGATCCAATGTGGGAGCCGCACATTCCTTTGTGAATCTCAGCCAACAGTTCCTTTCCATCCTCACTACGGGAGTACCAGCCTTGTTTGGGGGGTCCATATGCCCGGCTGGAGGGGGTGGTCCGGCAAGCTGTGAGGAGTTGTTTACGGCAGGGTCTCCGTCGGGAGCGGATAGCTTTACCGGGGGAGGCTTACCGTAGTCCAACTTCCTCCTTTTCCGGGCCATTGTGGCTGGTGATACGGAGGGTCGAGAGAGATGGAGAACAAAAGTTCCTGGTTCCACAGGAAGCTTCTGCGCAGCATACTTTGACAGGTGATCATCTATGCTGTTGTCCGCACGGGGTACGTGCTCCGTTTGCACCCCATCAAAGTGCTCCTCCAATCTCCTCACTTCCTTGACATATGCTTCCATCAATGGGCTTTGATAATCCTTGTTGACTTGTCTCACCACAAGCTGTGAATCTCCTCGAATGATCAACTTCTTAATTCACAGGTCTACTGCAATCCTGAGCCTGGCAAGGAACCCTTCATACTCAGCTGTATTGTTGGTGGCTCTTCTCGGGCAAAGTACATTTGGATGACGTACTTATGGTGCTCTCCGGAGGGGGCATCAAGAAGCACACCAGCCCCAGCACCTTGGAGGGAAAAGCACCATCAAAATACATGATCCATTGCTGGGGTGATTCCTTGCCAAGGATGGCTATCTCTTTGCTTTCCTCATCATGGATTGGTGTCCATTCTGCAATAAACTTTGCCAATGCCCTTATCTAAATAGTTGTTGTGCTCTCAAACTTCAAACCAAAGCTGGACAGCTCCAAAGCCCATTGCACTATTCTTCTAGTTGCATCAGGGTTTTGGAGTATCTTTTGCAACGGAAAATGGGTAAAAACCGTGACGTCATGGGCTTGGAAGTAATGGTGCAGTTTCCTTGAGGACATAATGAGACCAAAGATAAACTTTTGCACACTAGAGTACCTCGATCTAGACCCATCTAACGAGGAGCCGACGAAGTACACTAGGCGCTGCACCATTTCTTCCTTGCCGCGTCCCTGGGGTTGTTTTCGTTGCCGTGCTCATTGTTGATCTAGTCCTTTTCTGTCTCTCTTGTTCTCTATTCAGTCTCTGCCTCATCCACCTCTTGCTGCGCTACCAAGGCTGCACTGACTACCTGGTTGGTTGCCGCCAAGCATAGTAACAATGGCTCTTGGGGTTTGGGTGCAACCAAGGTGGGTATAGACGATAGGTAAAATTTTAAGTTATGCAGACCTACATCTTCTTCTGGGATCCACTTCATAGCCCCTGCCTTCTTCAAAACCTTGAAGAACGGTAGGTGCTACTTCTTGAGCTTGCGTTGTATTCCCTCGAAGAGGAAAGGCTGATGCAGCACAGTAGCGTAAGTATTTCCCTCAGTTTTTGAGAACCAAGGTATCAATCCAGTAGGAGACCATGCGCGAGTCCCTCGCACCTGCACAAACAAATAAGAACTTCGCAGCCAACGCGATAAGGGGTTGTCAATCACTTTACGGTCACTAACAAAAGTGAGATCTGATAGAGATGATAGTATGATATTTTTGGTACTTTTGGATATAAGAACACAAAGGAAACTCGAAAAAGTAAAGTAGATTGTAGATTTATATGTTGAGAATAGACCCGGGGGCCATAGCTTTCTCTAGTGGCTTCTCTCATGATAGCAGAATTCTACGGTGGGTGAACGAATTACTGTCGAGCAATTGATAGAAAAGTGAATAATTATGACACTATCTAGGCATGATCATTATATATGGACATCATGTCCGAGACAAGTAGACCGAAATGATTCTGCATCTACTACTATTACTCCACACATCGACCGCTATCCACCATGCATCTAGAGTATTAAGTTCATAAGAACAGAGTAACGCCTTAAATAAGATGACATGATGTAGAGGGATAAACTCAAATAACATGATATAAACCCCATCTTTTTATCCTCGATGGCAATAATACAATACGTGCCTTGCTGCCCCTGCTGTCACTAGGAAAGGACACCGCAAGATTGA
Source organism: Secale cereale (assembly GCA_902687465.1). Lineage (NCBI taxonomy): Eukaryota > Viridiplantae > Streptophyta > Magnoliopsida > Poales > Poaceae > Secale > Secale cereale. The sequence goes on along the minus strand of LR738713.1, from coordinate 222,978,290 downwards.
ACCCAAAGCCAAGCACTTCTTCCATTGCAAGAAACTATAGATCTAGTAGGCCAAACCAACCCAATAATTCGAAGAGGCATGCAAGGATATTATAATCATACATAAAAGAGTTCAGAAAAGAACCAAATATTTCTCATAGATAATCTTAATCATAAAGCAACTATTCATCAGATCTCGACAAACACATCGCAAAAAGAGATTACATCGAATAGATCTCCTCGAAGACCGAGGAGAACTTGTTATTGAGATCCAAAGAGAGAGAAGAAGCCATCTATACACTAACTATGGACCCGAAGGTTCGTGGTAAACTACTCACAACTCATGGTGAGGCGATGATTATGATGATGTAGAAGCACTCCGTGGTAGATACCCCCTCCGGCGATGCTCTTGAACAGGCCCCAAGATGGGATCTCACGGGAACAGAAGTTTACGGCGGTGGAACTAGGGTTCTCTCTATTGTTCTGATAGTTTGGGGGTACGTTGGTATATACAGGAGGAAGGAGGGCACCGGGGCCAGAAGGGGTGCGCCCTGTAGGGGGGCGACCCCCACCCCTTTGGATGCCACCTCAGCCATATTCCGTGGTTCTCATGTCTCCCGTGCGTGATTTTCTCCAAAAATATCTTTCCCGCAGGTTTCATTCGGTTTCGACTCCGTTTGATATTCCTTTCCTGTAAAACCCTGAAACAGGCAAAAAACAGCAATCTGGACTGGGCCTTTTGGTTAATAGGTTAGTCCCAAAAATAATATAAAAGTGTATACAAAGCCCATTAAACATCCAAAACATCATAAATAATAGCATGGAATAATCAAAAATTATAGATACATTGGAGACGTATCAAGCATCCCCAAGCTTAATTCTTGCTCGTCATTGAGTAGGTAAATGATAAAAACAGAATTTTTGATGTGGAATGCTAACCAACATAATTTTCAATGTAGTTCTCTTTTGGGGCATGAATGTTCCGATCTGAAAGATTCAAGACAAAAGTCTATATTTACATAAGAAATAATAATACTTCAAGCATACTAACAAAGCAATCATGTCTTCTCAAAATACTATGGCTAAAGAAAGTTGTCCCTACAAAATCATATAGTCTGGCTATGCTCCCTCTTCATCACACAAAATATTCATATCATGCACAACCCCGGTTTCAGCCAAGCACTTGTTTTCATACTCTATTCTTTCAAACCTTTCTACTTTCACGCAATACATGAGCGTGAGCCATAGTTATGGCACTATGTGGAATAGAATGGTGGTTGTGGAGAAGACAAAAAGGAGGGAAATAGTCTCACATTGACTAGGGGTATCAACGGGCTATGTAGATGCCCATTAATAGATATCAATGTGAGTGAGTAGGGATTGCCATGCAACGGATACACTAGAGCTAAATATGTACGAAAGCTCAACAAAAGAAACTAAGTGGGTGTGCATCAAACTTGCTTGCTCACGAATACCTAGAGTATTCGAGGAAGCCCATCGTTGGAATATACAAGCCAAGTTCTATAATGAAAATTCCCACTAGTATATGAAAGTGACTAAACATGAGACTCTTTATCATGAAGAACATGGTGCTACTTTGAAGCACAAGTGTGGAAAAAGATAGTAGCAATTGTCCCTTTCTTTTTTTATTTTTTGGAGGGGCCTTTTCTTTTCTTCGGCCTTTCCTCACATGGGACAATGCTCTAATAATGATGATCATCACACTTCTATTGGTTTACAACTCGATATTACAACATGATATTACAACTCGATACTAGAACAAAGTATGACCCTATATGAATGCCTCCGGCGGTGTACCGGGATGTGCAATGAATCAAGAGTGACATGTATGAAAAATTATGCCTGGTGGCTTTGCCACAAATACGATGTCAACTACATGATCATGCATGGCAATATGACAATATGAAGCATGTCATATGAATGGAACGGTGGAAAGTTGCATGGCAATATATCTCGGAATGGCTATGGAAATGCCATGATAGGTAGGTATGGTGGCTGTTTTGAGGAAGATATATAGTGGGTGTATGGTACCGGCGAAATTTGTGTGGTACAAGAGAGGCTAGCAATGGTGGAAGGATGAAAATGCGTATAATACATGGACTCAACATTAGTCATAAGAACTCATATACTTATTGCAAAAATGCACAAGTCATCAAAACAAAGCAATCAACGCATGCTCCTAGGGGGAGGTTGGTAGGATTTAACCATCACGCGCCCCCGACCTCCACACAAAGGATGACACTCTACAAATACCTCATGCTCTAACTTCGTCACATAGCGGTTCATCATACGTGGATGCTCCGGGAATCACTAAATTTAACATAAGTATTTCTCAATTTCGTAATAACTCTACTAGCATGACTCTAATATCACTATCCTCATATCTAAAAACAATTATCAAGCATCCAACTTCTCATCATATTCAATGCACTTAGTATGAAAGTTTTTACTACATTCATCTTGGATGCCTATCATGTTAAGGCTAGTTTTATAGCCAAAGTACATTACCATGTTGTTCTAATAGACTCTCAAAAGGATATAAGTGAAGCATGAGAGATCAACAATTTCTTCAGAAAAAATCACCACCATGCTCTAAAAGTTATAAGTGAAGCACTAGAGTAAAAACTATTCAACTCAAAAGATATAAGTGAAGCACATAGAGTGTTCTAACAATTCCTAGGCCATATTTATCTCTCTCAAAAATGTGTGTCCAGCAAGGATGTTTGTGGCAAACTAACAAGCAAAGACTCAAATAATACATGATGCTCCAAGTGAAACACATATCATGTGGTGAATAAAAATATAGTCCCGAGTATAGTTACCGATAGATGAAGACGAAAGAGGGGATGCCTTCCCGGGGCATACCCAAGCTTAGGCTTTTGGTTGTCCTTGAATTTTACCTTGGGGTGCCTTGGGCATCCCCAATATTAGGCTCTTTCCACTCTTTGTTCCATAGTGCATCAAAGCAATACTCAAAACTTGAAAACTTCACAACACAAAACTTAGACAAAAATCTCGTGAGCTCCGTTAGTATAAGAAAACTAACCACCACGCAAAGGTACTGTAATGAAGTCATTCTTTGTTTATATTGGTGTTAAACCTACTGTATTCCAACTTCTATATGATTCATACTCCCCAATACTACTCGATTCATGAAAATAAGCAAACAACACACGAAAAACAGAATCTGTCAAAAACAGAACAGTCTGTAGTAATCTATAACTTTCGCATACTTCTGTAACTCCAAAAAAATTGAAATAAGTTGGTAACGTGAGGAATTTGTCTATTAATCATCTGCAAAAAGAATCAACTAAATAGCACGCTCCAGTAAAATCTGGTGACTATTCTAGCGATAGCTAATGATTCTGTTTTTTACAGCAAGATCATATAAACTTCACACAAGTCTTCCCAAAGGTTCTACTTGGCACAAACACTAATTAAAACACAAAACCACGTCTAAACAGAAGCTAAATGCAATATTTATTCCTAAAAGGAAGCAAAAACAAAATAAAATAAATTTGGGTTGCCTCCCAACAAGCTCTTTCTTTATAGCCATTAAGATAGGCTTAAGAATTCAATGATGCTCACATGAAAGATAAGAATTGAAGCACAAAAAGAGCATCATAAAGCATGTGAAAATCACATCTAACTATAACATACTTCATATGCATAGGCATTTTATTGGAAAACAAATTAGCAAGACAAGCAAAATCTAACATATGCAAGGAAGGAGAAAGAAACAATAGCAATCTCAACATAACAAGAGGTAATTTAGTAACATGAAAATTTCTACAACCATATTTCCCTCTCTCATAATTATTTCATGTAGTATCATGATAAAATTAGACAAAATAGCTATCACATAACATATTCTCAACATGATCCACATGCATGCAAAGTTGACACTCTTCAGAAATAGTGGGATTAACATTAACTAAAGTCATGACCTCTCCAAACCCACTTTTAGCAAACATTTCATAAGATTGAACATTCTCCAAATATGTGGGGTCTAAAGTTGATACTCTTCCAAATCCACTTTCAATATCATTGCAAACACTATTTTCAATCTTATATTCATCACGGGGCTTAAATAAATATTCAAGATCATAAGAAGAATCACCCAATCATGATCATTGCAACAAGTAGTAGTCATAACAAAACTAGCATCCCCAAGCTTGAGGTTTTGCATATCATTAACACAATTGACATTAATAGAATTTATAATAACATCATTGCAATCATGCTTTTTATTTAAGGAACTATCATGAATCACGTTTTCTTTTAACAATTCCTCGCAATTTTCAGATTCATGAATTTCAAGCAAAACCTCATAAAGATAATGTAGTGCACGTAGCTCACTAGCAATAGGTTCAACATAATTGGATCTCTTAAAGAGATTACCAAGTGGATGACGATCCATACTTAAGCAAGCAAAGATGCATGCAAATTGAGGGCACATAGCAACACAAGCAAACGAGAGGCAAGCGAACAGTAAACACATGGCAAAAAGAAGGGCAAATAAAAAGGCAAGGGTGAAGTGGGGGAGAGGAAAACGAGAGGCAAATAAATGTAATGCGAAGGATAAGGGTTTGTGATAGGTACTTGGTATATGACTTTTGCGTAAGCCTCCCCGGCAACGGCGCTAGAAATTCTTCTTGCTACTTCTCGAGCTTGCGTTGTATTCCCTCGAAGAGGAAAGGGTGATGCAGCACACTAGCGTAAGTATTTCCCTCAGTTTTTGAGAACCAAGGTATCAATCCAGTAGGAGACCACCTGCGAGTCCCTCGCGCCTGCACAAACAAATAAGAACTTCACAGCCAACACGATAAGGGGTTATCAATCCCTTTATTGTCACTTACGAAAGTGAGATCTGATAGAGATGATAGTGGATATTTTTGGATATAAGAACAGAAAGTAAAAACGGAAACGTAAAGTAGATTGTAGATTGATATGTTGAGAATAGAACCGGGGGCCATAAGTTTCTCTAGTGGCTTCTCTCATGATAGCAGAATTCTACGGTGGGTCGAATTATTGTCGAGCAATTGATAGAAAAGCAAATAATTATGAGACTATCTAGGCATGATCATTGTATATAGGCATCACGTCCGAGACAAGCAGACCGAAACGATTCTGCGTCTACTACTATTCCTCCACACATCGATCGCTATCCAGCATGAATCTAGAGTATTAAGTTCATAAGAACAGAGTAACGCCTTAAGCAAGATGACATGATGTAGAGGGATAAACTCAAATAACATGATATAAACCCCATCTTTTTATCCTCAATGGCAACAATACAATACGTGCCTTGCTGCCCCTACTGTCACTAGGAAAGGACATCGCAATATTGAACCCAAAGCCAAGCACCTCTCCCATTGCAAGAACTATAGATCTAGTAGGCCAAACCAAACCAATAATTCGAAGAGACTTGCAAGGATATTATAATCATACATAAAAGAGTTCAGAAAAGAACCAATTATTTCTCATAGATAATCTTGATCATAAACCCACAATTCATCGGATCTCGACAAACACACCGCAAAAACAGATTACATCGAATAGATCTCCTCGAAGGCCGAGGATAACTTGGTATTAAGATCCAAAGAGAGAGAAGAAGCCATCTAGATACTAATTATGGACCCGAAGGTTTGTGGTAAACTACTCACAACTCATGGTGAGGCGATGATGATGATTTAGAAGTACTCTGTGGTAGATCCCCCCTCCGGTGGAGCACCGGAACAAGCCCCAAGATGGGATCTCATGGGAACAGAAGGTTGCGGCGGTGGAACTAGGGTTTTCTCTGTTGTTCTGATGGTTTCGGGGTACGTAGGTATATATAGGAGGAAGGAGGGCACCGGGGGCCAGACATGGGGCCCGCGAGGCAGGCGGCGCGCCCTGTAGGGGGGGCGCCCCCACCCTTGTGGACGCCACGCCAGCCCTATTCCGTGGTTCTCAAGTCTGCCGTGTGTATTTAGCTCCAAAAATATCTCTCCCGAAGTTTCATTCAGTTTGGACTCTGTTTGATATTCCTTTTCTGTAAAACCCTGAAATAGGCAAAAAACAGTAATCTGGACTGGGCCTTTGGGTTAATAGGTTAGTCCGAAAAATAATATAAAAGTGTATAACAAAGCCCATTAAACATAAAAAACATCATAAATAATATCATGGAACAATCAAAAATTATAGATACATTGGAGACGTTTCAGCAGGGCATGCTCGGCAGACTTAGAGATTAATCTGCTCAGCGTGGCAACGCATCCCGTCAAGCGCCTCACATCCTTAACTGTCTTTGGCGCTTGGATCTGATCAATGGCCTTGATCTTGTCGGGGTTGGCTTCGATCACCCAATGGGACATGAAGAATCGAAGTAGATTGCCGGAGGGAACCCCGAATACACACTTCTCTGGATTGAGCTTCAGATTGATCTTGTGCAGATTAGCAAATATCTCTTCCAAATATTGGATAAGGGTGGCCTTATCCTTTGTTTTGACCACGATATCATCCATATAAGCTTTTATATTTCTATGCAACTGTGGTTCAAAACCAATCTGGACTGCCCTTGCAAAAGTGGACCCGACACTCTTTAATCCGAATGGCATGCGGAAAAAGCAGTACATACCACACGGAGTGATGAATGATGTCTTTCTCTTCATCTTCTATGGACATGAAAATCTGATGATACCTAGAGTATGCGTCCAGAAAGACGAGCAAATCACACCCCGAGGTAGAATCCACAATCTGGTCGATGCGCGACAAAGGAAGTGGGTCCTTTGTACAAGCCTTGTTGAGGTCTGTGAAATCAATGCAAAGCCTCCACTTCCCATTAGCCTTCCGGACCACTATTGGATTTGCTAGTCACGTAGGATGAAGTACTCCTCTGACTAAACCAACTGCCTCCAACTTCTTGATCTGTTCGGCAATGAACTAATGCCTTTCCAAGGCCTGCTTCCGTACTTTCTGCTTGACGGGTCGGGCATGTGGGCAGACAGTAAGGTGGTGCTCAATTACCTCCTTGGGAACACCGGGGATATCAGATGGTTGCCAAGCAAACACATTGATATTCGCCCGCGGGAAGGCAATGAGCGCGCTTTCCTATTTGTCATCTAGGGTGGCGCTGATAGTGAAAGTGCCATCAACACCGACCAGCCCTGTCGGAACCTTCTTCACTTGGGGTGCAGTAACCTTGGATCTCTTGCTGTTGGAACACTCCGACACATCGTCAACGGATGTCGTGCACTCGGTGGGGGCACGCTTCCTGGACTCCTTGCCGAAGGTCCTACAAACCCTCTTCTCTCCTCTGGTTTCCTTGGTGGGAACTGCCATTGCCGCTGCTTTTGTTGCAACTTCATCCCGATACATCTTGTCCACTGTTAGGGATATACCCCGCGGTATAACCCGGCTGGAGTTATAACCCGACTGATAGTTAAGACAGATGATAAACCAGATGGTAGACCGGCTCACATATAAGTCAGATGATAAACCAGATGGTAAACTGGCTCACAGATAAGTCTGATGATAAACCAGACGGTGAACCGGCTCAAAGATAAGTCAGATGATAAACCAGATGGTAAACCGGCAGACAATCATAAACCAGCAGACAGTGATAACCCAGTGGCCAGGGTTTATGAAGCCCGATACGTTATGAAGCCCAAGACGTTATGATGCCCAAGACATTGAGAGGCCCGTGAAGAGAAGTCAGAATAGTTAAGTCTTAAGTCCGAGTTGGACTCTACATGTAACCCGCCCCTTCAACATATATAAGTAGGGGCAGGGCTCCCCGAAGGGGGACAAGTTCTCACAAGTTAGAGGCGCTATATTCTTTAGGGCTAGACACAACTAAAGGAGGGCCAGTTTACCAGCGACTCCATGAGGGTCATAATGAGATCTAGCCTCAAACAACATGTAGGGCTATTACCGGATGATGTTTCCCGAGGCTCGAAGCTGTCTAAATCCTTGTCTTGCGTTGCGTCTCTCGATTCCGCTCAACCCCTCTCAAGCTACCACATAGATGCGTTGGCCTCACGACTAAATTCCTTACCCTAGGATATCTGCCGTGATAATTCCACGACAGTTGGTGCCCATCGTTGGGCCCGCGCACGGTGGTGTTGAGTTCTTGGAGGGATCTCTCCTAGGGATCGGAGTTCACAATTTTTTGGATGAAGAAGAGCTGGTTTGCAGGGAGTTGCGTCTGCTTCAAGTTTCATCGGACCAGATTATGATTGGATTCGAGAAGTTCACAGTTGTCTGGACGAAGGAAAGCCAGTTTTGAAAGGATCTACATCGACTATGAGTTCGCCGGATCAAGATTAGAAATTCCGCCCTGACAGTTTCCGCATCCGTGACCCGAAGAAGACGGCCACGACCCGTGGGTGGACTGGACTCCGCCTTCCATCCGAGCCACTGCTGTACCTTATTTCCCGTCCATGTTGTCATCGCCAAGTGACCCACTTTGCCTTCGTCTGCATCCACCAAGCGCCCGATCGGGTCTTCGTCAAATCTGAGACAGCTAGTTTATATCTGGATCTTGGTCTGGTTTAAAAAAAAGGGTAAAGTACCAGTGACTCGGCAGAGGTTATCTAATCACCACGACCCGGGTATGGATTATCCACTCCGACCTCGCCTTGTTCTCCTCTGTTATGGTTTCTGCCTTTGCTAGGGCCTTCCTCGGCCAGCACACTCCTGGCCCGCCAAGCATCTCCGCTCGTCATCAAAGTCACGAAAAAGAGTTAACTGCGTCACATGCCGGCTGTAAACAACCACCACGGACTCAGCCCGCCTGACCTCTACTCCTGATCCGCACCGCAGCACTTCAAGCCGCCCGGCCTCGTGGTCGTCTCCGTTGAGGCTTCAAACCGGCCCCGCCGCCACGCGCCTCTGTTTCTGCGCCTCTTGTCCGAACCGCGCCCTGAGCCGCCGCTTTACTCCAGCGCGCAGCTCCGCGTCGCTCGCCCGTGCGCCTCCGCGTGCGGGCGCCTGTCATAGGCCTGCTTTAAATCGCTAGTCTTCATCGCGCACTTTCAACGAGCTCATGGTGCTTCCCAGGATGTTGCTGCCGGTTCACCACACCGATCTGGATAGAAGAAGGGGGGCTACTACGGGAAACCGACTATTTCCTGCGCCACCGCGCCGATCACCGGCCGCTGTCACCTCGCTTCGAGCCAGCTTGGCCCTACTCGGCTATCTCCAAACACCGTGCCATGAACCAGCCTCCGGCTTGGTTGTTTCAATCCGTCGTCGTGGCCTTGGGCCGGTGCCGCCGAGTTGCCACGACCGCACTGAGAGCCGCCCCGCGCCCGCTGCCGGTTCACCACACGAC
>LR738713.1:222944270-222968965 GCA_902687465.1 Secale cereale | reverse complement strand
GCTCCGCGTCGCTCGCCCGTGCGCCTCCGCGTGCGGGCGCCTGTCATAGGCCTGCTTTAAATCGCTAGTCTTCATCGCGCACTTTCAACGAGCTCATGGTGCTTCCCAGGATGTTGCTGCCGGTTCACCACACCGATCTGGATAGAAGAAGGGGGGCTACTACGGGAAACCGACTATTTCCTGCGCCACCGTGCCGATCACCGGCCGCTGTCACCTCGCTTCGAGCCAGCTTGGCCCTACTCGGCTATCTCCAAACACCGTGCCATGAACCAGCCTCCGGCTTGGTTGTTTCAATCCGTCGTCGTGGCCTTGGGCCGGTGCCGCCGAGTTGCCACGACCGCACTGAGAGCCGCCCCGCGCCCGCTGCCGGTTCACCACACGACCAGCTATCGCTGAATCGCCACCCCCAAGCCGTTCTATCCGCAGCCTGCCATGGCCCCACTGTACCGTTCAAGTCGCTAACATGGTTCGCTGGCTTCTGACTTCAAGCCTTGCCGCTTTGTCACAGTTGATGTCGTGGCCAGACCAAATGGCCAACAACCATCGACCAGAGACGATCGGGACAAGTGTTGTGAGTCGCCTTGCCGCTCCCCCGTGAGTCGCCCAATTTTAGCGCTCCTCCACGTCGCCAATGCGCTTCGACCCGCCATAGCCACGGTCCTCGCCTCCATTGCCGAGTGCCCGCGCCTCTGCTCTAAACTGCCACTTCATTGAAGCATACTGAGCGCCATTTCATGGCGCATCGTGTTGTGCTGAGCCGTGGAGCTGATCAAAAGGCCGTCGCCACAACAAATCGCCGGAGTACAGCCGCGACCAAGTTGTAGCGCTCACCTCTACCACATCTCTGCCTGTTGACTCGCCGAGCTACTTCCCCGTGGCCGAACGCCCCGCCCGCCGGTGGCTATAGTCGCGCCTCGCCTCCTTCTCCTCTGTTGTGTCACCGTCGGTGACTCGCCAACCACGACCCGGAACGTGAGGATGGATGCGAGCTCGCCTCGCGGGTACCTCTCTACTACTGCACCTGGCTTGAGTCGCCCCGTCTCCAGCTAGGCCTCGTATGGTCTTCCCCTACTGCGAGAGCCGCCCTGTTGCCGTGAGTCGCCATCGCACCTCGTCCTCCAATGACTGTGTTTCCTCTAGTCGGATTCCACTTCGAGCGGCCGCCGGTTCACACGCGCACCCCGGCCTCGCGCTCACCTAAGCTTCAACCGCCTTCCGGGTTATCTCTGCTGCTCAACTCTGCTGCCACTACTTCCCCATGACCGGCCTTGCGCCGCCTGCACTGCTCCTATAACCGCTGTTGTGGTTCACATCCACCGCCACGGTTACGTGCCAGGCCGGCTTGGTAGAAGCGGGAATGGAGAGTTGAGGTGGGGTATACTGGAAGTAGTACTCTGGTCATACCGGTCAGAGGAGGAGTTGTAGTTGTTTCGTCCAAATTCCAGTACCAGCGCACGCATTGGAAACTATGAGCAATATTAAATTCTTTCAAATAGTTAAAGAGATCACGTGATGGAGAGATCAACACTACTGATTCATCAGATATCAGACCAGACTAGCACATTTACGCTGCTGTTGAAACTCAGTATATCCCAGATAACTCTGCACCATGCAAAGATCATCCGTCATCCCACAAAAAATACCAGGTGCTATCCTTTCTATATATTTTATCAGTACATTTTTTATTCCTCTAAGCACCATTACACTGCCCTATTGGTGTTTTTATATATAGGTAAAATTATTGTTATACCATGGGTACGGAGCACGTGCTGGCAACGTCCTGCCCGGTGTTCGTCCGTGCCACATTACCTGGTGAATGGACGCGTGCAAGATGCCGCCTTTACAGCCTGATTTACATCAACTTGCTAGGACCGTGCCCGCGGCTGATTCTCCCGCCTGCGCCGGCTTATAATATCGCGTCCGACTCATATGTCTGCTCCCACGGCGAACTCACTCATGATTGATTTCTGCTTCATCATGGTGATCATCGACACCGCGGTGGATAATTACTGGCCTGGCGTATCAGGTGAAATCCATCCAGTATATTTTTACATTATATATTGCTTTCTTTAAAAAGAGCAATTACTCCGGCTTGCAAAAGTTATCTAAATGCAGGACCCTAAACCGCCATATCGGTGCAAATTTACAGGCCGTCAGAAAAATTGTCACACCCTGCATTTTGTAACATGTTATTTGTATCTTTGAAGCATGAAAATTTGGACCAGCAAATTTTTTTACCATCATTTGGCTTTTATTTGGAATTGAGTTTTCTTCATGTGCTTTTTCTTGTGCTCATTAAAGTCAACTATGATCTCTTGTAGATTTCATCTCCATACCCAAAACTTCTGCCCAATGATCATGCCAAGTGTTATATAACAGTATAGTATTTTCCTACAAAATTAATTTGGCCAAAAAGTATTTTATAAATATAGTTTTCCAAAAACCCCTGAATTGAGATTTGCACTGCAAGTACTTGATTTAGGGTGAGAAAATTATTTCAAAAGGTTTATTTGAGACCTAGTAGTCATAGGACTCCCAGAAACCACAAAGGTATAATTTTAAAAGTTATTTTCCTATTTTATTTAAAAGCTTTTTCTTAAGGCCGGAAATGGTCTTTATTAGGGGAAAATTATTTAACTGTTTCAAAAATATTTGCCAAAATTCAGAGAGACTCATAGGACATATATTGTCCATATATAAGAGTTTCAACACTTGGTCATGTTCAAAATAATGGGCTAAACCCTCTAAAACCCTTTCTAGATATTTCAAGCTTTTGAAATATTTACAAATGAAATTTTCTCCAAAAATTCCAGCGAAATTCTATCATGTCATATATGACATGTTTGATGATCTTGCCAAGCCCCATGCCTTGGGAAGCAAGAAAACATCCTCAAACCCCTTCATAACCATTCTGTCCATATTTGAAGTTTGAGCAACTTTACATTGCCAAACTTGTCCAAATGCTCTCAAACTTGGTGCACATGCTAGAATGACCTAATAAGGCATCTATACCAAATGGCACAAGAATTTGACTAGAGCAACTTGATCAGATCACCTCAAAACCCTTTCTGTTCAAATGCAAATTTGAACAACTTTACATTACCAACTTTTTATCTGGAGCTTCAAACTTTGTGGGCATGATCAATACCCCAAATGATGATGCTACACCAAGTGGTGCATCAAGGGGAGATGATTAGCTTGACTCAATCAAGATGAAACTGTTTCTGTTGATTTCTAGGGTTCACCAAAGTTACATTGGCTAGTTTCCTCAAATGAGCCCAAATTTGGTGAAGCACCCTATTTTCTCATGTCTTTCAACCCTGTTAAGTGCCATGTCAAGTGGAGGTCACTTACTTGACCAAACACTGATCAAACACCTTCTGCAGATTTACTAAAACCTCCAACTTGATCACTTTTACACTTCTCCATGGCCTATACTTTTTACCACCTGATCATTGAGTTACTAGCTACCACCAGTAACTTCCCCAGCACCCCAGCTCCATGATTGAGGGGTGAAAGCCCTGTTTTACCTTGCTAGACAGCAGGTTTTCACCATTTCATCAGCACTCTCACTCTCTCTCAGCATCTCCAGGGCATCCAAGGCCTCAGGCCAATTCTTTACTCACCCCTGACCTTCTAGACGTTGCTGGACACGTTGGTTTTGACCAGGACGGCGAGAGCGCGGTGATGCCAGCCAAACGCGCGCTCTGGAGCACGCAACAGTGCAGACAAGCACTGTAGCTTCGGCCAATCAACCTCCCCCGATAGCCTCGGGCCTCCCCCTCGCGCCAGTCGAGGCCTCTCGACGTCCGCAACCTCCCCGGCACTGTCCCCCCTCCTCCTGAGCCCTTCTGTGGCCGTCGTCGCACGCGCGCTGGCCGCCCGCGGCGGCTACTCCTCTGCCTCGCACGCGCGCACACTCGTGACGCTCCCCCGCTTCTCTTTCTCCCTCAGCTGGACGTGGAGATCGTACAGGAACTCCACGGACCCATTCCCTTGGCCTCCCGTGCGCTGTAGCCTCTAGACGGAGCTCGCCGGTGCACTGGACCACGGGCCTCCGTCGAGCCCCTATTTATAGCCCCTCCCGAGCCTCTCCAACAGCACCACAAGCCTCACTCCAATCCACTGAGCCCCCCAGCATCTTCAGTTCGACTCCAAGAGGTCCCAGTACTCGGGATCGACCGGAGCGCCGCCGCGTCGGGCCGCCGGTGATCTCGTGGTACGGGCCTTCCCTGCCCCTCCTTCCACCTGATTCGGAACCCCCTCGCCTCACTGATCCTTTCCCCCTTGTTTCCCCCTCCGTTTGCAGTCGGAAACAACCTCAACCACCACCTCCCGACGAGCTTCCGCCGTCCCACCTCGCCGCCGGTGAACCAGACCTCCCCGCCGTGCCGCACCACCACCCCTGCATCCACGACACGACGCTGATCACGTTCCTGCCCTCCGTTGTCGTCGCCGTGGCCGGGAACCTCGCCAGTGAGCTCGCCGTCGCCGTGGCCAAGGGGTTAGAGATGACAGGCGGGCCCCGCCTGTCATCCCCACACCTCTCTTCCCCTCCTCTCTTCCACTGACCCACGGGCCCCGCCCGTCAGGTTTAAAAAACCTGACGTGCGCGCGCAGCCTCCCGTGCGGGTGGGCTGGACCGCCTGGGCCGTGCAATATGGCCCCCTCTGGCCCAGTGCACAGGACCTTTTTCCTTTTTCTTTTTCTTTAAATGTTTTAAACATTTCTACAGAAAAGAAAAATGGTCCAAATTAAATAATTCCAACTCCTAAAATCTTGTAATATTCCAACCTATTTAATGGTACCACTTTCACTCAAATCCATGAAACTTTGCTGTACTGTTCAAATTTAAATTCAAATTTGGGCAGTAATACTCCTGTTCAAAAATCAATATATTCTATTCTATAACTCCAAAACTCCAACTAAGATTTTTCCCCATCTTAGAAAGTCCTCTAGTATTTTACAAAAATGAGTTGACATTTTTCTGAGCACTTTGATTTTTCTGTTTTGTTTGTATTCTTATTTCCCGTGGTTATTATGCGACGTATAGATCCCGTATTTGACGAAGTTGCTGTGGAAGAAGAAGGAGAAGGATTTGAAGACTTTGAAGACCAAGCCAATCCAGGCAAGCAGCCCTTTGACCATGATACACTTGTTCTTCGGAACCCATTTGTTTCCGATGCATGATGATTAGGGTTACGATAGTGACCTAGTGATTCCACCATATGGAGCATGCCATGATCTTGATCTTGCTATGTGCTAGATGACTTGCATATGGTTAGTGGTTATGGATAGTGATGCATGTGTGACATGAACCTTCATCGTTGAAGTATTTGCATAAAGCCCCGTCGGGTGCCATTCATGCCCGAGGGAGATGATGATGAGTTGGGTGACCACTTGATGACAAAGTGGTGTGCCAAGGCAAGTGTGTGTGTTTTTCAAATGGATTGGTTTAAGTTGCGACCGTTATTCCAACCATACATGTGCAACCACACTACCCCTTATGGGACGGGGCTTTATTGATTACTTAGGTCGATACTAGCATGGTGCCCGCATTACTAGTGACGGGAAGACTTGAGGTCTTCCCCGGGACGGGGTCGTGCTTGGATAGACGACCATGACTGTTTTCACAGGGCACCGGACACACCGTTGGTCCCTTCGGGTACGCGTGACATTGAAATTAGGGCAAGTCCTGTGATCTATTGTTTGTACCCGAGGGCCGTGTACCAACGAGTGGACTCTATGTTAGTGTCGTCTAAGGAAAGATAATGACCGGGTGCTTACCCCGGGTACTTGAGGTACCGCGGGTCGTGGATGACATGGAAGTTCCCCGGATCTTGCGGGTAAAGTGTACAACCTCTCCAGAGTGTCAAACTATTCGAATAGCCGTGTCCACGGTCATGGACAGTTGGGTAACCGCTCTTGGGCTACGTCCAATGTTTGTGAAACCATGCGTGTGTATGTGAGTCAAGGTGGTGACTTGACTCGATGAGTTGAATCATATTCATGTTGATATCGGTAACCTGTCTTCGAGGTTACGCAAGTTTATTGATGCATTAACTTGATGGTAGAACATCTGTTCTAGCCTTGCTAGATTGATCATTATTATTCAATTGCATTGTTACTTTGAACCACATCATGGTTTGCTTGCGAGTACATTCAAAGTACTCATTGGCTTGCCACTGGTTATTTAATTGGCCAGGCATGGAAGAACATGATTATGAGGAAGATTTCTTTGGAGACGAACATGCGAACTAGGACGCTATCCCAGTCAGAATGCCTGTAGGGCTAAGGCAGATGGCATGGGTTCTACCCGTTTATCGAAGACTTCCACTATTTGAGTTATTTGCTATTCAGCCCGTGAGGCTCTATCTATGTAAGGCTTGGCCATAACGTCCATAATTCGTGTAAGACTATTTGTATGGATGTAAGACTCTTGTTATTCAGCTTCTGTGTGTTCAGTGAGCATTGATCTCTGGGATCACTGTACACGTGCATTCGGTGATCTCGACTTCTAAGTCGGGGTCCCCACAGAGCTGGTATCAGAGCCATCCTGACTGTAGGAAGCCTTAGTTAGCATGGGCGTTAGTTAGATGAGACCCTTTTTCAAAACCTTCTAAACCTCTCTTCTTTTCTAAACCTGAGATTTCATCAGCTTATTAACCCCTCCTATTCCACCTTTGTAGATGGCCGTTGTACCCGAAGAGCACCTGACCACTGGGTTTCCCTTACTTCTCGAGGATAGCCTCCAGGAGTGTCAGTTCTACCGAGCACCCATCCTCACCTACCTTGAGCATTGGGTGAGCGATACTGAGGTGGAATACCATGTGGAAGTGATCGTGAAGGCAAACGATCCTCCCACAAGTTGGTTCTTCGAGGGACCCCAGATGGCAACACTACCACTCGTTGTCGAGGCTGCTGCACTCAAGGCGTTAACCCGTCTCCGCGAGCTTCTTCCGGAGATGGCAGCCAAGATGGCAACTCGCTTCTTATCTTTCCGAAAGGAAGGTGAAGAGGAAAGCAGCGCACTAGCCCCTCCATTGAAGGAAGGAGTCTCGCTTCGGTTCCAGACCTACTTCAGTCTATGTGCCGACAGCTTGGCACAAGACTTGGCCTCGGAATCAATGAAGCTTCGAGAAGAACTTCACAAAACCAAGGCACCTCTTCGTCGAGCTCAAGAGAAGGCAAACAGGATCAAGAAGGAAGGAGCACCTTCTGGACAATCCGCTATCGCATATCGAGGCGGAAGGCCCTCCGAGGATGTATCTTCCAAGGGTGCAGAACCACCTCAACGACGCCGGATGACGGCAAGGGAATATCGCAAGCTTTTCCCTGCACCACCGACGAAGCACCGTCGTATCCAACTCCTCCACTCCCCCACACCCTCAAGTGACAAGGGAGCCCAGACAGATGAAGACAAGGAGGAAGACCCAGAAGATCCGGAATACGCGACCGAGCATTCCGCCGCTTAGGCATTATTCGCTACTCGGATATGCCAGTTGTAACCTCTACGGTAGGATAGGTCGTGTAACCCCTATGAGCAGTCGAGTCCTTGTATGGTTCATATGAAACCATCTAGTGTTTGATTTTATTGTGTCTGGATGTATGTCGTATTCTTCCTTCGGGAATGTGTAAACGACTACATCACCCATTTGGATTTTAATGAATGTGTTTTGGCCTCTCGGCCCTTGCATGATTTGATTTAGTGTCACACCCACCCCCTTACTAGGCACCCATCTATCTTGCTTTCCCTCTTCCGAGTCATGAGACCTTTTACCGCTCCAACAGGATGCCTGTTGTAACTCGTACTTGTACCTCTACCCAGCAGCCCGAAGTCGGAGCATCCTCTCAGCCAGAGGAAGGCCACGACCAAACCAACGACCAAGCTCCACCACCACCTCCTCCAAGCATGGACATGGCTCAGCTTCTCCAAGCTTTCCGTGAGGAACGCCAAGCTAACACTGCAGCTCTCCAACTGATTGCTCAAGCTGTCACCAACAACCGCCAGCCGGCGGGGAATGGCAATGGACGTTCCACGTTGGCAGAGTTCAAGAAGCATGCACCGCCAACCTTCATCGAGACTGCTGAACCCCTGGATGCAGATGACTGGGTCCGTTCCATTGAGGAAATCCTGGAACTAGTCGGATGCACCGAAGATCGCGAGAAGGTGGCTTATGCAGGCCACTGCCTCGGGGGAACTGGTAGAGCTTGGTGGGATGGATTCAAGGTCATGCATGCTGAACAAGACATCACTTGGGTTAACTTCAAGGCAGAATTCTGCAAGGCCCACATTCCTTCCGGAATCATGGCTATCAAAAAGCGTGAGTTCCGAGCCCTGAAGCAAGGAAGTGGCACTGTCAAGGAGTACATACAGAAGTTCAGTGTTTTGTCAAGGTATGCCCCTGAAGATGTCAGCACTGATGCTGCCAAAAGGGAGCGTTTCATGGAAGGCCTTAATCAGACTCTGCAATACTCGCTTGTCGTGTGCGACTGCCCGTCTTTCCCTGACCTGGTGAACAAGGCACTCATGCTTGAAGACAAGCGGCGTGCTTTGGAAGACACTCGCAAGCGCAAGTTGGTCAGTAAGGGAAGTTCCAGCAACCAGAAGACTCGCCCGTGGCAGTCAGCCCCGGCCAAGCCAACCTATCAGCAACCAAGAGCTCCTGCACCTCGTGCCAATCCTCAGCCTCAGCAGTATGCCAACCCCAGGCCAGCTTTCAACCCCAATACCAGTGGTGGCAACAAGATCAATCCAAACCAAGTCACTTGCTTTGGATGTGGTCAGCCCGGACACATCTCAAGGGTGTGCCCCAACAAGAAGCCTGATGCCCCGCGCCCCAATGCGCAGAACCAGGGACAAGGCCGTGGAATGCCACCAAGGAACCCAGCTCCTCGCAATCCACCGAACTATGGGAAGGGGCGTGTGAATCACGTCACTGCTGAAGAAGCCCAGGAAGACCCGGACGTCGTGCTGGGTACGTTCCTTGTCAACTCAGCACCTGCAACTGTCTTGTTTGATTCTGGAGCAACGCATTCATTTGTCACTCAAAGATTTGCATTAAAAAGTGGCATGACCCCTACACCCCTGAATAACCCTATGGTGGTACAAACCCCCGGAGCCGAGATGAGAGCCAAGATAGGCTGTAAAGGAGTCGGTATTACCATTAACGGTGTAGACTTCCTAGCAGACCTTATCGTCCTGAGATCGCAAGGCTTGGATGTGATCCTAGGCATGAATTGGCTCAGCAAGCACCAAGGCTTGTTAGACTGTGCCAATCGGACAGTCACTGTGACCAATGACCAGGGAGTCGAAGTCAAGTTTGCTTCCAACTCCTCTTCCGCTCAAGCCGCTAAAGTCAACTGTCTGTCTGAAGTTGGGCTAGATCAAGTACCGGTGGTATGTGAGTATCCTGATGTCTTTCCGGATGAACTACCGGGAATGCCCCCTGACCGTGACATTGAGTTCATCATCGAGCTCATGCCCGGAGCAGGACCCATCTATAAGAAGCCTTATAGAATGGGGACGGAAGAATTAGCCGAGTTGAAGAAGCAGCTAGAAGAGCAGCTAAGGAAGGGATTTATCCGCCCAAGTGCCTCCCCTTGGGGATCTCCTGTTCTGTTTGTGGCAAAGAGGGACGGTACCATCCGCTTATGCATTGACTATCGTTCCCTCAATGAAGTTACAATCAAGAACAAGTACCCACTTCCCAAGATCGAAGATCTGCTTGATCAGCTCAGCGGAGCCAAGGTATTCTCCAAGATCGACCTCAGATCTGGGTATTACCAGCTGAAGATCAGACCGCAAGATATTCCGAAGACGGCATTCGTAACCAGATATGGCCTATACGAGTGCACGGTCATGTCTTTTGGGTTAACCAATGCCCCAGCTTACTTCATGTATCTCATGAATAAAGTCTTCATGGAATATTTGGACAAGTTTGTTGTTGTCTTCATTGATGACATTCTTGTGTTCTCGAAGTCGGAGGAAGAGCACGAGCAGCATCTGAGGATGGTCCTAGACAAGCTTCGTGAGCACCAATTGTATGCCAAATTCAGCAAGTGTGAGTTCTGGCTGCATAAAGTTGGATTCTTAGGTCATGTCTTGACCGAGGAAGGATTATCTGTTGATCCCGCAAAAATCGAAGCTGTGACCCAATGGCAATCTCCAACGACCGTCAAGGAAGTCAGAAGCTTCCTCGGACTAGCGGGCTATTACCGCAAGTTCGTGGAAGGATTCTCTAGCATTGCACGACCAATGACTCAGCTCCTCAAATAGGACAAGAAGTTCGAGTGGACGCCAAAATGCGAAGAAAGCTTCCAAGAGCTCAAGAAGAGATTGACCACCGCCCCAGTTCTGGCAACACCTGATATTCACAAGGAGTTCGTAATATATTGTGATGCCTCTCGAACCGGATTTGGAAGCGTTCTGATGCAAGAAGGCCGCGTCATAGCATACCTCTCCAGGCAGCTACGACCCCATGAGGAGAACTACGCTACTCACGATCTTGAGCTAGCGGCAGTAGTTCATGCCTTGAAGACATGGCGGCATTACCTCCTAGGGAAACGGTGTGAGATTTACACAGACCACAAAAGTCTGAAGTACATTTTCACCCAAAAGGAATTGAACATGAGGCAGCGGAGATGGTTGGAACTCATCAAAGACTATGACCTCAGTGTTCAATATCACCCTGGGAAGGCTAACGTGGTGGCCGATGCCTTAAGCAGGAAGGCTTGCTCTTTGAATGCCGTTATTCAAGATAGGCAGCCAGCCTTGTTTAAGGAGATCGAACAATTCAGTTTGGATTTGGTCACCCCTGGATTTCTGGATCATTTGGAAGTCAGACCGACCCTGATGGACGACATCAAGAAGGCACAAGATGGACACGCAAGCATTGAAGGTATCAAGAAGAAGATGAAGCTGGGCAAGGCCCCAGGATTCTCCGAAGACGAGCACAGGATTGTTTGGTACAAAGGTCGCCTCTGCGTACCAAACAACACCGAGCTGAAGACGCTGATTCTGCAAGAAGCCCACGACACTCCGTATTCCATCCACCCCGGAGGAACCAAGATGTACCAAGACTTGAAGGCACGATTCTGGTGGCACGGTATGAAGAGAGAGAGATTGCAACCTATGTTGCAAGGTGTGATGTGTGCCAAAGGGTCAAGGCTGAATATCAGCGACCTGCTGGATTGCTTCAACCACTCAAGGTTCCTGAGTGGAAGTGGGATAAAGTCGGAATGGACTTCATCACTGGATTACCAAGGTCGAATAGAGGACATGACTCCATCTGGGTCATAGTTGATCATTTGACCAAGGTGGCCCATTTCATTCCTGTCAAGACTACCTACTCAAGCAACCAGCTGGCAACTCTCTATATCAACCGAATCGTAAGTCTTCACGGTGTTCCCAAGGAGATTGTGTCAGATCGAGGCACCCAGTTCACTTCAAGGTTCTGGAAGAGATTCCAAGAAGCCTTGGGAACCAAGTTGTCTTTCAGCACAACTTTCCACCCACAGACCGGAGGTCAGACTGAGCGAGTCAATCAGATTCTCAAAGACATGCTCCGAGCATGTGCCCTGGCATATGGAGCCAAGTGGGAAGACTGTCTCCCTTTTGCCGAGTTCTCCTATAACAATAGTTACCAGTCAAGCCTTCAGATGGCACCATTTGAGGTATTGTACGGACGCAGATGCCGCACACCCCTCAATTGGTCGGAGACTGGAGAAGGACTAGTCTTTGGACCGGATATTCTCCGCGCAGCAGAAGAGCAAGTCCAACTAGTCAGAGAGCGATTAAAGGCAGCCAAGTCAAGGCAGAAGAGTTATGCTGACACTCGACGCCGAGACATGAGTTTCCGTGTCGGAGATCATGTGTACCTGCGGGTAACTCCTCTGAAGGGAACCAAGCGTTTCCACGTCAAGTGGAAGCTCGCGCCAAGGTTCATTGGCCCTTTCAAGATCACCGACCGACAAGGAGAAGTGGCTTATCAGTTGGAACTACCACCTGAGCTATCCGATGTGCACAATGTATTCCATGTGTCACAACTCCGGAAATGTCTCCAAGTTCCAGACAAGCCCAATCTCTACAAGGATGTGGATCACCAAGCCATTGATCTGCAGCCTGATTTGACCTACCGCGAGAAGCCCATTCGCATTCTGGACGAAGCAGAATGACGTACGTGAAGCCGTACCATCAAGTACTTCAAGGTCCAGTGGAGCAACCACACCGAAGCAGAAGCAACCTGGGAACGAGAAGACTATCTTAGATCCGAGTTTCCCGACCTCTTTTAAGCCCTAGTTTAGGAATCTCGGGGACGAGATTCTTGTAAGGGGGGTAGGTCTGTCACACCCTGCATTTTGTAACATGTTATTTGTATCTTTGAAGCATGAAAATTTGGACCAACAAAATTTTTTAGCATCATTTGGCTTTTATTTGGAATTGAGTTTTCTTCATGTGCTTTTTCTTGTGCTCATTAAAGTCAACTATGATCTCTTGTAGATTTCATCTCCATACCCAAAACTTCTGCCCAATGATCATGCCAAGTGTTATATAACAGTATAGTATTTTCCTACAAAATTAATTTGGCCAAAAAGTATTTTATAAATTTAGTTTTCCAAAAACCCCTGAATTGAGATTTGCACTGCAAGTACTTGATTTAGGGTAAGAAAATTATTTCAAAAGGTTTATTTGAGACTTAGTAGTCATAGGACTCCCAGAAACAACAAAGGTATAATTTTAAAAGTTATTTTCCTATTTTATTTAAAAGCTTTTTCTTAAGGCCAGAAATCGTCTTTAATAGGGGAAAATTATTTAACTGTTTCAAAAATATTTGCCAAAATTCAGAGAGACTCATAGGACATATATTGTCCATATATAAGAGTTTCAACACTTGGTCATGTTCAAAATAATGGGCTAAACCCTCTAAAACCCTTTGTGGATATTTCAAGCTTTTGAAATATTTACAAAGGAAATTTTCTCCAAAAATTCCAGGGAAATTTTATCATGTCATATATGACATGTTTGATGATCTTGCCAAGCCCCATGCCTTGGGAAGCAAGAAAACATCCTCAAACCCCTTCATAACCATTCTGTCCATATTTGAAGTTTGAGCAACTTTACATTGCCAAACTTGTCCAAATGCTCTCAAACTTGGTGCACATGCTAGAATGACCTAATAAGGCATCTAGACAAAATGGCACAAGAATTTGAATAGAGGAACTTGATCAGATCACCTCAAAACCCTTTCTGTTCAAATGCAAATTTGAACAACTTTACATTACCAACTTTTTATCTGGAGCTTCAAACTTTGTGGGCATGATCAATACCCCAAATGATGATGCTACACCAAGTGGTGCATCAAGGGGAGATGATTAGCTTGACTCAATCAAGATGAAACTGTTTCTGTTGATTTCTAGGGTTCACGAAAGTTACATTGGCTAGTTTCTTCAAATGAGCCCAAATTTGGTGAAGCACCCTATTTTCTCATGTCTTTCAACCCTGTAAAGTGCCATGTCAAGTGGAGGTAACTTACTTGACCAAACACTGATCAAACACCTTCTGCAGATTTACTAAAACCTCCAACTTGATCACTTTTACTCTTCTCCATGGCCTATACTTTTTACCACCTGATCATTGAGTTACTAGCTACCACCAGTAACTTCCCCAGCACCCCAGCTCCATGATTGAGGGGTGAAAGCCCTGTTTTACCTTGCTAGACAGCAGGTTTTCACCATTTCATCAGCACTCTCACTCTCTCTCAGCATCTCCAGGGCATCCAAGGCCCCAGGACAATTCTTTACTCTCCCCCTGACCTTCTAGACGTCGCTGGACACGTTGGTTTTGACCAGGACGGCGAGAGCGCGGCGATGCCATCCAAACGCGCGCTCTGGAGCACGCAACAGTGCAGACAAGCACTATAGCTTCGGCCAATCAACCTCCCCCGACAGCCTCGGGCCTCCCCCTCACGCCAGTCGAGGCCTCTCGACGTCCGCAACCTCCCCGGCGCTGTCCCCCCTCCTCCTGCGCCCTCCAGTGACCGTCGTCGCACGCGCGCTGGCCACCCGCGGTGGCCACTCCTCTGCCTCGCACGCGCGCACGCTCCTGACGCTCCCCCGTTTCTCTTTCTCCCTCAGCTGGACGTGGAGATCGTCCAGGAACTCCACGGACCCATTCCCTTGGCCTCCCGTGCGCTGTAGACTCGAGCCGGAGCTCGCCGGCGCACTGGACCACGGGCCTCCGTCGAGCCCCTATTTATAGCCCCTCCCGAGCCTCTCCAGCAGCACCACAAGCCTCACTCCACTCCACTGAGCCCCCCAGCATCTTCAGTTCGACCGCAAGAGGTCCCAGTACTCGGGATCGACCGGAGTGCCGCCGCGTCGGGCCGCCGGTGATCTCGTGGTACGGGCCTTCCCTGCCCCTCCTTCCACCTGATTCGGAACCCCCTCGCCTCACTGATCCTTTCCCCCTTGTTTCCCCCTCCGTTTGCAGACGGAAACAACCTCAGCTACTACCTCCCGACGAGCTTCCGCCGTCCCACCTCGCCGCCGGTGAACCAGACCTCCCCGCCGTGTCGCACCACCACCACTGCATCCGCGACACGATGCTGATCACGTTCCTGCCCTCTGTTGCAGTCGCCGTGGCCGGGAACCTCACCGGTGAGCTCGCCGTCGCCGTGGCCGTGGGGTTAGAGATGACAGGCGGGCCCCGCCTGTCATCCCCTCACCTCTCTCCCCCTCCTCTCTGCCACTGACCCACGGGCCCCGCCCGTCAGGTTTAAAAAACCTGACGTGCGCGCGCAAGCTCCCGTGCGGGTGGGCTGGACCGCCTGGGCCGTGCACTGTGGCCCCCTCTGGCCCAGTGCACAGGACCTTTTTCCTTTTTCTTTTTCTGTAAATGTTTTAAACATTTCTACAGAAAAGAAAAATGGTCCAAATTAAATAATTCCAACTCCTAAAATCTTGTAATATTCCAACCTATTTAATGGTACCACTGTCACTCAAATCCATGAAACTTTGCTGTACTGTTCAAATCTAAATTCAAATTTGGGCAGTAATACTCCTGTTCAAAAATCTATATATTCTATTCTGTAACTCCAAAACTCCAACTAAGATTTTTCCCCATCTTAGAAATTCCTCTAGTATTTTACAAAAATGAGCTGACATTTTTCTGAGCACTTTGATTTTTCTGTTTTGTTTGTATTCTTATTTTCCCGTGGTTATTATGCGACGTATAGATCCCGTATTTGACAAAGTTGCTGTGGAAGAAGAAGGAGAAGGATTTGAAGACTTTGAAGACCAAGCCAATCCAGGCAAGCAGCCCTTTGACCATGATACATTTGTTCTTCGGAACCTGTTTGTTTCCGATGCATGATGATTAGGGTTACGATAGTGACCTAGTGATTCCACCATATGGAGCATGCCATGATCTTGATCTTGCTATGTGCTAGATGACTTGCATATGGTTAGTGGTTATGGATAGTGATGCATGTGTGACATGAACCTTCATGGTTGAAGTCTTTGCATAAAACCCCGTCGGGTGCCATTCATGCCCGAGGGAGATGATGATGAGTTGGGTGACCACTTGATGACGAAGTGGTGTGCCAAGGCAAGTGTGTGTGTTTTTCAAACGGATTGGTTTAAGTTGCGACCGTTATTCCAACCATACATGTGCAACCACACTACCCCTTATGGGACGGGGCTTTATTGATTACTTAGGTCGATACTAGCATGGTGCCCGCATTACTAGTGACGGGAAGACTTGAGGTCTTCCCCGGGACGGGGTCGTGCTTGCATAGACGACCATGACTGTTTTCACAGGGCACCGGACACACCGTTGGTCCCTTCGGGTACGCGTGACATTGAAATTAGGGCAAGTCCTGTGATCTATTGTTTGTACCCGAGGGCCGTGTACCAACGAGTGGACTCTATGTTAGTGTCGTCTAAGGAAAGATAATGACCGGGTGCTTACCCCGGGTACTTAAGGTACCGCGGGTCGTGGATGACACGGAAGTTCCCCGGATCTTGTGGGTAAAGTGTACAACCTCTACAGAGTGTCAAACTATTCGAATAGCCGTGTCCACGGTCATGGACAGTTGGGTAACCGCTCTTGGGCTACATCCAATGTTTGTGAAACCATGCGTGTGTATGTGAGTCAAGGTGGTGACTTGACTCGATGAGTTGAATCATATTCATGTTGATATCGGTAACCTGTCTTCGAGGTTACGCAAGTTTATTGATGCATTAACTTGATGGTAGAACATCTGTTCTAGCCTTGCTAGATTGATCATTATTATTCAATTGCATTGTTACTTTGAACCACATCATGGGTTGCTTGCGAGTACATTCAAAGTACTCATTGGCTTGCCACTGGTTATTTAATTGGCCAGGCATGGAAGAACATGATTATGAGGAAGAGTTCTTTGGAGACGAACATGCGAACTAGGACGCTATCCCAGTCAGAATGCCTGTAGGGTTAAGGCAGATTGCATGGGTTCTACCCGTTTATCGAAGACTGCCGCTATTTGAGTTATTTGCTATTCAGCCCGTGAGGCTCTATCTATGTAAGGCTTGGCCATAACGGCCATAATTCGTGTAAGACTATTTGTATGGATGTAAGACTCTTGTTATTCAGCTTCTGTGTGTTCAGTGAGCATTGATCTCTGGGATCACTGTACACGTGCATTCGGTGATCTCGACTTCTAAGTCGGGGTCCCCACAAAAATTCCAGTTGAAAATGAAGATTCCGGTTTAAGATCCGCTTTAAGGGAAAGATGTCTCCCATAATGCTTTGAAGCTCTCAATATCCGGTTTAAGAATTTCTGGTTCAAAAGAATAATCTCTCGGAAGTTCGATTTCTCGGGAAAAATTAAGGGGACCAAAGATAGTTTGTTGCATAGGATAACTCAAACATAGGTACCCAGCGAGCACCGTTCAAAAATATATCACTTGGGGGCTTCTATGTGCAAAGGAGTTCCTATGGCCTCTTAAACCGGCGGCTACACCAAGACCATCATAAGAGCATAGCTCTGGTTGCTTCGGTAATCCCCACATGATGATGAGGGGCAAAAGAGAGTTTTGATGCCTAGCACAACTCAAACATAGGCCCCGACGAGCATAGTTCAAGTGCTACCTGGGGGCTCCCGATGCATAGCATCAACGAGTTGACAACACTTGTAGTAGGCTATCAAGCCATGGCTTGGAAGCTTGGTGTATACACCTAAAACCCCGGATTTGCCTGCCTGCATTAAGTAAGTAACTCCGCCCAGGTAAACCTGGCACGACCCGTCGAACGTATACACAAGTCAATCTTTATAGACCCTGAACTTGGTAACGTTAAATTGATGATCATCCAATGTTTACACAAGTCAATCTTCACAGACCTTGAACTTGGTAACATTAACATTGATGATTTGGTTAAGGATTGAGGACCATCTTAACAGGCTTTGTGAAATGGTTAATGACAGTAGCCTGGCATCTCATAAAAATCCTCGAATTTGGAGCCTGGCAGCTTGTAAAAAGCCTCGACTACACGGTCTTATTTGCCCAAAAATTTCTTTTTGATTTTTTATAAAAATATATTTTCAAGGTCATTGGTGTTCATCCAAGTCCATTGATTCAGGGAGTGGATGACTATAAGTTGCCACTACACCTGCGTTTACAGAACCTGGTCTGGTTTGACTATAAGTCGCCAGTATGAGATAAGATAATGACCAGTATTTATTAAACCAGCCTAGATTTTTGACTATAAGTCGCCAGTATGGGATAAGATAATGACCAGTGTTTATTAAACTAGCCTAGCTTTTGACTATAAGTCGCTAGTATGAGATAAAATAATGACCGGTGTTTATTAACCCGGCCTGGTTGTGATCAAATATCACTGGAACCGGTTTTCAAACCGGGTTGTATTATTCAAATCTTTAAATAGCCAACATGGCTGGATTTTTATTATGGTTATCAATAACCAATATTATGATTGAGGTTTTCAAAGTCGCTTCAGCGCAATGGATATTATATTGTCAATGGTGTGATTTATTCTACAATTGAAGGAATACTCCCGAGTCGCTGTAGGCTTACGACCCGGCACTTGGGGGCTACACTATTCAAATTGAGATTACATCAAATATACAAGTCTCATGTCGCTGCAAGCATGCACCATAACACTTGGGGGCTAATGCAAAGTCATTTTTTCTCACCTTATTGAAGACCTGACTCATCACATTGTAATGAGCCGGCCCTTGGGGGCTACCAATTGTTCCTGTCAACAATTCAAGGTACACAAGTATTAATCCATTATATTAAAGGGTCCGTTGCTCAGTTGGTAAAGCACAAAGCTCTTAACCTTGTGGACGTGGATTCAAGTCCCATGACGGGAGTTACATTATATGAGGTTCTTTTCAGAGAGGGATACATAAAGTCCCAGCTCAATATTATTTTACTGAGCCGGCCCTTGGGGGCTACACGTTGCTGTTCAAGTCTACATGATCATATCTACAAAGTCCCTGCTCATTATTACATAATTACTCGGCACTTGGGGGTTACATATGTGGAGTATTCAGTTTTTTACTAGTGACTGGGATGAACAATCTGGATTTCTTCAAGGGTGCAAGGTTGCAACGTTTATATTGAAACAAGTCTTAAACTATCACTATGTTCTCCTCTTAAGACTTGGGGGCTACAGGTAATATGCATATAAAGGAGGAACATCTTCAAATTCTTAGTTTCGGGCAATCATAACCCAGCATCTATAAACAATTATGAGTCGAGGCCATCAATATTTGTAAACCGGAAGTTCTTGCAGATGATAAAGCGGCAATTCTTGGCGATGACAAACCGGCAAGTTCTACATTCTTAAACCGGCTGAAGAACTGATAAGTATTTCAAAGACCAATATTTTTTATTAAGCATTGGGAGATGAGTCAAAGGAGTTATTCTTCACAATATTTCTCTCTGACAAGCCAATGTTAGCAAATTGATTATGAAGCTGGCCTATTGACCCGGATTTTCTAAGAAGAAGGAAATGACACAGACTTAAGGACGATCAGGATTAGTTTAACATGGATAAATCCAAATTAAACTGGGGGCCAATGTCGGGGATATACCCTGCGGTGTAACCCGGCTGGAGTTATAACCCAGCTGACAGTTAAGACAGATGATAAACTAGATGGTAAACCGGCTCACAGATAAGTCAAATGATAAACCAGATGGTAAACCGGCTCACAGATAAGTCAGATGATAAACCAGATGGTAAACAGGCTCATAGGTAAGTCAGATGGTAAACCGGCAGACAATCATAAACCAGCAGACAGTGATAACCCGGTGGCCAGGGTTTATGAAGCCCGAGACGTTATGAAGCCCAAGACGTTATGAAGCCCAAGACGTTGAGAAGCCCGTGAAGAGAAGTCAGGATCGTTAAGTCTTAAGTCCAAGTTGGACTCTACATGTAACCCGCCCCTTCAACATATATAAGGAGGGCAGGGCTCCCCAAAGGGGGACAAGTTCTCACAAGTTAGAGGCGCTATATTCTTTAGGGCTAGACACAACTAAAGGAGGGCCGGTTTACCGGCGACTCCATGAGGGTCATAATGAGATCTAGCCTCAAACAACATGTAGGGCTATTACCGGATGATGTTTCCCGGGGCCCGAAGCTGTCTAAATCCTTGTCTTGCATTGCGTCTCTCGATTCCGCTCAACCCCTCTCAAGCTACCACATAGATGCGTTGGCCTCACGACTAAAGTCCTTACCCTAGGACATCTGCCGTGACAATTCCACGACATCCACACAAATAATTGCATCCTTCTCATCCGATGGGATAGTGAGGACTCCCAATGGTCCTGACATTTTTCAAGGTGTTGTAAGCATATTGGGATGCTGCCATGAATTTGGCCAGGGCTGGTCGTCCAAGAATCCCATTGTACGGTAGGGGGAGATCAACCACATCAAACACAATCTTCTCAGTCCAATAGTTCAATTCTCCCCCAAATGTCACGGGCAACGTAAGCTTTCCCTTAGGATGGCTCCTGTCGGGATTAACTCCTTGAAACATGCCAGTGACCTCCCACTCTTCTTCTCCTATTTAAAGCCTGCTGATAACTGCTGGGGAAATCAGATTCAACCCGACCCCGCCAATCACTAGCATCTTTGTAACTTTGAGGTTGAGAATTGTTGGGGAGACCAACAACGACAATCACCCTGCTGCAGTGGTGCGACTAGGGTGATCATCTTCGTCAAAGATGGTGGGCGTGCGGGGCCATTTGAGCGGTTTCCAGGAGTCTGATGCTGGTTCCACAGCATTGACCTCTCATGCCCATCGCTTGAGTTGGCGATGTGAGGTGTGCAAGGATGCACCCCCATCAATGCATAGGGCGTCAGTGGCCTTCTGGAATTCCCGCTCACTAGTTTCCTCTTCATCCCCTCCATTACTGGCATCATCACGAATCTCCTTCTCTTGGCCCCTGGTGGGTTTTCCTTGGTTCGAAAGGTTCTACCGGGACGATTTGATCCACCACCCCAGCCCTTACCACCAGCAGCATTCTGACCTTTTTCCTTATCACGCTTATCATACTCTGCCCTCTATTTCTTAATGAGCTGCTCAACCTGATAACACTCCTGAAGGTCATGGACTTTGGTCCGATGGATCTTGCAGTACAGCCCATCGCCTTTCCCAACTTTTTTGGTGGCAGCGGCTTCGCGGCAGGCATCACACGCGGAAGCTTCCTTGCTGGGGGCCCCAGCCTTGGCCTTCTAGCCAGTACTAGGCATGCCTGATCCTTCCACAGTCATCACTGCCTTATCCCTCGGCATCTTATTGCGCTTCTTGCCCTTTCTCTGGCTAGTTGATTCATCCTCATCCTTTGAATCAACATTATTGTAATCCTCTTCTCCGGGCAACTTCCTTCCTTCCTCCATCCGAGCACATTTATCCACCAGTGTATATAGTTCTTTCACAGTCTCGGGCAACCATACGTTCAAATTGGAATGAATGCAGCGGTTGCACACATTGGACTGGAAAGCTGCTATAACGGCTGCCCGATGGATATTCAGAATATTTCTTTGAACTTTACTGAATCTCGGTGAATACTTACGGAGGGGTTCTACTTCCTTCTGCTGGAGAAGCTGCAAGTCGCTGGGCCTGTCGGGCTCTTGGTGGCCACCGGTGAAGGGACCTATGAACTCGTGGCACAGGTCCTCCCATGATGAAATGGAGTTCTCCGGCAGGTGCATCAGCCAAGACCTCACATTGGAATTGAGAGCCAAAGGGAAGTAGTTGGCGAATACCTTCTCATCTCTTCCCCCGGCAACCTGAATAGCGATGGTGTAGATGCTCAGGAACTCTACCGGGATTAGCCTCCCTTCGTATTTCTCAGGTATCTCTGGCTTGAACGTGCGACCGGATGGCCAGCGGACTTGCCACAACTCTCGTCCAAAGGCAGGGCAGCCAACCTCGAAATGCAGGCAACCGCCGACACCGGGCACAGGCTCATCGACGTTGAGGCCGTCGCACCCGTCAGCCTGGTGGGGGTCGTTGCAGCACCGTTCGGTGATTATGCGCGTATCTCCCAGCCGCCTATCTTTCAGAGTTCGATGTTGGCCTGGACGCGCTCGAGGGTCAGAAGAGGCCATCGAGACATCGTCAGGGTCTTGATTCTGCTGCGCCCTCACCGGCTGCGCTGGTGGGGACTGCACCATGGGGACGGCCCCCTCCGTACGGCCAGCAGTGCGTGTGGTGGCTGTCGCTTGGGGATGTTGCGGTGGGCAAGCTCGTCGTGAGCCCCCAGCTTTGGCAAAACCGAGCAGGCTTTGGATGGTGGCACGCCATTCATCCATCTGATCGGCCGCTCGCGGGAACCTTAGTAGTAGCTGAGCTCGCGCCATGGCCTCCGTGGCTGTGCTTGGCATAGATGTCGATGACGTCGACCGCACTATCACCTGGCTCCTGATGATGCCAATGGAGGCGGCGGCGATGGCGGTGCCGCCCCCACGCTGCCGTGGGATGACCACCTGGGCGCTGGGGTCGCGCGACGATGGTGCTCGAAGATCAGCGGCTCCGTCGAACATTGCATTCTAGTTGGATCACCCAGGAGGAGGGGCATGCACCGCGGTCGCTCCCGTGGTGGGTGCGACCGGAGGGCGATGGCTCGTCCCGGACCGAGTGATGTTGCTGCGGATGTGCCCGTCGGTGAGAGGAGGGGCGCGAATGGAGTGACCCCCTCGCCCGCACCTTGTAGGGCACGACCGTCAAGGTGTTGCTGGTGTTGTTCTCTTCCGGTAGCTCCGGCCCTCGTGTCGGCCGCGGGGGGAGTGGTGATGGCGCCACCTGCTCCAACCACGTCACCAGCAGTGTCCACGTCCTTGCGTGCCCCCGCGGTCCCCGTGGCGTTGGAGGCCGTGGGCGGTGAAGCCTTCAAGGTGGAGGGATGGGCCAAGGAACCCGATTTCTTCTTGGGTGCCATGGTCGATGGCGCTGTCGAGGATGAACATGGTGATGAAGATGACGCGCTACTCACCCTTTCAGGTTCGTGCAAGCGATCCCCCTACCCGGCACGCCAAAGATGTCGCGGGATATCCACAGGCACCTATGGGATCGGGTGGCCCCTCGCCGGTTCTCCGAGGGGACGTCACGTTGCACAATGAGCAGATCGTCATAGAACATCGCGGCAGAGAGCACACAAGCTATTTACCCAGGTTCGGGCCGCTGGGAGGCGTAAGACCCTACTCCTCCTTTGGTGGATTGATGGTGGAACGAGTGAGGTGGTGCATGGTACACCTACCCGGCAGAGTTTGCCTTAGGGCAGCAGCTACTACGCGCGTATTGTGGTGTGGGTTCATCTACTTTCCAACCCTTTCTACGGTTGGCCTCATTTTATAGATTATGGGGTTACCACAGTGGCAAAGTAGTCATTATGCACTGATATGAGAGCGAATAGTGCTATCATACCTAACTCTGCAGGCTTACATAGGGCATTAAATGTGCTGCTTAAAGTCACATCGTTGCCTTCCTGGCAAGCCTTGCAGGGCTATCCCGCCAACTCCATGTCTGCCTGTTCGACACGTCGTAGCACGGGTGTCATCTGCGGGTTCTTCTTGTAGGAATGGGCTGCCATGTGGCTAATGGCTGCCACTTAATCATCTTGCAGCTCGACACCGCATTGATTGAAGATGTGAGTCGTGCTTGAGTGTTTGGTGGGGCGGTTTGGCCTCCATGAGCCCCCGGCAGGCCCTGCCGGGGCTTTTTTGCTATCTATTTCGGGGGTGGCCTCGCCTCTTGCCGGGCGCGCCTGCCCAGGAAGGGACGCCCTTATCTTGGCGATGTCTTGCTTCTCCGGCTTGTCCTTCGTCTCTCTTCTCTGAGCAGGTTCTTCGTGTCTCTTGATTATGTACTTTGGCTGGGGCTGGTGCTTCAATCTTTCTCTTGAGCCTACGCACAGTCTGGGCAAAAGACCCAGGGTTTGTTCCACTAATAGCACGCTTATCATTTGTGAGTAGTAACCTTTGTTCTTGAGGTCACATGAGAAATCATGTTGCAAGTACTCATGTGAATTAGATATGTGTTTGATATTTTGATAGTATGTTGTGATTGCCTTAGTGGTGTCATGTGAACGTCGACTACATGACACTTCACCATCTTTGGCCCTAAAGGAATGCATTATGGAGTAGTAATTAGATGATGGGTTGCGAGAGTGACAGAAGCTTAACCCCAGTTTATGCGCTACTCCGTAAGGGACCGATTGGATCCAAAAGTTTAATGCTATGGTTAGAATTTATTGTTAATACTTTTCCTGTAGTTGCGGATGCTTGCGGGAGGGTTAATCATAAGTAGGAGGTTTGTTCAAGTAAGAACAACACCTAAGCACCGATCCACCCACATACCATATTATCAAAGTAGCAAACACGAATCGAACCAACATGACGATAGTGACTTGATTAAATTCCCGTGTACCCTCAAGAATGCTTTGCTTATTATAAGAGGCCGTCTTGGCCTGTCATTTGGCTCAAAAGGATTGGGATACCTTTCTGCACTTTTGCTACTACTATCGTTACTTGCTCGCTACAAAAATAACTTGCTATCAAACTACTCTGTTACTTACAATTTCAGCACTTGCAGACATTACCTTGCTGAAAACCACTCATCATTTCCTTCTGCTCCTCGTTGGGTTCGACACTCTTACTTATCAAAAAGAGCTACAATTGATCCCCTATACTTGTGGGTCATCAAGGCTAATTTTTGGCACCGTTGCCGGGGAGTGAAGCAGCTTTGGTAAGTGGAAATTGGTAAGGAAACATTCATACAACATGCTGAAATTTATTGTACTTGTTACTATAGAGAACAATCCTTTGACCGGGTTGTTCGGGGTATCTTCACCTCAACCGGAACCGCAATTAGCTACCCCTCAACCTGCTGCACCTACTAAAAATATTGAATATGAAATTCCTTCGGGTATGATAAAACAACTGCTAGCTAATCCTTATGCAGGAGATGGAACCGAACATCCTGATATGCACTCGATATATGTGTAACAAATTTGTGGACTGTTTAAGCTTGCAGGTTTACACGGAGATCAAGTTATGAAGAAGTTTTTTTCCTTTATCTTTGAAGGGAAAACAATTAGCATGGTATAGGCTATGCGATGATATTGGAGCTTGGAATTGCAACTGATTGAAATTGGAGTTTCACCAAAATAGTTTTTGGCCTCGA
>LR738713.1:222898296-222944260 GCA_902687465.1 Secale cereale | reverse complement strand
TGTTACTATAGAGAACAATCCTTTGACCGGGTTGTTCGGGGTATCTTCACCTCAACCGGAACCGCAATTAGCTACCCCTCAACCTGCTGCACCTACTAAAAATATTGAATATGAAATTCCTTCGGGTATGATAAAACAACTGCTAGCTAATCCTTATGCAGGAGATGGAACCGAACATCCTGATATGCACTTGATATATGTGTAACAAATTTGTGGACTGTTTAAGCTTGCAGGTTTACACGGAGATCAAGTTATGAAGAAGTTTTTTTCCTTTATCTTTGAAGGGAAAACAATTAGCATGGTATAGGCTATGCGATGATATTGGAGCTTGGAATTGCAACTGATTGAAATTGGAGTTTCACCAAAATAGTTTTTGGCCTCGAGAAGGAGAAAGTATCCCTATAGCTTGGGGGGAGGCTTAAGTCACTGTTATATTCATGCCCCAATCATGAGCTCTCAAGAGAAATTATTACCCAGAATTTTTATGCTCGGCTTTCTCGTAATGATCAATCCATGCTCGATACTTCTTTTGCTGGTTCCTTCATGAAGAAGACTATTGAATTCCTGTGGGATCTTTTGGAAAGGATTAAACTCAACTCTGAAGATTAGGAACTTGACGAAGGCAAAGAGTCGGGTATTAAGCTTAAGTGTGATTTGTGTTAAATCTTTTATGAATAGCGGGGCTTTTTCAAAGTTTATCACTAAATATGGACTTGACTTTGAGATAGTAGCTTCCTTTTGTGAATCATTTGCTACTCATGTTGATCTCCCTCAGGAGAAGTGGTTTAAATATGAACCACCTATTAAAGAAGAAATTAAAGAACCAGTACCAGCTAAGGAAGAAACTATAATATATAATGTTGATCCAGCTTCCTACTGCTTATGTGGAGAAACCACCTTTTCCTGTTAGGATAAAGGAACATGCTAAAGTTTAAATTGTGGTTAAACAAAGTTATATTAGAACACCCAAACCTAATGAACAAATCAAGCTAAAACCTAGTGTTTCTATGGTTAAAGATCTCTTGGAAGAAGACATAGACGGGCATGTTATTTGCTTCAATGAAGAAGCTGCCAGAATTGCTAGACCTGATAAAAAAGACAAGCATTGACCGTTGTTGGCATGCCCGTTGTCTCAGTTAAAATAGGGGATCATTGTTATCATGGCTTGTGTGACATAGGTGCTAGTGTGATTGATATTCCTTACACTTTATACCAAGAAATTATGAATGACATTGCACCCGCACAGATAGAAGACATAGATGTTACTATTAAACTTGCTAATGGAGATACTATATCAGCAATTGAGATAGTTAGAGATGTTGAAGTCTTGTGTACGACAGTAAAATACCCTACTGATTTTCCCCACAAGATGACTTGTGTCCCATTATCTTTGGTAGGCCTTTCTTGAACACCGTTAATGCTAAAATAGATTGTGAGAAACAAACTGTCGGTATTAGTATTGGTGATGAGTCTCATGAATTTAATTTCTCCAAGTTTGATAGAAAGCTTCGTGAAAAAGAATTGCCTAGTAAGGATGAAATACTTGGTCTTGCTTCTATTGTTGTGCCTCCCACTGATCCTCTAGAACAATATTCGCTAGACCATGAAAATGATTTACATATGCATGAAAGAAATGAAATAGATTATATTTTCTTTGAACAACGTCCTCTGCTTAAACACAACTTACCTATTGAAATTCTAGGATATCCTCCTCCACCTAAATGTGATACAGTGTTTGAAATAAAACAATTGACAGACACTTTGAAATATGCTTATCTTGATGAAAATAATATATATCCTGTTATTATCAGTGCTAACCTTTAAGAACATGAGGAAGGAAGATTATTGAAAGTTTTAAGGAAGCACCAAGCTTCTATTAGGTATACTCTTGATGACATAAAGGGAATTAGTCCCACTCTATGTCAGCATAAGATCAACATGGAACCTGATGCTAAACCCGTTGTTGATCATCAACATCGGTTAAATCCGAAGATGAAAGAAGTGGTAAGAACGGAAATATTAAAACTTCTGGAAGCATATATAATCTATCCTATAGCTGATAGTAGATGGGTAAGTCCTCTTCATTGTGTTCCTAAGAAGGGGGGTATTACTATTGTTCCTAATGATACTAATAAACTTATTCCACAAATAATTGGTATACGCTATAGAATGGTAATTGATTTTAGCAAACTAAATAAATCAACTAGAAAAGATCATTACCCTCTGCCTTTTATTGATCAAATTCTAGAAAGATTATCTAAGGACACACACTTTTGCTTCTTTGATGGATACTTTGTTTTTTCGCAAATACATGTTTCTCAACCTGATCAAGAAAAGACAACTTTTACTAGTCCCTTTGGAACTTATGCTTATAGACATATGCCTTTTGGTTTATGCAATGCAGCTGCTACCTTTCAAAGATTTATGAATGCTATATTCTTTGACTCTTGTGAAAAATTGTAGAGGTTTTCATGGATGACTTCTCTGTTTATGGGATGTCTTTTGATGATTTCTTAAGCAATCTTGATCGAGTTTTGCAGACATGTGAACAAACTAATCTTATCTTCAATTGGGAGAAGTGGCACTTTATGGTTAATGAATGTATTGTGTTCGGCCATAAGATTTCTAAAAAGGGTATTGAAGTGGACAAAGCTAAGGTTGATGCAATTGAGAAAATGCCATGTCCTAAGGATATCAAAGGTATTCATAGTTTCCTAGGTCATGTTGGTTTCTATAGGAGATTTATCAAAGACTTTTCTAAAATTTCTAGGACTCTTACAAATCTTTTGCAAAAGGATGTTCATTTTGTTTTTGATGATGATTGCTTGGAAGCCTTTGAAACACTCAAGAAAGCCTTAATTTCTGCACCTATTGTTCAACCACCTGATTGGAACTTGCCTTTTAAAATTATGCGTGATGCTAGTGATTATGCTGTTGGTGATGTTCTAGGACAAAGAGCTGATAAGAAACTAAATGTTATTCATTATGCTAGTAAGACTCTAGACAGTGCTCAAAAGAATTATGCTACTATTGAAAGGAATTCCTAGTAGTGGTGTTTGCTTGTGACAAATTTAGATCTTATATTGTTGATTCAAAAGTAATTGTTCACATTGACCATGCATCTATTAAATATCTTATGGAAAATAAAGATGCTAAACCTAGACTTATTCAGTGGGTTCTCTTGCTACTAGAATTTGATTTGCATATCATTGATAGAAATGGAGCTGAGAACCCCGTAGCTGATAACTTGTCTAGGTTTGAAAATGTGCTTGATGACCCACTACCTATTGATGATAGTTTTTCTGATGAGCAGTTAGCTGCAATAAATGTTGCTCATAATACTCCTTGGTATGCTGAATATGCTAATTACATTGTTGCTAAATATTTACCACCTAGCTTTACATACCAACAAAAGAAAAAAAATCTTTTATGATTTAAGACACTACTTTTGGGATGACCCACATCTTTATTAAGAAGGAGTAGATGGTATTATTAGATGTTGTGTACTTGAGTATGAACAGGGACAAATCCTTCGGGAATGTCACTCGGAAGCATATGGAGGGCATCATGCTGGAGATAGAACTGCTCACAAGGTATTGCAATCTAGATTTTACTTGCCTACTCTCTTCAAGGACGCCCGTAAGTTTGTCGTATCATGTGATGAATGTCAAAGAATAGGTAATATAGGTAAGCATCAAGAAATGCCTATGAATTATTCACTTGATGTTGAACCATTTGATGTTTGGCGATTTGATTACATGGGACCTTTTCCTTCCTCTAGTGGGTATACACATATTTTGGTTGTTGTTGATTATGTTACTAAATGGGTAGAAGTTATTCCAAACAGTAGTGTTGATCACAACACCTCTATTAAAATGCTTAAGTAAGTTATTTTCCCAAGGTTTGGAGCCCCTAAATACTTAATGACTAATGGTGGTTCACACTTTTTTCATAGTGGTTTCCGTAAAATGCTTGCCAACTATGATGTTAACCATAGAATTGCATCACCTTATCATCCTTAGTCTAGTGGCCAAGTTGAGCTCAGTAATAGAGAAATAAAATTAATTTTGCAAAAGGCTGTCAATAGGTCCAGGAAGAATTGGTCTAAGAAATTAGATGATGCACTTTTGGCTTACAGAACAGCTTATAAAAATCCTATGGGTATGCCTCCTTATAAAATAGTTTATGGAAAAGCTTGTCATTTGCCTGTTGAGTTGGAACATAAAGCATTTTTGGCAATCAAGGAACTCAACCATGATTTCAAACTTGCCGATGAAAATAGTTTATTTTATATTAGGTGATTTTATGAATGGAGACCCCATGCTTATGAAAATGCCAAGTTATTTACAGAAAAAGTTAAAAGATGGCATGATAAAAGAATCCAAAAGCGCGAGTTCAAAGTTGGAGAATATGTTCTTTTGTACAACTCTCGGTCCAGGTTCTTTGCAGGAAAACTCCTCTCTAAATGGGAAGGCCCCTATGTCATCGAGGATGTTTTTCGGTCTGGAGCTATCAAAATAAATAATGCAGAAGGTAGTAACCCGTAGGTTGTTAATGGGCAACGAATAAAACATTATATCTCACGTACACCCATTAATGTTGAAAGCAATATTATCCAAACTTTGACACCGGAAGAACACATAAAAGAGTCCTTCCGGAACACTCCAGAATCGTGGAAATAAGGAGGTATGTGATACAGTAAGTAAACGGACTCCAAAAAATATACAAAAATATTTTTTGTCAGATTTGGAATATTTAGAAAATTAGGGAAATAAGAAACTTCAAGGAAGCGTAACCTGGTAGGCACAAGACACCAGGGCGTGCCTGGCTTGCCAGGAGCGCCCAGGTGGGTTGTGCCCACCTCGGGCACCTTCCGGACTCAGTTTTTCTAGAGATTTCTTGTTTCCCAAGATAAAAAATCATTACATACCCCCTGAACCTGTTGACCACCGCATCACGGAGAAATCTCCTGTTCACTTTTCTTGCTGTTTTTGGTGAGATCTACCAAGCTAGGCATCATGACTTCCTCCTCCTCCAACCTAGTGGAAGAAGATGCTTGGCTGATGAACATCGAGCTGAAGAGGGAGGAGCCTACGGACGCCGTCAAGGGAGACAAGGGCAGGTAGGCTACTATAGATCCACCCTCGGCAGCAGAAGAAGCACTGCCAGCCGAGTAGGAAGAATATATCCTTAAGCCTTACCTTTGTCATCTTACCCCTAATAAAATTTCAGCCTTTCGAATCATTGAAACGGTCCATGTGCAAAAAAAATACCTCAGTCGTGAAAATATTCTACATCAAGAGCACATCACCTTCGTTCGGAGTGTCATATGTAGATTGGAAAATCTCTTGATCTTGAAGGACAACATCACATCTACTTCATCACCACCACCATCTCCTTCATCACCAAAATAAAATTATGTATCGGGTATAGGGACTCCCCTTGGGCTCCGCCAAACTTGGGGGAGGTGCCTCGGTATCTATCATCCCCACTATCCTTTTACCTTTACTTATTTTAGTTCGATATTTTACTTTAGAATGAATGAAAGTTTAGTTCAATCCTTTCTTTTCGAGAATTTGCTTAGTGATCTATCCTTGTAATCGTGTGCAAGATATATAATAAAGTTTAGTTTGAATTTTTTTTCTTTCTTTACTTTCCTGTTGCAATAAAGAGAAAGGTTATAAAAAGATCTTTTTAAGAAGATCATATGCTAATCTTATGGTAGGACATGGCACCACATAAGGAAAATTACAAGTAGAAATTTTTATTAG
Organism: Secale cereale; assembly: GCA_902687465.1. NCBI lineage: Eukaryota > Viridiplantae > Streptophyta > Magnoliopsida > Poales > Poaceae > Secale > Secale cereale. The sequence goes on along the minus strand of LR738713.1, from coordinate 222,938,489 downwards.
AGATTGGCAAATATAGCATTGGTCAATGATGCAACTCATGAAAGAATAAATAAGGGAAGAGAAGATTCACATATAAATATACTATCCTAGAAATATTTTGTGATTGTGAGCCGCCATCAAAATATTATATGCCAAAATTGTTGACGTTGGACAAGGAAGACAACTTAATGATTTATGTTTGTTCATAATCACATAGAAGTCATATTGTCATATATCATTTAACATGTGGTGCTTGCTCAATATATTTTCTAGCCAACAATTCCGCACTAAGTAGACATACTACTTGTGCATCCAAAAACCTTTAAGACCAAATCTTTTTTGAAAGTCCACCATACCTACCTATGGATTGAGTAAGACCCCTCATGTTAGTTGTCATCGGTACAATAAGGCAATAAAAATTTCTTCCAAAAGTGTGAGATCATTTACTGTAAGAGAAAATTGAGCGTTGCACGAACTTGTGATGGTGAAGGATAAAAGCGAAAGACTGCATAATAAAGTTGCTATCACAAGGGGAAATGCAACGTGACGTTCTTTTGCACTAAGGGGTTGAGCATACAAACAAATATGCGCATGGCAACCTCTACTTCCCTCTGCGAAGGGCCTATCTTTTACTTTTATGCAAATAGTCAAAGTTTTCGCTCTATTCCTGTTTAGTTTATCCTTTGGCAATCATCATGTGGTGAGGAAAGATCTAGACACATATGTACAATTGAATATGGGTGGCATGAGTTATTATTGTTGACATCACCCTTGAGGTGAGTACGTTGGGAGGTAAAACTATAATCCCCTATCTTTCTATGTGTCCAGTTGAAACGTTTTGCTCATGTGTATGCGGTGAGTGTTAGAAATCATAGAAGACTATATGATGGTTGAGTATGTGGACTTGCCTAAAGGCTCCAATACGTGACCCATCCTAAAAAGATGATGAATTTTAGTTGCAAAGTTGACTGAAAACATAGTTTGTTGGTTTCTAATAGAGTTTATGCTTTATACTTCGATTGTGTGATGAACTGTTACTTGTTCATCAGAAGTCTATGATAAAAGTCTATTGACAAAAATCTTATGTTTAAATTTGTTGCTCCTATAATAATCTACATGATGCTTCTATGTCTGTATTCTATTTTCCATTTTGCATCATGTTTTCTTACTATTATTCATATTGTTTTTAGGCACAATAATGCTTTTAGAGTAATTCTAATGCCTTTTCTCTCATAATTAGCAAGGTATGAACCAAGAGGGAGACTTCTGGTAGCTGGAAATCTGGACCTGAAAATACTATGTCAAGCCACCTATTCTGCACAACTCCAAACAAGCTGAAACTTCATAGAGAATTTTTATGAAATGTTTGAAAAATATTGGAGCAAAGAAGCATCAGAGGGGGCCCACCAGGTGGGCACAACCCACCTGGGCGCACCAGGGAGCCCAGGGGCACCCTAGTGGTTTGTGCTCATCAAGACTCACCTCTGGTGCCCCTCTTCTAGTACATAAGTCATTTTGACCTAGAAAAAAATAAGGAGAAGACTTTCGGGACGGAGCACTTTTTCCCTCCGGCGGAGCGATTCTGCCAGGGGAACTTCCCTCCCAAAGGGGGAAATCATCGTCATAATCATCACCAAGAACTCTCCCATCTTGGGGAGGGCTATCTCCATAAAAAATCTCATGTCAAACACTAGTTCATCTCTTGTGTTCAATCTTGTTACCGAAACTATAGATTGGTGCTTGTGGGTGACTAGTAGTGTTGACTAAATCTCGTAGTTAATTACTATATGGTTTATTTGGTGGAAGATTATATGTTCAGATCCAATATGCTATTCAATGCCCCTCTGATCTTGAGCATGCTTATCATTTGTGAGTAGTTACCATTGTTCTTGAGGTCACGTGAGAAATTATGTTGCAAGTACTCATGTGAATTTCATATCTGTTCGATATTTTGATAGTATGTTGTGATTCCCTTAGTGGTGTCGTGTGAACTTCGATTACATGAAACTTCACCATATTTGGGCCTAAGGGAATGCATTGTGTACTAATAACTAGATGATGGGTTTCGAGAGTGACAGAAGCTTAAACCCCAGTTTATGTGCTATTCTGTTAGGGACCGGCTGGTTCCAAAAGTTTAATGCTATGGTTAGAACTTATTCTTAATACTTTTCCTATAGTTGCGGATGCTTGCGGGATGGTTAATCATAAGTAGGAGGTTTTTTCAAGTAAGAACAACACCTAAGCACTGATCCACCCAGATACCAAATTATCAAAGTAGCGAACACGAATCGAACCAACATCACGAAATTGACAAGATGAAATTCCCGTGTACCCTCAAGAATGCTTTGCTTATTATAAGAGACCGTCTTGGCCTGTCCTTTGCCTCAAAAGAATTGGGCTACCTTGCTGCAATCTTGCTACTACTATAGTAACTTACTCGTTACAAAAATATCTTGCTATCAAAATACTCTGTTACTTACAATTTCAGCACTTGCAGACATTACCTTGCTGAAAACCACTGTTCATTTCCTTCTCCTCCTTGTGGGTTCGACACTCTTACTTATCAAAAAGAGCTAAAATTGATCCCCTATACTTGTGGGTCATCAACAGTCCTTGGGCACACAATCGACATATTGCAGAGGAGGTGTGATGAGCAGTTTGCCATCCACTATGCAAAAGCTCCATAGCTGCTCGGTGGCATGATCGCCGACCCACCCGAAGAGCCGCCGTCACCAGTGCTCATCGAGAGGCTGATACCCCGCAAGGAATGGGTAGAGGACCTCTATGATTTTTTCAAGACACAGGCAGCCTACGGCATCATCATTGCCCGCGGCGGCCATGTCAACCTCGATCCCGATGATGTGGTGGCCAGGCTCAAGCGCATCCTTGGTAGAGTTGACGTCCCCGACGAGGTAGAACATCGCCAACGTGATATCTTGAGGATGCAGGTGATGGACGGAATTTTCTACCAGGCCAGAGAAATGTAATGCCAAGTACGAGATTATACCTCCTACGTGTCGAGGCACGACTTAAAGGTATAAGCTCATACTAGAATGATCTCAAGTATGGTATCTTTGCACGACTCATGTAAAAGAGGGATGCTATTGCAAAAGAGTAGTTGGCTTACACTCGCCACGTCACACAATACATTACATAAGCAATCATCATCCCAATAACATCACAGTCCGACTACGGACGAAGATCCAAATAAAAGATACCAAAAATAAATAAAACAAGGTCCGATTGCCCCTAGTAGAAGCTACTACTGATCCTCTGGGTAAGACACGTAGTATCGCCCACGTTCTTCGTCGAACTCCCAGTGTACTCTGTGCCATCACCTGTGTAGTTCACCAGGGTACCTGCATCTGGTGTTGTGTAGAAACTGTGAGCCACGGAGGACTCAGCAATCCCGTTCCCAGGTAGCAAAATTATCTAAGCCTTGAGTGTGGAACAAGGTTGAAGAACAAGGTTGCAGCTGCACTAGCACTAGTTTACATGTTTAGAGCGAGAATAGAAGTTCCAAGAGCGTCAAAGTGATCACAAAGTGATCCTATCTAAGCACGTCAAACATAACCCCATCGTGTTCGCTTCCCGAACACCTTCGGAAAATGACCGTCATGGTTACTCACGCTGGTAGTGTATTCTGAACATGGTGTCAAGTTTTCTACAACCGGATATTAACAAATTCTCATCTGCCACATAACCGCGGGCACGCCTTTCGAAAGATTAAACCCTGTAGGGGTGTCCCAACTTAGCCCATCACAAGCTCACGATCTGCGGAGTCATAACTCCAAGGTGGGAAGACCCAGGTATTATCGGAATCCCGTGCTCAAGATACTCCAACTAAGGTAAAACTAATCCAGCAAGACCTCCCGATGTGCCGACACCCTGATAGTAGCCGCGCGTATCTAGTCTCAGACCACGACCAGATGGGCGATGCTACAGGTTTTTACCAGCCCTCGGGTTCCCCCAAGGTGGCCCTGCAGGACCCCCGGTTTAGACCAACACTCATGTGGAGCACTGGCCCGGGTTGTTGATTAAGAAAAGGGTTTATAAGTCCGTATGCAAGTATTAGTTGTTAGGCAAATGTAAAACCAATGTTTGTCCTTGGTGGAAAAGCTTTAGCGCTAAGCGGTTATCGAGGGGGGGCCCATAAACCCCAACCGTGTTAGGGACACAAAATCAAGGAACATAACACCGGTTTAAACGGTTCCTAGGGTGGCATGAGTGGAACAAAACACCAAGTAAGAGGCTTAGCCTTCCACCCATTGCCAAGTATATAGATGATTTAATTTAACATATTATATAGTGTGATATCCCAACAATAACTTCATCATGAAGCAAGAATCTTCAAATCTTCTCCTGCAACTAACAATGCTATAAGAGGGGCTGAGCGAAGCTTACGTAGCCAATCAAAGGTTTGCTAGGTTGGGTGGTTAGGGAGATTCATGGCTACAATACGAGGCTGATAAACAAACATGGGCATCGAGGCAATAAGCTAAAGAGAGAGACATCTAGAAATAGGCAAAGATAGTAATGATATCTAGGTCAGGTCATCTTGCCTGTTGAGTCGTCGATGGGATCGTAACCTTGCTCCTCACACTCAACCTCGGTAGGAACTTCATACTCGATCTTGGTTCCCGGCTCTACTCAACACAAGAATACAACATGGCACAATATCAAACAAGGTGCAAAGCACAATCAACATGATGCAAGTATGATGTGCATATGCATGTGGAAGAACATGAGACTAAGGATAAGATGATGGAGAAGGCCTCATCTTGGAAAACCAGGCATGCCATTCGATATAGGGGAAGATTTCAGCTGAAATCGATATATAGATCGCCCGAAACGGTCACACGGTTTGCAAATGGCAAGCAAAACAATATTCACACAAAGCTGCAGATTACAGCCACATGGCATGTTTGGAGCAAGAAATAATTATGCTACAACACTCAAACATGGAGACAAATGGCATGGATGTGAAGTAGACATGTTACTTAACAAGCATGTACTTAGAACACACCCAAAGACCTACTGGAACACAATTAACCAAGCATGGCAAGTTGCAATAAAATTATCCAGACTTAGTCAAAACCTGGGAAGGCAAAACATCATCACGATGCTGCCTTCGGAGGCACAATAAAACATGCATATCAACTCCACTAAGTATATAAAGAACATGGACATGTAATAGACATAGCATACAACAAACAACTCCATTGGAGAAACTCCATAGGAGGCATGGATCAATAGCAACAAGCTACACCAAATTGATCATGCTGATAAAAACCTGACAGGTATAATTTATAGCAACTTGAGAGCAAGAAATAAATAAGCTACAGCAAGCCATATGTGCAAGTGAGGGCATGGATGGATAGAGCATAACATGGACAACAAGGAATGATCATTTGACATACTAAAACATGCATGGATTTGAGTGGGGCATCAAGCAAACATAGCATCAGGTTAAAACCGATTCCAGACTTAGCAGTTTTTTCACTAAGTATAAAACAGTTATATTGGCATGGCATGTTTGCAAGCTTGTTTAAGTCACCTCAAGCCATATCATGGAAAGTGGTTTGCACCACAGCAAAGACATATTTGCATGTGACATGAGGACAAACACTTCAATAGCAATGAGCTCTTCAAATCAGCATCTCATAACAAGTTTCAGCACTTAACAGCTACATGCAATTTTGCAACAGATATTAACATGGAAATATGACACCTAACATGAATGCTACAGCAACCATCATGTAGAGCACTTCACAATGAACATTTTGACATATCATATGCTCCATTTGGATAAACATGCACAAAGTTATCACATCTCAAACATGGCAACAAAATTTACACAGACAACTAGTTACAGCCACATGCACTCTTGCCACGAATATTAGGTTATCAAGAAGAACTCAAACAAGCATGCCACAATGGAACAAAATGAAGAGCACATCACCACGATCATTTCGATATATTACACGCCCAAAACGGATCTACGAGCACGAAGTTACAACCATGCAAAGGAGGCAACAAAATATAGCAGATCTTGGGACTTAGTCGTTTTATACCTCACGAAAAAGTCAACGCGATGGAGGAGTTCCGAGACGGAGTGGATCCGGAACGGGAGGTCGTTTGGATCCACGAACGGGTGCATGTGATCCACTTCTTCTGGTGGATCCAGATCGGAGTGGATCCGGGTCGGCGGAGCGGGACCCGCCCGGATGTGGCGGCGGTGGCGACTGCGCCGGTCGGGCGGCGGTCCGGCGGCGGGTCCGGCGAGGCCCGGCGGTGGTCCGACGACGGGTCCGACGAGGTCCGCGGCTGAGATGGCGGTGGTGGTTGGCTGTGAGCTGGCCTGCCCAATCGGGGGTCGCCACGTGGCGGCGGGGATGATGTGGCGGCCTTTGAATGGTTGGAGTGAGGTGGCAGCAGGTCGGACATGTCCGGCGGCTGCGTGGACGTGTCCGGCGCGCGGAGGGGGAGGAAAATTAGTGTTCCACCGGGATTTCGGGGATGGGGACTGTTTTATAGTTTCTGGAAGCTAGGAAGGTCCAAATGAGGAGCGGTTTTCGGCCACGCGATCACGATCCGACGACCGAGAGGATGGGAGTGGTTGTGCTGGGTTACTGGGCTGTTGTGGAGGGGGTCTTGGGCCAAAAGGAAGAGGTACTTTTAGCCAACTAGGTTAACCGTTGGAGTATCAAACAAACTCCAAACGCGATGAAACTTGACAGGCGACCTACGCGTACTAAAACAACAAAGCACGACAATTCTCACCTCATACCAGAAATGTTACACGGCCACACACGAAAGAAGGACTCGGGGGTGCCACGGGCACGTACATGAGTGTCGGAACTCGAAACGGATAATGGGAAGAGGCGAGTGGGACCGGGTGCAAGTGACAACATGAATTCAATTCAATGCACATGATAACATGACATGGATGAAATGCACACACACACATGACAAAACGAAGAAACCAGAAATGAAAGAAGAGCCCAGAATGGAATTGATGAAGTCAATGTTTCATATATTTCCATAAATGAAAGGTGTTATATCTGGGGCATTACAAACTCTCCTCTACTACGAAAAGATCTCATCCCTAGATCTAGGACTGGAAGAAGGAAGGATACTCGGAATGAAGGTGATCTTCCCATTCCCACGTAGCTTCTTGGTCGGTATGGTGTGACCAGTTTACTTTCAAGAACTTGATTGACTTGTTGTGGGTCTTGCGCTCAGTTTCTTCAACAATAGCAACAGGGTGCTCACGATAATACAAGTCGTGTTGAAGATCAATCTCCTCGAACGGAATGGTGTGTTCAGGTGTCTTGAAGGACTTTCGGAGTTGAGACACGTGAAACACATCATGAACATTTGCAAAGTTGGAGGGGAGCTCAAGTTGATAGGCTAGATCGCCTCTTTTGCCAAGAATCTTGAAAGGGCCCACGTATCTCGGAGCAAGCTTTCCTTTGATACTGAATCTTTGGGTTCCTTTCATAGGAGAAACACGGAGATAGACATGATGTCCAATGTTGAAGGCCAAATCACGATGTTTGCCGTCATAGTAACTCTTTTGACGTGATTGAGCGGCTTTGAGATTCTCACGTATGACTTTGCACATTTCTTCGGCTTCTGAGATCAAGTCATTGCCAAGAAGTTGACGTTCACCAGTCTCGGACCAGTTGAGAGGGGTATGACACTTTCTGCCATAGAGGATTTCAAAAGGAGCTTTGTCGGCACTTGCTTGGAAACTGTTGTTGTAAGAGAACTCGGCAAATGGAAGACACTCTTCCCACTTCAGGCCAAAAGAGATGACACAAGCTCTGAGCATGTCTTCGAGGATCTGGTTCACTCTTTCGACTTGACCACTAGTCTGAGGGTGAAACGCAGTGCTGAAATGAATCTTAGTGCCCATGGCTGACTAAAAGGAGTCCCAGAACTTGGGTGTGAACAAACTTCCACGGTCTGAGGAGATGACTTGAGGAATGCCATGCAACGACACAATTCTGGAAGTGTACAACTCTGCCAACTGAGCTGCATTGATGGATTCTTTGACGGGAAGGAAGTGAGCTACTTTGGTTAGCTTGTCAATCACAACAAAGATAGCATCATTCCCCTTCTTGGACTTAGGAAACCCAGTGACAAAATATATTTCAATGTGGTCTAATTTCCACTCGGGAATAAGAAGAGGTTGGAGGAGACCAGCTGGACGTTGATGCTCTGCCTTCACTCTTCTGCAGACATCACATTCATTAACGAATTGGGGAATCTCCCTTTTCATGCGAGTCCACCAGTACGATTGCTTGAGGTCTTGGTACATCTTAGAACTTCCAGGATGAATCGAGAGGAGGGAGTCATGTGATTCGTTCATTATGAGCTTCCTGAGATAACCCTTGGGAACCACAATTCTGTCTTCGAAGAACAAGGTGTCTTTCTCATCAACACGATAGCACTTGTATTTGGGAGTACCCTTTGCAATACCATGTTTCACTTTCTGCACCATAGCATCACTTAGCTGTGCCTCACGGATCTGATCTTCCAAGGTAGGAGCAACTTGAAGGTTTGCAAGAAAGCCTTGCAGAAATTTGGATGTTGAGCTTCCTGAATGATTCACAAAGCTCAGGCTGAAACGGCTTGAGAAGGAGACTGTTGCAATATGCCTTTCTGCTCAAGGCATCTGCAATGACATTGGCCTTGCCAAGTGTGTATTCAATGCTTGGATCATACTCTTGGATCATCTCAAACCAACGAGTCTGGCGAAGGTTTAGGTTAGGCTGTGTGAAGATGTACTTCAAGCTCTTGTGATCGGTGAAGATCTCCACTTTTCTGCCCAACAGAAGGTGTCTCCACGTGATCAAGGCATGAACCACTCCTGCTAGCTCGAGATCATGTGTGGGGTAATTCTTCTCATTTGGTTTCAACTGGCAAGAAGTGTATGCCACAATCTTCGTGTCTTGCATGAGAACACCACCAAGTCCTTGTAAGGAAGCGTCACACAAGACTTCATAGGGCTTGGACTCATCCGGAGGATTAAGAACCGGAGCAGAAATGAGCTTCTCTTTGAGTGTTTTGAATGCCACATCACAATCAGGAGTCCAGTTGTACTTGACATTCTTCTGCAATAGGCTGTAAAGAGGCTTGGCAATCTTGGAGAAGTTCTCAACAAACCTTCTACAATAGCTAGCGAGACCAAGGAAGCTTCGCAGTTGCTTGACGTTCTGCGGGGGTTCCCAGTTGACAATAGCTTCAACTTTCTCGGGGTTGACAGAAATACCCTCAGCAGAGATGATATGGCCAAGATATAAAACTTTATCCAGCCAGAATTCACACTTGGAGAACTTCGCATAGAACTTGTGTTCACGGAGCCTGTCCAGAACCAAACGGAGGTGCTTGGCATGGTCTTCTTCATTCTTGGAGAATACCAAGATGTCATCCAGATAGACGAGAACAAATTCATTGGTGTAGGGGTTTAATATGAAGTGCATCATCCTTGAGAAGGTGGGTGGAGCATTTGCGAGGCCAAAAGACATAACCATGTATTCATAGGAGCCATAGCTTGTTCTGAGTGCGGTCTTGTGAATATCTTCTTCACGGATACGGATCTGGTGGTAACCCATCCGGAGATCGAGCTTTGAGAACACCTTTGCTCCTTTGAGCTGCTCGAACAATTCATTGATATTGGGGAGCGGATACTTGTTATTTATTGTCTTCTTGTTCAATGGCCGGTAATCAACGCAAAGGCGCTCCGTGCCATCCTTCTTCCTGACAAATAGAACACCAGAGCCCCAAGGAGAAGTACTAGGCCTGATTAGACCCATACGCTCTTGCTCATCAAGTTGTTTCTTCAGCTCCTTCAACTCATCAGGGGAGAGCTTGTACGGACGCCGGCATGCTGGCTCGGTACCAGGCTCGAGTTCAATGACGAATTCAACTTGATGATGCGGAGGCATGCCTGGAAGCTCTTCAGCGAAAACATCTTCATACTCATTGACCACTGAAATATGAGAGATGGCATTAATCTCGCCCTTGTCATTGAGAGAGAATAGCCTGATTGTGTTATCTCGAGAGGCGAAGATAATCACGTCTTCGTCAGGATGAGTAAGCTTGACTTCCTTATTTGCACAATCGATGTTTTCATCATGCTTGGAGAACCAATCCATCCCAAGAATAAGATCAATGTCGAAGTTGCCGAGAATAACCGGAGAAACCAGAAATCAGTAATCCCCCATGTGAATAGATATATGCGGAGCATACAAGCTAGAAGACATTAACTTCCCCGGAGAAGTAACTTGCAAGCTATGAGGTAATGCCACTGTGCCCACATTGTGCTTGAATGCAAATGGATATGACATGAAAGAACACGATGCACCAGAATCAAACAAACTTTAGCAGGTTTAAGATTGACTGGAAGGTTACCAAGTATCACATCTGAAGAATTCTCTGCTTGAGATGCACTCATCAGATTCACTCTTGCTTGCTTGGGATTGTGCTTGAAAATAGTAGTGTTGATAGGTGGAGGAGGCGGAATGCGCCTTGGGTTGGGACACTTGTTAGCATAATGACCCTTCTGAGTGCACTTGTTGCGAACCACTTCTGAGAGAGGACGGTGATAAGTAGCACTTGACTTCGAAGCTTGAAAGTGATTCTTGGACTGATTTCTTGGGTTGGGTGGGTGGGAGAAACCACGGCCACCAGAGTGCTTGTTGTTGTTGTTTCTGGGAGGCCGGAACACTAGAGGAGGTAGAAGCCAAAACGTCTGCTGCTTTGCAACCACTTGGGAAGAAGAGGAGGAGTTGACAGCATCTCTGATTCTCTTTTTGGAAGCTTCAACCTTGAGCTGGGCTGCCTCTTGCTTAAGGGCCATGTTATAGAACTGATCAAATTCATCCGGCTCAAACAAGGTGAGAGCTAGTTGGAGTTCATCCTTAAGACCACCACGGAACTGATAAATCTTGCTCTTGGAATCTGGGATGTCTTGCTTGGCTTAGTGGCCAAGGTTCTGGAACTTGACATTGTATTGATAAACGGACATGGTGCCTTGCTTCAGGTTGCGGAATTGCTCACGCATGCCTTCGATGACACTAGTTGGAATGTGGTGAGAGCGGAAATCCTTGCAGAAGTCAGTCCACGGGATTTCACGTCCTTCTCTGGAATCTTTGTACTGCTGCCACCAATCAGCGGCTTGGTCCTTGAGTTGGAAGGCGACAAACTTGACATAATCCTCAGGTCTCACGTTACTGCATTCAAAGTGCTTCTTGATGTATGTTATCCAGTCTTCAGCATCTAGCGGATCCACACAGTAACCGAACGCCTTCGGTTGGTTTGCCAGGAATTGGTTGAGAGTAGCAAAGTGAGGTTGGTTGAACAAATTGCCTTGGCATTGGTTCCCATGACCACCTTGATTTGCTTGATTTGCTTGAATGTTCTGCATCATTTGCATAAGCATCTGGGTGTTCTGGTTTGTCTCTTGCATAATTGCTCTCCAAGCCTCAGACGGAGGAGGAGGGGAAGGAGGACGATCAGGAACTTCTTCACCCTCTGGGTTAGCATTGGGAACCATTTTAGCAGCCATCCTGAATGAGATGACAACTATTAGCCATTGATTGAAAATATATAAGTTGAATCAACATCTAGAAATTGCAACATAAGTCTTCACAAGAACATTCGAACAAAAAATGAACGAATGTAATCCACAGTTTAATGGTACAACAATCTTCCGGAGAAGCCACTTGGGAGAACAAAAGGTAAATAAAAACAACAAGGAGAAGATAGAACAAATACAAGATAGAAGCTTCGTTCAACATATTCGTGCTGAAAGCTTATGAAACGTGTTACAAAAGGGTTTTGCAATCCCCGGATCAGCATAGCCAAGGACCCTTTAAGATGCAACTCCCGATCGGAACAATGCCCATAAAACTACTTCACTCAATGTAGAACCCCGAACTCCATAGCATGCATTCGTTGGAAGAATGCCTACAAGCTACTAGATGAACCCATCTATTAATTTCAGAAAGTTTCCAGTTATGCAATCAGGTGTTGGGGATACAGAGGAAGCATCGTGCACTCAACTCTAATCCTACATCCAGCTGTATCCATCCTTCAACACATAACCAGTTATTTCCGGAAACTGTTTACCTCGGACCTTCGAAACGCATCTGTTGTACAAGCTACGACAATACTACCGAACTACCTTCCCAATACTGGGTGATGTCGGGGTTATCTTGCCACTAATTGCATAAACGAGTTTTCGATGTTGGCCGTCTTAAGTATTCCAGAACTGCTGCGATAGATTTGTGACGAAAACACCAAGGAGCTCAACTCCCCGGGACACGGCCACAACCCCTAAATGACAGGAGGAATCGAAAACAATGTTCTCGTCACAAAGACATCAGAACAGTCCAAACAATACTCGCGTGATCCTAAAAAAATTAGTGAATTTTTGAGAGTAGAAGAGATAAGAGTAATCGTCAGGAGTCCTCACGAGAGTGATAAAGGGATGAGGAGTAAAAAGAAATCCTACTCCCCGATATATATATAGGACTCAAAACATTTTCAAGTGTGTGCCTAGACTCAACCGTCAACGATTTGATCAATCAGTGGGGGCTCCTAGGTCGGAGAAGGCTCTGATTACCAACTTTTAATGCCCAGTATGAGATTATACCTCCTACGTGTCGAGGCACGACTTAAAGGTATAAGCTCATACTAGAATGATCTCAAGTATGGTATCTTTGCACGACTCATGTAAAAGAGGGATGAAATTGCAAAAGAGTAGTTGGCTTACAGTCGCCATGTCACACAATACATTACATAAGCAATCATCATCCCAAATAACATCACAGTCCGACTACGGACGAAGATCCAAATAAAAGATACCAAAAATAAATAAAACAAGGTCCGATCGCCCCTAGTAGAAGCTACTACTGATCCTCTGGGTAAGACACGTAGTATCGCCCACGTTCTTCGTCGAACTCCCAGTATAACTCTGTGCCATCACCTGTGTAGTTCACCAGGGTACCTGCATCTAGTGTTGTGTAGAAACTGTGAGCCACGGAGGACTCAGCAATCCCGTTCCCAGGTAGCAAAATTATCTAAGCCTTGGGTGTGGAACAAGGCTAAAGAACAAGGTTGCAGCTGCACTAGCACTAGTTTACATGTTTAGAGCGAGAAGAGAAGTTCCAAGAGCGTCAAAGTGATCACGAAGTGATCTTATCTAAGCACGTCAAACATAACCCCACCGTGTTCACTTCCCGAACCCCTTCGGAAAATGACCGTCACGGTTACTCACGCTGGTAGTGTATTCTGAACATGGTGTCAAGTTTTCTTCAACCGGATATTAACAAATTCTCATCTGCCACATAACCGCGGGCACGCCTTTCGAAAGATTAAACCCTGTAGGGGTGTCCCAACTTAGCCCATCACAAGCTCACGATCTGCGGAGTCGTAACTCCAAGGTGGGAAGACCCAGGTATTATCGGAATCCCATGCTCAAGATACTCCAACTAAGGTAAAACTAATCCAGCAAGACCTCCCGATGTGCCGACACCCTGATAGTAGCCGCGCGTATCTCGTCTCAGGTCACGACCAGATGGGCGATGCTACAGGTTTTTACCAGCCATCGGGTTCCCCCAAGGTGGCCCTGCTGGACCCCTGGTTTAGACCAACACTCATGTGGAGCACTGGCCCGGGTTGTTGATTAAGAAAAGGGTTTATAAGTTCCTATGCAAGTTTTAGTTGTTAGGCAAATGTAAAACCAATGTCGGGCCTTGCTGGAAAAGCTTTAGCGCTAAGCGGTTATCGAGGGGGGCCCATAAACCCCAACCGTGTTAGGGACGCAAAATCAAGGAACATAACACCGGTTTAAACGGTTCCTAGGGTGGCATGAGTGGAACAAAACACCAAGTAAGAGGCTTAGCCTTCCACCCATTGCCAAGTATAAAGATGATTTAATTTAACAGATTATATAGTGTGATATCCCAATAATAACTTCATCATGAAGCAAGAATCTTCAAATCTTCTCCTGCAACTAACAATGCTATAAGAGGGGCTGAGCGCAGCTTACGTAGCCAATCAAAGGTTTGCTAGGTTGGGTGGTTAGGGAGATTCATGGCTACAATACGAGGCTGATAAACAAACATGGGCATCGAGGCAATAAGCTAAAGAGAGAGACATCTAGAAATAGGCAAAGATAGTAATGATATCTGGGTCAGGTCATCTTGCCTGTTGAGTCGTCGATGGGATCGTAACCTTGCTCCTCACACTCAACCTCGGTAGGAACTTCATACTCGGTCTTGGCTCCCGGCTCTACTCAACACAAGAACACAACATGGCACAATATCAAACAAGGTGCAATGCACAATCAACATGATGCAAGTATGATGTGCGTATGCATGTGGAAGAACTTGAGACTAAGGATAAGATGATGGAGAAGGCCTCATCTTGGAAAACCATGCATGCCATTGGATATAGGGGAAGATTTCAGCTGAAATCGATATAAAGATCGCCCGAAACGGTCACACGGTTTGCAAATGGCAAGCAAAACAATATTCACACAAAGTTGCAGATTACAACCACATGGCATGTTTGGAGCAAGAAATAATTATGCTACAACACTCAAACATGGAGACAAATGGCATGGATGTGAAGTAGACATGTTAATTAACAAGCATGAACTTAGAACACACCCAAAGACCTACTCGAACACAATTAACCAAGCATGGCAAGTTGCAATAAAATTATCCAGACTTTGTCAAAATCTGGGAAGGCAAATAATCATCATGATGCTGCCTTCGGAGGCACAATAAAATATGCATATCAACTCCACTAAGTATATAAAGAGCATGGACATGTAATAGACATAGCATACAACAAACAACTCCATTGGAGCAACTCCATAGGAGGCATGGATCAATAGCAACAAGCTACACCAAATTGATCATGCTGATAAAAACCTGACAGGTATAATTTATAGCAACTTGAGAGCAAGAAATAAATAAGCTACAGCAAGCCATATGTGCAAGTGAGGGCATGGATGGATAGAGCATAACATGGACAACAAGGAATGATCATTTGACATACTAAAACATGCAAGGACTTGAGTGGGGCATCAAGCAAACAAAGCATTAGGTTAAAACCGATTCCAGACTTAGCAGTTTTTTCACTAAGTATAAAATAGTTATATTGGAATGGCATGTTTGCAAGCTTGTTTAAGTCACCTCAAGACATATCATGGAAAGTGGTTTGCACCACAGCAAAGATCATATGATGGTGCTTCTGAAACATATTGTCATGTGGCATGAGGACAAACACATCAATAGCAATGAGCTCTTCAAATCAGCATCTCATAACAACTTTCAGCACTTAATAGCTACATGCACTTTTGCAATAGAGATTAACATGGAAATATGGCACCTAACATGAATGCTATAGAAACCATCATGTAGAGCACTTCACAATGAACATTTTGACATATCATATGCTCCATTTGGATAAACATGCAGAAACACATCTCAACCATGGCAGCAAAATTTACACAGACAACTAGTTACAGCCACATGCACTCCTGCCACGAAGATTATGTTATCAAGATGAACTCAAACAAGCATGCCACAGTAGAAAAAAAAAAGAAGAGCACATCACCACGATCATTTCGATATATTACACGCCCAAAACGGATCTACGAGCACAAAGTTACAGCCACGCAAAGGAGGCAACAAAATATAGCAGATCTGGGGACTTAGTCGTTTTATACCTCACGAAAAAATCAACGGGATGGAGGAGTTCCGGGACGGAGTGGGTCCGGGACGGGAGGTTGTTTGGATCCACGAACGGGTGGATCTGATCCACTTCTTCTGGTGGATCCGGATCGGAGCGGATCCGGGTCGGCGGAGCGGGACCCGCCCGGATGCGGCGGCGGTGGCAACTGCGCCGGCCGGGCGGCGGGTCCGGCGAGGCCCGGTGGTGGTCCGACGGCGGGTCCGGCGAGGTCCGCGGCGGAGGTGGCGGTGGTGGTTGGCTGTGAGGACGCCCGGCCAATCGGGGGTCGCCACGTGGCGGCGGGGATGACGTGGCGGCCTCTGAATGGTTGGAGTGAGGTGGCAGCGGGTCGGACGACGTGTCCGGTGAGCGGAGGGAGAGGAAAATTAGGGTTGTACCGCGATTTAGGGGATGGGGACTGTTTTATAGTTTCTGGGAGCTAGCAAGGTCCAAATGAGGAGCGGTTTTGGTCCACGCGATCACGATCCGACGACCGAGAGGATGGGAGTGGTTGTGCTGGGTTAGTGGGCTGTTGTGGAGGGGGTCTTGGGCCAAAAGGAAGAGGTACTTTTAGCCCACTAGGTTAACCGTTCGATGACCAAACGAACTCCAAACGCGACAGGCGGCCTACGCGTACTAAAACAACAATGCCCGACAAGCCTCACCTCATACCGGAAACGTTACACGGCCACACACGAAAGAAGGAATCGAGGATGCCACGGGCACGTACATGAGTGTCGGAACTCGAAACGGACAACGGGAAGAGGCGAGTGGGACCGGGTGCAAGTGACAACACGAATGCAATGCAATGCACATGATAACATGACATGGATGAAATGCACACACGCACACGACAAAAAGAAGAAACCCGAAATGAAAGAAGAGCCCATAATGGAATTGATGAAGTCAATGTTTCATATATTGCCATAAATGGAAGGTGTTACATCTGGGGCATTACAAGAAATGGAAATGGAGCGGTTCCGCGGAGATATCATGTGCGCGATCGCATGCTATGAAGCTCTTCTGGATGATGCCCAACAGCCCCAAGAGCCTCCGAGCACCAGCAGCTCCGTAGGCGGTGGCGCGTCGGGACACTTGGAGTAGACGACCGCAAGGGTGCTATGCTGATCATGGAGTCTGAGAAGACCGTCGTCAGAACGCCGCCAGCTCATCCTTTTAGCCTATATTTTTTTATAATTGTATGCACATCTAGGTCGTGAGTGTTCTTGGCATTACTGCATGTGGCATTTTAAATTATCCTGAATATGTAAGACAATTGTTAACCGTTGACATTGTAAATTTTCCTCAACGGCGAGCAGAGCGCGTGCAGGGATGCCAGAGCGGAGTGCACCGCGGCTGCCTCAGTGGCGAGCAAAATGCGTGGAACGACGCGAGCAGAGCGCGCCGCGGCCGCCTCAACGACGAGCAGAGCGCGCCGCCGCCACCTCAATGGCAAGCAACCACATGGTCAACCTTCTAGCTCCCCATGGGAGGCACGACGGCTCATCCATGGGACACGATGGTGATATCTTGACCGTGTGTGATAGTGGGCAGACACATACACATACATCCGAGAACGCGGGCCCACGTTTTGGGCTTCCGATGCGTGGCATAAGGTTGATCCAAAAGAACTGTTTGCGATGAGCCAGAACAACAGACTGGGCTTTGGAGGCCCAGAACCATCAATAAATTTTGAACTTGTTTCTTGTCACATTACGGATTACAACACAATAAGTAATTGCAAATCTGTTCACACCTATCAAACTAATATATGTTCACACCTAGCACCGGGCTATACAAACTACCCACTCAAAAATTACTTCACATTTCCTCTCCTGATCACCCACAAAACAGGTTATTCCTGTCAAGTCGTTCTGCCATGATCGGTAGGGCGAGTTTTGGGTGGACATAAAACTAGGCAGCAAAGACCAAGGCTGCGGAAGCACTAGAGAGGTCCCGCCGCGAAGCGACAGCTGTAGCAGAGATGTCCCGGCGTGCTGCGGAGCCCTCCAATGAGCTCTCACGGGCACCCGAGGGCTCTCACAAGTGCACTCGCCTCGTCGGCAATCACGATGTGCTGGTGTTGCTAAAGTCCTTGGCCGGCGACGACGACATTCTCACTAGCCTCATTAAGCAGCAGGAGCTGGTCGACAGCTTGATGAAGCTGCTCGAGATTAGCGATGCCTCGGTTGACAAGGCGACCAGCCTCGTCGGGCAACTCATGGGTGACAATGCGAAGCTCCTCAACGCGCTTGCCGAGAAGGAGGAGGCCGCCGGCTGGAAGATGCTACATGAGCAGAGCAGTGCCTCGGGGATGACGCTCTCAGTGGTCATCAAGGAACTGATGGGTAACATGGTAAAGCTCCGGATCGAGCATGAGCTAGAGCTTGAGGAATCTGTGGCTTCTTTCAAGCAAAGTCATGAGGAATTGAAGAAGGAGCTAGAGGATGTCGTCGCCCAGCGATCCATCGACGAGTAGAGATAGTAGCGACCCAGATCGTTGTCTGCGATTTCCTTCTTCTCTTGCTCCCATGTCTTCCGGGCTTTGCCGAATTTGGCATTTTAAATTATCCAGAATATGTAAGACAATTATTTTCTGCGCCATTGTAAATTTGTCGTCGTATTATCCATTGCCATTTTATTTGTCGTCGTGTTATCTATTGCCCTATGTGCATTTAAATTAGGCCGGAATACGAGTTGAAAACACGAACAAAGAAAATGCCGCCATGGGATCACAAGCAAACACCCTCCGTCCAGCTGCTTTAAGTAACCCATTAATGGAGAAGTTGTGAGCGAGGCGGGCGGCGCCTGGTGCATGGATGTCAAAGAGCTCGCTTCCCGGTGAGCATGGGCGGCATTGCTGCTCGCATATGCCCCGCCAAGCCTACAAGGTGGACAGGATGCACGCATCCCGTCGAGCCTGCACGGTGGACTACTCGCACACCTCCCGTCGAGCCTACACGGCGTACTTCTCGCGCTCGTATTGTCCAATCAAACAGCTGCACGCGTGCCATTGAGTATGGTTCAATTTTGACACGGTTCATGTAATACAACCGTTTGTGATATTTACGTGTCAGCTATTTGTTTCAAAAATGTCACACCCTGATTTTCATGTCACATTGCTTAAGCTAATTTTTCATGTTAAAAATGTGGATTTGCAAAAACTTTTGAGTGTTTTTGACTTTGATTGATTTGACTTTTGTCTGTTGTTTGCTAGTGCTCTAAAAATCAAATAAATCCTCCAACTCTTATACTTCATCTCCTTGACCCAAAACCTTTTCCCAATGATCATGCCATGTGTATAGACCTAGTATAGAATTTTCTTATAAAAATATATTTGGCCCAATGGTATTTTTTAAAATTAGTTTTCCAAAAAATGAATTGAGGTTTGCACTGCAAGTACCTTATTTAGGGTGTGAAAAATCTTTCAAAAAGTATATATGAATCCTATTAGGTATAGGACTCCCAGAAACCACAAAAGTATAATTTTAAAAGTTATTTTTATATTTTATTTAAAAGCTTTTTCTTAAGGCCAGAAATGGCCTTTAATAGGGAAAAATTATTTAATTATTTCAAAAATATTTGCCAAAATTCAGGGAGACTCATAGGACATTTATTGTCCGTATATAAGAGTTTCAACACATGGTCATGTTCAAAATATTGGGCAAATCCTTCCAAAACCCTTTCTGGATATTTCAAGCTTTTGAAATATTTACAAAGGAAATATTCTCCAAAAATTCCAGGGAAATTCTATCATGTCATTTATGACATATTTGATGATCTTGCCAAGTCCCATGCCTTGGGAAGCAAGAAAACATCCTCAAACCCCTTCATAACCATTCTATCCATATTTGAAGTTTGAGCAACTTTACATTGCCAAACTTGTCCAACTGCTCTCAAATTTGGTGCACATGCTAGAATGGCCTAATAAGGCATCTAGACCAAATGGCACAAGATTTGGAATAAAGCAACTTGATCAGATCACCTCAAAACCCTTTTTGTTCAAATGCAAATTTGAACAACTTTACATTACCAACTTTTTATCTGGAGCTTCAAACTTTGTGGGCATGATCAATACCCCAAATGATGATGCTACACCAAGTGGTGCATCTAGGGGAGATGATTAGCTTGACTCAAACAAGATGAAGCTGTTTCTGTTGATTTCTAGGGTTCACCAAAGTTACATTGGCTAGTTTCTTCAAATGAGCCCAAATTTGTTGAAGCACCCTATTTTCTCATGTCTTTCAATCCTGTTAAGTGCCATGTCAAGTGGAGGTCATTTGCTTGACCAAACACTGATCAAGCACCTTCTGGCTTTTTACTAAAACCCTCATCTTGATCACTTTTACTCTTCTCCATGGCCTCAACTTTTTACCACATGATCATTCTGCTACTGGCTACCTCCAGTAACTTCCCCAGCACCCCAGCTCCATGATTGAGGGGTGAGAACCCAAGTTTATCTTGCTGGATAGCAAACATTCACCAAGTTACCAGCATCCTCCCTCTCTCTCAGCATCCCCAGGGCATCCAAGACCTTCACACTATTGTTTACTACTCCCTAGCACTGCTGGACACAAGAGGACACGGCCAAGGAGCAAAAGGCACGGCCATGCCGGCCAAAAGCACGCTCTGGAGCGCGCTACAGTGCTCTGGAGCACTGCAGCCGCCCCCAATCGGCTGCTTCCGACAGCCTTGGGCCTCCCCCTCGTGTCCCCCGAGGCGGCCTCAACGTCCGCAACACGCCGGGCAGTCGGCCCCCTCCTCTCTCCTCCTCCCTCACCCCTGCTCGCACGTGCATCGGCCGACCCTGAGCACTTGTGAGCAAGCTCACACGCGCGGCCTCTCTGGCGCGTCCTAGCTCCTCCTCTCTCTTCCTCTAAGCGTGGACCAGCCCCACGAACGCCCTGGACACGCCCACTGCTGCCCCCGTGGCCTGCAACGACAGCAACGGCCTCGCCGGCGCACGGCGCCTCGGTGGACCGGCGCCCACCTATATATAGGGCACCCCCGAACCCCCTTGCACCTCCTTTGGCCTTTCCCTTCTCTCCTACGCCTCCCAAGCCGTCCCACTCCTCCTCCCGTGCCCTCCAGCCTCCTCCCTGGCCGGAGCAGAGCCGCCGGCCGCCGCTCGAATTCGGGCCACCCCGAGCCCCTCTCTTCCTCCTAGCCACTCCAGTGCCACCGCTCGACCTCCAGGGAGCTCCCCGCCTCCGCCAAACCTCCCCAAGATGCCCCTATGCTCGAAGCTCAAGATGACCGGAGCCCTCGTCCGCCGCGGTTGGACGCCTGCTCGCCCTGGTCCTCCCCGGCAGGCGTGCTACCCACGGTTGGATGCGCCTCTCCGCGCTGGTCACTCCGATGGCCGGAGCGTCGCCGGAGACGGCCCGAGCAGACGGGGCCACGCCGGCGAGGGCTCGGCCGCACCTCCCCTGTACCCGTCGTACCGCGCGGGAGGAAGAAGACGGCCTGCCGCTGGGGGCCCGCGCGTCAGCGACCTGGAGGCTGGGCCCCTCCGTTTAAGTGGAGGCGGGTCTGGCCCCGGCCGCTTCCCTCGCGCGGAAGCGCCTTTCCTGGCGGGCGCCTTCGACGTGGCCGGGTCCCTGTGCGCTGCTGAGCAGATGGGCCGGCCCGGTGCACAGAAGCACTAAGCTTCGCCCTGTGCGCAGTATAGGGGTAAACCCTTATTCCTTTTCTTTTTCTTTATTCTGTCAACTTCAAAAATGCCTAGATAATTCAAATGAACTCCAAATTGCATGATTCAAATTTCCTATGGCTCCATAAATCATGCTCTATCACATGGTGCAACATGCACATTATTCCAGAAATATTTCTTTCACAAATATTTATCAAATGCCTTTATTTCATTTTTGTGATGAACTTTAGAAAATCACAGAGAGCTCAATCTTGATCCAAATGCAGTGGTTCAACTTCCTGGATGATTGTCATGTCCAAACTTAGTTTTGGAACATTTTTATTAATACTTTCTGTACCCCACCAAATATTGAGCCATTTCTTCTTGTTTATCAGCTTTGCAAAATCCTAGGAAATTCATTTGAATTCCAAATCCAGTGAAACCAACTCCTAGATGCTTCTAAAATCATGACTTGATGATGGGTGCCTTTGCTCATCATTCAAGGAAATATTTCTGTATACTTCTTCCAAATCCATAAACCCCTTGGTTCCATCACATTGAAATGTTCCAAACTACCTATTGATCCAACACCTATGAAACCACCTTGGTTATTTTTCATATGACCAGAGGTATCCTAGAAAAGTCCAACTCCTATTTTTAGAGCACTTTTATTGTTGCTTTGATTGTGTTGCTTATTACGATTGTTTCCATCGTTAGTTGACGAAATAAACGAAGTACTCGGAGATGGACCAGAAGGTTTGAAGACTCGGAAGAATAAGGCAAGCAGCCCTTTGACCATGTTCGAGAAACCTTTTTATGCATGTCTCATAGCACCTTATTATCAATGCATCGAAATCATGTTGAGGTAGAGACCACTTTGGTTGCTACCTTTGTTACTTACTATTGATACTTGCATCAAACATGACCCTACCTTTCTATGAGGGTTACGTGGGTGGGAGTAGATAGATCCACTGGGTGCATTGAGTGAAACAAGTGTGGTCTGACATACTTGCAAATGATCCACTGGGTGCCACTAATGCCCCTGGGAGTTGATGAGGAGCTAGGGCACTACTTGGTGAGAAGTAGTGTGCCGAGGCTTGACGAAAGTGTTGTTTACAGAGATGGATTAGATTTATGTGTGACTGCCGTCCCAACCAAACATGCGCAACCACTCTACCCTTATATGGGAATGGGCATTATTGATTACCTAGGTCGATACTAGCATGGTGCCCAAATTATTAGTGACGGGGGTGACATGAGGTCACTCTCGGGACAGGGTCGTGCTTGGATAGGCGGACATGACTGTCTTTATAGGGCACCGGACACACCGTTGGTACCCCATGTCAGTGGTATGTGATGAATATGGGAGCGAGTCTCCCCAATTATTAAGATGTGAAATGTGGGCACGGGGATTACTACCAATCGAGTGGACTCTATGTTAGTGTCGTCTAGGGAAAGATAGTGATCGGGTGCTTACCCCGGGTACTTGAGGTATCGCGGGTCGTGGATGACACGGAAGTTCCCCGGATCTTGTGGGTAAAGTGTGCAACCTCTGCAGAGTGTCAAACTATTCAAATAGCCGTGTCCGCGGTCAAGGACAATTGGGTGGTGCTACTTAGACTATGTCCATAAGTTTCTGGGAAACAACACGATTTAGAGATATTGTTGATGTGATTGTGGGAAAGTCTCAATGAGCTTGAACATGAGTTGATTACAACTCTTTCTCGATATTGATGTCTGCGACCTCCTGATACTTGTTACAGACACATGCATGTCCATGTTATATGTTGATCATACTTGCATATGAAAAACTAGCTTTCCGCAAAACCGCCAATTTAGCAGTAGAGCCTTGCATAATTATTCTGTTATCACACTTGGGTTGCTTGCGAGTACATTCAATGTACTCATTGGCTTGCCACTGGTTATTTTATTGGCCAGGCAGGAGAGAACAAGTTATGATGAAGATTTCTTGGTGACGAGCATGCGAGCTAGGACGCTTCCTAGTCAGAATGCCTGTAGGGTTAAGGCAGATGGCATGGATCCATGTTGTCGTTGAAGATTTCCGCTGCGACGATATACTCAAGACTTGACCATTATGGTCCTATTTGTGTAACACGGTATGTAAGGATGTAAGACTCTTGTTATTCAGCTTCTGTGTGTTCAGTGAGCATTGATCTCTGGGATCACTGTACACGTGCATTCGGTGATCACGACTTATGAGTCGGGGTCCCCACAGAGCTGGTATCAGAGCCATCCTGACTGTAGGAAGCCTTAGTTAGCATGGTCGTTAGTTAGGGTAAAACTATTTTCAAAACTACTACTAGTTTTCAAAACTATCTATATTTCTCTTCCCTTCTCAGTTTTTCGAAAACTAGGCTATACTTGATCTCTTCCTCTTCAAAACCTTGGTCGCTAGAACCCCTGTGCCCCTGACCACTAGATTTTCTATAATCCTCGTGGAGTGCACCTTGCCAAACACTTCGCCACCTCTTCTGAACGCAAGATTGACGACACCACGACAAGACGATACCAACGGAAGTTACATCCTCGATGGATAAGGACATGAAGACCCAGAAGATGGGGGACACCCTTGACAAGAGCCCCCAAGAAGATGCAACGTTAGCCTATGGTGACTAGGGTATAGGTTATGCAAAATCATGATATGCATCGCTAATAGAGTAATCATGTCACTACCGTTGTTGTATCGGCAACCACCGGTGGATGAGAACCTTGCCATTTGGTCCGCCTCACTATAGTGAGCAGGAAAACGGTTCTCTTCGTCCCCCGCTCTTGGTGTCGATGTTTTCAACAACGAAACCAACATGTTGGACCTCTATTATGCCTTGTAATTGGCATTGCATATGGATTGCCTACCTGGTACCCTCGACGCCCCAGAAGGCACAAGGGATCGTCATGATCAAAGAGACAAGAGAAGACCAAGTCAACGCCAGCTACAAGGAGGCACCTTCACCACCTCACCTCATCAGGCGAGAAGTTGTTGAAGATTCTTCAGGCTCAACCTAGATCGTTCATCAAGCAACTATAAGGGACATAGCAACACCTGAGGAAGCCCAGAAGACTGCACGAGGCACAAGTCACGACACTGAGTCCGAGAACCCCTAGGGTAGGATGAGTCGTGTACCCCCTATGCGCAGTCGAGTCCATATGATGGTTCGAATAGAACCATGATTGTGTGTTGTTTGCTTTTATTCGTTGTGTTTTGATATAAGTCGCACTTTTGCCCAGGCAACAAGTGCATGGCTATATCACCTTCCTTGCATTGTTTCTATTGTTTCGCCCTTTTTGCACCTGTTTGTTGCACCTGCACTATAGCACCCCCTTTTAGGCATTTCCCTCCTCTACGCTGCTTCTTCCCTCTATTCTCTCTCTCCCCCAAATTGAAGACCCGCAAGACAAGATGCACCAAGGATTCTACCTCGGCAACCAACTGGCACTAAAGACTTCAGCTACAACCTCCGTGGCCAAGTGCAACCCCGTAGAGTCATGTTTAACCCTCCAGACCAGCAACCCCATTCCTAGACCCTTTGAGACTTCACGAGATACTCCAGCACGAATCCTTAACCATGTGCCTAACCCATGGTAAAGCGAGAGAACCTGTTAAGCCTTTGCAATCTTGCACAACACTTGGTTCGTAAAGGAGCTAGTGGACACGATGAGTGAGCACATTTTCATCCTAATATAGCACGACGTCTGACGATGCCATAGATAGACCAGTTCGAGGATATTGGGCGGATGACTTGGTGGTTTATATCAGTGACTTCGAGGAATTATCTGAGACCTTGATGGATTGTGAGGTTTTCATATTGGTGGGATCATGACTTTGGGAAAGCCGGTAGAAGTACCCGTTGGACATGAGATTTGGATTTATGTAGGTGATTCTGGTTGGTATAATGCTGGATATGTCTGCATGGTTCGGAGTAAATTGGATTTAGGTCTATGATCCTGATTGTGATACCATGCTTTTCGGTGGACAATAACCTAGGATATTGGATTATTTGTCGGAGTTGATTTAGGGTTCTATATAATCATGATCATGGAATTTACTTGACCCGGATGATGAGAATTTGGTGGACATACTATCGTGATGCATAATCCTTTCAAGTATTCGGGTATCATAGGGATTTGAGATCTTGTGGAACACCGTAGGCATCGGATTTGTAGTATTGTTGGATTATGTGGAGATTGATGGGAATTACCGGGCTATTGGAGGTGATCTATATGAAGGAAACAAATCTTGGAGTGGCATATGACGTGTTTCCTTAGAATAGAGATGTATTATCTTGAGCCTTGCAAGAATAGGTTGAGTGCTTGGATTGTGGAGTTTAAGTTAAGCTTAGCAGCATGTATGATCTACCCTTGGATTTTAGGGGCAGACATACATATGGATTTGGGGATCGTAGACGAGTATAGTTTTGTTAGACCGTCTCTTGAGAGTCATGAGGATAGGTATGGCCTGAGTGGTGATTGAAGTTGGTCTATGCGAGAGGCCGCTTTTCCGTTCGGAGTACTAGATAGAGCTATTGGCATCTCAGAAACTGTGCTTAAGGATAAGATGATATAAGTTCACTCACTCACTAGAATTCTTGAAACCCTTAAGCCCCACCGAGCCACAACCTGGTCAGATTCTGATCACGGGCCTTCGCTCTAAGTCAGGAAGGCCTCTGCTAATACTCAGCGGATACCACCACCAATACCCCAGTTTACCTTGCGTACCCCCATAGACCTCTTGGAGTAATTGGACAAGTTGGGTAACATCATTATTTGATGGCCTACTAGTCTTCCCGAAGATAAAGAAGAGACGTACAGCTGGATAGAAGACATTTGAAGACCACCCTGTCAAGGCGGAAGATCTACACCGACCACCGTCATCAAGAAGTAAACTTCCGCGTCAAAGACCGGGCGTATCTGCAAACCACTCCTCTCAAAGGAACGCTCACACCTAGATTGTATCAAGGCTTGAAGGCACGATTCTGGTGGCACAGGATAAAAAGAGAGATTGCAACCTATGTTGCAGAGTGTGATGTGTGCCAAAGGGTCAAGCTGAATACCAGCGACCTGCTGGATTTCTTCACCCACTCAAAGTTCCTGAGTGGAAGTGGGATAAAGTCGGAATGAACTTCGTCACTGGTTTACCAAGGTCGGATGGAGGACATGACTCTATCTGGGTCATAGTCGATCATTTGACCAAGGTGGCCCATTTCATTCCTGTCAAGACCACTTATGATGGCAACCGGCCGGCAGCTCTCTACATCGACCGAATCGTAAGTCTTCATGGCGTTCCCAAGGAGATTGTGTCAGATCAAGGAACCCAGTTCACCTCAAGGTTCTGGAAGAAGTTCCAAGAAGCCTTGGGAACCAAGTATCTTTCAGCACGGCTTTCCACCCACAGACCGGAGGTCAGACTGAGCGAGTCAATCAGATTCTCGAAGTCATGACTCCAAGCCTGTGTCTTGGCATATGGAGCCAAGTGGGAGGATTGTCTCCCTTTTTGCCGAGTTCTCCTATAACAACAGTTACCAGTCGAGCCTTCAGATGGCACCATTTGAGGTGTTGTACGGACGCTGATGTCGCACATGCCTCAACTGGTCAGAGACTGGAGAAGGGCTAGTCTTTGGACCGGATATTCTCCGCGCAGCGGAAGAGCAGGTCCAACTAGCCAGAGAACGTTTGAAGGCAACCAAGTCAAGGCAAAAAGAGCTATGCTGACACTCACCGTCGGGACATGAGTTTCCATGTCGGGGACCACGTGTACCTGCGGGTAACCCCCCTGAAGGGAACCAAGCGTTTCCACGTCAAGGGGAAGCTCGCACCAAGGTTCATTGGACCCTTTGAGATCACTGCAAGTCATGTGGTAGACGGCTCCCCAGCTAGATCTACCACCTGAGATACCCTCCGTGCACCAAATCTTCCACGAGCCCCCACTCTGGAAGTACTTCTTACCTCCTAGTTAGCCCGATGCCCGCAAGGACATCGATCACCGAGCCTTTGACAGCTAACCCAACCTAACCTATGCAAGAGACCCCTCAGCAACCTCCATCAAGGAAGGCATCAAGCAAGAATCCATACCATCAAGCACTTCAAGATTCCATGGAGCACCATTCGGGAGCAGAACCAACAAGGAGAAGTGAAGACTACCCCGTATCCAAGACTCCGCCTTTCTTTCTACGCCTAGTCTGGGAATCTCGGGGACGAGATTCTTGTAAGGGGGGTAGGTCTGTCACACCCTGATTTTCATGTCACATTGCTTAAGCTAATTTTTCATGTTAAAAATGTGGATTTGCAAAAACTTTTGAGTGTTTTTGACTTTGATTGATTTGACTTTTGTCTGCTGTTTGCTAGTGCTCTAAAAATCAAATAAATCCTCCAACTCTTATACTTCATCTCCTTGACCCAAAACCTTTTCCCAATGATCATGCCATGTGTATAGACCAGTATAGAATTTTCTTAGAAAAATATTTTTGGCCAAATGGTATTTTCTAAAATTAGTTTTCCAAAAAAAAACCCCTGAATTGAGGTTTGCACTGCAAGTACCTTATTTAGGGTGTGAAAAATCTTTCAAAAAGTATATTTGAATCATATTAGGTATAGGACTCCCAGAAACCACAAAAGTATAATTTTAAAAGTTATCTTTATATTTTATTTAAAAGCTTTTTCTTAAGGCCAGAAATGGTCTTTAATAGGGAAAAATTATTTAATCATTCCAAAAATATTTGCCAAAATTCAGGGAGACTCATAGGACATATATTGTCCATATATAAGAGTTTCAACACATGGTCATGTTCAAAATATTGGGCAAATCCTTCCAAAACCCTTTCTGGATATTTCAAGCTTTTGAAATATTTACAATGGAAATATTCTCCAAAAATTCCAGGGAAATTCTATCATGTAATTTATGACATATTGAATGATCTTGCCAAGTCCCATGCCTTGGGAAGCAAGAAAACATCCTCAAACCCCTTCATAAGCATTCTGTCCATATTTGAAGTTTGACCAACTTTACATTGGCAAACTTGTCCAACTGCTCTCAAATTTGGTGCACATGCTAGAATGGCCTAATAAGGCATCTAGACCAAATGGCACAAGATTTGGAATAGAACAACTTGATCAGATCACCTCAAAACCCTTTCTGTTCCAATGCAAATTTGAACAACTTTACATTACCAACTTTTTATCTGGAGCTTCAAACTTTGTGGGCATGATCAATACCCCAAATGATGATGCTACACCAAGTGGTGCATCAAGGGGAGATGATTAGCTTGACTCAAACAAGATGAAGCTGTTTCTGTTGAATTCTAGGGTTCACCAAAGTTACATTGGCTAGTTTCTTCAAATGAGCCCAAATTTGGTGAAGCACCCTATTTTCTCATGTCTTTCTATCCTGTTAAGTGCCATGTCAAGTGGAGGTCATTTTCTTGACCAAACACTGATCAAACACCTTCTGGCTTTTTACTAAAACCCTCATCTTGATCACTTTTACTCTTCTCCATGGCCTCAACTTTTTACCACATGATCATTCAGCTACTGGCTACCTCCAGTAACTTCCCCAGCACCCCAGCTCCATGATTGAGGGGTGAGAACCCAAGTTTACCTTGCTGGACAGCAAACTTTCACCAAGTTACCAGCATCCTCCCTCTCTCTCAGCATCCCCAGGGCATCCAAGACCTTAACACTATTGTTTACTACTCCCTAGCACTGCTGGACACAAGAGGACACGGCCAAGGAGCAAAAGGCACGGCCATGCCGGCCAAAAGCACGCTCTGGAGCGCGCTACAGTGCTCTGGAGCACTGCAGCCGCCCCCAATCGGCTGCTTCCGACAGCCTTGGGCCTCCCCCTCGTGTCCCCCGAGGCGGCCTCGACGTCCGCAACATGCCGGGCGGTCGGCCCCCTCCTCTCTCCTCCTCCCTCACCCCTGCTCGCACGCGCACCGGCCGACCCTGAGCACCTGTGAGCAAGCTCACATGCGCGGCCTTTCTGGCGCCTCCTAGCTCCTCCTCTCTCTTCCTCTAAGCGTGGACCAGCCCCACGAATGCCCTAGACACGCCCACTGCTGCCCCCGTGGCCTGCAACGACAGCAACGGCCTCGCCGGCGCACGGCTCCTCGGTAGACCGGCGCCCACCTATATATAGGGCACCCCCGAACCCCCTTGCACCTCCTTTGGCCTTTCCCTTCTCTCCTACGCCTCCCAAGCCGTCCCACTCCTCCTCCCGTGCCCTCCAGCCTCCTCCCTGGCCGGAGCAGAGCCGCCGGCCGCCGCTCGAATTCGGGCAACCCCGAGCCCCTCTCTTCCTCCTAGCCACTCTAGTGCCACCGCTCAACCTCCAGGGAGCTCCCCGCCTCCGCCAAACCTCCCCAAGATGCCCCTATGCTCGAAGATCAAGATGACCGGAGCCCTCCTCCGCCGCGGTTGGACGCCTGCTCGCCCAAGTCCTCCCCGGCAGGTGTGCTACCCATGGTTGGATGCGCCTCTCCGCGCTGGTCACTCCGATGGCCGGAGCGTCGCCGGAGACGGCCCGAGCCGACGGGGCCACGCCGGCGAGCGCTCGGCCGCACCTCCCCTGTTCCCCGTCGTACCGCGTGGGAGGAAGAAGACGGCCTGCCGCTGGGGGCCCGCGCGTCAGCGACCTGGAGGCTGGGCCCCTCCGTTTAAGTGGAGGCGGGTCTGGCCTCGGCCGCTTCCCCCGCGCGGAAGCGCCTTTCCTGGCGGGCGACTTCGACGTGGCCGGGTCCCTGCGCGCTGCTGAGCAGATGGGCCGGCCCGGTGCACAGAAGCACTTAACTTCGCCCTGTGCGCAGTATAGGGGTGAACCCTTATTCCTTTTCTTTTTCTTTATTCTGTCAACTTCAAAAATGCCTAGATAATTCAAATTAACTCCAAATTGCATGATTCAAATTTCCTATGGCTCCATAAATCATGCTCTATCACATGGTGCAACATGCACATTATTCCAGAAATATTTCTTTCACAAATATTTATCAAATACCTTTATTTCATTTCTGTGATGAACTTTAGAAAATCACAGAGAGCTCAATCTTGATCCAAAATGCAGTGGTTCAAATTCCTGGATGATTGTCATGTCCAAACTTAGTTTTGGAACATTTTTATTAATACTTTATGTACCCCACCAAATATTGAGCCATTTCTTCTTGTTTATCAGCTTTGCAAAATCCTAGGAAATTCATTTGAATTCCAAATCCAGTGAAACCAACTCCTAGATGCTTCTAAAATCATGACTTGATGATGGGTGCCTTTGCTCATCATTCAAGGAAATATTTCTGTATACTTCTTCCAAATCCATAAACCCCTTGGTTCCATCACATTGAAATGTTCAAAACTACCTATTGATCCAACACCTATGAAACCACCTTGGTTATTTTTCATATGACCAGAGGTATCCTAGAAAAGTCCAACTCCTATTTTTAGAGCACTTTTATTGTTGCTTTGATTGTGTTGCTTATTACGATTGTTTCCATCGTTAGTTGACGAAATAAACGAAGTACTCGGAGATGGACCAGAAGGTTTGAAGACTCGGAAGAATAAGGCAAGCAGCCCTTTGACCATGTTCGAGAAACCTTTTTATGCATGTCTCATAGCACCTTATTATCAATGCATCGAAATCATGTTGAGGTGGAGACCACTTTGGTTGCTACCTTTGTTACTTACTATTGATACTTGCATCAAACATGACCCTACCTTCCTATGAGGGTTACGTGGGTGGGAGTAGATAGTTGTATGCTATAGTAGTTGGCTACGCAAAAATGGGTCGGGGTTATGCATTGAGTGAAACAAGTGTGGTCTGACATACTTGCAAATGACCCAGTGGGTGCCACTAATGCCCCTGGGAGTTGATGAGGAGCTAGGGCACTACTTGGTGAGAAGTAGTGTGCCGAGGCTTGACGAAAGTGTTGTTTACAGAGATGGATTAGATTTATGTGTGACTACCGTCCCAACCAAACATGCGCAACCACTCTAACCTTATATGGGAAAGGGCATTATTGATTACCTAGGTCGATACTAGCATGGTGCCCGCATTACTAGTGACGGGGGTGACATGAGGTCACTCTCGGGACGGGGTCGTGCTTGGATAGGCGGCCATGACTGTCTTTACAGGGCACCGGACACACCGTTGGTACCCCGTGTCAGTGGTATGTGATGAATATGGGAGCGAGTCTCCCCAATTATTAAGATGTGAAATGTGGGCAAGGGGATTACTACCAATCGAGTGGACTCTATGTTAGTGTCGTCTAGGGAAAGATAGTGATCGGGTGCTTACCCCGGGTACTTGAGGTATCGCGGGTCGTGGATGACACGGAAGTTCCCCGGATCTTGTGGGTAAAGTGTGCAACCTCTGCAGAGTGTCAAACTATTCGAATAGCCGTGTCCGCGGTCAAGGATAGTTGGGTGGTGCTACTTAGACTATGTCCATAAGTTTCTGGGAAACAACACGATTCAGAGATATTGTTGATGTGATTGTGGGAAAGTCTCAATGAGCTTGAACATGAGTTGATTACAACTCTTTCTCGATATTGATGTCTGTGACCTCCTGATACTTGTTACAGACACATGCATGTCCATGTTATATGTTGATCATACTTGCATATGAAAAACTAGCTTTCCGCAAAACCGCCAATTTAGCAGTAGAGCCTTGCATAATTATTCTGTTATCACACTTGGCTTGCTTGCGAGTACATTCAATGTACTCATTGGCTTGCCACTGGTTATTTTATTGGCCAGGCAGGAGAGAACAAGTTATGATGAAGATTTCTTGGTGACGAGCATGCGAGCTAGGACGCTTCCCAGTCAGAATGCCTGTAGGGTTAAGGCAGATGGCATGGGTCCATGTTGTCGTTGATGATTTCCGCTGCGACGATATACTCAAGACTTGACCATTATGGTCCTATTTGTGTAACACGGTATGTAAGGATGTAAGACTCTTGTTATTCAGCTTCTGTGTGTTCAGTGAGCATTGATCTTTGGGATCACTGTACACGTGCATTCGGTGATCACGACTTATGAGTCGGGGTCCCCACAGAGCTGGTATCAGAGCCATCCTGACTGTAGGAAGCCTTAGTTAGCATGGTCGTTAGTTAGGGTAAAACTATTTTCAAAACTACTACTAGTTTTCAAAACTATCTATACTTCTCTTCCCTTCTCAGTTTTTCGAAAACTAGGCTATACTTGATCTCTTCCTCTTCAAAACCTTGGTCGCTAGAACCCCTGTGCCCCTGACCACTGGATTTTCTGTAATCCTCGTGGAGTGCACCTTGCCAAACACTTAGCCACCTCTTCTGAACGCAAGATTGACGACACCACGACAAGACGATACCAACGGAAGTTACATCTTCGATGGATAAGGACATGAAGACCGAGAAGATGGGGGACACCCTTGACAAGATCCCCCAAGAAGATGCAACGTTAGCCTATGGTGACCAGTGTATAGGTTATGCAAAATCATGATATGCATCGCTAATAGAGTAATCATGTCACTACCGTTGTTGTATCGGCAACCACCGGTGGATGAGAACCTTGCCATTTGGTCCGCCTCACTATAGTGAGCAGGAAAACGGTTCTCTTCGTCCCCCGCTCTTGGTGTCGATGTTTTCAACAACGAAACCGACATGTTGGACCTCTATTATGCCTTGTAATTGGCATTGCATATGGATTGCCTACCTGGTACCCTCGACGCCCCAGAAGGCACAAGGGATCGTCATGATCAAAGAGACAAGAGAAGACCAAGTCAACGCCAGCTACAAGGAGGCACCTTCACCACCTCACCTCATCAGGCGAGAAGTTGTTGAAGATTCTTCATGCTCAACCTGGATCGTTCATCAAGCAACTATAAGGGACATAGCAACACCTGAGGAAGCCCAGAAGACTGCACGAGGCACAAGTCACGACACTGAGTCCGAGAACCCCTAGGGTAGGATGAGTCGTGTACCCCCTATGCGCAGTCGAGTCCATATGATGGTTCGAGTCCTATTTTTATAACTCATGAAACTTGTCATGCCCACTGTATATAATATGAACAGTAGGGAACATTATAGTTCATGATTATTTGAGCATTTAAAATATTTTAAAGTATTTAAATGCCCAAATACAAATACCATATGATTTAATCCAAAGGCCTTTGATGTCCTAGAAAATTGTGCACCATTTTTGGCAGAGGTTTAAGACCAAGGCAGAAGTGATGAACATTTTTGAAGGGCATTTTGGGTACATTGGAAAATATTTTCACAAACCCTAGTTGTTAGAAGAGGGGTGCCGGGGTTTCTGTCATTCCCATTTCAAATTTCTTTGATAAGTAAAACATGATGCACACTCTAGCTTGCCCTAATGCAAGTGCTAAACTAGGGATGTGACAACTCACCCCCACTTAAAAGAATCGCGTCTCGAGATTCGAGTTCCTCCGGAAGGAGGGTGGGGTACTCAAGTCGAAGACGATCCTCCCTTTCCCAAGTAGCTTCACTCTCGGAATGATGTGACCATTGAACCTTGAGAAACTTGATATTGTGGCGTCGAGTGGTGCGCTCAGTTTGATCAAGAATACGAACGGGGTATTCTCAATACGTGAGATTGTCCTGGAGATCAAGCGTTTCGTGGTCCACTCCGCGGATAGAATCCGAGAAGCAACGCCTGAGTTGAGAAACATGGAAGACATCATGAACTCTGGAGAGGTGCGGAGGTAGTTCCAATTGGTAGGCAACTTCTCCTCGTTTGGCAAGAATGCGAAAAGGACCGATGTAACGAGGGGCCAGTTTGCCTTTGATACCGAAACGATGGGTTCCCTTAAGAGGAGTAACCCGAAGGTAAGCCTTATCGCTGACTTCAAAAGTCACAGCCTTATGATGACTATTATATTGGCTCTTCTGGCGAGACTGGGCTGTTTTCAATCTCTCACGAACGATGCGAACTTGCTCTTCTGCTTCCTGGATCATATCCGGGCCAAAGAATTGTCTTTCCCCGGTTTCTGACCAGTTAAGATGTGTTCGACACCTTCGTCCATATAGAACTTCGAAGGGAGCTTTGCCCAAGCTGGCTAGATAACTATTGTTATACGCAAATTCGGCAAATGGAAGACACTTTTCCCATTCCATGCCGAAAGAAATGACAAAGGCTCGAAGCATGTCTTCCAGAATTTGATTGACTCGTTCCACTTGACCACTTGACTGCGGATGGAAGGCAGTACTGAAAGAGAAATGAGTTCCCATAGCATTCTGGAAACTTTCCCAAAATCGGGAAGTGAAAAGACTTCCACGGTCTGAGTTAATCTCCAACGGCACACCATGAAGTGATACTATCCGAGAGACATACAAGTCTGCTAGCTGGCTAGCGGTAATACTTTCTCGAACAGGGAGGAAATGAGCTACTTTAGAGAGGCCGTCGATAACGACGAAGATAGCATTATTCCCTTTCTTGGTCCTGGGAAATCCGGTAATGAAGTACATACCGACTTTGTCCCATTTCCATTCAGGAATAGCTAAATGTTGAAGGGTGCCAGCAGGCCGCTGATGCTCTGCTTTGACTCGACGACAAACGTCGCAGTTAGCAATGAATTGAGCGATTTCTCTCTTCATCCTAGTCCACCAGAATCTCTGACGTAGATCCTGATACATTTTGGTACTACCGGGATGAATTGTGAGAGGAGATTCATGAGCCTCCTTAAGGATCAAACGTCTCAGGTTTCGTACTTTAGGAACCACTAAACGGTTGCTAAAGAATACGACTCCTTGATCATCAATTGAGAAACATCCTGCAACTCCTTTCTTGATATTCCTCTAAATACGGGAAATTCCGGGATCAACCTTCTGTGCTTTGATGACCTGATCCATAAGGGTAGGTTTCGCCACCAAGGTGGAAAGGAATCCTCGAGGAACAATGTGAAGGTTAAGCTTACGAAGTTCCTCGTGGAGAAGTGGTTGACCTTGTTGTAGCATTAAGTTGTTACAATAAGACTTACGACTTAATGCATCAGCCATGACATTGGCCTTTCCAGGGGTATAAGTGATTCCTAAGTCGTAGTCTGTGAGCAACTCAACCCAACGTCTTTGCCTGAGATTCAAATCTGGTTGGGTGAAGATATACTTCAAACTTTGATGATCAGTGAAGATTTCACAACGATTACCAAGGAGGTAATGTCGCCATGTTTTGAGTGCATGGACTACAGCTGCAAGCTCTAGGTCATGTGTAGGCTAGTTATCCTCATGTGGACGCAACTGTCGTGATGCGTATGTAATCACTTGATGATCTTGCATGAGTATGCAACCTAGTCCTTGTCGCGAGGCGTCGCAATAGATTATGAAATCCTTGGAAAAATCTGGTGGTACCAGTACAGGTGCAGATGTCAGGCGTCTTTTCAGTTCCTGAAAACTGGACTCGCACTGTGGGGTCCACTCAAACTTTTTATCTTTCTTGAGGAGTTCAGTTAGAGGTTTAGCAACTTTGGAGAAATTCTCGACGAAGCGTCGGCAATAGCTCGCTAAGCCAAGAAAAATCCTAACTTGCTTGACCGATTCAGGGGGAGTCCAATCAAGGACGGCTTGAACTCGCTCGGGATTGACAGCAATACCCTTGCCAGAAATCACGTGACCTAGATAGGTTACTTCCGGCAACCAAAATTCACATTTGGAGAACTTGGCATAAAGGCGGTGCTCTCGAAGTTTCGTCAATACCAGCCTTAAATGCTCGGCATGATCTTCCTTGTTCTTGGAATAGATGAGTATGTCATCGAGGTGTACCACGACGAATTTATCCAGGTACTCCATGAATATAGAATTCATTAACCGAGAAAAGGTAGCTGGGGCATTGGTTAATCCGAAAGACATGACGGTGTACTCATATTGGCCATAACGAGTAACAAAAGCTGTTTTAGGAATGTCCCCGTTCTTGATTTTGATTTGATGGTAACCCAACCTCAAATCCATCTTAGAGAATACTGAGGATCCAGCGAGCTGATCATACAGGTCGTTGATCCTGGGAAGCGGATACTTGTTCTTTATGGTGACCAGATTAACAGGTCGGTAATCTACAACCATCCGCTCCGTTCCATCCTTCTTCTTGACGAAGAGGACGGGGCAAGCCCAAGGGGAAGAACTAGGACGGATGAAACCTTTCTGCAAGGACTCATCGAGTTGTTTCTTTAGCTCAGCTAATTCTAGTGGTGCCATCTTATAAGGTCTCCTAGAGATTGGGACAGTTCCTGGAATAAGATCTATCACGAACTCGACATCTCTGTCAGGTGGAACTCCTGGCAGTTCTTCTGGGAAAACATCCGGAAAGTCACGGACTACTGGAATATCTTCGAGTTCTGGTAGAGGGCTGGCATTAAGAGAGTAGAACTGACGTTCAGCCATTCGGGCCAAGACATTGACTATCTTGCTGGATGGGTGTGCAAGTTGAACGGTCCTAGTATAGAAATCAATCTTGGCATAATGAGTTGTCATCCAATCCATACCCAAGATGATGTTTATGTCCGAGGACTTGAGAGCGATTAGAGATGCTAGGAGAACAAGTCTATCGACAAGGATTTCATTTCCATGGCTTACCCAAGAGGTTTGCCACTTTGATCCAGGAGTTTGAATAACCATGGAAGTAGGCATGTCACAAAAAGTCATGTTGTGCAATCGAGCATAGCTCTCAGATATGAACGAATGGGATGCTCCAGTATCGAAAAGAACAGATGTCGGATGGCAGTTAACGAGAAGCGTACCAAGGACGACGTTAGGATCCTCATAAGCTTCCTCAGAAGAAACATAGTTGACATGACCACGTGCAGTGGGGATTGGCTTGACATAATTCACCTTGCCGGTTGGCTTACCACGGCCAACGGGTTTTCCTGGTTGGTTCTGGGAAAAATCACGCATGTAGTGCCCTGGTTCTCCACACTTGAAGCATGTCACAGTGGTGGTGCGTGGAGCAAAGTTGGAAGGTGGTCCTCCATAGGTCTTAGCAGGTGCAAACTATTGAGTTGGGCGAGGCGCCTCATAGGATGGCCTCGGTGTGTACTTGGGTGGCAGAGCAGTGTTAGGAACCCACACACGGCGCTTGTGAGAGCCAGAGCCGGATGAGGAACCAAAGTCTCGAGTATGCTTGCGGGTGGCCTCGAAGTCGGTCTGGCCTGTTTCAGCACTGATAGCCTTGTTTACCAACTTCTGGAAGGAAGTGCACTCATGCAGACGTAGATCTCGGCGGAGTTCAGGGTTTAGTGCCTTGCGGAACCTCGCCTGTTTCTTGGCATCGATGGAAACTTCTTCAGGTGCATAGCGTGCCAAGTTGCCAAACTCGCGGCTATAACCATCCACAGTTAACCGACCCTGGGTGAAATTGCATAATTCCTCCCGCTTGCGATCCATGAGACCTTCCGGAATGTGGTGTTCACGGAATGCCTCACTGAACTCAACCCAAGTAGTGATTTGGCCAGCGGGACGCATAGCTTCAAAGTTTTCCCACCAAAGACTGGCAGGGCCCTCAAGATGGTAGGCGGCGTAGGTAACCTTGTCAGCTTCGGCCACACGGGCAGAGTGTAGCTTGTGGGTAATACTATGTAGCCAGTCATCCGCATCCAGAGGTTCAGTGGAGTGATGGAACTTCGGTGGACACATCTTGATAAAGTCATTGATTGACACCACGTCATTCCTCTGACGGAACCCAGTGTTCTGCTCTATGCATTCCAGCAGACGGTTGGTCTCTCTCTTGTTCCGTTCTGCCTCAAGCATAACTTCCGCCAAGGAGGGTGGTTGGGGCAGATTCCCATCTCTAGCCCCACTAGCCTCACCCAGCTCCTGAGCAGCAGGAGTGTTGCGAGTATTGACCATCCTAGGAAAACAAAACAACGGTTTAGACAAGGATGGCAAAAAGTTTGACATAGAAGTGCAGAATGTAATGGATGACACGGAATGCAGAGATGTTCATCCGTACGACATGGTAATATAGAAACTGCTATATATACACCAGTGGTCATACACACCATACATAGTTTAGTACAAGCCAAGGCTAAAGTACAACTGCGGTGAAAGACGATACATCCCATCAGAGGCATTCCAAGCTCCTATACATTATTTAACTACACCTCCGGAACTCAGTACACACTAAGTCATATTCCACAAGATGCGCAGGACTGTGGAAATACAACTACTACAATACTACTACAACCACGGTCTAGCTCAGACATTCCCGTAGTAATCTTCGTAAAGATTACCACCGTAGCCTGGAAGTGGAACAGATGGATCTTGAAACTCGCGAGCGCTCGAAGGCTGTGGACCATAGGGACATGGGTGTGGCCTCGATCCCGATGCTGGTGGTAACGGACGCCCACGTGGAGGTGTAATACCCCCAACATCACGGCAATCCATGTGATCAGGCAGACGAGTCCGCACGGGGTACAAATCCCGCATGTCCAGATATCCGGCGTGCACAGCAGGTGCAAGCCGTGTCAAAGTAGTCCAGTGGGCGGCTCGAGTGTTATACAGCTCCATTCGGAGAGCACGGACCACACGGTCCCTATCCTCCAGCATCTGAACAGTAGTCTGAAGTAGTGGCTCTTCATGAGCAGCATCAGTATACAGACCAGTGTAGTAGCCTTCCTCTCCGGGAAGTGAGGCTGGCTTGTAACAGAACTCAGTGTTCAGCAGCAGGGCATGCCTAGCCCGGAGAATGGTCATCATCGAATAGGCGGCATCCTGTACTGCCATCTCGATGGTAATCCCGAGTCCATAAGACCAATGGATGGGGTCGTTAGCTCCGGGATATGAGGGGTATATCCGGACTGTGCAGAAATACTGACTCTGATTGAAATCCCGGTATTGTTCCTCCATGGTGTACTCAGGATACCAGCGATAACCGGTCTCAATCAGCACACGAACTAGCATGGCCGTGTGACCGGGCACATTAATGCACCGCGTCAAACGAACCACTTGGTGAGGGATGCGGCCAGACATCTGAAACACGGAATAATGCGAAGGCATTAGTGTTTCTGGAAGAAATCGGGCAGCATAACAACTGTAAATGCTCAAACAAAGATTTGAGACATCATACAAATGATAGCATAGCCACTCAACAATCCATATCAAGGTTCCGGTCCAACAATCATCATACTAAAATGATAGAAACTGAACTGAGGCTTGAAACCAACAATCCTAAGAGTCTACGGATTAGTAACACGTGAACCTAGTAAGGGTAAGAGGCCTAGTCCTAAATCCCCGTAGAAAGAATAGACTGACTCAGATCAGAAGGGCATAAGGTAAAGGAGTAAAAAGAGCCTTATGTTGCCTTCCACAATCAATTCCCATACATATAACTAAGAATTTTTCTAGACTCAACATCGACCAGTTTGGCTTGAGAAACCTACAGGGAGTCCAGCTCTGATGCCAACGCTGTCAGGACCCCGATCCTAAGTCACACCGATCTAGCTGTAACACGTCATATCACTTTGCGGCCTCACGCACGGTAACCCCACGGGTGCCACCTTACCTGGCCCGGGACCCTTTGCGCATTTTGGCACACGTATATGACAGTGTCGCTAGCATCCATATGACAGAGAACCCGGGCTGACATGGCTAGTTATAAACCAAAAGTGGCACTAGATTACAGAGACAGGCATCCATGACCCAGCAACGAACGTGTCGGTCATCAACGTATGAACCCAAGTCGTAGCAAGCTACATGGACTTAAAGGAACAACGCGTGACATTTCCCCTAAGGGACAGACACAGGAACGAAGAAGGACACATGCCGGCCAGCCTACGTGTTCCGAACAGTAGCAAGCTACCAAGGCTCATTGGAATCACTAGGAGGCATTTCCCTGTAAG
>LR738713.1:222862062-222898286 GCA_902687465.1 Secale cereale | reverse complement strand
TACATATAACTAAGAATTTTTCTAGACTCAACATCGACCAGTTTGGCTTGAGAAACCTACAGGGAGTCCAGCTCTGATGCCAACGCTGTCAGGACCCCGATCCTAAGTCACACCGATCTAGCTGTAACACGTCATATCACTTTGCGGCCTCACGCACGGTAACCCCACGGGTGCCACCTTACCTGGCCCGGGACCCTTTGCGCATTTTGGCACACGTATATGATAGTGTCGCTAGCATCCATATGACAGAGAACCCGGGCTGACATGGCTAGTTATAAACCAAAAGTGGCACTAGATTACAGAGACAGGCATCCATGACCCAGCAACGAACGTGTCGGTCATCAACGTATGAACCCAAGTCGTAGCAAGCTACATGGACTTAAAGGAACAACGCGTGACATTTCCCCTAAGGGACAGACACAGGAACGAAGAAGGACACATGCCGGCCAGCCTACGTGTTCCGAACAGTAGCAAGCTACCAAGGCTCATTGGAATCACTAGGAGGCATTTCCCTGTAAGGTAGGCTACCAAAGGAAAACAACTAGGTGTCGGATCCCACACATACCAAGCATTTCAACCATACACACAATATGCTCAATATGTGCAAATACAACATTGCATCACAACAGAACTCTATGACTCAAAGTACTTTATTTAAGAGGCTCCAAGAGCCATACATAACATATCCATACAGGTAGGGGTCACCTGACCCAACACTCAATTCATACAGTCATACAAGCACAAGCGGAAGCTACATGTCTGAGTACAGACAACTTAGAAAATAAAACAGGCTTGGTGCAGCCTGACTATCTACAAGGCCCTTCACAAGCTCCAGATCACCGTCTGGTTGTCAAGCTACTCGTCGACGTCAACGTCTATGTAGAACCCATCAGCAGGGGCAGGGTTCTCCTCTGCAACAGTTATTAAGCAAACATGAGTACAAAGGTACTCAGCAAGTCTTACCACAGAACCTATCATACATGCAACATTATCAACATGGGGCAGTGGAGTTTATAGCAGAAAGCCAGCTTTGACTCTTGGCTAACCTATACTACAACTCTCAACGGATTGCAAGATGTTATTACGAACACGAGTCCTCTACTCACCACATCAATACACTACCGAGGATCCTCTTCCGTCATCCTACGGAAGGGCCATCCACGGCACTCACACTTATCTTGAGTCTTTTAGTAGTATCCATCAACTTGTCTATGAACTGTAAGAGTAACCAAGTAGTCCGTACTGCGAACAACGGCTATTCGAATAGTTTGATAACCCCGCAGGGGTGTACCTCTTCACACACGCTTTCACCACTTATCGCCGTTTACTCCGCGTGTACTCGGCAACCTTCAAGCGGAAGCCCAGCGAGGGTGTCGGCCATGACCTGACTAACTACTCAAGTCTCTCATCCAAGTTTATCGCCTATTTGGGTTCCATCCGTGGGGAGATCCGGCCGGGGTGTCGATCACGGCCCCAAACGATGTGTACAGGGTTCCCGAGTCACCAAACGGGCAACCGGTACACCGTGCCACGTACCTGTCGCATCACAACCCACCCCAAGGGTCAGCGTTGTGCACGACCTCCAGTAATCTATAAACACCAGAAACTAGTTGCAACTCCTGGACAGAGATCGAGGGTAATTAATAAGCCGAGAGGGTCCATTGGTTTCGGGCCCAATGCATGGTAGTAACTCCAACTTGAGCCACACATACAGATCTCAGGTCCTATGGACGATTCCAATGAAACAACCCACCATGTACTCCTACATTGCCTTTCATCGATACCTTTACCAAGCGTATTCCACACTTCCTTCTCTTTATCGGTATGATCATTTCACTCTGATCCATCACCCAGATGAATCAGACCAGACACAACTCTAAGCATAGCAGGCAACATAAACAAATAGCATGGTGGATCACACATCACATGGCTCAATCAACTCCTACACATGCTAGTGGGTTTCAACTATTTAGTGTGGCAATGACAGGTCATGCAAGGGATAGGGTTCAACTACCGCAGCAAGTAGCAGTTCACACGCTGTTGCCTTAATGCAGTAAAAGAGAGCAGGAGCGAGAAGATTGGGTTTGTATCGGAATGATCAATGATTGCTTGCCTGACAAAGTAGTTGTCGGGTACTGCTCTTCAACTGGATACGCAACAGTATCCTCGGGAGCAGGACCTAATACAGAGAATACCGACGATACAATCATTAACAAACAAATGCAACAATATGATGCATGCTCATGACATGGAAAGATGCATCTGTGTTGGCTAATGCAACTAAGACCAGAAGGGTTTGAGCTTATTTGAACCAAAGATTCAAATTGGCATTTTAGCTATTATTTAAATAAGTGCATTATCATGTTTTAATGTATACAGCAAGGTTAACTTGCTCAAACATGCATGAAACTAGTGCCATTGGAAAGATTGGATTTTTCTGATCATTTTTCATATATAAAACTTTTCCATCTGAGCTATGGTTGATTTTATATGTTTTTTAGAAGTTTTGGGTATTTTCTGGAATTTCCTGAATTAATTTAAATCTAAAAATCCCAGAAAAACCTTTACTGCGTCAGCATGACATCATGCTGACGTCAGTCAGTCAACAGGAGCTAGTCCAGTCAAACATGACATGTGGGCCCAGCATGTCAGTGTCACAGCTAACTGACAAAGTTAATTAGAGTTAAACTGAAACTAATTAGCTGTCAGTGGGGCCTGGGCCCACGGGTCAGTGACTAAATTAATTAACTAATTAAATTAACAGAAACTTAATTAAACTAACTAATTAGTAAAAGGGTGGCCCACACGTCAGTGACCCAGGGTGGTCAAACCCCCGGTCTAACAAGTCAAACCCGCCGGCGACGTGACGCCGGCGAGGCAGAACACGGCGGCGTGCTTCGGAAATCGTCTATGGGGCACGGCTCGAGCTGCGGTTGGGTGCGTTGGGAAGCTCTTGTCGTCGCGCGTCGAATGGTGGTGGTCGCCGGACCTCGGGTGGCCGGAGATGACGGCAACAAGCTCGACGGCGGCGACCGGCGTCGGGCGTGTGTGGAGACGCGGCTGCAGTGGCCTAGGCGATGCGGGCGTAGTACCTAGCGCATCTACGTGCTGCGGCGAGTGTGATGGACGGGTGCCCGTGACCAAATGGTCACCGGAGCGTCACCGGCGGCGAGCACGGCGGTGGTGCGTTTCGGTGATCAACGGAGCGGCGGCTACAAGGCGCAAACGAAGCAAAAGGAGGGAAACGGCGTAGGAGCTCACTGCGGTGCTAACGAGCTCGACGGAGGGGTCGGGGACGCGCTGTAGCTTCGTAAACGGCGGTGAGGTGCTCCGGCGATCCGAGGAAGGGGACGACGGCGTGGAGGCGTTGTAGGGCTTCCGGCGATCCGTGGCTCAGCGAGGAGGAAGAGGACGACGCGGCGCTCCTTCTGGACACACTCACGGGGCGAGGGGTGGCTCGGTGATGTGAGGAGAGAGGGCCAGGAGAGGGGACGGGGACGAGGGGGAGAGTGCGAGAGGGGTCGGGCAGCTGCGTGGCGTCGCGGGGAGTCGTCCAGGCCGTCGGGATGCAGGCAGGCAGGGTGGAGGTGGCCGGACACGTGCCGGCGCGCGGCGGCCACGCGCGCGTCCTTCTCGCGCGAGGAGGAAGGCGACAGAAGAGGCTGTGGGCTGGGCCGGCCTGCTACAGGGCTGGGCCCGAGGTAAGTGCTTTCTCCCTTTTTCTTTTTCCTATTTTCTTTTCTGTTTCATTTGTTTTGCATCTTTGTTTAATTAATAAAAATGCTAGGACATTTTTATAACTCATGAAACTTGTCATGCCCACTGTATATAATATGAACAGTAGGGAACATTATAGTTCATGATTATTTGAGATTTTAAAATATTTTAAAGTATTTAAATGCCCAAATACAAATACCATATGATTTAATCCAAAGGCCTTTGATGTCCTAGAAAATTGTGCACCATTTTTGGCAGAGGTTTGAGACCAAGGCAGAAGTGATGAACATTTTTGAAGGGCATTTTGGGTACATTGGAAAATATTTTAACAAACCCTAGTTGTTAGAAGAGGGGTGCTGGGGTTTCTGTCATTCCCATTTCAAATTTCTTTGATAAGTAAAACATGATGCACACTCTAACTAGCACTAATGCAAGTGCTAAACTAGGGATGTGACATAAAAACCGAGATTCCAAATGTTTGAGGACGGGCCAGGACGCCTGTATGGTGGTAATTCTTTCCCATTTCTGGCATGGGACCTAAACATGCACCCAAGGACACAAGTATAATATTTCTAGCCATTTTGGTGAACTGGAGCATGTATTTGTAGTTCAGATTTGAATTATGGACATTAAATGCCTAGGAAACTCAACTAGTGTATAATAAGGCCAAACGAACCCTGAATAAGTTTAAATTTCAGCATAGATATCTTGTCGTTCCATGTTGCCCACAAGGGGAACACATTTCCCTATCGGAACCACGAGGCGTCTTTGAGAGAAGCTCCGATTTTTAAGAGGTTTATAATAAAGTTTGGCCCAAATTGGACAATGTTTTTACAATGACATATTTGTGCCATGACATGACACCATGCCACCTTTGATGACTTTCTGGTGAGTTTAGGATTTATGGTGATTTAAAGAAACCGAGATTCAAAATGTTTGA
Source organism: Secale cereale (assembly GCA_902687465.1). Taxonomy (NCBI): domain Eukaryota; kingdom Viridiplantae; phylum Streptophyta; class Magnoliopsida; order Poales; family Poaceae; genus Secale; species Secale cereale. The sequence goes on along the minus strand of LR738713.1, from coordinate 222,893,629 downwards.
GGACGAGCCAGGATGCTTGTACGGTTGTTATTCGTTCCCATTCATGGCATGGGACCTAAACATGCACCCAAGGACACACGTATAATTTTACTGGCCATTTTGGTGAACTGGAGCATGTATTTGATGCTTATATTTGAATTATGGACATTAAATGCCTAGGAAACTCAATTAGTGTATAAAAAGGCCAAACAAACCCTGAATAAGTTTAAATTTCAGCACATATATCTCATCGTTCCATGTTGCCCGTAGAAGAAAATACAAGGTGAAAAGAGGCAGTGATTATGTTTTGCCCACAAGGGGAACAAGTTTCCCTATCGGAACAACGAGGCTTCTTTGAGAAAAGCTCCGGTTTGTAAGATGTTTGTAATAAAGCTTGGCCCAAATTGGACAATGTTTTCACCACGGCATATATGTGCCATGACGTGATACCATGCCACCTTTGATGACTTTCTGGTGAGATTAGGATTTACGAGGATTTAAAAACTGACATTCCAGATGTTTGAGGACGATCTAGGATGCCGATATGGTTGTAATTCGTTCCCATTCTTTGCATGGACCTAAACATGCACCCCAGGACACATGTATACTTTTCTAGCCATTTTGGTGAAATGGAGCATGTATTTATAGTTCAGATTAGAATTATGGACATTAAATGCCTAGGAAACTCAATTAGTGTATAAAATGGCCAAACGAACCCTGGATAAGTTTGAATTTTAGCACGGATATCATGTCGTTCAATGTTGCTCGTAGAAGAAAATAAAACGCGAAAAGAGTTAGTGATTATGTTTCGCTGACAAGGCGAACACATTTCCCTATCGGAACCATGCGCTTCTTTGACAGAAGATCCAGTTTGTAAGTGGTTTGTAATAAAGCTTGGCCCAAAGTGGACAATGTTTTTACCACGACATATATGTGCCATGACGTGACACCATGCCACCTTTGATGACTTTCTTGTGAGTTTAGGATTTACGAGGATTAAAAAACTAAGATTCCCAATGTTTTAGGACGAGCCAGGACGTTGGTGCAGTTGTAATTCATTCCAACTCCTGGCATCAGACCTAAACATCCACCCAAAGACATATGTATTATTTTTCTAGCCATTTTGGTGAACTGTAGCATGTATTTGAAGTTCAGATTTTAATTATGGATATTAAATGCCTAGGAAACTCAATTAGTGTATAAAAAGGCCGCACAAACCCTGAATGAGTTTACATTTCCGCACGGATATCCTGTCGTTCCATGTTGCCCGTAGAAGAAAATGCAAGGCGAAAAGAGGCAGTGATTACGTTTCGCCCACAAGGGGAACGTGTTTCCCTATCGGAACCACGAGGCTTCTTTGAGAGAAACTCCGATTTGTAAGAGGTTTGTAATAAAGCTTGTCCCAAATTGGACAATGTTTTCACCACGACATATATATGCCATGACATGACACCATGCCACCTTCGATGACTTTCTAGTGAGTTTAGTATTTTCGGGGATTTAAAAACCGAGATTCCAAATTTTCAAAGACGAGCCAAGACACCAGTACGGTTGTAATTCATTCCCATTCGTGGCATGGGACCTAAACATGCATCCTAGGACACATGTATAATTTTTGTAGCCATTTTCGTAAACTGGTGCATGTATTTGAAGTTCATATTTGAATTATGGACATTAGATGCCTAGGGAAGTCAATTAGTGTATAAAAAGGCCAAATGAACCCTGAAATAGTTTAAATTTCAGCATGGATATCATGTCGTTCAATGTTGCGCCTAGAAGAAAATAAAAGGCGAAAAGAGGTAGTGATTAAATTTCACCGACAAGGGGAACACATTTCCCTATCGAAAGCACGAGGCTTCTTTGAGAGAAGCTCCGGTTTGTAAGAGGTTATTAATAAAGATTGGTACAAATTGGACAATGTTTTTACCGCGACATATATGTGTCGTGACGTGACACCATGCCACCTTTGATGACTTTCTGGTTAGTTTAGGATTTGCGGGTATTTAAAAATCAAGATTCCAAATGTTTGAGTACGAGCCAGGACACTGGTATGGTTGTAATTTGCTCCCATTCCTGGCATTGGACCTAAACATGCACCCAAGGACACATGTATAGTTTTTCTAGCCATTTTGGTGAACTCGAGCATGTATTTGAAGTTCAGATTTGAATTATGGATATTAAATGCCAAGGAAACTCAATTAGTGTATAAAAAGGCCAAACAAACCCTGGATGAGTTTAAATTTCAGCTGATATATCCTATCATTCCATGTTGCCCGTAGAAGAAAATACAAGGCGAAAAGAGGCAGTGATTACGTTTCGCCCACAAGGGGAAAACGTTTCCCTATCGGAACCAAGAGGCTTTTTTGAGAGAAGCTTCGGTTTGTAATAGGTTTGTAATAAAGCTTGTCCCAATTTGGACAATGTTTTCACAACGACATATATGTGCCATGACGTGACGCCATGCCACCTTTGATGCCTTTCTGTTGAGTTTAGGATGTTTGGGTATTTAAAACTCGAGATTCCAATTTTTCGAGGACGAGCCAGGACGCCGGTACGGTTGTAATTCGTTCTCATTCCTGGCATGGGACCTAAACATGCACCCAAGGACACATTAATAATTTTTCTAGCCATTTTGGTGAATTGGAGCATGCATTTGAAGTTCAGATTTGAATTATGGACATTTAATGCCAAGGAAACTCAATTAGTGTATAAAAAGGCCAAAAGAACCCTGAATAAGTTTAAATTTTAGCACGAATATCCTGTCGTTCCATGTTTCCCATAGAAGAAAATATAAGGAGAAAAGATGCACTGATTATGTTTCGCCCACAAGGGGAACACGTTACCCTATCGCAACCACGACGCTTATTTGAGAGAAGCTCCGGTTTGTAAGAGGTTTGTAATAAAGCTTGACCCAAATTGGACAATGTCTCCACCACGACATATGTGTGCCATGACGTACCACCATGCCACCTTTGATGACTTTCTGGTGAGTTTAGGATTTTCGGGGATTTAAAAACCGAGATTCCAAATGTTTGAGGATGAGTCAGGATGCTGGTACAGTTGTAATTTGTTCCCTTTAATGGCATGGGACCTAAGCATGCACCCAAGTACACATGTAGAATTTTTCTGGTCATTTCGGTGAACTGGAGCATGTATTTGAAGTTCAGATTTGTATTATGGACATTAAATGCCTAGGAAACTCAATTAGTGTATAAAAAGGCCAAACAAACCCTGAATAAGTTTAAATTTCAGCACTAATTGTAACACTCCAAATTTTTGGTTTGGTTTCTCTTTCAAACTTTTGGTCTTTTGGAAGGGGGATGTTTGATCTTCTCTTGAAACCCTTCTAAAATCTTTTCTGACCAAAGTTTGTGTGTTCTTCTCAAGCTTGATTTTTGGTCTTGAAGGTTTTCCTCTTGTGTTAGCTCAAACACAAGTTGTTTTTCTTAGGGGTTTGTTTGATTCTTTTCCCCTTCTTGATTTAACCACCATAGGTTTAACCATGGGCTTATCTTCCTCTCCAACTTTCATCTTGCCTTAACACCCAACAGAAATATTTCTCTCCAAGACCTCCTCTACATCTTAGGACAAGCCTCACATTAATTCCAGTGAGTTTCAACCTTATTGGAATTTTTCCTCTATTTATTTTACCCCTAAAACAATTTATGTTCATTAAAGTGAACCTTGGGGATTTACACAGGAACCACCATGTCCACCTTGTTATTTGTTTCCAAACTAACTCCCCTGGATAGTCCTTAGTACCCACAACTTAGATCCATCTTGTTTCACTGGTCCACAGTTCAAAATTTTCAAATTTCATCTGCTGCAAGTTTGGACCAGATTTGCAAATTTTGGTGAAATTCATGTTTTTCTTCTTCCAAAAATTTTGTGAAAATTCAGGCAGCCTCTAGATGCATCAAGAGGCCACTCCACCAAATATCAACCCCATAAACATTTTCCACATGCCAGAATCGTTTCATCGAACACCTGGCATGCACTGTTCTGTTAGTTTCAGAAACTGCTAACTAAAGATCACAGTCGATAGTGCAGTTCGTCAGTTTCGTCAGAGTCGCAGCGTCAATCTCGCCAATGCTCGCCTTGGATCGATGCTCACTGCACCTCCTTCTTATCCATCACGACGCACGCTTGCTTGGCTGCTTCTTGGCGTCGGTGGCGCCTTGGCCCGACCACGCCGGCATCTTCCGCGGCGACAGAACCTCCCGTGGCGGCCCACAAGAGGCATCCTGCATCTCGACGCCGTTTGGCACCGCCCAAGCCACCCAGAGCTCCATGTGGCCTTCTCCACTGCCAGCACACGCCTGCAGCACCGTCGCCGTGGCATGGCACGCACAGAGCGAGTTCTCTGCCGCTGACGTGCCGTACGGCCGTTCCATCGAGAGCAGACCGTAATCGCCCCTCCCCTGCTGAGTTAGACACGGGAATGGAACCAGTACATCTCCTAGTCGATGCTCAAGCCCCTAAACCCACCGTCCCGCCACTGCGTCGCCGTAATCACTCGCTGGACTTATCCCGTTCACGGCAACCGCCTCGGGCTCGCAATTTATAGTGCCACCGAGCTCTCTCTCGAGCCCGCACACCTCCACCGTCACCCTAGACCGCGCCCAGCCTCTGGAAGAGCCTCCAGAAGCCCTTCTTCCTCAACTCCGGCCAACTCCGTCTACCTCGGGCTCCAGCAGCGTTCTCTCTGGTGAGAACTCCTCCGCCTCCCTAGACTCGAGCGTAACCTCCTGGCACTTACCTAAGCCTAACCCCCACTCCAATTTGACCCTAGGAGCTCTCTCCGACGAGGCCAACGACCACCCGAGCCGCCGTCAACCGGAGACAGGGTCGCCGTCGACGTGGAGCTCGCCGACGCTCAACTCCACCACCCACCGACGCGGAAGAACACCAGGAAGCTATACATACCGCTCCCTTCCCCTACCTCGCCGTGGATCGGCGCCGGCGCGGCTCTGCTTCAGCTTTTAAACCCGACGAGTGGGACCCCCTCGTCAACCTCTCGTTTCCCTCCGAAACGTTTTTCTGGAAAGCGCCTTCGGGCAAAGTACGCCTTCGTATTCAGTTGGCGTACTGCGTACCGGTTCGCTTTTCTGTTTTCTAATCTAGCCCTTGGAAACTTTCTGTTTGATTACAGATGAGTCCCTGGACAGAAACTCTAATATCTTTTTAACTAAAGATGATTTTGAGTTGATTCTTTTTCTGTCCTCTTTAGTTTTCTGTCTAGTTTTTTGTCATATTTTTGTGAAATTATTTGGAGCAACTTTATTTGCACACGCGGTGTTTTTGTTAGTATCCATTTTGTTTGAACACGTAGATACCGAAGGACGTGACGGAGCCGCGAACCTCACCGAGTTAGACTCCGACTACTCCGAACCAGGCAAGCATGTTTGAACCTTTGATATGATGAGTGTGTTACATGTTTGCTCGAGTAGTTCTTTTCATAGCATGGTCATATAAGCATTTGTGTATGGTTATATTTCACGCAAGCAAGCTTCGGGTGAGCCCCGTATGATGATGGTTAAACCACCTCGATCATGTGGTGACATGATGGGTGGTGTACTGGTATTGTTGGAGCATGCCAGTAGAAGGCTAACTTAGTATCAACATGGATCAAGTCGTGATCCCGCTCATCTGCTTTTTGGTACTGTCATATGCCGTCTGTTATGATTATGGTCTAGTCAGTTGCAAACCACTTTCTGAGTACACACCAAGTAGATGGGCCGGGATGAGGGTTCCATGGCCCTGGATTAAAGCCCGTCATCCGGTCAGGGGGCATGGGTGTTTCCGGTTGGGACCGAGAGGGGGGCAACCCTTAGAGTGCGCATATATAAACTTGATCCCATGCTATTCGAGGTTGTAGCCTCCCCGTCTTAAAGTTTTCCGTGAATGTTGCCACGGGTGATTCCGGCAGCAGGATGTGAAATGGGTGTGTACTGGTCAGTTGGGTTTCTGCTAAAACGCCGTAGATGGAACTAGTCCCTCTGGCTAGTAGAATCCATCGGCTATGATTTTATAGTACAAGCTCTGCAGAGTCAAATCTTCCGAGTAGCCATGTTTATGGCCTAGGGGAAAATCTTCGTGACAACCCCGGTGACCGTCTCTAGTAAATTCTTGATAGTAACAAGAGTGGTGATTTTGTCAAGTTCATTTTGGGTAGTTGAACTAACCAATTATCTCTATATTGATTTACTACCTAGAATATTTCACCGTTATACTTCTGTTAATTTATAAGCCCTTTATGTGATGTCGCTCAGACGTCCGACTGTGGCATTCTTGTTATTTATTCTCTTTACAAGCCCTTTATGTGATGTCGCTCAGACGTCCGACTGTGGCATTCTGGTTATTTATTTTCATTATAAGCCCTTTATGTGATGTCGCTCAGATGTCCGACTGTGGCATTCTTGTTATTTATTTTCATTATAAGACCTTTATGTGATGTCGCTCAGATGTCCGACTGAGGCATTCTTGTCATTTAATTTCTTTATAATCCCTTTACGTGGTGTCGCTCAGACGCCCGACTGTGGCATGTTTCCATTTATTTACCCTCACGAGGCGTCACTCAGACACTCGTTTGGTTTTCTTTTATTATTCTTATGGATTTCGGGAGGATTACCGCCCGACTTCTATTTTTCGTACAGCACAGAAATATTATTGTCCGGATGCATTTTGCTAGAATACTCCTATGCATCATGTTTGCATTTATTATACCCTATGTCTGAACTGTCTTGCGAGGACATTCAAAGTACTCGCCTGGCTTGTTGATTTGGCCAGATGTGGACGAAGGCGATCTCATGGATGAAGAATTCGATAGCGAGTCCTACGTCTAGTAGAGTCCCAGTCAGTCTCTTGCGATCCTTGAGTTGAACACTGTTATATAACCGCTTCCGCCAACCACCAAATAAATTCATCGGGTCTCACTCCGACACTCGATGAACTGTATTATATTGGAGTCACGTCACCCACTACACTGTGACATATCCACCACCTTTTTATTACGAGTAGTAGTATGCCACCCTACCATTGTGTCATATCCGCCTTTATGTACTATATTGGCGCGCCTGTAATCAAATGGTTGAGCTATCCCAGCTCAACCTTGTATAATATTCAGTACTCTGGAATTCTGTATCAAGGAATTGTCTATCGGTAAGAAGTATTCTTCCTTGCTGGTTTATTAAAAAGGTCGGTATTTCGGTAATTATTTTACTGAAAAACCGGTCCTGACAACCTTGGTACCAGAGCCAGGCTGACTGTAGGAAGCCACTAGTTACGATCCCTAATCGGTTATTAGCGTAATCACTGCTATTCAGCATTTTTGCATCTGTAGCAATTTTCTGTTAGTCATCATAAATTTATGACTTGACTATTCGGAATTTTTGTCTACTTGTGTAGATGGCCAGCAACGACTGTGATGCACAAGTGTTCGCCAACATCCCTGAGGGGTATGTCAAGCTCCTCTTCGCCATCACCAAGGTCGCGATTGGGCCATCAACCCGTCCAGAGTTTACACTCTATCGTCACAAGCTCAACGACAGCGTGTCAATGCTCCAAGCCGTAGTGCACTTCAAGGGAGGGCGTTCTGAAGCACGCCGCCTCCGATTTGTGGGCAGGGCTATGCCTACGGAGAGGCATGCCATGCAAATGGCTGCCCGTGAGGCGATAGCTCGTCTCTGGGATATTCTTCCTTCAATGAAGACTCGTCGCTACCGTTACCTCCCATGCCACGTGTCCTACACGTGCCACTATGCATTTGCTTGCGCAAATGGGGAACGTGATGAAGCCATCGAATCAATGGTTGAGTACCTCAAGGCACTTGAGGCAGCCTTTGATAATCTTGTGGACGACTTGGTGGCTGCTCGTATGGACTTGGTCCAGAGTGGTTCCGCCAACAGGATGGAGCTACTCCATACTGCGCCACCACTGACATTTGTCTCGTCCGTCGCGTCCTATGCACCTTCCATCTTAGCCACCACTCGTCATCGGCCTACCACTGAGGAGTTTGACCAGGTCATTGCTCCTACCCCAGTCAGAGCTGCACCACCTGCCGCACCCGCATCAACGCCTTGTACCCATACTCCGCGCCTGGAGCCTATTGGTGAGGAGGAAGTTGAGTCTCCATCACCACTGGGCCTTACCCTCGGCAGGCCGAGGGAAATCTTCAACATCTCCGACTAGTGCGTCTATCCGCGACGCGTTATGCTCGCTTGTATGATGTGTGTGATATGTAAAATAGGTTGATGGGAAGTAGTCTGTTTGTGCATCATGTAGGAACTTGGAGAAGTGCACTAGCATAAATAACATGTCAGGAATGTGTACGCACATCCTGAGTGACATATGTATAATTACGACTCGCCTGTAAGATATGTACTAAGCAGTCCTTCTCCGTGTGCAATCTAGTTTATTTCCAAATATTTCTTTGGAGCTCGTGTTTTGTTGCTTTTGCAAATCTTGGTTTATTTTGCTGCCCGGTTCCTCTCATGATTTCTGCAAGAATACCACAGAGTAAGAAATGACTCGTCCCTGGACGCGTTCCATGCCAAGTCCGCCAGAGGAAAATAATGGCACACAGACAGGTAACAATTTCACGCAAGGACAGTCAAGTCAGCAGGGTAGCGAAACAACATTTTCTCAAGTATGCCGTCTTTACGAGCAAAGTCAGCAACAGCATCAGGAAATGATAAACCATGTCATTAACATGGGAAATCACTGTGAGCCATACCAGCAGCACTCAAAATTATCTGAATTTCAGAAGACACATCCGCCAATATTTTCTCACACAGACAGACATCTTGAGGCCGATGATTGGCTTCGAGATATTGAAAGGAAATTAATTGTGGCACAATGCTCAGACCGTGAGAAGGTACTCTACGCACCACATTATCTTACTGGAGCAACCGCGTCATGGTGAGAGAATTTTCTGCATATGCACCCCAATATAAATGATATCACCTGGGAAGATTTCAAAGAAGGTTTTCGTGGGGCGCACATCCCTAAGAGCATTATGAAAATCAAGAAAACAGAATTCGATGACCTCAAGCAAAGGGGCATGACAGTAACCGAGTACAACAGTCAGTTTACGCAATTGTCCCGCTATGCCAACGAAGAGCGTATGACTGAAAATAAGAAGATGGAAAAATTCCTGGACGGACTGGCACCAGCACTTAAATGCCAGTTAGTCGTACACACTTTTCCAGATTTCAAGACACTAGTGGACAAGGCTATTACGTTGGAAAATGAACGTCGCAGTCTGGAAGACATTCTCAACAGAAAAAGGGATCAGACCAACCACCCTCGCAATAACAGGAATAAGATAAATTTCTAGAAAAATGGGGTGAACAAACCCATGACAAATGACACACGTCCAAACAAGAATTTTCATGCAAGGGACAAGGATTTCACCTATCGCCCAGGTGTTACTTGCTACGCATGTCGAGAAGAGGGACACTATGCTAAACAGTGCCCAAAGCCAAGAAACTCAGCACCGAAGCCACACAACAACGGAAACAATTCCACGCCCAAGCGTAACAACTTCAACCCCAATAACAATCACAAGAAAGGCCACCTGAACCATGTGACCAAGGAGCAAGCACAGGATGCCCCGGATATCGTACTCGGTACGTTCTCTGTCAACACAATACTTGCCACGGTTTTGTTTGATTCTGGAGCTTCTCATTCGTTCATTTCGAAGAGTTTTGCTTTGCAACATGGTTTTTCGATGCTTCCTTTGGGAAAGTCAATGACCATCAAGTCCCCCGGAAGTAAGCAGATCACTTAGAATTACTGCCAAGGTTTGACCATTGAAATTGAAGGGTTAAAGTTTCACGCAAACCTCACCGCGTTGGAAAACAAGGGGCTGGATGTTATCCTGGGTATGGACTGGCTAACCACCAACAAAGGATTTATTGACTGCTTCAACCGAACTGTGATTCTTAGTCATCATCACGGAAAGACAATAAGAGTCATAGCTCAAGAAAGACCAGTGTCGCGGCAACCAAAATTAAACAAGGTAGACACTTCTGAGTTAAGCAAAGTCCCAGTAGTATGTGAATTTCAGGACGTATTTCCCGAAGAACTATCAGGCATGCCACCAGACAGGGAAATAGAATTTATTATTGAACTAGCGCCTGGAACCACCCCCATATACAAGAAGCCATACAGAATGGCACCATCTGAGTTGGTTGAACTAAAGAAACAAATAAAGGAATTGCTGGACAAAGGATTTATACGGGCCAGCTCCTCACCTTGGGGTTCGCCGGTATTATTTGCCAAAAATAAGGATGGGACTATGAGATTGTGTATAGACTACCAAGCGCTCAACATGGTCACTATCAAGAACAAATATCCGATGCCACGGATAAATGATTTATTTGACCAGCTCGCGCAAGCCAAGGTTTTATCAAAAGTCGATCTAAGGTCAGGTTATCATCAATTAAAAGTACGTACAGAAGATATCCCGAAAACAGCATTCACCTCCAGATACGGACTATATGAATGTACAGTAATGCCGTTTGGACTGACCAATGCCCGTGCATATTTTGTCCACCTCATGAACAAAGTGTTTATGAAATTCATGGACAAATTGGTGGTGGCATTTATTGATGATATCTTGGTATATTCAAGGACACCAGAAGAGCATGCTGAACATATCTGTATTGTACTGGGGGAATTAAGGAAACATCAACTCTACGCCAAATTCAGCAAATGTGAATTTTGGTTAAGACAAGTTCGTTTTCTAGGCCACGTATTGAGACAAGAGGGAGTTGTTGTGGACCCGGAAAAGGTTAAAGTTGTACTTGGTTGGAAGTCACCAGCCAATGTAACTGATATACGAAGTTTCCTCGGAATGGCTGGATATTACAGAAGGTTTATTGAAGGATTTTCCACCATAGCCAAACCAATGACACAGTTACTCGAAAAGGATAAGAAATTTGTATGGACCGAAGCGTGTGAGAAAAGCTTCCAGGAACTCAAAAAGAAATTAAACACAGCCCTAGTATTGGTTGTACCAGACATATACAACAGTTTTGAAGTATATTGCGACGCATCCGAAAAGGTCTCGGATGCATACTAATGCAAGAAAGCAAAGTAGTCGCCTACAGTTCCCGGCAACTACGAAAACATGAAGAAAATTATCCTACTCACGATTTGGAATTGGCAGCAGTCATTCATGCACTCAAGGAGTGGAGGCACTTTTTGCTTGGGAATCGTTGTGAAATATATACGGACCATAAGAGCCTCAAATATATTTTCACGCAACCAGAACTCAATTTACGACAACGACGCTGGCTGGAACTGGTAAAAGATTATGACGTTGGCATCCACTATCACCCAGGAAAAGCAAACGTGGTAGTTGATGCTCTCAGCCGTAACCCCAGCCCGAACAACGGCAGCCTACAGAACCTGAGACCTGAATTTCAGCAAGAATTCGCCAAGCTCAACTTAATGATGGTCACTGAAGGCGAAGCGTCAAATCTGTAAGTACAGCCTAAGCTAATAGAACAAATAAAGAAGGCTCAGCATGGACACCCCAGCATCGAAGGAATAAAAAGAAAAGTAAGTCAGGGCAAGGCCTCAGAATTCACCATAGACAGTGAGGGAATATTATGGTTCGGAGACAGGCTTTGCGTACCAAATAGCGAAGACCTTAAACAGCAAATTCTAGCAGAGAGCCACACCGCTCCATACTCAATTCACCCTGGAGGGACAAAAATGTACAAGGATATTCAGGAAAGATTTTGGTGGCACGGCATGAAGAGGTATATAGCCACATATATTGCATGCTGCGATTCATGTCAACGCATTAAAGCCGAGCACCAAAAACCCGCAGGACTCTTACAGCCAAACAAGATACCAGAGTGGAAATGGGACGATATTGGGATGGATTTTATTGTTGAACTGCCACGGTCACAGCACGGAAATGATGCCATATGGGTCATCACAGATAGACTAACAAAGGTGGCACACTTCATTCCAGTCAAGACAACCCACACCACCCAAAAGCTTGCCAAACTTTACCTCGCCCGTATAGTATGACTACATGGGGTCCCAAAGACTATAATATCCGACAGAGGCACTTAGTTCGTCTCCAAATTTTGGGATCAGTTGCAGCAAGCCCTCGGGACGCAGCTAACGTTCAGTACAGCTTATCATCCCCAGACTGGAGGACAAACGGAATGAGTAAATCAAATACTAGAAGACATGCTAAGGGCATGTGTCCTCACCTATGGGACCAGTTGGGAGGCAAGCTTACCATATGCCGAGTTTGCATACAACAATAGTTACCAAGCCAGCCTGCGAATGGCACCTTTCGAAGCCTTATACGGACGAAGATGCCGTACTCCATTAAACTGGTCAGAAACAGGGGACAGTCGTATCTTCGGCCCAGACATGTTAAAAGAAGCTGAGGAAAAAGTTAAAATAATACGGGATCGACTCAAGACAGCCCAAAGCCGACAGAAGAGCTACTATGATCAAAAACATCGGGAAGTAAGTTTTGAACCCGGTGAAGACGTGTACCTACGTGTATCTCCTATGAGGGGACTACAGAGATTCAAGGTCAAAGGGAAACTAGCACCACGATTTATCGGACCCTTCCGTATAGTTGCACGGAGAGGCACAGTGGCCTACCAGTTGTACCTTCCCAAGGAACTATCAGACGTCCACGACGTGTTCCATGTTTCGCAACTACGGAAGTGTGTAAGCAACCTAGAGAAGCATGTGTCGCATAAAAATCTCGATGTGCAACCAGATCTCACCTACCGGGAACACCCAATAAAAATATTGGAGGAGTCTGAAAGGAGAACCCGTCAGAAGACAATAAAATTTCTCAAGGTTCAGTGGAGTAATCACACAGAGGATGAGGCAACGTGGGAAAGGGAAGATTTTCTTCGGACAGAGCACCCACACCTATTTGAGGATCAGCCGAAATCTCGGGGACGAGATTTTTCCTAAGGGGGTAGGTGTTGTAACACTCCAAATTTTTGGTTTGGTTTCTCTTCCAAACTTTTGGTCTTTTGGAAGGGGGGTGTTTGATCTTTTGTTGAAACCTTTCTAAAATCTTTTCTGACCAAAGTTTGTGTGTTCTTCTCAAGCTTGATTTTTGGTCTTGAAGGTTTTCCTCTTGTGTTAGCTCAAACACAAGTTGTTTTTCTTAGGGGTTTGTTTGATTCTTTTCCCGTTCTTGATTTAACCACCATAGTTTAACCATGGGCTTATCTTCCTCTCCAACTTTCATCTTGCCTTAACACCCAACAGAAATATTTCTCTCCAAGACCTCCTCTACATCTTAGGACAAGCCTCACATTAATTCCAGTGAGTTTCAACCTTATTGGAAGTTTTCCTCTATTTATTTTACCCCTAAAACAATTTATGTTCACTAAAGTGAACCTTGGGGATTTACAAAGGAACCACCATGTCCAACCTTGTTATTTTTTCCAAACTAACTCCCCTGGATAGTCCTTAGTACCCACAACTTAGATCCATCTTGTTTCACTGGTCCACAGTTCAAAATTTTCAAATTTCACCTGCTGCAAGTTTGGACCAGATTTGCAAATTTTGGTGAAATTCATGTTTTTCTTCTTCCAAAAATTCTGTGAAAATTCAGGCAGCCTCTAGATGCATCAAGAGGCCACTCCACCAAATATCAGCCCCAGAAATATTTCCCACATGCCAGAATCATTTCATCGAACACCTGGCATACACTGTTCTGTCGGTTTCAGCAATTGCTAACTGAAGATCACAGTCGACAGTGCAGTTCGTTAGTTTCATCAGAGTCGCAGCAAAAATCTCGCCAGTGCTCACCTTGGATCGATGCTCACTGCACCTCCTTCTTATCCAGCATGCCGCACGCTTGCTTGGCTGCTTCTTGGCGTCGGTGGCGCCCTGGCCCGACCACGCCAGCGTCTTCCGCGGCGACAGAACCACCCATGGCGGCCCACAGGAGGCATCCTGCGGCTCGACGCCGTTTGGCACCGCCCAAGCCACCCCAGAGCTCCGCGTGGCCTTCTCCACTGCCAGCACACGCCTGCAGCATCGTCGCCATGGCCTGGCACGCACGGAGCGCGTTCTCTGCCGCTGACGTGCCGCACGGCCGTTCCGTCGAGAGCAGACAGTAATCGCCCCTCCCCTACTGAGTTAGACATGGGAATGGAACCAGTACATCTCCTAGTCGATGCTCAAGCCCCTAAACCCACCGTCCCGCCACTACGCCGCCGTAATCACTCGCTGGACTTATCCCGTTCACGGCAACCGCCTCGGGCCTGCTATTTATAGTGCCCCCGAGCTCTCTCTCGAGCCCGCACACCTCCACCGTCACCCTAGACCGCGCCCAGCCTCTAGAAGAGCCTCGAGAGGCCCTTCTTCCTCAACTCCGGCCAACTCCGTCCGCCTCGGGCTCCAGCAGCGTTCTCTCTGGTGAGAACTCCTCCGCCTCCATAGGCTCGAGCATAACCTCCTGGCACTTACCTAAGCCTAACCCCCACTCCAATTTGACCCCAGGAGCTCTCTCCGACAAGGCCCACGACCACCCGAGGCACCGTCCGTTGGAGACAGGGTCGCCGTCGACGTGGGGCTCACCGACGCTCAACTCCACCACCCACCGACGCGGAAGAACACCAGGAAGCTGTATGTAACGCTCCCTTCCCCCACCTCGCCGTGGATCGGCGCCGGCGACCACGGCAGCTTCTGGCGCCGGCGCGGCTCTGCTTCAGCTTTTAAACCCGACCAGTGGGACCCCCTCGTCAGCCTCTCGTTTCCCTCCGAAACGTTTTTCTGGAAAGCGCTTTCGGGCAAAGTACGCCTTCGTATTCAGTTGGCGTACTGCGTACCGGTTCGCTTTTCTGTTTTCTATTCTAGCCCCTGGAAACTTTCTGTTTCATTACAGATGAGTCCCTGGACAGAAACTCTAATATCTTTTTAATTAAAGATGATTTTGAGTTGATTCTTTTTCTGTCCTCTTTAGTTTTCTGTCTAGTTTTTTTTCATATTTTTGTGAAATTATTTGGAGCAACTTTCTTTGCACACGCGGTGTTTATGTTAGTATCCGTTTTGTTTGAACACGTAGATACCAAAGGACTTGACGGAGCCGCGAACCTCACTGAGTTAGACTCCGACTACTCCGATTTCGGAAAGCATGTTTGAACCTTTGATATGATGAGTGTGTTACATGTTTGCTCGAGTAGTTCTTTTCATAGCATGGTCATATAAGCATTTGTGTATGGTTATATTTCACGCAAGCAAGCTTCGGGTGAGCCCCGTATTATGATGGTTAAACCACCTCGATCATGTGGTGACATGATGGGTGGTGTACTGGTATTGTTGGAGCATGCCAGTAGAAGGTTAACTTAGTATCAGCATGGATCAAGTCGTGATCCTGCTCATCTCCTTTTTGGTACTGTCATATGCCGTCTGTTATGATTACGGTCTAGTCAGTTGCAAACCACTTTCCGAGTACACACCAATTAGAGGAGCCGGGATGAGGGTTCCATGGCCCTGGATTAAAGCCCGTCATCCGGTCAGGGGGCATGGGTGTTTCCGGTTGGGACCGAGAGGGGGGGCACCCCTTAGAGCGCGCATATATAAATTTGATCCCATGCAATTCGAGGTTGTAGCCTCCCCGTCTTAAAGTTTTTCGTGAATGTTCCCACGGGTGATTTCGGACAGCAGGATGTGAATGGGTGTGTACAGGTCAGTTGGGTTTCTGCTAAAACGCCGTAGACGGAACTAGTCCCTCTGGCTAGTAGAATCCATCGGCTATGATTTTATAGTACAAGCTCTGCAGAGTCAAATCTTCCGAATAGCCATGTTTATGGCCTAGGGGAAAATCTTCGTGACAACCCCGGTGACCGTCTCTAGTAAATTCTTGATAGTAACAAGAGTGGTGATTTTGTCAAGTTCATTTTGGGTAGATGAACTAACCAATTATATCTGTATTGATTAACTACCTGGAATATTTCACCGTTATACTTCTGTTTATTTATAAGCCCTTTATGTGATGTCGCTCAGACGTCCGACTGTGGCATTCTTGTTATTTATTCTCATTATAAGCCCTTTATGTGATGTCGCTCAGACGTCCGACTGTGGTATTCTTGTTATTTATTTTCATTATAAGCCCTTTATGTGATGTCGCTTAGACGTCCGACTATGGCATTCTTGTTATTTATTTTCATCATAAGCCCTTTATGTGATGTCGCTCAGACGTCCGACTGAGGCATTCTTGTCATTTAATTTCTTTATAAGCCCTTTATGTGGTGACGCTCAGACGCCCGACTCTGGCATGTTTCCATTTATTTACCCTCATGAGGCGTCACTCAGACACTCGTTTGGTTTTCTTTTATTATTCTTATGGATTTCTGGTGGATTACCGCCCGACTTCTATTTTTCGTACAGCACAGAAATATTATTGTCCGGTTGCATTTTTCTAGAATACTCCTATGCATCATGTTTGCATTTATTATATCTTATGTCCGAACTGTCTTGCGAGTACATTCAAAGTACTCACCTGGCTTCTTGATTTTGCCAGATGTGGACGAAGGCGATCTCATGGATGAAGAATTTGATAGCGAGTCGGACGTCTAGTGGAGTCCCAGTCAGTCTCTTGCGATCCTGGAGTTGAACACTGTTATATAACCGCTTCCGCCAACCACCAAATAAATTCATCGGGTCTCACTCCGACACTCGATGAACTGTATTATATTGGAGTCACGTCACCCACTACACTATGACATATCGACCACCTTTTTATTATGAGTAGTAGTATGCCACCCTACCATTGTGTCATATCCGCCTTTATGTACTATATTGGCGCGCTTGTAATTAAATTGTTGAGCTATCCCAGCTCAACCTTGTATAATATTCAGTACTCTGGAATTCTGTATCAAGGAATTGTCTATCGGCAAGATGTATTCTTCCTTGCTGGTTTATTAAAAAGGTCGGTCTTTCAGTAATTATTTTACTGAAAAACCGGTCCTGACACTGATATTATGTCGTTCCATGTTGCACATAGAAAAAAATACAAGGCAAAAAGAGGTACTAATTACGTTTCGCCCACAAGGGGAACACGTTTCCCTATCGGAACCATGACGCTTCTTTAAGAGAAGCTCCGATTTGTAAGAGGTTTGTAATAAAGTTTGGCCCAAATTGGACAATGTTTTTACCACGACAAAATGTGCCATGAAGTGACACCATGCCACCTTTGATGACTTTCTGGTGAGTTTAGGATTTCCGGATATTTAAAAACAGAGATTCCAAATGTTTGACGACGATCCAGGACACGTGTACGGTTGTAATTCGTTCACATTCCTGACATGGGACCTAAACATGCACCCAATGACACATGTATAATTTTTTATCCATTTTGGTGAACTGGAGCATGTATTTGAAATTCAGATTTGAATTATGGACATTAAATGTCTAGGAAACTCAATTAGTGTATAAAAAGGACAAATAAACCCATAATATGTTTGAATTTCAGCATAGATATCCTATAGTTCCATGGTTCCTCTAGGGGAAAATACAAGGCGAAAAGAGGCACTACTTACGTTTCGTCCACAAGGGGAACAAGTAACCATATCGGAACCACGAGGCTTCTTTGAGAGATGCTCTGGTGTGTAAGAGGTTTGTAGTAAAGCTTGGCCCAAATTGGACAATGTTTTCACCACGACATATATGTGCCATGACATGACACCATGACACCTTTGATGACTTTGTGGTGAGTTTAGGATTTTTGGGGATTTAAAAACCGAGATTCCAAATTTTCGAGGATATGCCAGGACGCCGGTACGGTTGTAATTCATTCCCATTCCTGGCATGGGACCTAAACATGCACCCAAGGACACATGTATAATTTTCTTGCCATTTTGGTGAACTTGAGCATGCATTTGAAGTTCAGATTTAAATTATGGACATTAAATGCCTAGGAAAGTCAATTTGTGTATAAAAAGGCCAAATGAACCCTGAATTAGTTTAAATTTCAGCATGGATATCATGTCGTTCAATGTTGCTCCTAGAAGAAAATAAAAGGCGAAAAGAGGTAGTGATTACATTTCGCTGACAAGGGGAACAAAATTCCCTATCGGAACCACGAGGCTTCTTTGAGAGAAGCTCCGGTTGGTAAGAGGTTATTAATAAAGCTTGGCCCAAATTGGACAATGTTTTTACAATGACATATATGTGTCGTGACGTGACACCATGCCCCCTTTGATGACTTTCTGGTTTGTTTAGGATTTGCGGGGATTTAAAAATCAAGATTCTAAATGTTTGTGTACGAGCCAGGACGCTGGTACGGTTGTAATTTGCTCCCATTCCTGGCATTGGACCTAAACATGCACCCAAGGACAAATGTATAATTTTTCTAGCCATTTTGGTGAACTCGAGCATGTATTTGAAGTTCAGATTTGAATTATGGATATTAAATGCCAAGGAAACTCAATTAGTGTATAAAAAGGCCAAACAAACGCTGGATGAGTTTAAATTTCAGCTCGTATATCTTGTCATTCCATGTTGCCCGTAAAAGAAAATACAAGGCAAAAATAGGCAGTGATTACGTTTCGCCCACAAGGGGAACACATTTCCCTATCGGAACCTTGAGGCTTCTTTGAGAGAAGCTTTGGTTTGTAATAGGTTTGTAATAAAGCTTGGCCCAATTTGAGTAATGTTTTCACAACGACATATATGTGCCATGACGTGACGCCATGCCACCTTTGACGCCTTTCTGTTGAGTTTAGGATTTTTGGGTATTTAAAACTCGAGATTCCAATTTTTCGAGCACGAGCCAGTACGCCTGTACGGTTGTAATTCGTTCTCATTCCTGGCATGGGACCTAAACATGCACCCAATGACACATTAATAAATTTTCTAGCCTATTTGGTGAATTGGAGCATGCATTTGAAGTTCATATTCGAATTATGGACATTTAAGGCCAAGGAAACTCAATTAGTATATAAAAAGGCCAAACAAACCCTAAATAAGTTTAAATTTCAGCACGAATATCCTGTCGTTCCATGTTGCCCGTAGAAGAAAATATAAGGAGAAAAGATGCAGTGATTACGTTTCGCCCACATGGGGAACACGTTTCACTATCGCAACTACGAATATGGACACTAAATGTCTAGGAAACTCAATTAGTGTATAAAAAGGACAAACAAACCCTGAATATGTTTGAATTTCAGCATAGATATCATGTCGTTCCATGGTTCCTCTAGAGGAAAATACAAGGCGAAAAGAGGCACTAATTACGTTTTGTCCACAAGGGGAACATGTTTCCATATCGGAACCACGAGGCTTCTTTGAGAGAAGCTCTGGTGTGTAAGAGGTTTGTTGTAAAGCTTGGCCCAAATTGGACAATGTTTTCACCACGAAATATATGTGCCATGACATGACACCATGCCACCTTTGATGACTTTCTGGTGAGTTTAGGATTTTCGGGGATTTAAAAACCGAGATTCCAAATTTTCGAGGATAAGCCAGGACGCCGATACGGTTGTAAATCGTTCCCATTCCTGGCATGGGACCTAAACATGCACCCAAGGACACCTGTGTAATTTTCTAGCCATTTTGGTGAACTTGAGCATGCATTTGAGTTCAGATTTAAATTATGGACATTAAATTCCTAGGAAACTCAATTAGTGTATAAAAAGGCCAAACGAACCCTAAATTAGTTCAAATTTCAGCATGGATATCCTATCATTTAATGTTGCCCGTAGAAGAAAATAAAAGGAAAAAAGAAGTAGTGATTACGTTTCTCCCACAAGGGGGACACGTTTCCTTATCGGAACCACGAGGCTTTTATTAGAGAAGCTCCGGTTTGTAAGAGGTTTGTAATAAAGATTGTCTCAAATTGGACAATGTTTTTACCACGACATATATGTGCCATGACGTGACACCATGCCACCTTTGATGACTTTCTGGTGAGTTTAGGATTTAAGGGGATTTAAAAACCGAGATTCCAAATGCTTGAGTACAAGCCAGGCCGACCGTACGTGTGACGCCCGAAGACCGACGTCCCAGAAGATTCCAGAAGATTCCAGATGTTCTGGGTTCCCCCGTGTGTTTCTTTTGTGCTTGTGTTATTTATTTTTGCATTGCATCATGTCATCATGCCATCATGTCTTTAATATTTTGCATCTCAACCTAAATAAATCGTGTGGATCTTCGATCCACTTAAATCGAGGGAAGGATGACTTCTCTTTATAACATATAAAAGCCTCTCAATATTATTAGGGAGCTATATAATAACATTCCATTTGTTTGGAATTAACCAACACACGTGCATAATTTTCCCCATGCTTTTCCTACTTCGAGTTCTCCTTCAAAAACCTTGCCAATAATTCTTTTCCGTTGTATCGAGGTTCCTCCAAAAATTCGAACATTTTTGGACCCTTCAAAAAAATCAAGTCTTAGTTCAAACCCATTTGAATTAAATTCAAATACGTTTGAATTATTTCTCGATCATGCCTTTTCTATTTTTCTCGGACCGTGCTCATTTTATGATGCCCGAGAAAAATTAACCTTTGTGCAACTTTTCCCTAACCCCCCTCTTTCCTTTCTTCCTTCTCTTTATGTTTCTGCTAAAAGTTTAATAGAAGAGAGAGCCCAGCTCGCAGCTGCGGCCCTTTCGTCTCCCAGCCTCCCTCTCCTCCTTTTGGCCCAGGCCCGAGGCCCATTCGGCCAACCAGCCTCACTTCTCCTCCAGGATCACGGCCCATCAACTCCATCCCAAGGCCCGACTCCAACCACTTCCTAACCCTAAGCTCCCCGAGCCCGACCCCATCTCTCCTCCCCCGTTTTTCCCTCAGTCACCGCCGCCACCCCTCGTGCCCAGCGTCGCAGCGCCGCTCGTCCCATCGCTCGGTCCCTGTTTCCCTTCCCCCGCCGTCGAGCCCCGGCGCTCGATCCCGCCCCTCCAGCCTCGCGACCTCGAGCGCCCCTCCTCTGCATCTCCAGGCGAGTCCCGGCGCGCCTCAGCCGCCTCCCTGCGCCTCGCCCCTTGGCGCCCCGCGAGCCGGCCGCCTTGAGCCCTGCTTCCTCCCTCGACCAGCAAGGCCCGTGGCCTCCCTTCCTCGCCTGGCCCAAGCCAGCACGACAGCCGCGCCAGCCAGCGCTCACCATCTCCAGCATCCAGCGCCTCCCTTCGCCAGCTCCGCCAGGGCGCCCGCTCAGCCCCGAGCGCCCGTCCTCTGGCCCCGAGCCAGCGCCGCAGCTCCGTGGCCTCCAGGTCGCCGGAGCCAGCAGCCAGACGCCTCGCCAAGGCCTCCCTCCTCTGCGCCAGCGTCGAACCTCGCCTCGTCTCCATCCTCGTCCAGTCAGCGCCTCCACCTCGTTTCCCGAAGGTCGCAAGTACCTCTTCGTGCTGCTGCCATGGCCTCGTGGCCCCTTCACGCAAGCTTGCTGCCGTGCGCTATGTTTTTGTGTGTGCTTTGTGCTGTTGAACTTGACAGAAGACCCGTGTACGACGACTGGAGCATCTACATAAACAAGTACCACGACCAAGTACCACGACGACCGAACGGCTTCGATGACATGAACCTCTACGGATACGAGTACCACTACGCTCGACGCCGCAAGTACCACGACTACACGATGCGTCAATGTTCCTCTCCGGTGTCCCGAGGACAGAGTACCCCTACCGATGCGCCAAGTACCTCTACGGAACGAACGTGCACGACTACCTTCGGTGAAGAAACGAGAACGTCTACTTCCTCTCCAAACGGAACATCTACTTCCACTACGATCTCGAGCCGCCCCGAAAAGAACGCTTCGAAGGTATAACCCGAGATGATGACCCGTGAGATGTTTGTGTGTTGTATGAGATGTTTCCCTTGTGTGCACCGTGCCCGTTTCGTCTGTTTGTCATGTTCCTCGGTTGCCTCATCGCGGACTCGTGGGAACCCGGTGACGGGATCACCCCACCTTCCATCTTGTTTCGCTCGTACACTCCTCCTTTGCTTTTGCACCGGACTCTCAACGAGTTACCGGAACCGAGGTGTTGCGTTGCATCATTTTTGGATCGTTGTCGTGGCACTCTTTTCCTTCCACCATGGTGACAAATACTCCTTATCATCTCCTTTCATCTTCATGTCAACTTTTAATAAAATTGCATAAAACTTGATCATGTCATCCGCATCATGTTAGCAACCTTTAATGATGAATTGTTGTTTGCTTAAAAATTACTAAACATGCTCATGGGGTTTTTCCGGATTTGTTGTTGTTATTTTCCGGCCTCATTTAAAATGTCTAAATAGTGTAGTTTTATTATGCTTCACCTCTTGCCATGTTAACCAACATTTAATCTTGTCTTGTAAATAACGAGAGTCAATTAAATAATTAAATGTGGAGTTTCGTCAATATGCAACTCGTTGCATATTGAGCTCCACTTAACTTGTAGTTTTGTTTGTGCACTTTGCCATGCCATGCATATTTAAACTGGACATGCATCATACTTGGATGTGCATCGTATGCCATGTTTATGCTAGTGTGT
The DNA here is from genome assembly GCA_902687465.1 of Secale cereale. Classification (NCBI taxonomy): domain Eukaryota; kingdom Viridiplantae; phylum Streptophyta; class Magnoliopsida; order Poales; family Poaceae; genus Secale; species Secale cereale. Next base: position 222,871,161 of record LR738713.1, on the reverse strand, counting down.
TTACCGTGTTGTTTGTTTCTTTCTGGTTGTTTCTCTTGTTAGCTTCGGTTTCGATCCGGAGTTGTGAGGATTCGCTCGACTGTGTTGCTCCATCTACTTCATGGACCGTTCTTCTCCCTTGTGGATTCCCAGGCAAGATGATCATACCCTTGGATACCTTTACTACCATTGCCATGCTTAGTTGTCTCGATGCTATCGTTACATGTCGCGCTACCCATCTTTTATGTCAGTCTCTCCTTGTTGCCATGAAACCTCTAACCTTGACACCTTCCTAGCAAAACCACTGTTTGGCTATGTTACCCGCTTGCTCAGCCCCTCTTATAGCGTTGTTAGTTGCAGGTGAAGATGAAGCTCGTTCCAGGAGGGAACTTGTTGTTGGAATATCACAATATCTATAATTATTATTAACACACCTATATACTGGGCATGGGTGGAAGGCTTGGCCTTTTGCTCGCTGTTTTGTTCCATTCATGCCACCTTAGGCGCCGATAAACCGGCATTATGTTCCTTGATTTTGCGTTCCTTACACGATGGGTGGATGGGGACCCCTTGACAGTTCGACTTTGAATAAAACTCCTCCAGCAAGGCCCAACATTGGTTTTAATTTGCCTCATAATAACAACTTAATTAAATAATTAAATTTGCATAGGGGGTCGCACCCTCGGGTTCTTAATTCTACATAGCAGGGGGGGCAGTGCTGATGGTGTTGGTCCCAAACTAGAGCCACTTGCGGTGCCACCCAGTTATCTCGGGTCTTCGGTTGCCGTACGTATTGCTCACCCGATCGTGGCCTGAGACGAGATACGCGCGGCTACTATCAGGGTGTCGGCACGCCGGGAGGTCTTGCTGGACTTGTTTTACCATTGTCGAAATGTCTTGTGCTATCGGGATGCCGAGCCTGATCGGATTTCCCTAAGATAAGGAGTGATGATATTATATTTATCGCTTCAGCTAATCGTGAGAGCTTGTGATGGGCTAAGTTGGGACACCCCTGCAGGGTTATGATCTTTCGAAAGCCGTGCCCGCGGTTATGTGGCAGATTGGAATTTGTTAATGTCCGGTTGTAGAAAACTTCACAGAGGATCCGAAGTAAAACACACAACTGTGTGAGTAACCGTGACTGTCTCTTTTCACTTTGAGAAAAGAACACGGTGGGGTTATGTTTGATTCGTATGTAGTTCAGGATCTTTAGCGATCACTACTTTTGCGACCGTTTGCGTAGATGCTCTTCTTATTCTGGTACTCGTAAGCTAGCCACCATATTATGCTTAGCCGCTGCTGCAACCTCACCACCTTACCTCTTCCTACCCACAAAGCTTTGCTAGTCTTGTTACCCATGGTTATGGGATTGCTGAGTCCTCGTGGCTCACAGATACTACAACACCAGATGCAGGTTCAGCCGAGGATGATGCAAGAGCCGGTTCAAGTTCTTCACTGGGAGCTCGATGAAGAGAGTGGCCATATACTTGTGACGTTTCGACGATCAGTAGTGGTTTCTACTAGGATTCGATCCTGACCTGTGGCTTTATGTTGTTTTGGTATCTTTCTTTTGGATCTTCACCCGTAGTCGGGTTGTGATGTTTTCGAATGATGTTTGCCTATGTAATGTATTGTGTGAAGTGGCGAGTGTAAGCCAACTATCTTCTTTTGCAATTTAATCCCTCTTTTACATGAGTCGTGCAAAGATACCAAACTTGAGATCATTCTAGGATGGGCTTATACCTTTAAGTCGTGCCTCGACACGTAGGAGGTATAGTCCCATCCTAGGCATTACAAGTTGGTATTCAGAGCCTTCTCCGACCTAGAAGCCCCAATGATTGATCGAATCTTTGACGGTTGAGTCTAGGCACACACTTAAAATATTTTGAGTCCTATATTTATATCGGAGAGTAGGATTTCTTTGTTCCTCATCTCTTTTCACTCTGCTGAGGACTCCTGAGGACTACTCTTGCCTCTTCTACTTTCAAAAATGCACCAAATTTTTTTTAGGATCACGCGAGTATTATTTGGATTGTTTCAATGTCTTTGTGACGAGAACATTGTTCTCGATGCCTCCTGTCATTAGGGGTTGTGGCTGTGTCCCGGGGAGTTGAGCTCCGAGGTGTTGTCGTCACAAATCCATCGCGACAGTACTAGAATACTTAAGACGGCCGACATCGAAAACTCTCCTATGCGGTTAGTGGCAAGATAACCCCGACATCACCCAGTACTGGGGAGGTAGTTCGGGAGTATTGCCATAGCTTGTATAGTGGATGCGTTTCGAAGGTCCGAGGTAAACGGTTTCCGAGAAAGACTGGTTATGTGTTGAAGGATGGATACAGATGGATGTAGGTTTAGAGTTGAGTGCGCGGTGCTTCCCCTGTATCCCCAACACCTGATTGCATAACTGGAAACTTTCGGAAATTAATAGGTGGGTTCATCTAGTAGTTCTAGGCATTCTTCCAACGAATGCATGATTTGAAGTTCGGGGTTCTACATTGAGTGAAGTGGTTTTATGGGCTTGTTCCGATCGGGACTTGCATCTTAAAGGGTCCTTGGCTATGCTGATCCGGGGATTGCAAAACCCTTTTGTAACACGTTCCATGAGCTTTCAGCACGAAGATGTCGGACGAAACTTCTATCTTGTATTTGTTCTATCTGATCCTTGTTCTTTTATTTAACTTTTGTTCTCCCAAGTGGCTTCTCGACAAGTTGATGTACCTGCGGAATTCATTCGTTCAATTCTCTGTTCGAATGATATTGTGAAGATCATGTTATAACATATCTATCCTTTGTTCTTGTTTTGATTCTGGTATTCGAGTTGCTTCGATGTCAAATGTTGATTCCATACCTTTCTTAATCGGTGTTCTCATATTTCTATGAGAGTGCTAATCCTTCTTGACCATCGAGATTTTCATGGTAATCCTTTTCAACCGGTGTGCTTTCTCTTCAAATTATTCCATACGGACGCCGTTGAGAAATCCGACCATTTGTCTGTTCCATTCATCCCAAGTTGTCTTTGTTTTCCCCACCCTCCCACCCTTCTTCTTCTCGGAGCCAGAGTCCTTAATGAAATATCCATTTTATTAATGGATGTTTCTTCATTCATTTCCTTCAATGTTCTTATCCGGTGATTTATCGTGAAGATGCTCAAGAGCTTCAAGTTCATCATTCTTTTGTTCTTAAATTTTGCCGGTGGATGTAATTCAAGATTTCGGTGTTGATCTTATCCTTTTCCTCATTTCACAATGCTTTCTTATTCCGGTGCACCAATTAATCATTCTCCTCTTGTTATTCATATCCGGAGTGCGGAAGATTCATAATTCCATTCTTATTCCGTTCAAGCTATTTTGAGATTGTCATCTTATTCAAGCCATTTAATTCAACCGGTGCAATATCTCTTAAGCTATCTTTTCCAACGGTGATTTCTTTTGAGTGGGCCCTAACCCACAGGTATTTCCCAGGATCTTACCTGACTCTTCCAATTTTTCTGGAGTTATACTCAAATTCTTTTAAAGTGTGACGTAAGAATGATTCCCATCAGTCACAGTCCTTCTCCAGGACCGCTTTCAATTCTTTTCACCTTTGGTTCAACCTTTTAATTCTTCATTCCGGAGTGCCTCAACAATTCTTATGACATTTCTAGTCTTCTCAGTTTTGAAGACTCGAAGACGAGTTCCTTTTGAATCCTTATCCGTTCTCTCAAGATTCTTCATGAATTCTTCCTATTGTGATCCTCCGAAGGCCATCATTTCAGAATATTTCTTCGTTCTCAGTTTTCAACTTCGTCGTCCAACTATTCTTCATTGTTGCCTCTTCGTTCGTCTCCATATTCTTATGGTGGCTCGTTCAAGATTACCCTTCCGTTGTTATCGTTTTAATTCATTTGTCATTTTCATAATTCTACCGGTGGTTCGTTGAAGATTTACCCAAGTTTGTGCGACATCTCTCTTTAATTCTTTCCAACGAGAATAAGTATTATGCCAAATCCTTGGTTGTCATCAATTTAAATTGGTGAAGGAGATGCATGACATAATTCTTATTCTTATTCCTTCAAGGTGATTTAATTCTTTTGCCTGGAGCTTGTTCATCATATCATATCCTTGGTTCTAAATTCTTCATCTTGTTTTCCGGAGCTCCAAGTTATTTCAATTATATCATTTCAAGCCCCATCTAATTCATCGCAGGCCTTGAATCTTATTCTTTTCATCTTTCTCTTATCATCCTTTTGTTACCGGAGTTTTCATGGTGGTTCATCATCATTTAACTCATCCTCATAGTCTTCATCAAGATTCTTGTTGGAGCTCAAGCATTCTTCATCATGCTTTCCAATTGCAATCCTTTCTACCTTATCTTTTCAGATGGTGTTATGTCATTCTTGACAATTCCTTCATGTTTTATGATTCACGAGTTATCAAGAATGAGATATTTAAAACCCATCATTTCTTTGTTCAGGAGATCTTTTCAACCATTCATTTATTTGTTGGAGTGATTTGGGTTATATTTCACCTAAAAGCTTTCCCTAAGGAATGTTGTTATTATGGTGCTTATAAATGACCCAGTTTCTTCATTTATCCTCCCGGTGAAATAAGTTTTTTTCATCTCCTTGTTGATATCAATTCAATTAAATGTTCTCGTCAGTGGTTGGTTGTCACCTCATAATTTTGAGATGAATTCCATAAGCCCACATAAAACTTATTCTTTTCGTGGTTGAATTCCAACAACTTTGTTCATCCCATCTTGGTAAAGATGATTTTCATATTCAATTGTCGGAGAAGTTGTCTTTTCTTCTCCATTCATTTCTTTCGTTGATTTATATGCTATTCTTTCATTCCGGAGGCTTTGTGATATTGCTCTCTCCAAACCATTATCTCGTTTTATCTAGATCATGTTCTTTCCTTGCTTATCATTTATCCGGAGTGTTGTGTCCTCCATTCAAGTTCCGTCATCTTATCTAGTTTTGCCTCTCTTTTCAATCGGAGTGCTATATGAAATCTTTCTTAACCTTGTGCCATTCTTTTAATTATTTCGGAGGCAAAATGTTGTTGATTTCTTCAAGTATCATCCCTCTTCTTATGTTCTTGTTAATTCCTTCAATTTTCAGTCGGAGTGCTATCCAAATTATGTCATTCTTTTCCTTGGCTATACCGTTGCAGTTTCATATTCGTTTGGTTCTTGAGCTCTTGTTCATGTCTTTCAACCTGCAAAGGTTCTCATAATGCTCCTTGTTCCTCTTTCCAACGGAGTGTTTCATCTTCGTTCATCTCCATTCTATTCTTTCTTTCAAGATTATTTAACCTCTCAAGGTTCTTTGGTTTCACTCGTCTGTCAAAGAAGCAACTTTGTTTTACCTATTCCTCTTCTGTTTTTACCCGGTGCCATCTCTAGGATCTTGGGTCGAGATCCTCTGTTAGTGTGGGAGAGTTGTGACGCCCGAAGACCGACGTCCCAGAAGATTCCAGAAGATTCCAGATGTTCTGGGTTCCCCCGTGTGTTTCTTTTGTGCTTGTGTTATTTATTTTTGCATTGCATCATGTCATCATGCCATCATGTCTTTAATATTTTGCATCTCAACCTAAATAAATCGTGTGGATCTTCGATCCATTTAAATCGAGGGAAGGATGACTTCTCTTTATAACATATAAAAGCCTCTCAATATTATTAGGGAGCTATATAATAACATTCCATTTGTTTGGAATTAACCAACACACGTGCATAATTTTCCCCATGCTTTTCCTACTTCGAGTTCTCCTTCAAAAACCTTGCCAATAATTCTTCTCCGTTGTATCGAGGTTCCTCCAAAAATTCGAACATTTTTGGACCAATTTGAAATAAATTCAAATACTTTTGAATTATTTCTCGATCATGCCTTTTCTATTTTTCTCGGACCGTGCTCATTTTATGATGCCCGAGAAAAATTAACCTTTGTGCAACTTTTCCCTAACCCCCCTCTTTCCTTTCTTCCTTCTCTTTATGTTTCTGCTAAAAGTTTAATAGAAGAGAGAGCCCAGCTCGCAGCCGCGGCCCTTTCGTCTCCCAGCCTCCCTCTCCTCCTTTTGGCCAAGGCCTGAGGCCCATTCAGCCAACCAGCCTCACTTCTCCTCCAGGCCCACGGCCCATCAACTCCATCCCAAGGCCCGACTCCAGCCACCTCCTAACCCTAAGCGCCCCGAGCCCGACCCCATCTCTCCTCCCCGTTTTTCCCTCAGTCACCGCCGCCACCCCTCGTGCCCAGCGTCGCAGCGCCGCTCGTCCCATCGCTCGGTCCCTGTTTCCCTTCCCCTGCCGCCGAGCCCCAGCGCTCGATCCCGCCCCTCCAGCCTCGCGGCCTCGAGCGCCCCTCCTCTGCATCTCCAGGCGAGTCCCGGCGCGCCTCAGCCGCCTCCCTGCGCCTCGCCCCTTGGCGCCCCGCGAGCCGGCCGCCTCGAGCCCCACTTCCTCCCTCGACCAGCAAGGCCCGTGGCCTCCCTTCCTCGCCTGGCCCGAGCCAGGACGACAGCCGCGCCAGCCAGCGCTCGCCATCTCGAGCGTCCAGCGCCTCCCTTCGCCAGTTCCGCCAGGGCGCCCGCTCAGCCCCGAGCGCCCGTCCTCTGGCCCCGAGCCAGCACCGCAGCTCCGTGGCCTCCAGGTCGCCGGAGCCAGCAGCTGGACGCCTCGCCAAGGCCTCCCTCCTCTGCGCCAGCGTCGAACCTCGCCTCGTCTCCATCCTCGTCCAGCCAGCGCCTCCACCTCGTTTCCCGAAGACCGCAAGTACCTCTTCGTGCTGCTGCCATGGCCTCGTGGCCCCTTCACGCAAGCCTGCTGCCGTGCGCTATGTTTTTGTGTGTGCTTTGTGTTGTTGAACTTGACAGAAGACCCGTGTACGACGACTGGAGCATCTACATAAACAAGTACCACGACCAAGTACCACGACGACCGAACGGCTTCGATGACATGAACCTCTACGGATACGAGTACCACTACGCTCGACGCCGCAAGTACCACGACTACACGATGCGTCAATGTTCCTCTCCGGTGTCCCGAGGACCGAGTACCCCTACCGATGCGCCAAGTACCTCTACGGAACGAACGTACACGACTACCTTCGGTGAAGAAACGAGAACGTCTACTTCCACTCCGAACGGAACATCTACTTCCACTATGATCTCGAGCCGCCCCGAAAAGAACGCTTCGAAGGTATAACCCGAGACAATGACCCGTGAGATGTTTGTGTGTTGTATGAGATGTTTCCCTTGTGTGCATCGTGCCCGTTTCGTCCGTTTGTCATGTTCCTCGGTTGCCTCGTCGCCGACTCGTGGGAACCCGGTGACGGGATCACCCCACCTTCCATCTTGTTTCGCTCGTTCACTCCACCTTTGCTTTTGCACCGGGCTCTCAACGAGTTACCGGAACCGAGGTGTTGGGTTGCATCATTTTCGGATCGTTGCCGTGGCACTCTTTTCCTTCCACCACGGTGACAAATACTTCTTATCATCTCCTTTCATCTTCATGTCAACTTTTAATAAAATTGCATAAAACTTGATCATGTCATCCGCATCATGTTAGCAACCTTTAATGATGAATTGTTGTTTGCTTAAAAAATACTAAACATGCTCATGGGGTTTTTCCGGATTTGTTGTTGTTATTTTCCGGCCTCATTTAAAATGTCTAAATAGTGTAGTTTTATTATGCTTCACCTCTTGCCATGTTAACCAACATTTAATCTTGTCTTGTAAATAACGAGAGTCAATTAAATAATTAAATGTGGTGTTTCGTCAATATTCAACTTGTTGCATATTGAGCTCCACTTAACTTGTAGTTTTGTTTGTGCACTTTGCCATGCCATGCATATTTAAACTGGACATGCATCATACTTGGATGTGCATCGTATGCCATGTTTATGCTTGTGTGTTTACCGTGTTGTTTGTTTCTTTCCGGTTGTTTCTCTTGTTAGCTTCGGTTTCGATCCGTAGTTGTGAGGATTCGCTCGACTGTGTTGCTCCGTCTACTTCATGGACCGTTCTTCTCCCTTGTGGATTCCCAGGCAAGATGATCATACCCTCGGATACCTTTACTACCATTGCCATGCTTAGTTGTCTCGATGCTATCGTTACATGTCGCGCTACCCATCTTTTATGTCAGCCTCTCCTTGTTGCCATGAAACCTCTAACCTTGACACCTTCCTAGCAAAACCACTGTTTGGCTATGTTACCCGCTTGCTCAGCCCCTCTTATAGCGTTGTTAGTTGCAGGTGGAGATGAAGCTCGTTCTAGGAGGGAACTTGTTGTTGGAATATCACAATATCTATAATTATTATTAACACACCTATATACTGGGCATGGGTGGAAGGCTTGGCCTTTTGCTCGGTGTTTTGTTCCACTCATGCCACCTTAGGCGCCAATAAACCGGCATTATGTTCCTTGATTTTGCGTTCCTTACACGATGGGTGGATGGGGACCCCTTGACAGTTCGACTTTGAATAAAACTCCTCCAGCAAGGCCCAACTTTGGTTTTAATTTGCCTCATAATAACAACTTAATTAAATAATTAAATTTGCATAGGGGGTCGCACCCTCGGGTTCTTAATTCTACATAGCAGGGGGGGCCAGTGCTGATGGTGTTGGTCCCAAATTAGAGCCACTTGCGGTGCCACCCAGTTATCTGGGGTCTTCGGTTGCCGTACGTATTGCTCATCCAGTCGTGGCCTGAGACGAGATACGCTCGGCTACTACCAGGGTGTCGGCACGCCGGGAGGTCTTGCTGGACTTGTTTTACCATTGTCGAAATGTCTTGTGCTACCGGGATGCCGAGCCTGATCGGATTTCCCTAAGATAAGGAGTGATGATATTATATTTATCGCTTCAGCTAATCATGAGAGCTTGTGATGGGCTAAGTTGGGACACCCCTGCAGGGTTATGATCTTTCGAAAGCCGTGCCCGCGGTTATGTGGCAGATTGGAATTTGTTAATGTCCGGTTGTAGAAAACTTGACAGAGGATCCGAAGTAAAACACACAACTGTGTGAGTAACCGTGACTGTCTCTTTTCACTTTGAGAAGAGAACACGGTGGGGTTATGTTTGATTCATATGTAGTTCAGGATCTTTAGCGATCACTACTTTTGCGACCGTTTGCGTAGATGCTC
>LR738713.1:222820904-222849337 GCA_902687465.1 Secale cereale | reverse complement strand
GGGGGGGGTCCGGTAATCCCCATCGGCACTCCCGTTAAATCCGAAACTTTTCCGGAACACTTCCGGTGTCCGAATATAGTCGTCCTATAGATCAATCTCTACGTCTCGGACATTCCGAGACTCCTCGTCATGTCCATGATCTCATCCGGGACACCGAACTACCTTCTGTACATCAAAACTCATAAACTCATAATACCGATCGTCATCAAACGTTAAGCATGCGGACCCTATGGGTTCGAGAACTATGTAGACATGACCGAGACTAACTCCGGTCAATAACCAATAGCGGAACCTGGATGCTCATATTGGATCCTACATATTCTACGAAGATCTTTATCGGTCAAACCGCATAACAACATACATTGTTCCCTTTGTCATCGGTATGTTACTTGGCTGAGATTCGATCGTCGGTATCTCAATACCTAGTTCAATCTCGTTACCGGTAAGTCTATTTACTCGTTCCATAATACATCATCTCGTGACTAACTAATTAGTCATTTTCTTGCAAGGCTTATTATGATGTGCATTACCGAGAGGGCCCAGAGATACCTCTCCGACACTCGGAGTGACAAATCCTATTCTTGATCTATGCCAACTCCACAAACACTTTCGGAGACACCTATATAGCTTCTTTATAATCACCCAGTTACGTTGTGACGTTTGATTGCACACAAGGTGTTCCTCCGGTATTCGGGAGTTGCATAATCTCATAGTCATAGGAACATGTATAAGTCATGAAGAAAGCAATAGCGGTAAAACTAAACGATCATAGTGCTAAGCTAACAGATGGGTCTTGTCCATCGCATAATTCTCCCAATGATGTGATCCCATTGATCAAATGACAACTCATGTTTATGGCTAGTAAACATAACCTCCTTTGATCAATGAGCTAGTCTAGTAGAGGCATACTAGGGACACTCTGTTTTGTCTATGTATTCACACATGTACTAAGTTTCCGGTTAATACAATTCTAGCATGAATAATAAACATTCATCATGATATAAGGAAATAAATAATAACTTTATTATTGCATCTAGGGCATATTTCCTTTAGTCTCCCACTTGCACTAGAGTCAATAATCTAGTTCACATCACCATGTGATTTAATACCGATAGTTCACATCATTATGTGAATAACACCCATAGTTCACATTGCCATGTGACCAACACCAAAGGGTTTACTAGAGTCAATAATCTAGTTCACATCGCTATGTGATTTACACCCAAGAGTAATAAGGTGTGATCATGTTTTGCTTGTGACAGATGTTTAGTCAACAGGTCTGTCACATTCAGATCCGTATGTATTTCGCAAATTTCTATGTCTACAATGCTCTACATGGAGCTACTCTAGCTAATTGCTCCCACTTTCATTATGTATCCAGATTGATACTTAGAGTCATCTGATTAGTGTCAAAGCTTGCATCGGCGTAACCCTTTACGACGAACTCTTTATCATCTCCATAATCAAGAAACATTTCCTTAGTCATCCAGTTACTAAGGATAATATTCGACCGATGTACAGTGATCTACTCCTGGATCACTATTGTACCTCCTTGTCAAACTCATGGCAAGGTACACAACATGTTTGGTACACAGCATGGCATACTTTACAGAACCTATGGCTGAGGCATAGGGAATGACTTTCATTCTCTCTATAATTTTCTGCCGTGATCAGGCTTTATGTCTTTACTCAACTTCACACCTTACAAATCAGACAAGAACTCCTTCTTTGACTGATCGATTTTGAACTACTTCAAAATCTTATCAAGGTATGTACGCATCGAAAGTCTTATCAAGCGCCTTGATCTATCTCTATAGATCTTGATACCCAATATGTAAGCAGCTTCACCGAGGTCTTTCTTTGAAAAAATCCTTTCAAACACTCCTTTATGCTTTCCAGAATATTCTACATTATTTCTGTTCAACAATATGTCATTCACGTATACTTATCAGAAATGTTGTAGTGCTCCCACTGACTTTCTTGTAAATACAGGCTTCACCGTAAGTCTGTACAAAACCATATGCTTTGATCACCTTATCAAAGCGTATATTCCAACTCCGAGATGCTTGCACCAGTCCATAGATGGATCGTTGGAGCTCGGACATTTTATTAGCACTTTTAGGATTGACAAAACCTTCTGGTTGCATCATATACAACTCTTCTTTGAGATATCCATTCAGGAATGCAGTTTTGACATCCATTTGCCAGATTTCATAATCATAAAATGCGGCAATTGCTAACATGATTCGGCCAAACTTAAGCATCGCTACAGGTTAGAAAGTCTCGTCGTAGTCAACTCCTTTAACTTTTCGAAAACCTTTCGCAGCAAGTCGAGCTTTGTAAACAATAACATTACCGTCAACGTTGGTCTTCCTCTTGAAGATCCATTTATTTTCGATGGATTGCCGATCATCGGGCAAGTTAACCAAAGTCCACACTTTGTTCTCATACATGGATCCCATCTCAGATTTCATGGCCTCAAGCCATTTTGCGGAATTTGGGCTCATCATCACTTCCTCATAGTTAGTAGGTTCATCATGGTCTAGTAACATGTCTTCCAGAACCGGTTTGCCATACCACTCTGGTGCGGAACATACTCTGGTTGATCTATGAAGTTTAGCAGTAACTTGATCCTAAGTTTCATGATCATCATCATGAGCTTCCTCACTAATTGGTGTAGGAATCACTGGAACTAGTTTCAATGGTGTACTACTATCCAATTCGGGAGAAGGTACAATTACCTCATCAAGTTCCACTTTCCTCCCACTCAATTCTTTCGGGAGAAACTCCTTCTCTAGAAAGGATCCATTCTTAGCAACGAATATCTTGCTTTCGGATCTGTGATAGAAGGTGTACCCAACAGTCTCCTTTGGGTATCCTATGAAGACACATTTCTCCGACTTGGGTTCGAGCTTATCTGGTTGAAGTTTTTTCACATAAGCATCGCAGCCCCAAAATTTATGAAACGACAACTTTGGTTTCTTGCCAAACCACGGTTCATAAGGTGTCATCTCAACGGATTTAGATGTTGCCCTATTTAACGTGAATGCAGCTGTCTCTGATGCATAACCCAAAATGACAGTAGTAAATCGGTAAGCGACATCATAGACCGCACCATATCTAATAAAGTACGGTTACGACATTCAGACACACCATTATGCTGTGGTGTTCTGGGTGGCGTGAGTTGTGAAACTATTCCACATTGTTTCAAATGAAGACCAAACTCGTAACTCAAATATTCACCTCCACGATCATATCGTAGAAACATTATTTTCTTGTTATGATGATTCTCTACTTCACTCTGAAATTCTTTGAACTTCTCAAATGTATCAGACTTGTTCTTCATCAAGTAGATATACCCATATCTGCTCAAATCATCGGTGAAGGTCAGAAAATAACGATACCCGCCGTGAGCTTCAACACTCATCGGTCTACATACATTAGTACGTATGATTTCCAACAAATATGTTGCTCGCTCCATTGTTCCGAAGAACGGAGTTTTAGTCATCTTGCCCATGAGGCATGGTTCGTAAGCACCAAGTGATTCATAATCAACTGATTCCAAAAGTCCATCACTATGGAGTTTCTTCATGTGCTTTACACCAATATGACTTAAACGGCAGTGCCACAAATAATTTGCACTATCATTATTAACCTTGCATCTTTTGGCTTCAATGTTATGAATATGTGTATCATTACAATCGAGATCCAACAAACTATTTTCATTGGGTGTATGACCATCGAAGGCTTTATTCATGTAAACAGAATAACAATTTTTCTATGACTTTAAATGAATAACCGTATTGCAACAAATATGATCAAATCATATTCATGCTCAACGCTAATGCCAAATAACATTTATTTAGGTTCTACACTAATCCAGAAATTATAGGGAGTGTGCGATGATGATCATATCAATCTTGGAACCACTTCCAACACACATCGTCACTTCACCTTTAACTAGTCCCTGTTCATTCTGCAACTCTCGTTTCGAGTTACTAATTTTAGCAACTGAACTAGTATCAAATACCCAGGGGTTGCTATGAACCCTAGTAAAATACACATCAATAATATGTATATCAAATATACCTTTGTTCACTTTGCCATCCTTTTTATCCGCCAAGTATCTAGGGCAGTTCCACTTCTAGTGACCATTTCCTTTGCAGTAGAAGCACTTAGTTTCAAGCTTGAGTTTAGCTTTGGGTTTCTTCACGGGAGTGACAACTTGTTTATCATTCTTCTTGAAGTTCACCTTGTATCCCTTTGCCCTTTACTTGAAACATGTGGTCTTGTTAACCATCAACACTTGATGCTCTTTCTTGATTTCTACCTGTCGGTGTACTAAAGTAGGGGTACCTTAGTATCCCGACTTGTGCGCGGGCAGTAGCAGCGTCCCGTGGCAGGGCTTTCCACGTGCCCGCCAAGGCCCACTATGGTTCCTTTGGAGCCATTCAAGAACAAAGTATTCAAGTTAAAGAAACAAGACCCCGGCAAGAGGAGCTTGCCGGGAAGGCCGTTCCAGGCTCAAGACCACCCCTTTGGCACAAGACCCTGGCAAGAGGAGCTTGTCAGGAAGGCCAAGCATGGCATTTCAGGAGACTTGCCGCGACGGGCAGTGCGCCGCGGCAAGGCCCGGAGAGCGACAAGCTTCCGGGCGCGACAAGGTAGCGGCCGCGGCAAGGCGCTTGCCGCAGCAGGCTTCCACTGTGTGCCCGTGCTTGAGCACAAGCTTGCCGTTTGTCCTCACGCGCGGCCCGTCAAGCAGAAGGTCAGAAAGTAAGAGGTGGAGCGCCAAGAGTTTATCGCGGAAGAAATCAAGAAGCTGGAAGCAGCAGGCCTTGTCAGAGGTGTACTTCATCCCACGTGGTTGGCCAACCCTGTTGTCGTACGCAAAGCAAACAGGAAGTGGAGGCTTTGTATAGACTTCACCGATGTGAATAAAGCTTGTCCCAAAGATCCATTTCCCTTGCCGCGCATCGACCAGATCGTTGACTCCACGACTGGGTGTGAGTTGCTTTCATTCCTTGATGCATACTCCAGGTACCACCAGATATTTATGGCAGAAGAAGATGAAGAGAAGACCGCGTTCATTACTCCATGCGGCACTTACTGCTTCATACGCATGCCCTTTGGATTGAAGAATGCAGGTTCAACGTTCGCGAGGGTAGTCCACACCGCTTTTGAGACACAAATACACAGGAATGTAGAAGCTTACATGGATGATATAGTGGTCAAGAGCAAGGACAAGGATACCTTGATTCAAGATCTAGAAGAAACTTTTGCGAATCTGCGCAAGATACAACTCAAGCTTAACCCCGAGAAGTGCGTGTTCGGAGTCCCCTCCGGCAAGCTTCTCGGGTTCTTTGTGTCCCAAAGAGGGATTGAAGCCAATCCCGACAAGATCAAAGCCATCATGCAGATCGAAGCTCCGAAGCGCGTCAAGGATGTACGAAGGCTTGCCGGCTGCGTGGCTGCTCTCAGCAGGTTCATTTCTAAGTTTGCAGAACGCGCCCTGCCGTTTTTCAAAATCTTGAAAAGGCAGGTCCAATGAAATGGACTCCGGAAGCGGAGGCAGCGCTGCAGGACTTGAAAAGGTACCTGTCCTCCACTCCAATACTTGTCGCACCTAGGGCGCAAGAGAAGTTGCTACTGTACTTAGCAGCAACCAATCAAGTGGTTAGTGCTGCGTTGGTAGCGGAAAGGGAGACAGGTGAGGAGCCTACAGCCCCAGCAAGCACATCCAGCGACAAGCAGGGGGCTTCCCCGACAAGCTCTAGCCCCGACAAGGATAAGTCTGCGCAGATGCAAGAAGAGGTGCGGAAGAAGATGGTGCAGCGCCCAGTTTATTTTGTTAGCTCCCTCTTGCAGGGGGCTAGGTCAAGATACTCTAGGGTGCAGAAGCTGCTCTTCGGCCTCCTCATGGCCTCGAGAAAGCTGCGCCACTACTTCCAAGCACACGAGATAACAGTGGTCACTCGCTTTCCGCTGAAGAGGATATTGCAAAATCCAGAAGCAACATGCAGGATTGTCGAGTGGGCACTGGAGCTGTCAAGCTTTGGCCTCAAATTTGAAAGTACTTCTACTATCCAGAGCAGAGCATTGGCAGAGTTCATAGCAGAATGGACATCAACGTCAGACGAAGAGATTCCAGAGACAAGCATCCCCGTCAAAGAAGAAAGCAAAGAATGGATAGTGTACTTCGATGGTGCCTTCTCGCTGCAAGGCGCCGGCGCTGGCGTGCTGCTTGTCGCGCCCACCGGAGAGCACCTCAAGTACGTTGTCCAGATGCATTTTCCCAAGGAGCAAGCAACGAACAATACTGCAGAGTATGAAGGTTTGCTTGCCGGCCTCACAATCGCAGCGGAACTTGGGATCAAGAAGCTCATTGTGTGGGGTGATTCGCAGTTGGTTGTCCGACAAGTAAACAAGAGCTACCAGAGTCCGTTGATGGAAGCATACGTCGACGAAGTGAGGAAACTTGAAGAACACTTTGAAGGCTTGCAGATGGAGCACGTTCCAAGAGCTCAAAATGACGTCGCAGACGGCCTGCCAAAGTGTGCTACACTAAAGCTACCTGTGGAACCAGGGATCATTGTGCTCAAGTTAACTCAACCATCCGTTACACCATCAACTGGACAAAGCAAGAAGAGAAAGTTGGTTTCCGGTGACTACTTGCCGGCAGAACTTCCTGAAGCCGCCGCCAAGGTCCTCAAGATCAACGATAAAGTTGCTGAGGAACAGTCTGCTCCTGCAGACCCTAGGGTTTGTACAGTGGAAGCAGGCGTTCCCGACAAGTTTTGCCCCGGCAAGCTTGCCAGGGAACGTCCAGCTCCGGCCGAGCCACGGATTCTTGCCGTAGAAGCTGACGTTCCCGCAGCAGCACTGATGCCTTTAGTCCTTGTTGTTGAGCCTCAGGCTCCAGCATGGGCACAACAGATCGTCCGTTTCCTCCAAACTGGAGAACTTCCCGAAGAGCCAGAAGAAGCAGAAAGAATAACCCGGCAGTCAAGTATGTATCAGTTCGTCGGCAATGAACTGTACAGAAGAAGACTCAACGGTGTTAGACTGAAGTGCATTCCTCGGGAAGATGGGCAAAAGCTGTTGGCAGAGATACATGGAGGCATATGTGGTCACCACATCGGCGCAAGGGCACTTGCCGGCAAGGCGTTCCGACAAGGTTTCTTTTGGCCAGAAGCCCTCCAGGATGCAACTGCACAAGTAACCAAGTGTGAAGCGTGCCAGTTCCATGCCAAGCAAATACATCAGCCAGCTCAAGCTCTCCAGACGATCCCTTTGTCCTGGCCATTTTCGGTCTGGGGGCTCGACATCCTCGGCCCCTTTCCCCGCGCAGCCGGGGGCTTTGAGTACTTGTACATCGCCATCGACAAGTTCACAAAGTGGCCGGAAGTGGAACCAGTGAGGAAGGTGACCTCACAGTCAGCAGTCAAGTTCTTTAGGTCAATTGTTTGCCGTTTCGGAATCCCTAACAGGATCATCACCGACAACGGCACACAATTCACAAGTCGCACCTTCATGCAATACGTCCAAGACCTTGGCGCCAAGGTCTACTTCGCTTCTGTTGCTCACCCGAGGAGCAATGGTCAAGCGGAGAGGGCAAACGCTGAAGTGATGCGCGGACTCAAGACAAGAACATTCGACAGGCTGCACAAATGCCGAAGAAACTGGATTGAGGAGTTGTCGGCGGCTCTTTGGTCAATCAGGACGACACCAAATCGAGCCACTGGACAGACACCCTTTGCTCTTGTCTATGGAGCAGAGGCAGTTCTCCCCACGGAACTCGTATACGGGTCGCCTCGAGTGCTCGCTTACGATGAGCTCGAGCAAGAGCAGCTGCGGCAAGACGATGCACTGCTCCTTGAGGAGGACCGTCTTCAGGCTGCTGTACGAGCTGCTCGATACCAGCAAGCTTTGCGCCGCTACCATAGCCGCAAAGTTAAAGCCAGAAGTCTCGAGGAAGGCGACCTTGTTCTTCGGCGCGTTCAGTCCGCCAAGAATTCCAACAAGTTGACGCCGAAGTGCGAAGGCCCTTATCGGGTGAGACAAGTCACAAGGCCCGGCGCTGTCCGCCTTGAGACCGAAGAGGGCTTACCGGTGAGCAACTCCTAGAACATTGAGCACCTTCGCAAGTTTCACCCATAAGGCGCGGTTGCCGTGATCCGCTCCGGCAACCACCTTTTGTACAAGTCTTGCCGCTATTGCATATAAACCTTTGTACAAAGCCGGGCGCAGACCCCGTGCATCAGTAAAACTTTTGTGCCTCGCACAACTTGTCGTTTCATGCCTTCTCGCTTTTCTTGCATGTATTATCTGACATTTTGTGCAGCACGCGCCCCCGGTAAGCAATAACGAGCCGCAAGGCTCCATATCTATGTTTCCTCCCTCTTTCTTTTTCTCTCAAGCAGAAGGAAGCTTTTCCTCGTGCACAAGTTTGCCGGGGGGAAGGAGACAGTGGTATGGACCAAGTGCCGTTCAAGAAAGCCTCGCCTTGCCGAGAAGCAAAAAACACAAAAGCTAAGTCGCCAAAGTTTGAGCATTCGAATTTTTAAATTTTAAAGTTATCTTCCTTGAACGACCGCACTTTGTATGGAAAACCCGTGCGCGGAGGAACCTACTCGCGGCTAGCCGCGCCCTTACTTTGTTTCGAGCACGCTCAACGGCTTAAGCGTGCTGCGACAAGTGTCGCGCCCTTACTTCGTTTTCAAGTTCTCTCAACAACCTAAGTGTGCTGCGACTAGCTGTGACAAGGTTTCTTGTCGGCAATGGCACCGCCAGCAGGCTGCTGAAGTTCCGCACTCAGCGCTCGCGGCAAGGGTCCCTTCGCCGGCAAGTTCCCTAAAAGCGTAGGGTAAAAGCATACAAAGCAAGGAAGTCAAGTAAAGGAA
This sequence comes from Secale cereale, assembly GCA_902687465.1. Lineage (NCBI taxonomy): Eukaryota > Viridiplantae > Streptophyta > Magnoliopsida > Poales > Poaceae > Secale > Secale cereale. Next base: position 222,840,434 of record LR738713.1, on the reverse strand, counting down.
ATAACACTGCGTTAACTACCCAAAATAGAGTTATATTACAAAAGCAACTTGTCGCAGCACTAATAGATTTTTGTCCATGACATGGTTGGCAGCGACGAGGGAAGCAGAAAGAAAACAGCCTAGTCTGCGCGGTCGCCATCAACTCTCTTGATCTTGCCCACCTTGGCCACGATGGGGGCGACAAGGGCCTTAAGCGCCTCCTGGTCGGCGTCGGGCGGCAAGGTCCTGAGGACGTTGTTGAGGTTAAGTCCTGGGTTGCGGAAGACTATCTTCATCAGCACTCTCTCCACAACTCTCGTGCAAAGCCTGCGCGCCTCGTTCGCCAGCTGCGTGGGGATCCTCTCCCGGAGCTGCTCGAGGGCCGGTGCCACTCCCTTGCAGAATAAGCTCAGGTTGGCGCTGTGAGGGAGGTTCGCGTCGGGGGAGTACCCGAGGTGCTCCGTCCCCAGCCCCGCCAACTCCCTGTCGATGTCAGCGGCGGCGCCGACAAGCCCCTCGTTCCATTGCTCCACCGTCTGTCTGAAGTTGTTTTGGGTGAGCGCGGCGCTGTCCAACAGCGCCCTCTCAGCCCTGAGGTCCTCCTTCAGCTTCGTCTCCCGATTTCTGGCGCTGTCAAGTGATGCGGTGAGGGTGGACAGCTTCAACTCCAAGTCTGCAAAGGAATCCTTGGCGATGGCGAGCTCCTTGCCCTTGTCGGAGAGACGGACCTGCAGCTCGGAGTGGCTGTGGCCGTCCTTCTCCCTCTCCAACGTGAGCGCATCAACCTTCTCCTCACTCGTCTTCAAGTGGATCTCCAGTTGCGCCACCCTCGCCTCCAAGTCTCTCTTGGCAGTCTCTGCAGCTGCAGCGGCGTCCCTCGCTTCCTACAGAGCTCCGCCAAGGGACTGTTCGCGCGCGGCAAGGTCGTCCCCGTGGCTGTCGAGGTCGACCTTCCGCTGCGTTAGCTCTCTTTCCCGCCGGGACAGCTCCTCGGCGGCGAGCCGTTGCTGCTCCTCTGCTTCGGCCTTCTCGAGTATGAACGCCTGATGCGCCTCGGCGAGCTCCTCCCGCTCCTCCGCCAAGGATCGGAGGGCCGCCTGGTTGGCGGCCCGGAGCTCTTCGGCGCGCTTCTCTAAGTCGACGCCCGCCTTGGCGGCCAGGGCCTCTCGAGACTCCAGCTTGGCCTGCCTGGCGCGGTACAGGGCTAGGAGCCTCCGCAGGAGTCGCTCCTCCTCGGGCTCGCTACTGCTGCCGGGTGCGTCGACGAACTTTAGCCCGGCGGAGGCGAGGACTTCCCCATCAAAGACCTCTCCCTCCGCGGGCTCCCTTGACGTAGATGCCCACGGGAGCTGAATGAAGACCCCGTTTCCAGCCTCCAGGTAGGCGCCAGTTTCGGCCGCGGCAGCAGCAGGGTCGGCGGTCGGCGCAGCGTCTGACGCTCCTGCGGCCTCAGGGCCGTCTGTGCGACCGCCGGCCCCTCCTCAGCTGCCGCGTCGGCGGCCCTGGCTGCCTCTTCGACGGCAGGCTCGTCAGTACCGCCGTGCGCGTCCTCCTCGGTGGTGGCCTCCGTTTCCATCGGCTCTGGAGCGGACGAGTCTGAAGACAAGAAAAGAAGAAGAAAGAAGAAAGTATCTGTCAAGCAAATATCCAAAAAGAGAAATTCAAGAGAAGAAAAGTACAAGGGTTACCTGCGCGGGCCTCCTCTTCAATGGGGTTCCTTGCCGGGGAGTCCTCCCTCGGCGGCGTGGTGGTAGCCCCCACCGGCGGAGGGCCGCTGGCGCCTTCCCTTGGCGGAGTGCCCAACCTTGGCGGGGTTCTCGCCCTTGGCGGGGTGCCCGCCCTTGGCGGGGTCCCCGCCCTTGGCGGAGTACCCGCCCTTGGCGGAGTATTCTCCCTCGCCGGGGAGCTCCTCCTTGGCGGTGAGGTCGGGGCGTGCGGCTCGTCGGGAGCAGTCTCTTGGCGCTCCTGAGGCTGCGGCTCTACTTCTGTACAAGTCAACAAACAAGCAAAAAGATTAACAAGGATGAGAAGCCTGCGCATGCCCGACAAGCGAAGAAGTGAACAGAAGACTTACGCTGGGGGCTGCGCTGGGGGCTGCTCTGCGGAGCAGCTGGCTAGTCCGGCAAACCTGTCGCAGGCGCATCCCCTGCCGCTGCGACGGGCTCGTCCTCAAGGTCGACCACCGGGATCTTGGCCCTCTTCGCCGCCCTCTGGGCCAGTGTCCTAGAAGACAGACAAAATCAGAATCAGGCAAAGAAGATTCAAGACAAAGAGCAAATCGAAGGAAACAAGAGTTGACAGTGCTTACTCTTCCTCCTCCTCGTCGGAACTGAGCACGGAGAAGTCGAAATCCGCCTCGCGTGTCCCGGCGCGAGGAGCTGGAGGAGCAGGCGCCCTCGGCCGCTTGGCGAGATTAGGGGCGGTAGTCTGAGAAGATCCCGCCCCAGTTGTCGCCGAGGCACGAGGGGCGGCAGGAGCGCTGGCCCCAGCCCGGGAAGACCCTCCTCCAGCCGCTGCTGAAGCGCGGGGCATTCCCTTGGCGGCCTTGCCCGCCGCGGTGGCGCATGTCAGACGGCGCTGCGGCTGCTGGCCCGCCGGCTGCCACGCCACGTCTGCGGCTTTGCGGAGGCGCCTTCTCGCTGGAGCCGGAGGACTTGCCGGTGGCGGTGAACTTCCCGAGGATGAAGAAGAACCAAGGTTCAGAGACTCGCCTGAGTCTTCTGCGGAGTCGCTCGATTCGGCGCCCTGCTCGGCGGGCCCGCTCGACTCTGTGCCTTGCTCGGCAGCCTCGCTCGTCCCGGCAGGATGCCCGGCAGGCTTTATCAGCTTGAGAATCTCTTCCTCCTCGGCCAGACTTACCGCCTCCGCTGCATCTGCCTCCTCCAAGGTATACCTAAACTTGCCCGCGGCCGCGGCCGCGGCTGCGGCTGCCTCCTCCAACCTGGTGGCAATATACGCCATCTCCCGGTCAGTGGTGTCGCGGGTGAGGCCTTTCTTCTCGTCGGGATTGATGGGCAGCTCCACCAAGTTGTCGAAGAACGTTTGCACGGCTTCGTCAGAAGGCTCCCGCCAAGTGGGGTCAATCCCATGGGAGTCACACCATGGCATCGCCGCGCGGATAGCGCTGAGCGACGAATTGTTGCATAGCGGAATTATGCCCCGCGGCAATGCGAACCACTCTGGATGTTTGGGGTCATGCTTGAATAGCTCACGGAGCATGCCGTTGAGCTCCATGACAGTGAAATTGTAGTTGAGGCCTGGGCGCAGCCTCATAAAGTCTGCCGCGTTACCAAACTCCCAAGCAGGTATCTTCCTTTCCTGCAAGGGAGCGATGCGGCGGCGAAGGAAATCTGCTCCGACAGCCCCTACAATGAGCTTGGCTTGCCGGAGGCGAAGAATCCTAGTGATGGCTATCTTCAGCTTGTCGTCCTCAGGGGCCAGATCACTCCAGTCATTGCCGCGCACTATTGCAACTTGGCGCGGGGAAGTAAACTGCTCTGGGGCATCCTCCATGATCCAGCACCAGTTGGCCCTCCACTCCTCCCACTTGCCGCGGAGCTCCCCAGTCTAGTAAGCCTCTTTCTTATGAAGCCTAAATATCCAAGAGATCCCGCCGGACAGAGGAGACTCAGACTCTACTCGAGGCGTAAAGTAATGGCGGAAGAGGGCTACGTTGGGGTAGACTCCGACAAAGTTCTCGCACAGATGTGCGAAAATGGCCATGGTCAAGACGGCGTTTGGGGTGAAATCAAGGAGATGAAACCCGTAGGTATTCATAATATCACAGAAGAATTCGGAGTATGGTGGGCAGAGTCCGCAATAGAAGAACAGAGCAATAAAGGCGTATCCTCCCGGAAACATGTCGTAGGCCTCAGCGGGGAGTACGTTGGTGCGCGGGTGCGCTTTTGTCTCCCTCGCCCAGAAGAGGTAGAAGGAGTCCTTCAGCTCCTCCGCGCTGAGCCTCGGCGGGAAGACCGCCATCTTCTTCCGCATTGCCGCTAGCTTCAGCGCCCTGGCAGTCTTCGTGGCTTTCGCCTTGTCGCCGTTCGGGGCCATGGCGGGGACGGCGAGGGAAGTCGACGGCGCTGGGGAGGCTGGCGGCGGCGGAGGAAGGGCGGAGCGCTGCTCTCTTTCAACCTTTGGGGAGGAGGGGAGCAGCGGGGGTTTCTGGAGGATGAAGAAGCAATGGACGAATGGAGGGAACTGCCCCTGTTTCCCCTGATTTTAAGGGGGAAAGGGGGGGCGTTCCGCATTTCCCCCATTAAAGAAACAGGCCACGATCTCTCCCACGACGCCGCAATCGACGCGTGCCGTTAGGGTGGGGCGCGGTGGATACGGAGTGGGATACGGCGCGCCGTGGGCCGCGTGTGCCCATGCACTGTTCTGGGCCTGGCCCAACAGCGCTCGGCACCGTGTGTGTCCCAGGCCCGGGGGGCTCGTGTCGGTGTACTAAAGTAGGGGTACCTTAGTATGCCGACTTGTGCACGGGCAGTAGTAGCGTCCCGTGGCAGGGCTTGCCACGCGCCCGCCAAGGCCCACTATGGTTCCTTTGGAGCCATTCAAGAACAAAGTATTCAAGTTAAAGAAACAAGACCCCGGCAAGAGGAGCTTGCCGGGAAGGCCATTCCAGGCTCAAGACCACCCCTTTGGCACAAGACCCTGGCAAGAGGAGCTTGTCAGGAAGGCCAAGCATGGCATTTGAGGAGACTTGCCGCGACGCGCAGTGCGCCGCGGCAAGGCCCGGAGAGCGACAAGCTTCCGGGCGCGACAAGGTAGCGGCCGCGGCAAGGCGCTTGCCGCGGCAGGCTTCCACTGTGTGCCCGCGCTCCAGCTCATCCGGCCACGCGTCGCCCTGGGGCCATTCCAGGAGCACGTGGCGGAAGGCTGTGCAGCCTGGGGTACACGGTGGCAAGCCGCGATGACGAGGCCACCATCGTGGCGAACGGAGACGCCCTGACGGACGCTTTTTTGCACTATTTGGGGCGACGGCAACGGGCATTCAATGCCCTTGTCCCCAGCCGCCAGGGTTAGGTACAGAACACTGTACATACACTGTTCCAACTGCCACCATTTCTACACTTTTACCCTCATCTGCGTTGCCACCTGTCGGTGACCCCTTTCGACCTATAAAAGGAGGCCCATGCGCAACATAGCGGGGGTTCCAATCTTCGATCACTCTCACGCTCGGTGTTGCCAGCGACAAGCATTGTAGCTCTTCTCGCTCCCGAGCTAAGAACACAATACAAACCAAGGCAGGAGTAGGGTTTTACGCATCCGTGCGGCCCGAACCTGGGTAAACTGCCCGCGTGCTCGCCTTGATCCGCTCTTCGTGCACCCTCCGCTCCTTTGCCGTACCGAAAAGGGGTTCCGGTCCCATAGGTGTTCATGGGCGATCAGTTTCCCCGACACTACCCTCGCCGATTTCAGTATCGCAAAGAGCTCGGGAATTACTTTCGTCATCCCTTGCATATTATAGTTCATCATGAAGTTCTACTAACTTGGTGATAGTGACTAGAGAACTTTGTCAATTACCATCTTTTCTGGAAGATTAACTCCCACTTGATTCAAGTAATTGTAGTACCCAGACAATCTGAGCACATGCTCATTGGTTGAGCTATTCTCCTCCATCTTGTAGGCAAAGTACTGTCAGAGGTCTTACACCTCTCGACACGGGCATGAGTATGAAATACTAATTTCGACTATTGGAACATCTCATATGCTCCATGGTGTTCAAAACGTTTTTGAAATCCCGGTTATAAGCTGTAAAGCATGGCGCACTAAACTATCAAGTAGTCATCATACCGAGCTTTTGTCAAAACATTCATAACGTCTGCATCTGCTCTTGCAATAGGTCTGTCACCTAGCGGTGCATCAAGGACATAATTCCTCTGTGCAGCAATGAGGAAAATCCTCAGATCACGGAACAAGTCCGCATCATTGCTACAAACATCTTTCAACTTAGTTTTCTCTAGGAACATATAAAATAAACGGGGAGCTACATCGCGAGCTATTGATCTACAACATAGATAAGCTAATACTACCAGGACTAAGTTCATGATAAATTAAAGTTCAATTAGTCATATTACAAAATAACTCCCACTTAGATAGACATCCCTCTAGTCATCTAAATGATCATGTGATCCAAATGAACTAAACCATGTCCGATCATCACCTGAGATGGAGTTGTTTTCAATGGTGAACATCTTATGTTGATCATATCTACTATATGATTAACGCTCGACCTTTCGGTCTCCAGTGTTCCGAGGCCATATCTGCATATGCTAGGCTCATCAAGTTTAACCCGAGTATTATACGTGTGCAAAACTGGCTTACACCCATTGTATGTGAACGTAGAGCTTATCACACCCGATCATCACGTGGTGTCTCGGCACGACGAACTTTCGCAATGGTGCATACTTAGGGATGTCGGTGTACAAAAAGAGGGGTACACTTTTTGTACCCCTATGACTGTGCACGGGCAATCTGAGCCACGGGCACCACCACACCAAGCACAGCAGGGGAGGTAAGCCAAGGTAAGACCAAAGCACGATGGAACTGGAGCAACGCCAAGAACAAGACCACAAAGAGCAAAGGGACGAAGCGGCTTCCCCCGGCAAGATCCTTGCCGGGAGCCAGTTTCAGCAGCCCTGGAAAGATCCTTGCCGGGGCCGGCTCTGGCAGACCCGGCAAGACCATTGCCACGGCAGCTCGCCCCACGCATACGGAGCGGATCACCCTTGAGTCCACTGCCACCATGGGGCAAGGATTCGGGAGATATCCTTGTGGTGGCATGCAGATCTTTGTGAAGACATTCAAGGACAGATACGCGCACTAAGAAGACGACGACCCTTGGTGGAACCCCAGCCAAGGAGGACCACAAGGCCCCCGGCAAGCACCTTGCCAGGGATGAGAGCAGGCGTCGTGGCAAGACCCTTGCCGGGGCCCCCAGCAAGGCCCTTGCCGAGGACATCCGCGGGGCCACCATCGGGCCCGCGCTAACTATGCTTCCACCACCCCATGCAGCTGCCGACCCAACCAGCTGGGAAGGCACCTGCGTGGCAACATGCAGATATTTGTGGAGACCCACCGTTGCGCCACCTCAGCTGCCTGCCTGCCTACATGGCACCTCAGGCACCGCTGGCCAGGGCGCGTGTCAACACAAGGAGGAGCGGCGACGGACAAGACGGATGTCTTCCCTCGTCCCCGATAAAGCGAGGACACCTAAGCTAAGTGCATTAAATGCGCCTTGTCCTATAATGCGAGGGATAACCTCGCATCACTGTACCCTTTCCACCTCATGTGTGCCACGGTGGCAGCCCTTTTTCCTATAAAAGGAGGCCCGAGGCGACCAGGAGAAGGATTCGGCTTTTTAGAACTCCTCATGACTCGGCTTTTGGAGCTCCTCACTAGCTGAAGAACACAAACATATAATCCACCAAAGTAGGAGTAGGGTTTTATGCATCTTTGCGGCCCGAACCTGGTTAAAGGAACCGTGTTCTGACTGTTAGATTCGCTCTTCTCTCAACCCTGCGCCCCGCAACCGTAGTAGGGATTCTTGTGATCCCATAGGTGTCGATCCAAATACACCGACAAGGGAGAACACTTGTACCTTGAAATTTTGTAAGGGATCATCTTATAATGCTACCGCCGTACTAAGAAAAATAAGAAGCATAATAAGATAAACATCACATGCAATCAAAATATGTGACATGATATGGCCATCATCATCTTGTGCTTTTGATCTCCATCTCCAAGGCACCGTCATGATCACCATCGTCACCGGCGCGACACCTTGATCTCCATCGTAGCATCGTTGTCGTCTCGCCAATTATTGCTTCCACGACTATCACTACCGCTTAGTGATAAAGTAAAGCAATTACATGGTGATAGTATTTCATACAATAAAGCGACAACCATATGGCTCCTGCCAGTTGCCAATAACTTTACAAAACATGATCATCTCATACAATAATGTATCACTCATGATGTCTTGATCATATCACGTCACAACATGCCCTGCAAAAACAAGTTAGACATCCTCTACTTTGTTGTTGCATGTTTTACGTGGCTGCTACGGGCTTAGCAAGCATTCTTACCTATGTATACAAAAACCACAACAATTTTTGTCAAGTATGTGTTGTTTTAACCTTCACAAGGACCGGGCGTAGTCACACTTGATTCAGCTAAAGTGAGAGAGACAGACACCCGCTAGTCACCTTTAAGCAACGAGTGCTCGTAACGGTGAAACCAGTCTCGCGTAAGCGTATGCGTAATGTCGATCCGGACCGCTTCATCTCACAATACCGCCAAAACAAAGTATCACATGCTGGTAAGCAGTATGACTAGTATCGTCCACGACTCACTTGTGTTCTACTCGTGCATATCATCTACGCATAGACCTGGCTCTGATACCACTGTTGGGGAACGTATTATTTCAAAAAAAAATGTACGATCACGCAAGATCTATCTACTAGATGTATAGCAACAAGAGGGGAGACTATGTCTACGTAACCTCGTAGACCGAAAGCGGAAGCGTCTAGTGATGCGGTTGATGTAGTCGAACTTCTTCGCGATCCAACCAATCAAGCACCGAACGTACGGCACCTCCGCGTTCAGCACACGTTCAGCTGATGATGTCCCACGAGCTCTTGATCCAGTTGAGCTTCACGGGAGAGATTCGTCAGCACGACAGCATGGTGACGGAGATGATGAAGCTACTGGCGCAGGGCTTCGCGTAAGCACTGCAACACTATGACCGAGGTGTGTTTCTGTGGTGGGGGGCACCGCACACGGCTAGAACAATGTTTCTTGTGTGTCTTTGGTTGCCCCCTGCCCCCGTATATAAACGAGCAAGGGGGGAGGTGCGGCTGGCCTTCTAAGGCAGGCCAGGAGTAGGATTCCTACTCCTAGTAGCAATAGGAATCCCCTTTCCTATTCCTACTAGGAGTAGGAAAGGAATGGGGAGAGGAGAAGGAAAGGAGAGGTGGCGCCTCCCCCCTTTTCCTAGTCCAACTAGGAACCCTAGGGGCGTGCGGCCAGCCCTATGGTCTTCCCCTCTCTTTCCCTCATAGGCCCACTATGGCCCATACTCCCTCGGGGGGGTTCCGGTAACCCCCTCCGGCACTCCGGTTAAATCTAAAACTTTTCCGGAACACTTCCGGTGTCCGAATATAGTCGTCCAATATATCAATCTTTACGTCTCGGACATTCGGAGACTCCTCGTCATGTCCGTGTTCTCATCCGGGACTCCGAACTACCTTCGGTACATCAAAAATCATAAACTCATAATACCGATCGTCATGAAACGTTAAGCGTGCGGACCCTACGGGTTCGAGAACTATGTAGACATGACCGAGACTCATCTCCGGTCAATAACCAATAGCGGAATCTGGATGCTCATATTGGCTCCTACATATTCTACTAAGATCTTTATCGGTCAAACCGCATAACAACATACGTTGTTCCCTTTGTCATCGGTATGTTACTTTCCTGAGATTCGATCGTCAGTATCTCAATACCTAGTTCAATATTGTTACCGGCAAGTCTCTTTACCAGTTCCGTAATACATCATCTCGTGACTAACTCATTAGTCATTTGCTTGGAAGGCTTATTATGATGTGCATTACCGAGAGGGCCCAGAGATACCTCTCCGACACTCGGAGTGACAAATCCTATTCTTGATCTATGCCAAACCCATGAACACTTTTGGAGACACCTGTAGAGCATCTTTATAATCACCCAGTTATGTTGTGACGTTTGATAGCACACAAGGTGTTCCTCCGGTATTCGGGAGTTGCATAATCTCATAGTCATAGGAACATGTATAAGTCATGAAGAACGCAATAGCAGTAAAACTAAACGATCATAGTGCTAAGCTAACGTATGGGTCTTGTCCATCACATCATTCCCCCAATGATGTGATCCTGTTGATCAAATGACAACTCATGTCTATGGCTAGGAAACTTAACCACCTTTGATCAATGAGCTAGTCTAGTAGAGGTATACTAGGGACACTCTGTTTTGTCTATGTATTCACACATGTACTAAGTTTCCGGTTAATACAATTCTAGCATGAATAATAAACATTTGTCATGATATAAGGAAATAAATAATAACTTTATTATTGCCTCTAGGGCATATTTCCTTTAGTTCATTATGTGCAAGTCGGAACTGTGCCGCTCGACTGCATCAATACCAGTTTGAACGGCTATATTTGGTTCCAGTTATGCCTGGTGTAGTTAACACATGCCGTTTATTTGATTTTTACAAATTTATCCAGTGTGATGTTTAAGCATTACCTACAATCTATTCATTTTCAACAATACCAGTTTGAATTACAATATTTGATGGCTGTTAAGCCTGTGGTCGGTAACATTGCCTTCCATTTTATATCTGCTTTAACAGCATGCTGAAACCAACACATTCTAGCTATCATTTAGAGATGATGTTGTTTACCTTTGCTATATTTGTTTGATGTGAAGGTTGTTGTATTTATCATGCCTTTCCGCTACTTATGCAGGACAACAACGGGAGTGGCCACCATTTTCCGCCAAGGTTAGCTTCATCCCTCGGCTTGTACTCCCCCCGTCGTTCCATAATGTAGTGCATATAGATTCAGGCATGAACACTTGTTTGCTTCTAATCCCCGTAGGTACATATGCCCCTGGCAAGGATCCATGCATCGACCCTTTTTGCATATGTGGCAATGAGATTTTCATGAACAAGCATCAAGTGACGAAACTGGTATGGATTATTAGCAAAAAGATACGAAAGGTGGCAAGCAATTTTTTTATGCTCTATCCAACACAACAGTGAGTTGTAGGATGGTAACTACAATTCTGCAGTCTTCTCTTTTTACTGCCCATAATGAGTTGTAGACAACAATGTCTGGATCTTTTTCGTTCATAGTGGTTCCCGAAGAAGTTCACTCAAGATTACCTTGCAAAGTACATGATTGGTGGACACGCAATGAAGATTAAATTATTTCATCTAGACTACAATGACCATCGAGAAGTAGTAATGAAGATAGTGAAGGATGGACGGGCAGCCATCACAAGGGGTTGGCCTAGAGTCATGCGCACGTTAATCATGGAGGATGGCACAATATGGACATTCCGCTTCACCTTCTCCAGCAACCAGAATCTCTTTCGCCTCTCTCTTTACAATCTTTTAGTACAACTGCAGTTCATCATTATTTACTTGGTGCTTCTGTAGTTCTTCAGTATATGTACATGTGCATCCAATTATGCATTCGTGGTTGAACCTATATTTGTAATAAACATGGTTGGATATGAAATAAGTGATTGCCTACTTTCAAATTCAAAACATGTGATTTTTAAATTAGGGATTTATTAGGGATTAAATAGGGATTACACTGCACACGATTTGCGAAAGAGAAACGTCTGTGATAGATGTGGAGATCGAACACGTTTCTATGATCCACTACATGTGCGATCAATCTCTACTGCACACACGATCGGCTAAGAAAAAACTTGTGTGATTAACAACAAGATCGCACACAATTATTTCTTATTAAATGTTTGCGATAGTCACCGTATCACGCATGCTTCGTAATTATCGACTATTCGTAATTTCCTTGGAGTGACTGTGTGGGATGTCCATACAAACAGAAACATACTTCTTGGATTGACTGTGTGGGATGTACATACTATCGGAAACGTATTCTTTGGATTGATTGTGTGGAATATATGTACGAACGAAAACGGTTAGATGGGACTGACTGTGTCGGATGTACTTACATCTGGAAACAATTTGGCATGTATATTTGTATTTTTTAATACTACTGTACATATAACCGTATTTGATCGCGAAGATGTATGTGACATGGAAGAGTAACACATGATCCTAATCGATTGTGCATTTGCATTCAAACACAAATTTTTAACAATGCACAAATTTAGGCTCTTGCCTATCACATACTTCACAAAGAGATGGCATATTTCATTCATTTAATAATTTGTCAAATCTTTGATCTATATTTTGTCATCAATTACTAGAAAGAGGGAGATTTAAAGTGTACCTAATCCCCGAGTGGTTTTAGTAATTCACAGCAACATATAGCTCATTGAACTAATATCCTTTAAAAATAAATATTTTGGGATGTTCAATGATTGGCATGGCATGGACTAGATAAGTTAACCCCTCAAAATGCTAAGGACAAAGATTGAAAAATGCTCAAGACTCTTCATTTTATTTTAGTGATCCAGGAACACATTGAGTCCATAGGAAAGCCAATACTATTAAAATGGGATGAAGTGTTGCTTAATGATCTGGTTGCTCAAGCGCTTAGTGAGATTTGCTCCAAAACCCTCAGCCACTTTCTCCATCCAAAATAGGTCAAAACCCTATTTCCAAACTCGGCCCTACCGATATGTCGTATCCGGTGCCACCGAGATCATTTGACATAGCCTTTTGTAGAAACCCTAACAAATCGGTCCGAATGATATGGGTCTTTGTCTCACCGAGTTGGCCTTGCCAAAGCTCTGTGATTAGTTGCATTCACTTAGATCTCACCGAGTTTATGAGATTTGTCCCCTCGAGTTGGCTTGACAGATTCTTTGTTGCTTATTGTTTCACTTCGGTCCCACCGAGTTGATTCAATCGGCGCCACCGAGATCATGTTTTCCCTAAGCCCTAGCACATCAGTCCAACCGAGTTGTTCCAGTCAGTCCGACCGATATTCCTAATGGTCACATTTTTGAAATGATCGGTGCCACCGAGTTTCACTATTCGGTCCCACAGAGATTGGTCAAATGTGTGTAATTGTTGGATTCTGTGTGGAGGCTATATATACCCCTCCACCCTGTCTTCCTCATAGAGGAGAGCCATCAGGATGTGCCTACTCTTCCACTATTCATTTTCTGAGAGAGAATCACCTACTCATGTGTTTAGATCAAGACATTCCATTCCTAACATTTGAATCTTGATTTCTAGCCTTCCCCAATTTGCTTTCCACTACAATTCTTCTTCCACCATATCCATATATGTGAGAAAGAGTTGAGTGTTGGGGAGACTATCATATGGAGCACAAGAGCAAGGAGTTCATCATCAACACATTCTCTACACTACAAGAAAACCACTTCCGTGATAATACGTGTTTCTCACAGTAGGTCACGTTTTCTGTTATGAATGTACATCCATGAAGATTTTATGACAGAATCAAGATAGTCATACATGTGTTGTCGTAGAAGTGTTCCATGACAATACCAAAATTATCATCACGGAAGTGTTCACTTCCATGACGATAAATGGCGTGTCATGGAAGTGCTTTCGTCAAGGGTAACTGACACGTGGCATCCACCGTAAACGGATCGTCGTTAAGCTATCGGGTCTAGTTTTGGATCCGATATCTCGCTAACAGCAAGGACCCATGGGGGTTTTCCACATTTAAATTTCTCATTGGCTGAAGGAACCACGTGTCAGCTCCACATGCGGACATATGTCAAATAACCAATGGACAGGAGGTGCCTATGATACGTTGACACGTGGCACGGCCCAAAAGTGGCCCATTCAGGTCAAAAGGTCGGCCCATTTGACTTGGTCAGAGGTTAACGGGCCGACCCATCGAAAGCCTGCTAACGGCCTGCTCGGATTTAGCCCATTCAGGCACGATAACTCACGATCCATTATGTCCTTTCCGAATTCATCCCACTAACTTCATCTGGGTCGTCCAATATGATTCCAACCAGTAGTAACTTCCGGACCATGTACGGCCCATGACGTCTTTTGGCACATATGAGGCCCTTTGTAACTCTTGGCCCATTAATGGCCCATACTGAAACTGGCCTGTAATGAACAGTATATCGCTTCATACCCATTAACGGCCCATTACTCCATTGGGCCATTCCCAGCCCGTGTTATCTTTCGGCCTTTTAAGGGCCCATTTATTCTTGGGCTGATTTCCAACATTTGGTTGCTTACAGTCCGTTACTGGCCTTTCCCGCTTGTGGGCCAAATTTAGCCCATGGTTAAAGTCGCCATGTTTGTTGCCCGTTAACCCGTTGGGCCATTTTCATGGCTTCATCAAATATGACCCATTAAAGACCTGTTATGCATGTCGATAGAATTAAGCCTGTTATACTCGTCGGGCCCTTAAAGGCCTGTTATGGTCGGCCCATGAACGGATGGCTGCCACACTAGCTCGTTTATGGCCCATAATGCGGTTCATGATTGGCCCATGGTTGGCCAATTGATCATATGGCACGTAGAAGGCCCATTGATTCTATGGCCCGTAGAATGCCCGTACAAGGCCATCGTGATAACAGTCCGTATGTGGCCTATGGTTATTGCGACCTAGTTTTAAAAAATAAATTATTGCGGCCACTAGAAAATAGTGGAAAAAGAACTACACTAACTACAGGCAAACAAATAAACAAGAAAACAAGGAAATAAATAAGTTAGCAACATATGCTAGGCTATTATGGCTATTACATATATTACAACGACTGGGTATCGAAGTTCAACACCAGTGTAAATATTGGGAACAAAGCAGCATATTGCATACACTGCTTGTCAAAGTTGGCGAGCCGTGAAAATAAACGCCGCGGCAAAACAAGTCCAGAACTGAAACCATTTCACAAGAGATCAAGAAACGATATCTTGGGTATCCACCATGCTGGCAAGACGCTTAGCAAGCTTATTAGCTTTCTCTCATTTGGCGCCCAAATTCTCCAGCACTTGCTGTTGCACCAGAAAGTATGTATCTTAATTCTGCAGGGACTTCCTCGGTCCTTCGGCTTCCTGTTGCAACACATTTGATCGATGTATTTCAACTTGAAGTTGAGACTCAAGAAGTCGAACTGATTCAGGCAGTGAGTTCGAATAGCTTTTTCCAGCAGTAGTGGCCAATAACTCGAACACTACATCAAGACAATACTTTGGGGTTGTTTTACTGTCTTAAAGATAGTTTTTATCAGCTTTCTTGGAGAGCAACAGGTATGTCTCACTATCTTGAACCTTATCTGCATTACTTCCTTTACCATTGCATAACGGGGTACTCTTCTCCAATATTTTGTCCGCATTCTAAAAGAGAAACAAGAAAACACGTCACATGTTTACCATGTTGTATATGAAACTCATTTTGGTAAACTAGTTCAGTTGTAAGGTGGATCGGATAATAGCATGAAACAAAAATATATCTATGTAGTACTTTCACTTTAAGATGGACATGATAACATCATGAAACAAACATATATCTATGTAGTATGGTCAATGTATGGTCTATATCATTCTAGTTTATGTTGCCAAATCAAGATAGAGACATTTCAAATTATATCTGTTTAAGACAAAGCAGCATAGATAGAATATAAGTGTGGGAAAATACACAGCACTAACAACACTTGTAATGTGCATGCCATGAGAACATAATTGTTTATTCAATTGAAACTGAAATCAACATAGATCAAGTTACAACAACAAACTAGTTAAAGAAACAGGTTTAAAACATACCTGTTGCGCCATTGGAGTTTCAACTGCATCCTTCAAATTTGAAATTAGTTGGTATCAGTAAATACAGTGATGCTGGAGCAAAGGATTATGAACCATAGCTATGGAACCTGACCTGTGAACAATTCTTCTTCTGCTTTGAGCGTTGACTTGGGGTTCAGAGTGGTTTTCCTTGTGCTTTGGGCACTACACTTGCCTTGCTAACTGCTCGTGCTTGGGTGCTTTATGGTGGAGATGGTGTTGTGTCAACTGGAACTAGGTTATTGTCTGCTAGGGTTGGGTTTAGAAGGGATGTAGCTTGTTCTCTGCCCAACTGGGTAGGGGTACAATTTGCGCGAGTCTGGGTTATGTGTGGTGGGGCTGGTTCTTGGGCAAGTACAACTGTGGTTCTATCTGCATCGACGGGTAGCACAATCTTTTCTGAAGACCATGGTTTTACTCCCATAGATACTACGATCACTGATGCGGAGCATCCCAAGGTCATCCCCATGGACTTACCATCGCCTCACCATGTGCCTCAAGGACCAATGACTCGTGCCCGTGCAAGAGCTCTCGAGACCGACGTGACGTCTCTCCTAGTCCAACTTCCATATTGTAACACCCAAAAATTTAGCCATGTTTTATTAATTTAAAATTTTGCCAGTGATTTAAAATTTTGCCTTCTGTTGAATGTTCCTTTGGATTCCAGGGAAATTCTTGCTCTGACTTTTGTTGGAGTGTTTGTCCCTAATAAAAACTTCCCTGTTAATTTTAGATTCTCTTCTGTGCCTTTTAAAACGTTGCTTTTATCAGCAAGTTTAATTATATATTGGTCTCCACAATTTACTTCTCTATATAAATAACTAAACCTAGTTTTAAGGCCCCATTTGAACTACAACCCTTGGATAGGTTTATCTAAAATTCCAACTAAAATTTGGGGATGTCATGTGATATTATTAGATCACTTTTATGCAGGAATATAATTGTTTGATTTAATATTTTGAGCTCCGCAGCATGATTTCCAATCTGATTCAATAGGCCCCATTGCACTGCAACCCCATTAAATATTTCCCTAATGCTTCCACCAAAATTATGGGATGTTCATAGGAGTATATCAATCAACTTTGTGCAAGAACCCTTTTGAGTCCTTTGGGAAAATTGAGTGAATCAACCTCTTTTCTGTTCTGGTCAAGTTTGGCATTTTGAACTGCAACCCTAGTTTATCTTGCTCCAATAATCTTGAGTTTCCTCCTGCTCATAGCCCATCTTGCAAAACCCTTAAGTCCAGAAGAGTGGACCCATTGGGACATTTTTAGTTCATGAAACAGTGCCTCCCATTTCCTGTCCAGAACTGTAGTTTTGCAAAACTTGCACTCGCAAGTTTCTGGTTTTGCTCATCTAACTTTGCCATCACCATCTTCACCTAAAGAGACCCTGATCTGGAGTTTTTGGCCACCAGAAGAAGTGCCCATATGCTCATAGCATTCTGTCGAGCACTTGGCAGGCATGAACAGTTTTGACATGACTTTTTGCCTTGCACTGTGAACTTAACCCTCAGTGCCTAATGCCATGTCCACTAACCTCCCCTAAGGCCCTAACACAGACCTGCTAAATCCCAGCTCCAACCAGACTCTATAGCTGGCAGAGGCATTTCGTAGAGCAGCTCCTGTGCATGCTCTGGACGCGCCCAGAGCGCACGTTTTGCACGCGCGCGCACCGAGCCGCCGCGTCCCTCTGCCGGCGCCTCTCGCACGTTTTGGCCGCCCCTCTCGCGCCGACAGCACGCCCTCTTATCCCTGACCACAGAGATAGCCCTGGCGCTCCACAGGGCCGCCGTCAGGTCGGCAGCGGCGGCTAGCGGGCAGCTCCGGCAGCTCCTGCTGCGGGCAGAGCCGCCCAAGTCACCAGCGCCCGCCACCTGCCCCCTGGTACACCCCCAGTGCGTCAGTGAGCTTGTCCCCGTGCGTGCGTCGCCGCCATGTCGCCCTGAGCAACATAACGCCGGTCGCCAGCGTCCTTATCCACAACCGCTGTGGAACCGCCTTCATCCGCCTATTTAAGGGGGCCCCGAGAGCTATCCCACAGAGCACTCCCACTGCAGCAAATCGCCTCGAGGAGGCTTCTTCCCCAACTCGAACGAAGTACAGCCGCCGCCATGGTCCAGCTCAATACACCTCAGCCCGAGCCCCTCCCGTCCAACCAGCACCACCACGCTACTCCATTCAACCTTGCGAAGCTGCTCGACGTCTCAAACGAGCTCGAGAGCCACCGCATGTCGGAACCCCAATTCCACCCGAGGCTGCCGTCCGCCGCGAAGCTCGCCGCCCGCACGTCTCTCCACTTCTGTCACCTCCTCGACTACCGGGAGGACCGCACCAACCCCGCGGATCCATCCCTACACTCGAACGCCCTCGAGAAGCCGCCATTCACCGGCGACGATCACCAGAGCTTCGTCTCCGTCGGGCGAAGGAGGAAGGAGGCAGTTAGACCAGTCAAACATGACAGGTGGGCCCGTGGGTCCCACTGTCAGCCCCTCACGTCCCCAGCCCGCCTGTTTAAGTGGAGGCGCACTTTCCCAAGTACGTTTTCTCTTCCTTGAAAACGCCTTCTGAGCCGATTCGTTTTCTTTTTTCTGGTTTTTATTAAAACCAGAGTTGACTGAACTTTGACTGGCAATATCTTTTAATCTATAAATCCAATTAAGTTGATTCTTTTTCTGTTGTTTCCCAAATATTGTGTAGTTTATTTTCATATTTATGTGAAAAATTTCCAGACAACTTTTTGGGGACGTTCCAAATCTATGTATTGATTTCCTTTTCATTCTTTTAGGATTTTCGAAGAGGGAGAAAGCTTCCAAAATTCTTGGAATGCTTTTCTCCTCCCATCTACTTGAAGGCAAGCATCTTGAACCTTGTGATGATACCATTTGTGTGTTGTTTGCTTAATCTCAAGAACTCCATCGTTATGCCAAAGTATGAACATCATTATTTCATGTGGAAGGCATACACTTGCATATCATCATGAGTTGAGCATTTCTTTTCAGTTCTGTTTGTAATACTGGTGACGGCCACCACTCCTCTTGCCACATCTGCCTGGTAATGGTTCGGATGGAGTCCGAAGGAGGGTTGTGTTTCGTTGAACCAACCACGAGACTGACATCTCGTTGTGACGAGGGTGTGCAGTGAGGCAACTTGTAGCATGAGGAGAGTGCCCCTGTCAGGAAACTATGCGATCATTAAGGCACTAACCGTGCAAAGTATTTATATAACCTCCTAAGTCAACCACAGATCGAGTCTTGCTCCGGTAACCCCATACTTGTTTCGTACTACCTCGTGTCCCTGCTTCTGGTAGGGTACGGTTTAGTAAATTTGTCGACCCCTGTTCTATCACACACCGTACAGAGAGGCCACGGTGGAAGATACCGGCTGCATCGGGTAGGCAGGCCACCTGGTCTGGGGGCATGGGTGTTTCGGTTGTAGCTAAAGGGGATAGTGTCCCCAGTTTCTCGCGCGCGTTATAAATTGTTGTGATCCCATGCTAGTCGAGGTTGTAGCCTCCCCGCTTAGAGTTTGGCTTAACTAGTGTCGTGGGTGATTCTAGACACCGGTAAGTTAGGCTGGTGTGTGCAGTCAGGAGCGTCTTTAGATTAAAAGACCATAGACGGAATTAGTCCGAAAGGGCTATAGAAAATCCGTTATCCGTGGGTAAAGAGTACACCCTCTGCAGAGGTATACAACCTATTCGAATAGCCGTGTCCATGGTTAAGGACTACAGTCTGGGATGGGTCGAGTGTCGGTCTTAGTGTCGGTCTTCGGAGGAGAAATATCTGAGACAGAACTTTACTTATGACCTGTGTCAGGTAATGATTGTGATTTATCTCTATTGAGGACTAACCGTTCATATTACTTGAAACAGCGAGTATCCGCAGGACGGTTCTACCTCCCGGATATTCCCTGTTAGTTCTCTTTATTTACAAGCCCTTTCTGTGATGTCGCTCAGACGTCCGACTGTGGCATTTCTCTTTATTTACAAGCCCTTTCTGTGATGTCGCTCAGACGTCCGACTGTGGCATTTCTCTTTATTTACAAGCCTGTTCTGTGATGTCGC
>LR738713.1:222758848-222820845 GCA_902687465.1 Secale cereale | reverse complement strand
TTTACAAGCCCTTTCTGTGATGTCGCTCAGACGTCCGACTATGGCATTTCTCTTTATTTACACGCCCTTTCTGTGATGTCGCTCAGACGTCCGACTGTGGCATTTCTCTTTATTTACAAGCCCTTTTTGTGATGTCGCTCAGACGTCCGGCTGCGGCATTTCTGTCCTTTATTTCCTTTTCCTTATGAGCCCTTTCTGTGGTGTCGCTCAGACGCCCGACTGTGGCATGCCTGTTATTTATTTCGTTATTACATTCTGATTGCATATGCCCTTTTCTCGAACGTCATGATTGAGATTACATCCTGTCGCATCATTATTGTCAAATAATCCTAGAACATCCTTGAGCATGTTTATGTTTCACCCATGTTCTTAATGTTTGCGAGTACATTCAAAGTACTCACTGGTTTGTCCCTGGCTATCGTCTTGGCCAGATTTCCTTGCGTGGGAAGGAACAACGTGACGCTACCCCCGAGCCTACTCTATTGGGATAGCAGCCCCGCGAAGATAGGAGTTATCCCGGTCAGCTGTTCCCGTGGGAAATGGAGTTCCACAGACACCGACGTACTTCAACCGCTTCCGCCATCATCTACCAGTAAACCCACGTCGTACTTATAGACCAAGATGGTCTTGTATTGCATAATTGTACCTTTGCTTGGAATTTTCTGTATCAAGAAGTGTCTCATCAGCTAACAGTAATCCCGGGGCTGGTGAGCACAAGGTCCGCTTTTGGGAAAATTACATCCCGAAACTCCGGTCCTGACACATATGATTCATGTGAGACATGGCTACTACCTCAGGCGGATTAGTTTTGTGTCCTCAGGTACCAAGAAGACCCCATCTAAGATGTCCATGAAGATGGACAAGTCACCAAGTTCACGGACAAAGCATGGCATCGAGTGAAACCGGAGAAAGTCCAAGGCCACGGACTTCTGGCTCCCTAGCCCGGACATCCGGCCCCTGGATCAACATCTATAGAAGAGCCCACGCTGCCGAAGCTACATGGCCCGGACATCCAGACGGGACCCGGACAACCCGCAAGACAGGGCCCGGACATCCGGCCCCGAGCCCGGAAATCCGGTGCCACCATAGAAGCATACCCGTGGCTTGCCCCGCTAGCCTAGACATCCGGCGCGTCACGACAGCCCGGACATCCAGCCCCTGATGCGTGCGTGCATTTCATCTGGGCTATGGCCCATGTATCCCCTCACCCCTCTACACTATATATACTCCTCCACCTACCTCTTTCTTGGGTTAGCATTGTGATATCTCAAAAACCTAGAGCCTTGCTCATGCACTAGTGGTTCATCTCCTCGAGAGTGACTGCGGCCCCTCTACGGAGAAGATCCACACGGGTTCAAGACCTCCTCCGGAGAAGATCCTATGGGATACCAAGACCTCCTCATGGAGAAGACTATTGCTACTTGTATCGTCCATTGTTGACCGTGGATCGTGTATCTCTTTATGTATCCAGATCTAGTACTTGTGTGATTAGTTTCTTGTTAATCTGAGTTTTCATCTTCCGTTTCCCTCGTGATTTCCCCTTTGTGTTCTTCGTGTTCATCGTGGGATTACCTCCTTTTCGTGAAAGATCGGCCTAGATCGGGTTGACCCCGCATCATATGGTATCAAGAGCCATGGTTTCTCACGAATTTGGAGCCCCTACCCCCGTTTTCTAGCTTGTTTTTGTTGTGTTTATCTCAATTCCGAAAATCCCCACGAAAAATAGCTCCAATTTTTTTGTGATTTGTTGATTTGACGAGATTGTGTTGGATTTGTTCCATGGATTTGCTGTGCCACGAGTGGATCTACCTTTTCCCCTCGTTTTCCCCAATTTTCATCCGCGAAATCCGACGAATTTGGCCCCGGAAGTCATTGGTTCCACGGAGTTCATCAGGGCCTCAGGCACCCCGGACATCCGGCCCGTGCCGCGGACATCCGGCCTCCCACAGCCAAAACCCTCCCCATCCGCAACACTTTGCACTCAATCCCAGCCATTTTTGTTTGGTATCCCACCAAACCTTCCGCATACCACCACCACTTCCACAACCACCATCGCTTAGCCGCTACAATTTTGACAATTTTGTCCCCCTTTGACTTGGATACTTGAGTTGTGGTTTCACCGTTTCCTTGGATGTTTAGGCTACCTCGGAACGGAATGACTTCGACGACACCACCGCTGATCCTCGGCAAGGACGGTAACATCGTCGACACCTTGTTTTCCCTACCTTGCAATTGCATTGTCGCCCTATAGACCATTTTGTGCAGCTTTCCCATCGAGACTAATCATTTGAGTATTGTCGGGCCACGACACTTGTGCACATTATTGATAGTCATAGATATTGCATACTATATCATCATATATCCGTGTGACACAAGAGTGCTCCGCATACAAAATAGCTACCTTTATACGAGAAGCATGCATAAGTGGCCAAAGAAAGAGCTCACAAGCTTTTAAGCAACAAGAGCCATCAAAAGCTTATAAGCAAAATGACAATAGCATCATACGTCTTGCATCAAAAGAGATCATATGAAATAGCAATACATCATCTTGTGCTCAAGCATAGGTACATCATACACTCATAGAATACATGTGATAGGAAATCGTTATGTTTTGCCTCTTATAGGTCATGCACAAGTGCATATCTGCCTATTAAGCAATCGGTTAGCGCCTCTCTACCTTTGTGCAATAAGAGCATTTTCTGTGGTTTCCACATTTTCGCCCACCCTTGGTTGCACAACCACATTTATCTATCCATGCGTGTGTTCCATGTGCTAGCTATTGCATGTGATCTACTTGTTGCATGAGCAAATTTTTAATCATTTTCAACATCATCGAGTCTCACTGACAATTGCATTGACTTTGTGCCACTATCCTCACCGAGATCCTCTCAAAGCTTTACTTGTGTAGGTGTGAGAATCAACAAGAAGTGGTACGAATAGTGCTATTTCCGGGTTACATTATTGAGTGACCATTGATCCATCTTCAACTTCGGTCAAGGTACATTTGTATTGTCTTCTCATTTCTCCCACTCATATTCTCGCCTGCAATGATGGATAGGCCAAGTACATCTACGAACCCGCTCTTTGATGATCCTCAAGAATCGAACAACTACATCACCAAACTACATCTATTTGGTGTTCAACGAGCTCTACATTAAGATAATGAAGCTATGAAAGAGCGCATTGAGCAAGTCGCCGTCGACGCACATGAGCAATTCGATATCATCAACACCAACATGTCTACCCAATTCGACGAGCCACGAACTTTGATAGTCAGCCGACGCTCCTCATCCACGTCTTCTCAAAGACGGGGCCGCTCAAGTCGTCATACCAACTACACTTCTGGCTCAAGTACACCTACATCAAACTCTCTTCGTCAAGCCGCACTTCAAGCTCGACATGACAACCGGAATCCACTTCATGACAAGAGTTCACAAGAACTATTTGAAGAGCAAGAAAGTCGACATCGTCAAAATCGAGCTACACTTGAGCAAGCACAAGAACGGCAACGACTACGCCAACAAGAACAAGAGCGAGGGCGTCAACGATAAGAAGAACAAGATGCCAAGGCTCAACATCAAGCACAACAACGCCGAGAAGCTCAAGCTCTTGAGGCGCATCGTGCCCTCTATGACTCACATCGCAATGTTGCAAGTCGCAGTTGAAACATTTGTCACGAAGATGAAGTACTTCGAGATGAGGTGCAAGAAAGGCATTACCAAGCACGAATGCAACGAGAAGTTCCTCCTCAAGCGCGACAAGAGCAACAAGCTCAACAAGAACCACAAGCATGGCAAGAACAAAATGACAATGAGTATCAACTCTGCCAAGAGCAACATGAGGTTGACAACCCTCCAAATCAAGAACGCCCTCACAATAGGCAAGTACACAATGAAGAGCATCGCTATGGCAAGCTCAAGTTCACCATGCCAAAATTCTCCGGAAGCATTGATCCCGAAGACTACCTCTCATGGGCATTGAAAGTTGACAAGATCTTTCGCCTCCACAACTTTGATGAAGAAAAGAAGATTGCAATGGCATCCCTTGAGTTCCAAGACTATGTTCTCATTTGGTGGGAGCAAATCATCGAGAGAAGAGAAGCAAAAGGTGAACTGCCTATCACTACTTGGAGTCATATGAAGGAAGTCATGAGAGCATGTTTTGTGCTAACACACAACAACCGTGGCTTGTTCCAAAAGTTGCAACTCCTCAAGCAAGGAACCAAGTCGATTGAAGAGTACTACAAGGAAATGGAGATTTCCATGATAAGAGCCAACATCACAGAAGATGAAGACCAAACTATGGCGAGATTCTTGAATGGACTCAACTATCCTATCAAGAAGATTGCGGACTTTAAACTGTACACAAATCTCCTCGAGCTAGTACACCAAGCATCCAAAGCGGAGCGACAAGTTCAATAGGACTACGAGTACTCCAAGTTCACCTCCAAGAACTACTGTCGGTGTCAAAACCAGCGGATCTCGGGTAGGGGGTCCCGAACTATGCGTCTGAGGATCGATGGTAACAGGAGACAGGGGACACGATGTTTACCCAGGTTTAGGCCCTCTCGATCGAGGTAATACCCTACTTCATGTTATATTAGTATGGATGAATATGAATACAAGAGTTGATTTACCTCGAAATCGTAATGGCTAAACTCTAAGTCTAGCCTATGAGGATATTGTGATTCTCTTCTAGCCTCTACGGACTAAACCCTCTTGTTTATATACACACTGGAGGGGCCTAGGGTATGTACATGTCATCTTTCAGATGAAGGAAAATCTACACCCGAACCTAAAACTTGCCATTACAGGAATACAGGAGTCCTATCCGGATACGAGAGATGATCTTCTTTTATAATTTTCACGGCCCACCAGTCCGGCCCACCAGGAGTTTATCCGGCCACATGAGGACCCCTCGATCCAGGACTACCTTAGTAGCCCCTGAACCTGTCTTCGATGATGATGAGTTCAGCTTCCGTATTGTGTTCGGCATTGGAAGGTGTATTGTGTTCGGCTCTGCAAGGTTAGTACAACCCTTAGCCTCGAAGGCAAGGCTCTTTAAAGAAAACCAATAGTGTGTCTCTACTGACAACTTTTGGGTGAAGTGTCGCGTCCATCCCACTAACATATCGAACCATTTTATTCATTCCTGGTTTCGTGTTTCGAGGTATATCCTCATTAACTCATCCCGTCAGAATAGAGATCTTGCCCGCTTATTTTGGGATCCTCGTCAATATGACGTGAGCACCCACGCCACGCATTACGCACGACCGCTTTCGGGACCGGTGAGTTTTATGGCTAAAGTGGGGGTATGTTCTATATTCACAACATTATAAAAGGGCACTAATCCCTTTCATCTGCCCCACGCCTTCCTCAAGCTCGATCTCTCCAATCTCCCTAGCCCCAAAATTCTTATCTCCTGCGCACACTGCTCCTCATTCTTCAACCACTACTGGCCTTCCCAGCGATGGCTGGGATCCGGTGCCAGGGGCAAGTGGGAAGCTAACACGGTCACTGAAAAGACCGTGGCGGATCTTAAGAGCGGGCTATCTCGCCATTGATATCGCGCACCGAGTCCTTGCTAAGGGTCAGGTAATTCCGGCCCTGAGGCGGGTGAAAGGGTGGTGTTTACATCCTACTTTGTTAGGGGGCTAGGGTTTCCACTCCACCCGTTTGTTTTGGGTCTTTTGTTCTTCTACGGGATAGATGTCCATGATCTAGCCCGGAACTCCATCCTCCACATATCTGCTTTTATAGTGGTATGTGAGGCCTTTCTCCGCATCCCCCCACACTTCGGCCTATGGCTTAAGACCTTCAATGTGAAGCCGAAGGTCGTGGACGGGGAACACGTAGAGTGCGGGGGCGCCATGATTAGCAAGCTCCCGAATGCAACTTGGCCCAAGGCCTCATTCGTGGAGACGGATAAGGTCTGGCAGTAGGAGTGGTTCTACATCACCGAACCCCATGACGCCAAGTGGGCGGCGGAGCCTGCTTTCAGATTTGGAACCCCAGAGAGGCTGACCTCCTGGACCAAAAAGTGTTTGAACTGGGGGTCTACAACTGAAGTGACGACTCTTGTGAGCCGCGTGTCTGGCATGATTTCCAAGGGGCACCTTATCTCCTCTGGGGTCCAGGTGATGCTGACCCGACTTGTTCTCCCTTGCCAAAGCCGGGACTCCTCCCTATGGGAGTTCGATCTGGTAGGAGACAAGCCGTTGAAGCCTCTCTTCGGCTTTACGCACAAGGAGATCTGGAAGCATCTCTTCAAGAGCCAGAAGGAATGGTACAAAGAGACTGAGGATACGGGCTACAACACTATGGCCTCCGCCCCAGAGGTAATAGAAATCCTTGTCGAACACATACCCTTTCCCTTATTTGACGATAATAGAAATTTGAATTTTTTACGTGATATACATAGCTGGACGAAGAAGGCGACCCAGATTAAGAGTCTGGCACCTTTGCCCGAAGACCCAGAATCGCCTTTGGTGATGGCGATGCTGGTCCCGGCGCCGTACAAGGCACCGACCAAGAGGCCCAAGAAGACGAAGGACAAGGGGGACGGAGACAGCCCCTGTCCTACGGGCGAGAAGCCCGAGGACCTCCACATCCTCTCCTTTGACGAGGTGCAGGAAGATCATGAGGAGGAAGAGGAGGAGGAAGAAGAGCCCCCCTGCGCAAGGCATGGGGAAGAAGAGGGGGGAATTGCTGATGGGGGTACGGCCGTGCCCCAGAGGAAACTGAACCTCGGAGGAAGTTCGGATTCATCCGAACATAGCTTTGTGATGAAGCCCAGGGTGAAGCCCCTGCCCGAATCGTAAGTATGTCCGAATTGGCTGCTGGACTTTTGCTTTGTTTTAGTATTTACTTAGTATTTCTTCCCTGCTGACCTACAACCATCCCGGTGGACACCCTGATGCTATCTCATCGGAGGGGAACTCTCTTGCGCGTGGAGAGACGGAGAATGACCCGCCGGTCCAAGCTCCATCGCCCCTGATCGGCGGGGACACCGAAGTGTCCTCCCAGCGGGTGTCCTCTGCCCAAGGAGACAAGGGCGAGGCAGGTGACGGGGCGGCCGGAGGTAATACCTCCACCGCTGCTGGCCATGGGGAAACAACCCCCATGGAGACTAAAGACGTGGGGCCCAAACAATACGAGGCCCCACCGAATACTGTCCCAGAGCCTAGTGCGGCTCCGTGGTCCGAAGACGAGACTCCTCAAGAGGAGGAGGATACGGCGGCGCCCAGAGTTAGTCCGGAAGCGCCAGACTCTATAGAGGGAGCACTGCCGAGTGCTCTCATCATTGAAGAACACCGCACCGTGATGGTTGCGGTGATGAAGAAGATTCAGTCCGTCAAGGGCGGACTGAATGAAGCCTTCAACAGCCTTTTTAACAGGCTTTGAGGTAAGCAATGTAATGCTTTTTATAGAATTTTTATTTTTAATGCACATACATAGCCAGTAGCCCCTGATACTTTGTGTGATTCTGAAAAGAATCGAACGAAGTATCCGTAGTATAGCATGCTTACAGAGCTGAACTGTTGTGCATGCTTCATTAGTTACAGCAACTGCGTGAGACGGGGAGGTTGCCGAACTAAATCAAAAGCTCGAGTTGGCCAACGAGGACCTCGACCGTGTCAACCGGCATTTCGATGAAACGCATGGTATGCGGATTTTTGAAATGTCAATAAGACTTAATTGATTGAGTATGTTTATAAACTCTAATGTTGTATTCTGTATTACATAGTTGGCACCACTAAGCTCGAGGCCCTCAAGGGCGAGGTTGCCAAGGCCAAGAGGGAGGCCGAGGCGAACAAGGTGGCCGCTGACAAAGAGACTGCCGATTTAGAGGCCAAAAAGGCTGAGTGCAAGAAGCATCGGGCTCGGGTGTCCGAAGTCGAGGTCGATCTCAACAATGCCATTCTCAAATGTGAGGCATTGGAGAAGAAGACTTCGGAGCAAGCAACCGAGCTGTCTGCAGCCGTGAAGACTGCCAGGATGCGCGAAGCAAGTCACGCAGCGCTCGTCAGGAAATCGCGCAGACATGACAAATAGCATCTAGTAAGACATTTCTCTTACAGAGCATCTTTGGACGGTAGAAGTACATTGGGCCGACACGATTATGGAGTTCTCCGGGCGTGTTTGCTGATCTTCTGAGGAGCAGCGCAGACGCTGCCCAATAGTTCCGAGCCCTGGAGGGGAACAACATGGAGAAGCTGTTTTTGTGGTAGTTCTATGCGCCAAAACATCTGGTGCCCCTCAGCGACCAGATGAAGCAGCTGGTCGAGCTGCACAACATGGCGGGCCCGGCCATGAAGGACTTAATAGTCCGGCTATGGCCCGCTGAGCCAATCCCAAGTAGCTACTTCAGATTGATGAAGCGGCTCGTTGAGGCGAGTCCGCGGGTCGATGCGTTAACGCGTTTGTCCTGCGTAGAAGGTGCTCGGATGGCCTTCGCTCGTGTCAAAGTGCAATGGGCGAAGATGAACGCAGTGCATATAGCTACTGTTGAGCTGCCCGCAGGCAAGGAGCACCGCAAGCCGGAGAAGTACTTCGAGGACGTCATTGAGGGCGCCCGCCTTGTAGAAGGCTAGCATTCGAAGGATGTTATTTTCGACTAATTGTATCCGGATGTAAAGACTATGCTTATGAATCCATTGTATATAACTTTTGCGCTATTATAATATCAGCGTCTTTTACCTCCTGTGTGACTGTTTATCTAAATCCGAAAGTTTCCAGTCGTCGGCTTCAGCCCCCATGTACATAGTACTGGGGTGTTCGGTCATATGCATGTACACTCTTTATCCAGCGTCTTGGTCCGTATAGGAGGTGTATGCGGAGCGAACCAGGCAATCAGACTATGCGGCGTTATTGCTTTCACTTAGTCATAGGAGTTTGACATGTGGGGCTAGGTACTAGCCCCTGGTGCGGATATAATATTCCTTACTTAAGGCATCCAATTGCACCTGGTTGGGCGAAGAAGCAGCCCTTCATATAACACGGGTTAGATATCTATCGATCGTAGTATAAAACTAAGTCACCGGATTGTAGACCAGGTTCTCGCTTATCAGGACAGTTAGTTTTCGGCTTTCTCTACTGAGGTACTTGAGCGAACTAGCCAGAAGTACAGTCACAATAGTTCTCCCTTTACACCCTAGGTGAACAATCGGGAACCTAGGGGTAAGCATAGGAGCCGGGCAACCCAACTATTGACCCAAGACATGATTCAGAATTGATGCATATAAGGCAAACATCTAGGACGCCGAACACTCCCTATAGGTATTCGGTCTTTTCGACATATATCAGGGCTGAATACAGCCCCTGGTA
Source organism: Secale cereale (assembly GCA_902687465.1). Lineage (NCBI taxonomy): Eukaryota > Viridiplantae > Streptophyta > Magnoliopsida > Poales > Poaceae > Secale > Secale cereale. The sequence continues at coordinate 222,811,519 of LR738713.1, read as the reverse complement.
ATAAACCCTTATTGACAAGGCACATATGGCAATCTGATGCGAGAAGAGAACATTTTATGGTGAGTGACTAAAACTCCAAGCATAATGCGAGTAAAGTTGTTCTATTAATATCCCTCTATAATACGGCGAGCCGTAATCTTACAGACAATGCCAAAAAAACTTTTTTGGACATTTTACATGCCAAGAAGGTATATAACAAGAAAGAGAAAAAAGGTTTACACAGGGTCTTAATCTAAAAAGAAATCTTAGTGCAGGTCCCTACTGCACTTCTGCACCATTTCCTCCTCTGTAATGTGTCCTTGAAGGGGCGGGAGTATGATGGCCATCTGAAAGAAAAAAAACCTGGAAAAAGAAGAAATCAATCTGGTTTGGCCATGGAAAGGTTGGTTCGTTTGATGAACCTAAAAAGGTTTAGAGTCCGAATAGGGTCTAGCCGAACAATGGACTATGTGCAAGTGCACCCAGTCATCGCCCAAGGAATTTTTAAGGCATAATTATGTACTCGAGGCACATATGCTATCACCTTATGGGGCATTCGATGGGGGCGTAGCTGTCAATCTTGCTCAGGGTCATCTGAGCTGTCGCACTAAGGCGTGTGCTGGATGCGTTTAGTTGTGTCCGCTATTGATGGATTATCCGGCTTGCATAGGCCGCATTGCACTTCGGCTGCTAAGGCCGCAGTGTCCTCCTCCGTACGGAGAGAGTGCTCCATATTTCCATTGACCGTGATAACGCCACGTGTTCCACGCACTTTTAGCTTTAGGTAGGCATAATGCGGGGCTCCATTAAAGCGAGCGAAGGCCGTTCTTCCGAGTAGATCGTGATAGTCACTTTGAAATGGAGCTATGTTGAAGATTAGTTCTTCTCTTCGAAAGTTGTCAGGAGAACCGAATACAACTTCCAACGTTAAATAGCTTGTGCAGTAGGCTTCAACGCCCGGTATCACTCCTTTAAAGGTCGTGCTGCTTGGCTTGATTCTTGACGGGACGATCCCCATCTTACGGACAGTATCCTGATATATCAGATTGAGACTGCTGCCGCCATCCATAAGGACTCGGGTTAGATGGTATCCATCGATTATTGGGTCGCACACTAGGGCAGCCGAACCCCCATGCCGAATACTAGTCGGATGATCCCTACGATCAAAAGTGATCGGATAGGCTGACCATGGGGTGAATTTGGGGGTGACAGGCTCACCAGCGTAGACATCTCAGAGTGCGCGCTTGCGCTCCCTCTTTGGGATATGAGTGGCATATATCATGTTTACTGTTTTGACTTCCGGTGGAAATTTCTTCTCACCCCCTATATTCGGCTGGCGGGATTCATCCTCGTCTTTGCTCTGAGGCTCCTTCCCTTTGTGTAAGGCATTTAGCTTGCCGGCCTACTTGAAAACCCAACAGTTGCAGTTGGTATGGTTGGCAGGTTTCTCCGGGGTTCCATGAATTTGGCAGGGCCTGTCTAATATTTTGTCCAAACTTGATGGACCATCTTTGTTGCCTTTAAATGGCTTCTTCCGCTGACCGGGTCTAGAGCCACTGAATCCGACATTTGCTGTTGTATCATCTGGGCTTCCAGAATTATTTTGACATTTGTTTTTGTTACGTCGTGGCTTTCCATTGCCATCCCTGACTTCAGATGTTCCAGGGTCATTGGTACTGCTACGAGCTAACCAGCTATCCTCACCCACGCAAAAGCGAGTCATGAGTGTATTTAAGGCTGCCATTGTCCTTGGCTTTTCCTATCCAAGGTGTCTAACTAGCCATTCGTCTCGGATACTGAGCTTAAATGTCGCTAAGGCTTCAGCATCCGGACAGTCCACGATTTGGTTCTTCTTGGTAAGAAACCGATTCCAAAGCTTGCGGGCTGACTCCCCGGGTTGTTGGATGAGTGACATAGATCATCAGCATCCAGGGGCGAACATAAGTCCCTTGCAAATTGGCCCGAAAAGCATCCTCAAGTTCTTCCCAACTCCCAATGGAGTTCTCTGGGAGGCTGTTTAGCCAGTGCCGAGCTGGTCCTTTCAGCTTGAGGGGTAAGTTTTTGATGGCGTGGAGATCATCTCCTCGAGCCATGTGGATGTGAGGAATAAAGTCTTCTATCCAGACGGAGGGATCCGTCATTCCATCTTACGCTTTGATGTTCACGGGTTTAAACCCTTCTAGGAAATCATGACCCAGCACCTCATCGGTGAAGCACAAAAGGTGTGCAACTCCTCTGTATCTGGCTATATCATGGCGTATGTCCGATGGTTGTGGTGTTCGGTATTGACCCCGAACTGGTATGTCACCGGCGCGATTGGCTTGATAGCCGTCGTCCTGTGTGGGAGCCCGGTCTCTACATTCATATATAGACCTGGTCTTGCTAGAATTTTTGTTCAGGTCCTCACGCAGATCATGTTTTCGGACATGCGCCGCACCCTCCTTTCCTTTATGGAGTGGTGGTGCGGGCTTGTGCACGGCATTGCTAGCGACTTTGTCCCGTCCGCGAGGTGGTCGGTCCGGCTTGTCGGCGGTGTTATTCTTCGGCGGGACGGCCGCAGCGGCCTCGTCGTCGAATTTGGGCAGCAGTTTACGCTTGGGATAGACTTTGGTTTGGCCGTTATAGCCATGTTTCTGTTTGTCGTCTAGCACCTCATTCCATCTATCATTGAGCGTGTCTTGTGCGGCTCGAAGCCATCTCTGCTACTTTTTCAGGCTCATTGCGGTGGCAATAAGCCTCCGGTGGAAGCACTTTTGTTCTAAGGGTTCTTCTGGGACGATGAATTCATCGTCGCCCAGGCTATCTTCTTCTTCGGAGACCGGTTCATAAGTACCGTCTTCGGCATAGCTTTCATCGGACTGCGGCTTTGGACTCTATTCGCCATCCTCTTGCTCCTCTTGCTCCATCACTGGGTCTGCGGGGTCTTCGGCTTGTTCCGGAATATCATCGTCATTAGTCACAGTGTTGTTGTGCTTTCCTTTACTGGATTTAGTTCGGCGTTTTGGACGCCGACATTTGGGAAGTTATTCGGCGGGCTTGTCCTCTACGGGATTGTTTTCGTCGTCGCCCTCCGCCTCTTTGGGTGTATCCACCATGTACACATCGTACGAATATGTGGTTGTCCACCGCCCGGTTACGGGCCAACTTTGATCAGGATCAGCTTCAGTTTCGAAGTCCATCACTTCGATGTCTTCGGAAGCATAGTCAAGTAGATCGGTTAGATCTTCGACCGTGGCTATCAAGTGGGTGGTGGGTGGGGAACAAAATTCTCCATCAACCTCCAGTTTTAACTGGATACAATGCGGCTCTGTGTCCTCTTCTAGGGAGAAGTATCTTAACGACTTTAACATGTCGCCAAAGGGTGAGTGCTGGAAGATATCCGCAGCACTGAATTCGGCGATAGACGCCTATTCGGGTTTGAAGGGCGCGGATGCGCGTGATTCGGAATCAGAGGCTGGAGTTGAGTTCGGGGTTCTAGTAACACAGACCTTGCTTGTAGTTGGGTCCATGTGCGGCTCCAACGCCGTGGAGTCTGCGGCTCCCGTGGTGGGGTTGAGCTGCCCATCCTCAGGTGACGTGATCTATTCTGGATCTAGGGCCAGAACAGTTATAGGTGCTATTTCCTGATCCGATGACAGAGATAGGTCATGCTCATCGTGGTGGCAGAGAGAAATTGCCGATGGCTCGAATCCGGCGAAGATCAAGTCTCCGCGGATGTCATCAATGTAGTTCAAGATTCCAAATCTGACTTGATGGCCAGGGGCGTAGCTCTCGATCTGCTTGAGGTGGCCTTCGGTGTTGGCATGGAGCGCGAAGCCGCCGAACACGAAAAGTTGGCCTGGAGGGAAAATTCCCTCGGTATCGCCATTACGGTTGATGACGTGATCCATTGGTCCTTCCATCGACGATATAGTCGAACTCACAATGAAAGCACCAATGTCGATGTCAAAACCGGCGGATCTCGGGTAGGGGGTCCCAAACTATGCATCTGAGGATCGATGGTAATAGGAGACATGGGACACAATGTTTACCCAGGTTCAGGCCCTCTCGATCGAGGTAATACCCTACTTCCTGCTATATTAGTATGAATGAATATGAATACAAGAGTTGATCTACCTCGAGATCGTAATGGCTAAACCCTAAGTCTAGCCTGTGAGGATATTGTGATTCTCTTCTAGCCTCTATGGACTAAACCCTCTGGTTTATATACACACCAGAGGGGCCTAGGGTTTGTACATGTCATCTTGCAGAGGAAGGAAAATCTACACCCGAACCTAGAACTTGCCGTTACAGGAATACAGGAGTCCTATCCGGATACGAGAGATGATCTTCTATTATAATCTTCATGGCCCACCAGGAGTTTATCCGGCCACATGAGGACCCCTCGATTCAGGACTCCCTCAACTATGGCTCCTACAACCAAGCTACAACGACTTCGGCACCTCCTACCTCTACCAAGCCATCTACAATCTTAGGTGACAAGTCAAGCTACAAGAATTCGACTACACCAAGTCGTCCCCCTTCTACGAACAACTTCAAGCCAAGAGCTTCATCATCTACAACTCCAACCGAGCACAACTCCAAGATGAGTTCCATCAAATGTTTCAAATGTCAAGGACGAGGTCACAAGTCATTTGAGTGGAAGACCGTTCGCACCATGATCATCAACGACGACGGATCCTATGACTCAGTGAGCGACGATGAGATGGAATCCCATGAACATGTAGCTATGAATCGCCAAGTGAATGAAGATGAAGACCATCAAATGTTTTGCGACAATGACTCGAGTCCCAATCTCGTTGTCTCCAAGGTCTTGACACTTCAACATCATCAAGACGAAGATCAACGATGTCACATATTCCATACCAAGGCTGGCATCAATGAACGTTCTGTCAAGGTTATCCTCGATGGTGGAAGTTTTCATAACTTGGCAGGTGAAGAGCTTTGCGTCAAGCTACAATTGATCAAGATGAAGCACCCTCATCCCTACAAGGTCCAATGGCTTAGCGATGCCAGAACTCTTCGAGTCGAGCAAACCGTGCAAGTATCCTTCATGATAGGCACCAACGAGGACACACTTGAGTGTGATGTGGTCCCAATGTCCGTGTGACACCTTCTTCTTACACGACCATGGCAATACGATCGAGGAGTCACCCACAATGGTCGGACCAACCATTATAGCTTCAAGATGAAGGGCGAAGAATTCGTGCTACGCCCAATCTCTCCAAGTCAAGTAGCCGCCGACAAACAAATACCTACCAACCATTGTGGAGAGAATGGTGAGAGAATGAACCACCAAAAGGAGAGTGAGACCCACAAGCCAAATAAGAGCGACTCCACGATGAGTGACAAGAAACAACTAGTGCTATTCGCCATCGAAAGTGAGATGAGAGAAGTGTGTGAGAACCCTTCGAGCATCTTTGACCTTGTGCTTCTATGCAAAGGGGAGGCCAAACCTACTAACACTTCATCACCTCTACCTTTAGTGTTGTCTCAATTGTTGCAAGAATTCTCGGACGTCTTTCCCGATGATCTACCACCGGGTCTACCTCCACTTCGCGACATCGAACACCGCATCGACCTCATATCCGACGCACCACTTCCGAACAAGGCTCCTTATCGCGTCAACCCCGAGGAAACCAAGGAGATACAACGGCAAGTACAACAACTTGTCGAAAAAGGTCATGTACGTGAAAGCTTAAGCCCTTGTGTCGTTCCTGTTATTCTCGTGCCTAAGAAAGATGGAAGCTTTTGCATGTGCTCCGATTGTCGTCTGATAAATGCTATCACTGTTAGATACCATCACCCTATTCCACGTTTAGATAACATGCTTGATGAATTATGTGGTGCTACCATCTTCTCAAAAATTGATGTTAAAAGTGGTTATTACCAAATTCGCATTCAAGAGGGTGATGAGTGGAAAATGGCTTTCAAAACAAAGTTTGGGTTATATGAGTGGTTAGTTATGCCGATGGGCTTATCGGAAGCACCTGGCTCATTCATGCGTCTCATGCTTTTCGTTCTCCGACCTTATATAGGCTTCCTTGTAGTGGTCTACTTTAATGACATCCTCGTCTTTAGCAAATCGCTTGAGGATCACGTGACACACATCTGTATGGTCTTGCAAACCCTTCGGAAAGAACACTTATATGCTAACATGGAGAAATGCACCTTTGGCGTTGATAAGGTCGTTTTCCTAGGATTTGTCGTTTCTTCACAAGGTGTTCATGTTGATGAAACTAAAATGGAAGCAATTAAAACTTTGCCACAACCAACAAATATCCAACAAGTGCGTAGCTTTCTTGGTTTAGCCGATTTCTATCGATGTTTTGTCAAGGACTTTAGCACAATTGCTATGCCTCTACACGCCTTGAACAATAAGAACACACCCTTTATTTGGGGTCATTCGCAAGACACCGCGTTTAATGAACTAAAAACCTTGCTTACCCACGCACCACTTCTTGCTCTACCAAACTATGACAAACCGTTTGAGATTCATTGTGAGGCGATTGGTACCGGCATAGGAGGTGTGTTAATGCAAGAAAAGCGCCCGATTGCGTATTTTAGTGAAGAACTTTCCTGAGCGCAACTTAACTACCCCATCTATGATAAAGAGCTCTATGCATTAGTACGAGTTTTGCGTGTTTTGGAACACTATCTTCGACCTCATGAATTCATTCTTCGCACGGACCTTGAGACGCTCAAGTATCTCAAGGGTCAAACTAAATTGAACAAGCGTCATGCTAAGTGGAGTGGGTTCATAGAGCTTTTTCCTTATGTCATCTAGTACATCAAAGGCAAAGAGAATGTTGTGGTGGATGCACTTTCCCGCAAATGCATGCTTGTCACTCAACTTGAGTTGAATGTTATTGGCTTTGAGCACATAAAAGACTTATATGAGCATGATCCTTTCTTTGCAAATCCTTATGCAAAATGTGGGATGCATACTTCTTGGGAACGATACTGCATCAAGAATGGATATCTCATGAGAGCTAACAAACTTTGCATTCCAGAGTCGTCTCTTCGTTTGCTTCTTTTGCAGGAATCTCATGGAGGAGGACTTATGGGACATTTTGGACGTGACAAGTAATTAGCAACACTCTCCGAGAATTACTTTTGGCCCAAGATGCTCCGTGACGTTTCACGCTTCACCAACCGGTGTTCAACGTGCCGCAAAGCTAAGTCCAAATCTCAATCTCACGGTCTTTAGATGCCACATTAGCGTGGACTTTGTACTTGGATTTCCTAGAACTCAAAGTGGAAAGGATTTCGTGTTTGTTGTTGTGGATAGATTTTCCAAAAAGGCTCATTTCATTCCTTGTAACAAGATCGACGATGCTTCACGTGTGGCAAATCTCTTTTGTAGGGAAATCTTGCGCCTACATGGTTTGCCCAAGACGATCGTATCGGACCGTGACATCAATTTCTTGAGCTACTTTTGGAAGACTCTATGCGCCAAACTCGGCATCAAGCTCCTATTCTCTTCCACATATCATCCGCAAACAGCCGGCCAAACGGAGGTGACGAACCGAACACTATCGACGCTTCTTCGCGTATTGATCAAGAAGAACATCAAGGAATGGGAGCAATGCTTGCCCATCGCCGAGTACACCTACAACCGCGCAAGACATTCGACTGCCGGCAAGTTCCCCTTTGAGGTCGTCTACGGCTTCAACCCATTGTCCCCATTGGACATTCTTCCTCTACCTCTCCAAGAGCGCATCAACATGGACGCAAGTGCACGAGCAAGTTATCTCAAGAAGATGCACGAAGATACAAGGGAAACGATCGAGCAACAAGGACATCGCCTCGCCACCAAGCTCAACGTCAACAAGACACCAATTGTGTTCCAACCGGGAGATCTTGTATGGCTTCATCTTTGCAAGGACCGCTTCCCCAACAAATGCAAGTCCAAACTACTACCTCGAGCCGACGGGCCCTTCAAGGTGTTAGCATGCTACAACAACAATGCCTACAAGATCGACATTCCACATGACAAGTACAATGTGAGCGATACCTTCAACATCAAGGATCTCTCTCCTTCCCATGGTGATTAAGATTTCGATTCGAAGTCGAATCTTTCCCAAGGGAGGGGAGATCGGAGAATCCCAAGGTCATCCCCATGGAATTACCATCGCCTCACCAAGTGCCTCAAGGACCAATGACTCATGCCCGTGCAAGAGATCTCGAGACCGAGGTGACATCTCTCCTAGTTCAACTTCCATATGAATCATGTGAGACATCGCAACTACCTCATGTGGATATGTTTTGTGCGCTCAGGTACCAAGAAGACCCCATTGGAGAAGTTCATGAAGATGGACAAGTCACCAAGTTCATGGATGAAGCATGGCATTGAGTGAAACCGGAGAAAGTCCCAGGTCCCGGACATCCGGCTCCTTGGCCCAGACATCCGGCCCCTGGACCAGCATCTACAGGAGAGCCCACGCAGCCGAAGCTACAGGGCCCAGACATCCGGCCAGGCCCTGGACATCCGGCACGACAAGGCCCAGACATCCGGCACGACAGGGCCCGGACATCCGGCCCCGAGCCCGGACATCCGGCGCCACCACAGAAGCATACTTATGGCTTGCCCCGCTAGCCCGGACATCCGGCGCCAAGCCCGGACATCCGGCTCCAAGCCCGGACATCCGGCGCCTCACGACAGCCCGGACATCCGGCCCCTGATGCCTGCGTGCATTTCATCTGGGCCGTGGCCCATGTATCCCCTCGCCCCTCAAGACTATAGATAATCCTCCACCTACCTCTTTCTAGGGTTAGCATTGTGATAGCTCAAACACCCTAGAGCCTTGCTCATTCACTAGTGGTTCATCTCCTCAAGAGTGACTACGACCCCTCTACAGAGAAGATTCACACGGATTCCAGACCTCCTCCGGAGAAGATCCCACGGGATACCAAGACCTCCTCATGGAGAAGACTATTGCTACTTGTATCGTCCGTTGTTGACCATGGATCGTGCATCTCTTTATGTATCCAGATCTAGCACTTGTGTGGTTACTTTCTTGTTGATCTGAGTGTTCCTTTTCCGTTTCCCTTGTGATTTCCCCTTTGCGTTCTTCATGTTCATGGTTGGATTACCTCCTTTTCGTGAAAGATCGGCCTAGATCGGGTTGACCTCGCATCAATCACCCTCTCCAATTCAAATGGCTGATAAAAAAGTAAAGTAATTGAATGTACAGACATTGTACGATAGACATGTGCAATGGATAGTAGGGAAGAAAATAGGGCATGAAATAATTCACATTTATGTTGTCTAACCAAACAGGATAGCATGACACAATTTCACATATATGATAGCTAATTAAACAGGGTAGGATGACACAAATTCACATATATGATGGCTAACTAAACATGATAGAATGACATACTTCAAAAACTGATGACTATGTAAAAGGATGACATGATATAACTATAGGATGTGCCTATTAAAGTGGTTGGCATGCCATAATTCACATACATGCCGTTGATGGAAACATGATGGCATGATAAAATTCATGGATAGAATGACATACTTCAAAATATGATGACTATGTAAACATGATGAGATGATATAACTATATTATTACTTTAGAAAATGGGTTGGCATGCCATACTTCAAATACATGATGTCTATATAAACATCATGGCATGATATAATTCAAATATATGATTTACATACTAAGCAAGTGTCAGTGTACAAAAGTAGGGGTACTTTTGCACCCCTTTACTTGTGCACGGGCAGTTGAAGCCGCGCCTACGGCCACGCTTGGCGGAGCAGGAGAAGGAAAGCACGAGGCTGCCAAGGCAACTCTCAAGCCAGAGACATGAAGGGTAGAGGGGCAAGGTGGACTCCTCCCCTAGCAATGCCCTTGCCGGGGCGGCCTACATAACCCCGGCAAGAACCTTGACGGAGCCGCTCGCCAAACACCAGCAAAGCCACCACCCTTGGGTTCGAGGGCTCACACACCATCGACAATGTCAAGGCCGAGATTCAAGGAGCACCTGCACAGTGGCATGCAAATTCTTGTAGGTCCAAGGGGCCTAAAAACCTAGACAAGAGACGAGAACACGAAGACCCCCGGAAAAGAGCCTTGCCGGGGACGACCAAAGACCCTCAGCAAGATCCTTGCCGAGGACGGCCGCAAGACCCCGGCAAGACGCCTTGACGGGGGCGTCTGCGGGGCCGCAGCCAGGCTCGCACCAGCCAACGTTTCGCCGCCCCGTGGCCACTCCTACACGACGACCGACTCGCCAACGGTACAAGAACCTGCGTGGGAGCATGTGGCTCCTACGCCAGCTACAAGCACCTACGTGGTGGCATGCAGATCTTCGTGAAGACCCTGCCACCATAGCAGCTAGCAGCCAGCGTGGTGCCGCATGCCTCGTCAGCCTGCACGCGTGTCAGAGCAAGGTGAGGCGGCAATGGGCGGGTGATGTCTACTACACAACCTTCTTCTTGAAGACGTTGTTGGGCCTCCAAGTGAAGAGGTTTGTAGGATAGTAGAAAATTTCCCTCAAGTAGATGACCTAAGGTTTATCAATCCATGGGACGAATAGGATGAAGATGGTCTCTCTCAAACAATCATGCAACCAAATAACAAGGAGTCTCTTGTGTCCCCAACACACCCAATACAATGGCAAATTGTATAGGTGCACTAGTTCGGCGAAGAGATGGTGATACAAGTGCAATATGGATGGTAGATATAGGTTTTTGTAATAAGATAACATAAAAACAGCAAGGTAGCAACTGGTAAACGTGAGCATAAACGGTGTTGCAATGCGTTGAAACAAGGCCTAGGGTTCATACTTTCACTAGTGCAAGTTCTTTCAACAATAATAACACAACTGGATCACATAACTATCCCTCAACATGCAACAAAGAGTCACTACAAAGTAACTAAGAGCGGAGAACAAACGAAGAGATTATGGTAGGGTACGAAACCACCTCAAAGTTATACTTTCTGATCAATCTATTCAAGAGTCCGTACTAGAATAACACCTTAAGACACAAATCAACAAAATCCCTAATGTCACCTAGATACTCCATTGTCACCTCAAGTATCCGTGAGCATGATTATACAATAAGCATCACGCAATCTCAAATTCTTCTATTCAACCAACACAAAGTACTTAAAAGAGTGCCCCAAAGTTTCTACCGGAGAGTCAAGATGAAAACGTGTGCCAGCCCCTATGCATAGATTCCCAAGGTCACGGAACCCGCAAGTTGATCTCCAAAACATACATCAAGTGAATCAATAGAATACCCCAATGTCACCACAGGTATCCCATGCAAGACATACATCATGTGTTCTCAAATCCTTAAATACTTCAATCCGATAAGATAACTTCAAAGGGAGAACTCAATCCATTACAAGAGAGTAGAGGGAGAGAAGCATCATAAGATCCAACTATAATAGCAAAGCTCGCGATAAATCAAGATCGTGCCATCTCAAGAACATGAGAGAGAGAGAGAGAGATCAAACACATAGCTACTGGTACATACCCTCAGCCCCGAGGGTGGACTACTTCTTCCTCGTCATGGAGAGCGTCGGGATGATGAAGATGGCCACCGGAGAGGGATTCCCCCTACGGCAGGGTGTCGGAACGGGGTCTAGATTGGTTTTTGGTGGCAACAAAGGCTTTCGGCGACGGAACCCCCGATCTAGGTTATTTTCCGGAGATTCTGTATATATAGGAGGTGTTGGAGTCAGGGGCAAGTAAAGGAGGTCTCCGGGCTGTCCATGAGGCAGGTGGCGCGCCCAGTAGGGGGGGCGCCTCCTACCCTCGTGGGAAGCCTGTGGATCTCCTAGCCCCCCTCCTGCACTTTCTGGGCTTCTTCTGGTCCAAAAACAGTCTCCGTTGAATTTCCGGTCAATTGGGATCCGGTCAATAGGTTAGTCCCAAAAATCATATAAAAGTGTATATAAAATCCCATGAAACATCCAAGAAGGATAATATAATAGCATGGAACAATCAAAAATTATAGATACATTGGAGACGTATCAAGCATCCCCAAGCTTAATTCCTGCTCGTCCTTGAGTAGGTAAATGATAAAAACAGAATTTTTGATGTGGAATGCTACCTAACATAATTCTCAATGTAATTTTCTTTATTGTGGCATGAATGTTCAGATCCAAAGATTCAAGAGAAAAGTCTATATTGACATAAGAAATAATAATACTTCAAGCATACTAACAGAGCAATCATGTCTTCTCAAAATAACATGGCTAAAGAAAGTTATCCCTACAAAATCATATAGTCTGGCTATGCTCCCTCTTCATCACACAAAATATTCATATCATGCACAACCCCGGTTTCAGCCAAGCACTTGTTTTCATACTCAATTTTTTCAAACCTTTCAACTTTCAAGCAATACATGAGTGTGAGCCATGCATATAGCACTATGGGTGGAATAGAATGGTGGTTGTGGAGAAGACAAAAAGGTGGAAGATAGTCTCACATCGACTAGGCGTATCAACGGTCTATGGAGATGCTCATCAATAGATATCAATCTGAGTGAGTAGGGATTGCCATGCAACGAATGCACTAGAGCTAAAAATGAATGAAAGCTCGAGAAAATAAACTAAGTGGGTGTGCATCCAACTTGCTTGCTCATGAAGACCTAGGGCATTTAAGAAAGGCCATCGTTGGAATATACAAGCCAAGTTCTATAATGAAAAATTCCCACTAGTATATGAAAGTGACTAAACAAGAGACTCTCTATCATGAAGAACATGGTGCTACTTTGAAGAACAAGTGTGGAAACAGATAGTAGCATTGTCCCTTCTCTCTTTTCTCTCTTTTTTTGGAGGGGCTTTCTCCCTTTTTTTATTTAGCCCCTCTCTATATTTTTTGGGCCATCTCTTTTTTTGGCCTTTCCTCACATGGGACGATGCTCTAATAATGATGATCATCACACTTTTATTGATTTACAACTCGATACTAGAACAAAGTATGACTCTATATGAATGCATCCGGCAGTGTACCGAGATGTGTAATGAATCAAGAGTGACATGTACGAAAAATTTATGCATGGTGGCTTTGCCACAAATACGATGTCAACTACATGATCATGCATGGAAATATGACAATATGAAGCGTGTCATATGAACGGAATGGTGGAAAGTTGCATGGCAATATATCTCGGAATGGCTATGGAAATGCCATGATAGGTAGGTATGGTGGCTGTTTTGAGGAAGGTATATGGTGGGTGTATGGTACCGACGAAAGTTGCACGGTACAAGAGAGGCTAGCAATGGTGGAAGGGTGAGAGTGCATATAATCCATGGACTCAACATTAGTCATAAAGAACTCGTATTGTTATTGCAAAAAATTACGAGTCATCAAAACAAAGCAATCAACGCATGCTCCTAGGGGGAGGTTGGTAGGATTTAACCATCGTGCGCTCCTGACCTCCACACAAAGGATGACACTCTACAAATACCTCATGCTCTAACTTCGTCACATAGCGGTTCACCATACGTGCATGCTACGGGAATCACAAACTTTAACACAAGTATTTCTCAATTTCATAATAACTCCACTAGCATGACTCTAATATCACTATCCTCATATCGCAAAACAATCATCAAGTATCAAACTTCTCATCATATTCAATGCACTTTGTATGAAAGTTTTTACCATATTCATCTTGGATGCCTATCATATTAGGACTAGTTTTATAACCAAAGCACATTACCATGCTGTTCTAAAAGAATCTCAAAATAATATAAGTGAAGCATGAGAGTTCATCTATTTCTTCAAAATAAAACCACCGCCGTGCTCTAAAAGATACAAGTGAAGCACTAGAGCAAATGACACACTACTCCAAAAGATATAAGTGAAGATCAATGAGTAGTTGAATAATTATGTAACTATGTGAAGACTCTGTAACATTTAAGAATTTCAGATCTTGGGATATTATTCAAACAGAAAGCAAAACAAAATAAAACAAAATGACGCCCCAAGCAAAACACATATCATGTGGTGAATAAAAATATAGCATCAAGTAAAGTTACCGATAGACGAAGACGAAAGAGGGGATGCCTTCCCGGGGCATCCCCAAGCTTAGGCTTTTGGTTGCCCTTGAATATTACCTTGGGGTGCCTTGGGCATCCCCAATCTTAGGCTCTTGCCACTCCTTATTCCATAGTCCATTGAATCTTTGCCCAAAACTTGAAAACTTCACAACACAAAACTTAACTGAAAACTTGTAAGCTCCGTTAGTATAAGAAAATAAAACTACAACTTAGGTACTATTATGAACTCATTCTAAATTCATATTGGTGTTATATCTACTGTATTCCAACTACTCTATGGTCCATACCCTCCGATACTACTCACAGATTGATCAAAATAAGCAAACAACACATAAAAAACAGAATCTGTCAAAAAACAGAACTGTCTGTAGCAATCTGTAACTTTTGAATACTTCTGTAACTCTATAATTATGAAATAAATTGGTAGACCTGAGGAATTCGTCTATTAATCATCTGCAAAATGAATCAACTAAAAAGCACTCTCCAGTAAAAAATGGTAGCTAATCTCGTGAGCGCTAAAGTTTCTGTTTTTTACAGCATGATCGCATAAACTTCACACAAGTCTTCCCAAAGGTTCTACTTGGCAGAAACACTAATTAAAACACAAAACCACATCTAAATAGAATCTAGATGCAATATTAACTAAACAGAAGCAAAAAGCAAAGAACAAAAATAAAGTTCGGTTGCCTCCCAACAAGCGCTATCGTTTACCGCCCCTAGCTAGGAATGATGATTTCAATGATGCTCGCATAGAAGAAAATAATTGAAACATAAAGGGAGAATCATGAAGAATATAACTAGCACGTTTAAATCTAACCCACTTCCTATGCATAGGGATTTTGTGAGCAAACAACTTATGGGAACGATAATCAACTAGCATAGGAAGGGAAAACGAGCATAACTCCAAGATTTTAAGCACATAGAGAGGAAACTTGATATTATTGCAATTCCTACAAGCGTATGATCCTCTCTCATAATAATTTTCAGTAGCATCATGAATGAATTCCACCTTATAAACAGCACATAAATCATTCTTTCCATGATCTACTTGCATAGGAATTTTACTACTCCCATCATAAGCAAAATTCTTCTCATCAATAGTAGTGGGAGCAAACTCATCAAAATAATTATCATGTGAAACATAATCTGATTGAAAACTAAAATCATGATGACAAGTTTCATGGTTATCATTATTCTTAATAGCATACAAGTCATCACAATAAACATCCTAGATAACAACTTTGTTCTCATAATCAATTGGAACATCTTCCGAAATAGTGGATTCATCACTAAATAAAGTCATGACCTCTCCAAATCCACTTTCATAAATATAATCATCACAAATAGGAGGCATGCTTTCATCATAATAAATTTGCTCATTAAAACTTGGGGGACTAAACATATCAGCTTCATCAAACATAGCATCCCCAAGCTTGTGGCTTTGCATATCATTAGCATCATGGGTATTCAAAGAATTCATACTAATAACACTGCAATCATGCTCATCATGCACATATTTTATGCGAAGCATTCTATGTAATTCTTCTTCTAGTACTTGAGAAAAATTTTCCTTCCCATCATTTTCACGAAAGATATTAAAAAGATGAAACACATTAGGTAACCTTAATTCCATTTTTTTGTAGTTTTCTTTTATAAACTAAACTAGTGATAAAACAAGAAACTAAAAGATTTGATTGCAAGGTCTAATGATATACCTTCAAGCACTCACCTCCCCGGCAACGGCGCCAGAAAAGAGCTTGATGTCTACTACACAACCTTCTTCTTGTAGACGATGTAGGGCCTCCAAGTGCAGAGGTTTGTAGGACAGTACCGAATTTCCCTCAAGTGGATGACCTAAGGTTTATCAATTCGTGGGAGGCGTAGGATGAAGATGGTCTCTCTCAAACAACCCTGCAACCAAATAACAAGGAGTCTCTTGTGTCCCCAACACACCCAATACAGTGGCAAATTGTATAGGTGCACTAGTTCGGCGAAGAGATGGTGATACAAGTGCAATATGGATGGTAGATATAGGTTTTTGTAATAAGAAAATATAAAAACAACAAGGTAGCAAGTGGTAAACATGAGCATAAATGGTGTTGCAATGCGTTGAAACAAGGCCTAGGGTTCATACTTTCACTAGTGCAAGTTCTTTCAACAATTATAACATAACTGGATCACATAACTATCCCTCAACATGTAACAAAGAGTCACTCCAAAGTAACTAAGAGCGAAGAACAAACGAAGAGATTATGGTAGGGTACGAAACCACCTCAAAGTTATCCTTTCTGATGAATCTATTCAAGGGTCCGTACTAGAATAACACCTTAAGACACAAATCAATCAAAACCCTAATGTCACCTAGATACTCCATTGTCACCTCAAGTATCCGTGGGCATGATTATACGATAAGCATCACACAATCTCAGATTCATCTATTCAACCAACACAAAGTACTTCAAAGAGTGTCCCAAACTTTCTACCGGAGAGTCAAGACAAAAACTTGTGCCAACCCCTATGCATAGATTCCCAAAGTCACGGAAGCCGCAAGTTGATCACCAAAACATAAATCAAGTGAATCAATATAATACCCCAATGTCACCACAGGTATCCCATGCAAGACATACATCAAGTGTTCTAAAATCCTTAAAGACTTCAATCCGATAAGATAACTTCAAAGGGAAAACTCAATCCATTACAAGAGAGTAGAGGGGGATAAGCATCATAAGATCCAACTATAATATACATCAAGATCGTGCCATCTCAAGAACACAAGAGAGAGAGAGAGATCAAACACATAGCTACTGGTACATACCCTTAGCCCCGAGGATGGACTACTCCCTCCTCGTCATGGAGATCGCAGGGATGATGAAGATGGCCACCGGAGAGGGATTCCCCCTACGGCAGGGTGCCGAAACGGGGTCTAGATTGGTTTTTGGTAGCAACAGAGGCTTTCGGCAGCGGAACTCCTGATCTAGTTTATTTTCCGGAGGTTTTTGTATATATAGGAGGTGTTGGAGTTGGGGGCAAGTAAACGAGGTCTCCAGGCTGTCCACAAGGCAGGGGGCGAGCCCAGTAGGGGGTGCCCCCTACCCTCGTGGGCAGCCCGTGGATCTTCTAGCCCCCCTCCGACACTTTCTGGGCTTCTTCTGGTCAAAAATCGACTCCGTTGAATTTCAGGTCAATTGGGCTTCGTTTGATATTCCTTTTCTGTGATACCCTAAAAGAGGAGAAAAACAGAAACTAGCACTAGGCTCTAGGTTAATTGGCTAGTCCCAAAAATCATATTAAAGTGTAAATAAAAGCCCATGAAACATCCTAGAAGGATAATATAATAGCATGGAAGAATCAAAAATTATAGATGCGTTGGAGACGTATCAGCGGGACAAGCTTCCTTACCGTCCCCGATAAGGCTAGGGGACACATAGGCGGCGCATTAAATGCAATTGTCCTAAGATGTCAGGGGATAACCTTGTACAATGTAGTAACTTTACACCTCATGTGTGTCACTGAGGCAACCCCTTATACGTATAAAAGGAGGCCCAAGGCATACTGAGAGAAGATTCGGACTTTTGGGATAGCCACGCATAGAGGCCAGTTCAAGAGCTCAAAAACACCAAATATACGCACACACGTAGGACAAGGGTTTTAAGCATCATCTTGCAGCCCGAACCTGGTTAAAAATCCCACGCGTTGATCGTCTAGACCTGCTCTTTGCACAACTCTACGCCCGCAACCGTAGCAAATGGGATCCCTAGGATCCCATAGGTGTCGTTACCCCGACATCTTTGGCGTGCTAGGTAGGGTGCCCTAGGTTGTGAAAATCTAGTCTAGGAGTGAGCGCATCTTCTCCTTCATCGTGATGGCTCCCAAGAAGAAGGGGATCGCGTTGATCGGCCCGTCTATGGCTGCACCGCCCGTGCCAGCATGGACGGGCGATGGGGCGGCTGCGGATGGTGGTGGAGGCGTGACCCGCGAGCTTCCACGACACTCCGATCATCAAAGCCAAGCGAGCAGCATCGTTCGTGCCCAAGACGATGAGCCACGTGCCGCTGGGTCTAAGAGCGTCGCTGTGCTACCCACGGGTGGCGCGACGACCTCCAGGACACCTCTGCTGGTGCCCGCTCCGCAGTCTTCTCAGCTCATACATGGTGAGCAACACCACGACGTTGGTACCTCCGGGCACCACCGCAGGAAGAGACCTATGCGTCACTCTCAAGATGCACCAGGCCAGCATGCACGTGCGGACGCTGGTTGTAGCAGCGTGCAGTGACGGGACCATGACAGAGCTCCTTCAAACATGGTTAGAAGTCAGAGCGCGTCGCGGTCCACGCAGCTTTCACTGCCAGCTACACCAGCAGAAGCGTTGGCACACGCGCAACTGCTCCTCGACTTTCCTCCCATCGCAGAGAAGCTCGACGACTATAGAGCCACTATCCGGATCCTCATCAGCTTCGCCAATAAAGATGAACCGCAGCCAGCTAGGCCCTCGCACCGGCGCTCTGGTGAGCGGACGCACGCTGGTGGTGGGAGGACCGGAGCGGCTGCGACCACGGTGCACTCTCCTCCTCCACGCCAGCAACAACAGCCGCCGGCTCATCGGGCCGACACCCGTGACAACTTTTCCACGACGTCGTCCGACCCACGAGCCCGCCGCGACCAACGTCATGTCCTTCGGGAGCGAGCCCGGGAAGACATTTGGACCACTATCAAGCGAGGCGGGAAGCGCGCCATCAATTATATAGGCGTGCATGGCCTACTATGGACCACCCGGCACCGGGGCCCCCTTGCGACTTACCCTACGAGGTGGGTTGCACGACCTTTACCCGTGAGCAGCGGTAGTTCAAGTGGCCCTTCCACCGCACGTTCAAGCCTGAGGTTGGAGAAAAGTACAACAGCGAGACCCACCCGTCGGAGTTCCTCAGCATCTACACCATCGCGATGCAGGCTGCTGGTGCTCGCGACGACAAGATGGTCGCCAATTACTTCCCATTGGTGCTCAAGCCCAACGTTACGTCGTGGTTGATGCACCTGCCAGTGGGTTCTGTTTCTTCCTGGTCGGACTTGTTCCACGAATTTGGTGGCGCTTTCACCTAGGGGCACAAAGCTCTTGGCCAAGAAAGCGATTTGCATGTCTTCCCCCAAAAGGATGGCAAAACCCTGCGCAAGTACATACAAAGGTTCAGCGTGTGCAGTACAACATCCCGAATGTTCATCCCACCACTATCGTCAGTACATTCCATCAGAATGTACGCAACCGCAAGATGCATGACGAGCTGGCGATGAACAAGCCTAAAGATGTGGCCGAGCTCTATGTTCTGGCGGATAGATTCACTTGGGCTGAAGTGGGAAGGAAGTACCCCGGCGAAGACGCCGGCACGGAAACCGACTCCTCAAACGGTGATGTCGTCGCCCCGGCAAAGAAGGGCCGACGCTGCAACCGGAAGTGAAAGGGCAAGGTTGTGCTTGCCGTGGAGAGGTCCGACGACCCCAGCGCCACCAAACGGGCCAAGGCTGACGACCTCGGCAAGGAGGTTGCCGGGTGCATCGCCTGTTGGTCCTTGGCGGCCGCCGACAAGCCAGGGGCTCCGGCAAGCAATACTGCAAGATTCATCTCACCAACGGCCATGAACTCTAGAATTGTCGATAGGTCGAGCTGCTTGCAGAGAAGCGGAAGGCCGAGTATGAGAGGCGTGACAAGAAGAAGTGCCCGGGCGGCACCGAGGCACCCGACAAGAAGCGTGGTGGCCAAGGTGGTCGCTGCAGCCAAGACAACCGGCCAGAAAGGCCCGCCCGGGGCTGCGACAAGATAGAGGAAGATGGTGATCACGGTGAAGATGATGAGTCCAACAACCAGGAGTTCCAGAAAACTACAGAGGCGATGTGCTTCGACGGTGGTGTCTCGCTGCATACCTCTCACCGCCAACTAAAACAAAGGGCATGTGATGTCACTACAGCGGAGCCATCGTTCGACGCCTAGAAGCCACTGAAGTGGTCCTGCACGCCTATCATTTTTTTACGCCGAGGATCACCCTGACCGTACAAATGCGGTCGGGTGTTTGCCGTTGTTGGTTTCACCGACAATACGCGACCTCAAGGTGACGAAAATGCTAGTTGACAGCGAGGCCGGTCTGAACCTAATTTTGCCCACTATGATCAAGAGGCTACAAATCCCCGATGGAGACCTCGAAGAGACGAGCACATTTCAAGGGGTCAACCCGAGGAGGAGTCAGCCGAAAGGAAAGATCGCTCTGCCCGTTACATTCGGGGGCGAGCTGAATTATAGGACATAGAGGATTGTCTTCGATGTCGCCGAGATCCCCTTGCCCTATAATGGGATCCTTGGCCGCCCACCGCTGGCCAACTTTATGGCGGCCTCGCACTATGCCTACAACGTGTTGAAGATGCCCGGCCCAATGAGCCTCATCACCCTTCCCTCCGACAAGAAACACGCACTCATCTACGCCGACCAACTCTACCGAGAGGCAGATAACAAAAACGCCGCCAAGGCAGTGGCTCCTACCACCGAGCCTCCGCAGGAGAGGAAAACCAGCAAGGCATTTGCCTCTGCCGGCAAGGCCCCTCCCGGCAAGGTTTCGGACCCCGGCAAGAGCTCCTGCGCCCCCTTCGACAAACACGCCTCTTCGGAGCACCACGTTCTCGTTGGGGACGTGCCAGAAAGCTCCGCCTGTGGGTGCAAGAGGTCCAAGGCGGCCCCACCAGACACCAAGAAGGTCCCCGCCAGGGAGGACAGCACGGGTGGGGCTTTTACCATAAGCTCCACCCTCGGCAACAAATAGGAACATGCGCTCGTCACCTTCTTGCGGGAGAATGTCGACGTGTTTGCATGGCAAGCATCCGGCATCCCCGACATTCCCAGGCAGGTGATTGAGCACCACCTTGCTATCTATCCTCATGCACGGCCTGTCAAGCATAAGGTCAGGAAGCAAGCGTTGGAGCGCTAAAAGTTCATCATCGAGGAGATCAAGAAGTTGGAGGCGGCAGGCCTAGTCAGGGGAGTCCTCCACCCCACATGGTTGGCAAATCCGGTAGTAGTGCGGAAGGCCAATGGGAAATGGAGGCTATGTATCAACTATACAGATATCAATAAAGCATGTCCGAAGGACCCTTTCCCTTTGCCGCGCATTGAAAATATAGTGGACTCCACTGCCGGGTGCGACCTGCTGTCGTGCCTCGACGCCTACTCAGGGTACCACCAGATCTTCATGATGAAGGAAGATGAACATAAAACAGCATTCATCACCCCATATGGCACGTACTGCTTTGTACGGATGCCTTTCGGGTTAAAAAGCGCTGGTTCGACATTTTCCCGAGTGGTCCAAATTGGTTTTGAGCCCCAGCTACATAGAAACATGGAAGCCTATATGCATGATATAGTGGTCAAAACCAAGGACAAGGCCACACTCGTGCAAGACCTAGAGGAGACATTTGCAAACTTGCGCAAGATCAACCTCGAGCTCAACCCATAGAAGTATGTGTTCTGGGTCCCGTCCGGCAAACTCCTCGGGTTCTTTGTATCTCAACACGGAATCGAAGCAAACCCTAACAAGATCAAAGCGATTGAGCAGATTGAGGCACCAAAATGTGTCAAGGACGTCCGTAAGCTCGCCGGCTGCATTGCTGCACTAAGTAGGTTCATCTCCAAATCTACTGAGCGCGCCCTCCCCTTTTTCAAAATTTTGAAAAAGGCGGGTCCAATGAAATGCACTCTGGAGGCAGAGGCAGCGCTGCAAGATTTGAAGCGATACATCTCCTCCATGCCAACATTAGTCGCACCTAAACCGCAAGAGCCATTGCTGCTATATCTAGCGGCAACGGATCAAGTGGTCACTGCTGCGCTAGTGGCGCAAACGGAGTTTGAGGAAGAGGTAGCAATGGCGGCGGATTCATCGGATGATAGACCAGAGCTCTCCCCGGCAGGGCCCGACGTCGGCAAAGCGGGGCCCCCGGCAAGGCTTGTTCTCGGCAAGACAGAGTCTGCGCAAAAAGGCGAGGTCACCCAGAAGAAGAAGATGGTGCAGCACCCGGTCTATTTTGTCAGTTCCCTCTTGTAGGGGGCTAGATCAAGGTATTCCAGTATGCAGAAGCTACTTTTCGGCCTCCTTATGCCTCGAGGAAGCTGCGTCACTGTTTCCAAGCACATGAGATCACCGTCGTCACTCGCCTCCCTTTGCAATGGATCTTGCACAACCCAGATGCAACTGGGAGGATTGTGGAGTGGGTATTGGAAATGTCGAGCTTTGGCCTCAAGTTTGAAAGTACCTCAACCATCAAGAGCCGAGCCTTGGCAGAGTTCATCGCAGAATGGACCTCAACGCCCGATGAAGAGGTCCAGGAGATCACCCTTCCGGACAAGGAAACGAGTCATGATTGGATTATGTACTTTGATGGAGCTTTCTCACTGCAAGGTGCTGGTGCCGGCGTACTACTCGACGCACCCACCGGAGAGCACCTCAAGTACGTGGTCCAAATGCACTTTCCCCGAGAACAATCGACAAACAACACAGCAGAGTACGAGGGACTGCTTGCTGGTCTCATGATCGCGGCAGACCTAGGAATCAGGAAGCTTATCGTCAGGGGTGATTCGCAGCTTGTCGTCAGGCAAGTTAACAAAGATTACCAGAGCCCGTTGATGGAGGCATATGTGGATGAGGTGAGGAAGTTGGAGGAGCGCTTTGACGGCTTACAGGCAGAGCATGTTCCCCGATTAGAGAATAGCATTGCCGATGACTTTTCCCAACGCGCCGCCCTCAAGCTACCTGTGGAACCAGGTACCTTTGTGCTTGAATTAACACAACCATCAGTTGAACCATCTGTGGGGCAAAACAAATGAAGGAAAGTGGGCCCCAGCAAGTACTTTCCCACTGAGCTCCTAGGAGCCACCGGCAAGGATGTTGCTGAGTACCCCAAGCTTGCCGAGGAGCAGCAACCTCTGGCAGGAGCCCAAGCCCCGAACATAGAGGCGGCCTCCCCCACGACCGAAAGTGAGCCTTTGGTCCTTGCCATCGAGCCCCGGCTTCCAGCATGGGTGCAACACACCGTCGGTTTCCTCCGAACAGGAGAACTCCCTAAGGAACAAGAAGAGGCAGAGAAAGTAGCCCGTTAGTCCAGCATGTACCAGTTTGTGGATAATGCCCTGTACAGAAGGAGACCGAACGGCCTGAAATTGAAGTGCATTCCTCGAGAGGGCGGACTGGAGCTGTTGGCGGAGATACACGGAGGCATGTGTGGCTCCCACATAGGGTCAAGAGCCCTTGTGGCAAGGCATTCTGTCATGGCTTTTTCTGGCCCACCGCCCTCCGGGATGCAACTGCACTAGTAACCAGATGTGAAGCGTGCCAGTTCCATTCAAAGAAGCTTCATCAACCAGCTCAAGCTCTGTAGACAATCCCTCTTTCCTGGACATTTTTGGTCTGGGGCTCGACATACTAGGCCACTTTCCCCGCGCCGTCTGGGGCTTTGAGTACTTGTACGTCGCAATTGACAAGTTCACAAAGTGGCTGGAAGTGGAGCCCGTGAGGAAGGTGATAGCGCAATCAGCCGTCAAGTTCTTCAAGGGACTAGTCTGCTATTTTGGTGTGCCAAACAGAGTCATCTCCGACAATGACACACAGTTCACGAGCCACACTTTCATGCAGTATGTCCAAGACCTCGACAGCAAGGTTTGCTTTGCTTCTGTTGCTCATCCCAGAAGTAACGGCCAAGCTGAGAGGGTGAATGCAGAAGTGTTGCAAGGTCTCAAAACCAGGACTTTCGACAAGCTGCACAAGTGCGGAAGATGTTGGGTTGATGAGTTGCCAACGGTTCTTTGGTCAATCAGGACGACACCAAATCGAGCCACTGGCAGACGCCCTTTTCCCTGGTATACGGGGCAGAAGAAGTTCTCCCCACGGAACCCATATACGGGTCACCTCAAGTGCTCGCTTACGATGAGCTTGTGCAATAGCAGCTACGCCAAGAAGACGCAATGCTCCTTGAGGAAGATCGTCTTCAGGCTGTTGTACGAGCCGCTCGCTACCAGCAAGCCTTGCGCCGCTATCATAGCCACAAGGTTCATGCCAGAAGCCTTGAGGAAGGCGACCTTATTCTTCGGCGGATCCAATCCGCCAAGAATTCAAACAAGTTGATGCAAAAGTGGGAAGGCCCTTATCGGGGGATACGAATCACCAGGCCCGGCGGAGTCTGCCTGGAGACCGAAGATGGCATTCCGGTGAGCAATTCCTGGAATATCAAACATCTTCGCAAGTTTTACCCCTGAGGCGCTGTTGCCGGGAGCCCCGGCGAACCCCTCTTTTGTACTAGCTTTGCTGGCAAGGCATGTAACCCTATGTACAAAGCCAGGTGCAGACCCTGTGCGCAGTCAGGGAAAAGGAACACTTTTAGTATGTACAATTTCCCGTTGATTTCCATGTTTATATATATACGCATATATACATGCTTGTCCAGGGTATTGTACTAATTTTTGATTCCATCAAGTATTAACGGACCACTAAGGTTCCATGCTTCTGTCCTCCCTTCTTCCCAGCCACTGCAAGGATCCTCGATTCCGCCAAGGACCCGGCTCCGGCAAGAAGTTGGAGGGACTTCCCGGCACAGCGACTCCCGGCGAAACAAATAGATAAAGTTCACCTCTTGCCCATTCATGTTTGTGACATGTGGCTTGCGCATTAGAAAAGCCTGCCGCTCTCTTGTAAACTCGGGTGCTCTCGCCCCTGACCAAAACATTTCTTCGGTCAGGGCGGTTACAGTGCCCATTACAAAAAGGAGGTTGGCGGGGGGGGCTGGACCCTCTGTCTGCAACCCGGCACATGTGATACTCCGGCAGGCACAGAGGGCGCCGACAGGACAGCTTGCCGATAAAACTCGATTATTCATGTTAATGAGTCGTTTTTCCCCTGCGTGGACGTATACATGCACGAGTCCCCGGCAAGGCTTGTCTTTTTCATTAACATGCTGATACGAGTACATATGTTACAAAACACATGCATGGACTCGGGAGATTACATTTCTTAGAAATTGAGATTCGGCAAATGCCTACATGCTGAAAGAAAGATAAAACGCATCGCCATCTCCATTCTTGTCCCTTTCCTCCCAAGTGTCACGGGTGAATGCAAGGGAAGTGTGACGAGACGCACCCATGGAGAGCATGGCGAGGGCGACCCTCGGCGAGATGCGTGGCCGAGGGAGGAGGGCGGTGCAGATGATGGTGCTGCCACCGGCGGTCAGTCGGAGACAGAATCGGCATAATCCCGCCTGATGTCGTTGTCCTCACTATCGTTATCTTCCTCGTCACTGTCGCTCGAGGAGGAGGTTTCGTCGTCGGTGGAACTCTCCACGCAACACCCAAACACCTTGATGGAGAGCAGGACATTCTCCATCAATTTGAAATAGAGAACGTGCACCTCTGACAAGCTATGGGCACGGCCGAAAGTCTTCCATCCACGGCGAAGATACATGACGTGAGGGGCGGGGAAGTCACGTCGCCCCGCGTGCTGCCACTCCTGCAACCCCTCATATGCAACCTCAAGGCCTACGGCGGGTCGAGCTCCATCTCCCGAGCAAACAAGCTGGGGAGGCGGAGATGACCACACAATGGCTTGTATAGCCTAATGAAGAACTTGCGAGGCTGATCCCCGACATGGCCCTCCAGCGGGGGAAGAGCAGCTGGCGAGAGCACGGCCGGTGCGCCGCCCCGTCCTCCTCTCCCCCGAGCGCCGCGGCGACCTCGGCCTCGCCCTCTCCCTCTTCCTCTCATAGCGGGCTCCGCTGCTATGAGTTCCGGAAGAGGGGGGACGCGCTGTCGAGTAGAAGCCCTTGTCGCCGCCATTGGAGTGCTGGCGCGCCCTCAATCCATGGCGACCGGAAGGGAAGAATCGAGCAAGAAGGAGATGAATGCAGGAAGACGCTGCCCCTCTCCCCTTTTATAGAGGGGCGGGCCGGGGCTCGGCCCCCCAACCTGAGAGCGGCCTCCCCACTCGGCCAATCTAGCCTCGAGAGGTGCAGGGAATCAGGACCGGCCCGCTGCTCCAATCAGCGACGCCCGGTTTCCCGCCTCGGTGTTAATGCCCGCACCCTCCATATCTGCCGCTTACCCTCCCTAGCGCATGGGGGACACGTGGCAGGCGAACCAGAGTCAAGAAGACAGGTGGGGCGACCGTAAATGAGCAGCGCCCCTGCGTCCTCCTCCTTGTGGGCCGCCTCTTTACTATTCGCTGTGACGTGACACAAGCGCGCTGCAACCGCCCCACGCACGACCCCCACGTCACGCACTAACGCGAGTCATGGGGAAGCGCAACCGGTAAAAAATAACCACAGTAAAAAACCTACCTCGCATGCGCGTGCACCGTTCTGGGCCTGGCCCAACAACGCTCCGCGCTTATGTGTGGCCTAGGCCCGGGGGCTCCTGCCGGTGTACAAAAGTAGGGGTCCTTTTGCACCCCTTTACTTGTGCACGGGCAGTTGAAGCCGCGCCTACGGACACGCTTGGCGGAGCAAGATAAGGAAAGCACGAGGCTGCCAAGGCAACTCTCAAGCCAGGGACATGAAGGACAGAGGGGCAAGGTGGACTCCTCTCCCGGCAATGCCCTTGTTGGGCAGCCTACGTGACCCCGGCAAGAGCCTTGCCGGGGCCGCTCGCCCAACACCAGCAAAGCCCCCACCCTTCGGTCCGAGGTCTCTGACACCATCGACAACGTCAAGGACGAGATTCAAGGGGCACCAGAGAAGTGGCATGCATATTCTTATAGGGCCAAGGGGCCTAAAAACCTAGACAAGAGACCAGAAGACGAACACCCCCATCAAAGAGCCTTGCCGGGGACAACCGAAGACCCCCGGAAAGATCCTTGCCGAGGACGGCCACAAGACCCCGGCAAGACCCCTTGTTGGTGGCGTCTGCGGGGCCGCGGCCAGGCCCACTATCGATGTACAAAAAGAGGGGTACACTTTTTGTACCCCTATGACTGTACATGGGCAGTCTGAGCCACGGGCACCACCACAGCAAGCGCAGCAAGGGAGGTGAGCCAAGGTAAGACCGAAGCTCGATGGAACTGGAGCAACGCCAAGAACAAGACCACAAGGAGCAAAGGGTCGAAGCGGCTTCCCCGGGCAAGATCCTTGCCGGGAGCCAGTTTCAGCAGCCCTGGCAAGATCCTTGCCGGGGCCGGCTCTGGCAGCCCCGACAAGACCCTTGCCGCGGCGGCTCGCGCCACGCCTACGGAGCGGATCACCCTAGAGTCCACTGCCCCCATGGGGCAAGGATTCGGGACATATCCCCGTGGTGGCATGCAGATCTTTGTGAAGACATTCAAGGACAGATACACACACTAAGAGGACGACGACCCTTGGCGGGATCCCAGCCAAGGAGGACCACAAGGCCTCCGGCAAGCACCTTGCCGGGGATGACAGCGGGCGCCGTGGCAAGACCCTTGTCGGGGGCCCCGGCAAGGCCCTTGCCGAGGACACCCGCAGGGCCACCGTCAGGCCCATGCCAACTCAGTTTCCACCGCCCCATGCAGCTGCCAACCCAACCAGCTGGGTAGGCTCCTGTGTGGCAACATGCAGATCTTTGTGGAGACCCGCCGTTGCACCACCTCAGCTGCCTGCCTGCCTACATGGCACCTCAGGCACCGCTGGCCAGGGCGCGTGTCAACACAAGGAGGAGCGGTGACGGACAAGACGGACGTCTCCCCTCGTCCCCGATAGAGCAAGGACACCTAAGCCAAGCGCATTAAATGCGCCTTGTCCTGTAATGCGAGCGATAACCTCGCATCACTGTACCCTTTCCACCTCCTATGTGCCACTGTGGCAACCCCTTTTTTCTATAAAAGGAGGCCTGAGGTGACTAGGAGAAGGATTCAGCTCTTTAGAACTCCTCGCGACTCTTTTGGAGCTGCTCACTAGCTGGAGAACACAAACATATAATCCACCAAAGCAGGAGTAGGGTTTTACGCATCTTTGTGGCCCGAACCTGGGTAAAGGAACCGTGTGCTAACTGTTAGATCCGCTCTTCTCTCAACCCCGCGCCCTGCAACCGTAGTAGAGATTCTTGTGATCCCATAGGTGTCGATCCAAATACACCGACATCTTTGGCGCACCAGGTAGGGGGCGCAGTTGTGAGAATCGGCTTTAGCAGTCAGTTCAATGCTTCTTCATCATCATGGCGCCCAAGAAGAAGACGACGGTGGCGGTTGGCCAGTCGGAAGCCGTACAGCCCGTCCCGACGCGGGCGAGCAGCGGACCAGTCGCGGAAAGGACCCGGGTCGCTGCTCGCGAACACCAACGCCGTCCCAGCAGCCGGAGTTTGGGAGGTGGCGATGTTTGTGTGCCTGGTAACGGGCCACACACCGCCAGTTCCAAAGATGGAGCCCGACCCTCCGCGGGTGGTGCGGGGCCTTCCAAGGTCGCTGCCGCATCACCTGAAGGCGACGCAAGGACCTCCAGAACTCCCACGCCGGTGCCAACGGCGCGCTCTTCTCAAGCAGCACGCGACGAACGGCGTTGTCCCGCCGAAGATCCCGGGCATCGCCATGGGAGGAGCCCCGAGCGCCACTCCCGGGATGTAGAATACCTGCCCGCCCGCCGGAGCGTTGGTGGAAACGGCAGGCGACCGCGGGGTCGTGACGGAGCTCCTCCTGACACGGTCAGGGGTCCAAGCGCGTCGCGGTCCGTGCAGGTTTCGCTACCATTGACCCCAGCAGAAGCCCTGGCGCGCGCGCAGTTGCTCCTCGTCTTCCCTCCCGTTACGGGGAAACTCGACGAATGTTGAGCCACTATCTGAAGCCTTGTCGCAGTCGCCAACAAGGATGAACCAAATCCAGTGGAGCTCCCAGGTCGACGCTCCGATGGAGTCCCACGCACCGGGGGAGGACCGGCAGCGCCGTGGCTATGGTGCATTCGCCTCCTCCTCGCCCGGTACCGCGTGTGTCGACTCGTCGGGACGTCGCGGGCGACGCCATCTCCATCGCGTCGTCCGACCCGCGGACCCACGGCGACCAGCGTCGAGTTCTTCAGGAGCGAGCTCATGAAGACGCTTGAACCACCATCGAGCACCGGCACGGAGCGCGCCACC
Source organism: Secale cereale (assembly GCA_902687465.1). Classification (NCBI taxonomy): domain Eukaryota; kingdom Viridiplantae; phylum Streptophyta; class Magnoliopsida; order Poales; family Poaceae; genus Secale; species Secale cereale. Next base: position 222,782,416 of record LR738713.1, on the reverse strand, counting down.
AGTCGGACAGGCGAGCGGGGCCTGCTGTGGACCGCCCAGCACCGGAGAGCCCGGGAGGCCTACCTTACGAGGTAGGCTGTCCGGATTTTACCCGTGAGCTACGGCAGTTCCAGTGGCCCTCTCACCGCACCTTCAAGCCTGACGTTGGCGAGAAGTACAACGGCAAGACCCACCCGTCGGAATTCCTCAGCATCTACACCATCGCGATGCAAGCTGCCGGAGCTCGCGACGGTAAGGTCCTTGCAAATTACTTTCCGTTGGCTCTTAAACCCAACGCCATGTCATGGTTGATGCACTTGCCGGTAGACTCTATTTCCTCCTGGTCGGATTTGTGCCATGAGTTTATTGGCGCCTTTACTGGAGGTCACCAAGCTCATGGCCAAGCAAGTGACCTGCATGTCATACCCCAGAAGGAAGGCGAGAGTCTGCGCAAGTACATATAGAGATTCAGCCAGGTATAGTACAATATCCCCGATGTTCACCCCGCCGCCATCATCAGCGCATTCCATCAGAACGTGCGTAACCGCAAGATGCGCGAAGAACTGGCGATGACCAAGGTGAAAGATGTGGCGGAACTCTATGTTCTTGCTGACAGATGTGCCTGGCTGAAGAGGGAAGGAAGTACCCCGGCGAAGGCGCCGGTGCGGAATCCGACTCTTCAGACAAGGATACTGCCGCCCCGGCGAAGAAGGGCCGGCACCGCAACAGGAAGCGCAAGGGTAAGGCCGTGATTGCCATAGAGGGATCTGATGACGCCGGCTCCGCCAAGAAAACCAGGGCGGGTGACCACGGCAAGGAAATTGCATGGTGTGTCGCCTGCCGGGCCTTGGCAGCTGCCGAGAAGCCAGGGAACTCCGGCAAGCGATACTGCAAGATCCATCGCACCAAAGGCCATGATCTCCAGGACTGCCACCAGGTTGAGCTCCTTGCTGAGAAGCAAAGGGCTGAATACGAGAGGCGGGACAAGGAGAAGGGCCAGGACACCGCTGAGGGGTCCGGCAAGAAGCATGACGGCCAAGCAGGCCGTCGCGGCAAGGAGAAACAGCAGGAGAGGCCCGCCTGGGGCCGCGACAGAAGACCTGAAGATGACCATCACGAAGAGCACGACGAGTCCGGCGACCAAGAATTTCAGAAGGCTACGGACGCCATGTGCGTCGATGGCGGCGCCTCGCTGCATACTTCTCTCCGCCAACTTAAACAGTGGGCGCGTGAGATTACAGCGGCGGAGCCGTCGTCCGGTGCCCCAAAGCCGCTGAAATGGTTCAGCACACCTATCATCTTTGACGCTGAGGATCACCCTGATCGCACTACTGCGGTCGGGTGCTTGCCATTGTTGGTTTCACCGACAATACGCAACCTCAAGGTGACAAAGATGCTAGTCGATGGCGGGGACGGTCTGAACCTACTCTCGCCCACCGTGATCGAGAGGCTGCAAGTTCCTGATGGAGACCTTGAAGAAACGGGCACGTTTCAGGGGGTCAACTCGGGGAGAAGTCAACCGAAGGGGAAAGTCATGCTGCCCGTGACTTTTGGAAGTGATCTGAACTATAGGACGGAGAGGATTGTGTTCGATGTTGCCAAGATCCCTTTGCCCTACAACAGGATCCTTGGCCGCCCAGCGCTGGCCAAGTTCATGGCAGCGTCGCACTACGCCTACAACACCCTGAAGATGCCAGGGCCTGTTACGATCATCACCATCCCCTCCGATAAGAAAGATGCGTTGATTTGCGCTGACCAATTGTACCAGCAAGCGGTTGTAGCAGCTGTCGCTACGAGGGCACTTGCTCCTGCCACTGGAGCCCCGGGGAAGAAGAAGAAGAAGACCAGTGAGACCTCAGGCACCCACTCCGGCAAGCGCACATCTTCGGAGTGCTGTGCTACCATCGAGGACATGTCAGAGAGCTCCACCGGGAAGAAGAAGACCGGTGAGACCTCGGACACCCACTCCGGCAAGCGCACCTCTTTGGAGTGTCGCGCTCTCGTCGAGGACGTGCCAGAGAGCTCGATCGGCAGAAACAAGAGGTCCAGGGCCACGCCGCCGGGAGCCAAGAAGGTTTCTGTCAAGGAGGACGGCACGGGAGGGGCTTTCACCATAAGCTCCTCCCTGGACGACAAATAGGAAGACGTGCTCGTCACCTTCCTGCGGGCGAATGTCGACTTCTTTGCATGGCAAGCATCCGACATCCCCGGCGTTCCTAGGGAGGTGATTGAGCACCACCTTGCTGTCTGTCCTGATGTGCGGCCCGTCAAGCAGAAGGTCAGGAAGCAAGCTTTGGAACAGCAAGAGTTCATTACAGAGGAGATCCAGAAATTGGAAGCTACGGGTTTGGTAAGAGGAGTGCTCCATCCAACGTGGTTGGCCAATCCAGTGGTAGTGCGCAAGGCAAATGGGAAGTGGAGGCTGTGTATTGATTACACAGATATCAATAAAGCTTGTCCCAAGGACCCCTTCCCGTTGCCGCGCATAGACCAGATTGTAGACTCCACGGCTGGGTGTGACCTGCTGTCATTCCTCGATGCCTACTCCGGCTACCACCAGATCTTCATGACAAGAGAAGACAAAGAGAAGACAACATTCATCACCCCATGTGGTACGTACTGTTTCGTACGAATGCCTTTCGGGTTGAAGAGTGCTGGCTCGATGTTTGCAAGGGTAGTCCAGATTGGTTTTGAACCCCAGCTCCATAGAAATATGGAGGCTTATATGGATGATATAGTGGTCAAAACCAAGAACAGGGCAACCCTTATACCGGATTTACAAGAAACATTTGTAAACCTACGCAAGATCAACCACAAGCTGAACCCCGAGAAGTGCGTCTTCGGCGTCCCGTCTGGCAAGCTTCTCGGGTTCTTTGTGTCGCAGCGTGGGATAGAAGCCAATCCGGACAAGATCAAAGCTATAGAGCAGATTGAAGCACCCAAACGGGTCAAGGATGTGCGTCGGCTTGCTGGCTCCGTTGCCGCCATGAGTAGATTCATTTCCAAGTCTGCCGAGCGTGCCCTTCCCTTTTTCAACATTTTGAAAAAGGCGGGCCCAATGGAGTGGACGCTAGAAGCTGAAGCAACATTACAAGATTTGAAGAGGTATCTTTTCTCCACGCCAATACTAGTTGCGCCTAGGCCACAAGAACCTTTGCTGCTATACTTGGCGGCGACGAACCAGGTCGTCAGCGCCACACTAGTGACGTAGAGAGAAATTGATGACGGGGTCATAGCAGCGACAGAGCCTGGTGCCACTAGTGCAGAGACGACACGGCCGGTTGGAGTGCAGCCAAGGAAGAAAATGATGCAGCACACGGTCTACTTTGTTAGCTCCCTCTTGCAGGGGGGCTAGATCAAGGTACTCCGGTGTGCAGAAATTGCTCTTTGGCCTTTTCATGGCCTCGAGGAAGCTGCGTCACTACTTCCAGGCGCACGAGATCACTGTCGTCACTCGCCTCCCTCTACAATGGATATTACACAATCCAGATGCAATGGGAAGGATTGTAGAGTGGGCACTGGAGCTGTCCGGCTTTGGCCTCAAGTTTGAAAGTACCTCGACGATTCAGAGCCGAGTCCTCACAGTGTTCGTCGCAGAATGGACCACAACGCCTGATGAAGAGGTCCAGGAAACTGCTCTCCCCGGCAAAGAGGCGAGTTGCAACTGGATCATGTACTTTGATGGAGCTTTCTCCTTGCAGGGCGCCGGGCTGGCGTACTGCTGGTCGCGCCCACTGGAGAGCACCTCAAGTACGTGGTCCAGATGCACTTCCCCAGGGAGGTATCAATGAACAACACTGCTGAGTATGAGGGGCTGCTTGCTGGTCTTAGGATCGCGGCAGACCTCGGAATCAAGAAGCTCGTTGTCAGGGGCGACTCGCAGCTTGTCGTCAAACAAGTTAACAAGGATTACCAGAGCCCATTGATGAAGGCCTACGTCGACGAAGTGAGAAAGTTGGAAGAGAGCTTTGATGGTATACAGGCGGAGCACGTTCCCCGAGCGGAGAATGACAACGCCGATTACCTGTCAAAGCGCGCTGCCCTCAAGCTACCTGTGGAACCAGGTACCTTTGTGCTTCAGCTTTCTCAGCCATCCGTTGATCCATAAACAGAGCAGAACAAGAGGAGGAAATCAGGGCCCGGCAAGTACTTTCCCGCCGAGCTCCCCGAAGCCGCCGGCAAGGATGTTGCCGGAGACACTGAGCCCGCCACAGGACGGCGAGCTCCGGCGGAGCGTCAAGCTTTTGCCGTCCAGACAGCCGCTCCCTTGGCGAAGGAAATGCCTTTGGTCCTCGCCGTCGAGCCCCAGGCTCCAGCATGGGCGCATCATACCGTCCGATTCCTCCAGACTGGGGAACTTCCTGAGGAGCAGGAAGAAGTGGAGAAAGTAGCCCGTCGGTCTGCTATGTACCAGTTCGTCGATGACGTCCTATACAGAAAGAGACCGAACGGCGTGAAATTGAAGTGCATCCCTCGCGAGGAAGGACTGGAGCTGTTAGCAGAGATACATGGAGGCACATGTGGATCCCACATAGGGTCAAGAGCCCTTGCCGGCAAGGCATTCCGGCAAGGCTTCTGTAACACCCCAAAAATTTAATCATATTTTTATTAATTAAAAATTTGGCTAGAAATAAAATTTTGAATTATAATAGGTTCTTTAATAAATTTTTTTTTTTAGCCTTTTCTATACCTGTCCTTCAAAAATCTTCTCTTCATGTATTAAATTGTTTGGAAATAATTTTGTGGGCTCTGGTTGTATCTTGAGTCATTTCATTATTTGTTGAATAACAGTAGAAATTATTTTCATAATAAAATTTTGCCCTAGAAAATTCTTTTAATAGCTTTTGCAGTATTTTAAATGCTTCTGTTGCACTACTTCTATTTTAAATAATTCTCTAAAAATGCCACCAAAATTCTGAGAGGTCTTATGATGCCTATATGTCACTTTGGTGCAAGAACCCAACTTGGGTTTTGCAAAATTTGAGTGAACCATCCTCTTTTTCATTCCTGTCCATCTTCTAGGTTTTAACTACAACCCTATTATTTCTTGCTCAAAAAAATTCTGAGCCTTGGCCATCTTCTAGTTCCTCCTACCAAACCCTTAACTCCAGAAGATCAGCTCCATTAACATCATTTAGACCCACCAAATACCCCTCTGAATATTCAGTCCAGAATTGAATTTCAGTAAAACTTGCACTAGCCAGTATTTCCTTTTCCCAAAATAACTTCACCATCATCTCTACCATCTAAAGAGACCTCATCCTGCCAAGTTTCACATCCAGAAAGATCACCTAGGTCACCCTAACATTCTGTCGAGCACCTTGAGCTCATGACAGAAGTTGGGCATCTTTTTGGGTTGCACTAGATACTAGCCCCTCTCCCCAAAACACCATGTCCATCACTTCTACCATGTCTAAAGGCACCATTCTGTTATTTGTCAACTTGTTTGGGTCCCTGTAGATGCCATTGGCATTTCGTCGAACACCTCAGAGGCATGTCCGGAGCACGAGCAGAGCGCAGTTATTGCACGCGCTGACATCGGGCTCCTGCCACTGCCCTGCTGCCTCCCCTGCTCGCCCGAGCCTCCCACCGGATCAACTCGACCATCAATAACTTCGCCGACACCTTCCCTTGGCCGCTTGCGCCGGCCACCGCCGTCCACGCCATCCGGAGGCGCCGCCCGACGAGTCCCGCATCGCCACGTCGCACCGACCTCCAACGCCCTGGACGCGTGGCTCGCCTCCGAACCAAACACGACGCCCGCCATCACTGCAAGCCGCCACCGTCCTCACCAAACCCCGCCGTCCATCAACGGCCTCGCCACCGGCCGCGTCTGCCATTAATGGCCGCCGCCTCTGTCCGCCCGTGGACGGCACCGTCCAAGCTACCTGGCGCCTCCCGGGGCAGCCAGCTCGCCTGGGAAGTAACTGCGGTCCTCACCGACCCTCACCGGCCACCCAGCGACCTCACCTGCCGGAGTAATGGCGATCTCCGCCGTGTCCGTTTCTGGAACCCGCCGAACCGCGTCGCCCCGCCTATTTAAGCCACCCCGAGCACCCCGGCTCCTCATCTCCACCTCTCCCCTCCTCCAGCAAACCATCCCGAGCCTCCCCGAGCAAGCAAGACGACCGGAGGAGCCATCTTCCTCGACTCCGGCCGCCTCTGCCACCGCCCTCCCCTCGAGGCCACCCACCTCTCCAGTGCCTCCCCCTCCCTACTATCTACACCAACGGCCTCCTGGAGCATCCACGAACCCGTCCCCATCTTCAATTCCACTGGAGTTGCACCGTAGCCGGAGTTCCCCTTTTCGTCCGACGGCGCCGTCCGCCGAGGACCTCGTCGCCGGCAACTCCGTCCATCCCAGCCACCACGGAGAGCACCGGACGAACCGCCTCCCCCTCCTGAACACAACGGTGCCCTCGGCTCCTCCAACGGCGCCACCGTTCGCCGGCGAGCTCCGCCGGAGTCCCGCCCCGTTCTGTCGCCAGGAAGAAGGGCGGGTGGACCGTGGTCAAACCTGACCAGTGGGCCAGGCGGGCCCACTGTCAGCGACCCACAGCACGCTGTGTGTGTGGACACGGGTTCCGCAAAGCCCGTCTCCGCGTGAGGGAAACGTACTTCCCTTTTTCGCCTTCGACGTCAGCTCTTTTACCCGCAGCCAGATGACTGGGCTCGGCCCAGTGGCGCCGTTGAACTAAACAGCGCTCAGGGCGCAATTCTATCCCTTCTTTTATCATTTTCCAGCAACTTTCAAATAATTCCATAGTAGCCTTTTCTACTCTAAATTTGGTAATTAAAATTTCTGTAGGTTTCTAAAATCATGCTCTACTTATTTAAAATTAGGTGAACATTTTTCCTATATATAGTTTCTGTTTAATAAATTTAAATATTGCTTTTAATCATGTTTTCCATCTTAGTAATTCCATAACTAATTCATATGAACTCTAAATAAATTAACTCTTTTTCTGATATTCCTTAAATATCCTCTAGTTTATTTTTAGTATTTGTTTCAAAAACCTTTGAAATACTTTTTATTGCTGTTTTTGAATTATGTGGTGATTTAGATATTTTTTGAAAATAGGAAATGAAGGGGGGATAAATATTTCAAACTTTTGGAGTGCACCCAATATTTCTGCATGCTCAAGGCAAGCATTTTGAACACTTGATATGGCGTATGTTTTCATGCTATAATATTTAGGGCATGTTTGATACTTTGATAGGCTTGGCATATGAGTAGAAATATTGCATGCATGCATGGTCATGATTATACTTTCTCTTGCATGCATTCCCTTCAAATTTGCAACATGCATAAGTTATGAGAATCCAGGAATGTGCTCCTGTTTTGGACGTGCCGATGGGCACGGGCCATATTTGACACGGTGGTGTCATGAGATATATGTGGAAGCAGACAAGGGTTGTGGCCCTGTCCTGATGTTATGGTTGAGAGAATGTTTTGTTGTGCTAACCACCGCAGGGAACATAAGCCTCCTGAGTCGACCGTAGATCGAGTCTTGTTCCAGTAACCCCCATACTTGTCTCGTGCTACCACTTGTCCCTGCCTCGGGTAAGGTATGGTTTAGTAAGTTGTTAACCCCTTTCCATGCACACACCGTACAGAGGGCCATGATGAGGGTTTCCAGGGCCCTGGACTAAACCCAGGCATCAGGTCAGGGGGCATGGGTGTTTCCGACTGTTATGATGTCGAGAGGGAGTGTACCCTTGTAATCCGCGCGTATGAATAGTGATCCCATGCTCATGGAGGTTGTAGCCTCTCTGACTTAGAGTTTACTTAACTGTTGTTTTGGGTGACTCCTGGCAGCAGAAAAGTTAAGCTGGTGTGTGCTGGTTAGGTGTGTTTTCAACCCAAAGACCATAATGGGAATTAGTCAGTGTCACGATACTGACTAAAGAAATCTTATACTTGTGGGTAAAGAGTACACCATCTGCAGAGATCATATCTATTCGAATAGCCGTGTCCGCGGTTAAGGACTACAGTCTGGGTTGGTCAAGTGTCGATCTTAGAGTCGGTCTCCGGAGGAAATATTTAAAAATTGAGCATGGTTACTTTGCAGGATAATTATCGTTATTACGGGTGTTACCATGAGTATATTTGATGATATGATTATATTTGTGAACTAACCCCCTGCTCTTATTTTACTTTCCAGAGTGTCTCAGGGGCTGGCTAGACTACCGCGGACACTCGCCTTTATTTTCAAGTCCTTTTGTGGCATCCCTCGAGTGTCAGGCGGTTTATCACGCCACTACTCTTGTGGACACCCGACTGGCATTTCTTTTCAAGTCCTTTCGTGGCGTCGCCTGAGTTCTCGGATGGTATCGTCCGATTACTCTCTTAGACACCCGACTGGCATTTCTTTTCAAGACCGACCGTGGTGTCACTTGACATCCGACCGGCATTTCTTTTATATTTTATTGATGCTAATATTTATTTCCTGCACTAACCATTATTCACCATGCCACGTTTTAATTCCTATCAGCATGCATTTAATATAAGTCCATCATGAGCATATGCATATATTTCAATTCATCATGACCATATATTTGTTTGCTGCTTTTGTTATACCTTTTGTCCATGATGTTTGCGAGTACATTCAAACGTACTCACAGGCTTGTCCCTGGCTATTTACTTGGCCAGGTTATGAGTTCTGCAAGGAATAATACAGCGACGTCCGTGCGAAGCCTAGGAGTGCAGCCACGCAGGATAGGAGTTATCCGGGTCAGCTGTTCCTGTTGGAATGGAGCCCCATCGATGTGGAGATCCACAAGCCAATTCCTTCATCCACCACCGGAGTCATTGTTATATCAGTAGACCTTTATGGTCTTGTATCAAATTCTTGTAAATGCTTGGTAATCTGTAACAAGGATGTGTCTACCAGTAACAGTAATCCTGGGCTGGTGATGACACTAGGGGTAAATTTCTGGAATATTATGTTCCCGAAATCCGGCCCCGACAGCCTTGGTATCAGAGCCAGGCTGACCATTGGCTAATCCTATCTTAGCCTGGTCACCATCCCTAGGTTTCCACCCCATCCACAACTTTTCCTGTCCACGGTCAAGTCTATCCCACCCACAGTGGCAACCGACATCTTTCAATAGCCGGTGCCCAACCTATTAGTCTATCCATAGGCCGTGTGCCTATGCCAACACCTGAACTTTCCCATCCACAAGCGTGCGATGGAAGACTCGGCTGACTTATAAAGGAAGCCTTACCCCCAAACTTAGCACATCACAGCCTCATTCCCAGTTCGTTATCCAACCACCAAGATGCCAGGCCCCCTCGTGCACAACGAGACCACCGCAGTCGAGCTTGAAGGCTTCGTAACCATCCTCGCCAACCTCACCCGTCGTGTCTTTGGCATCGCCGAGCCGCCGGAATATGTCGTGTACCAAGAGCACACGAGTAACTCCATCCATCACTTCTGGGCCACGGTGCACCTCTATGGGAGGGGCACCACATCAGAGCGTCCCTACCGATTCACCGGGAGGACGACCTCCGACGAGCCCCAAGCCATCCAACTTGCAGCCCGAGAGGCTATAGTTCATCTTCGGCACCTGTCGCCGAGGGTTAACTGCCGCTCCTTCTACTACTACCCTAGCCGTGAAGGCTATGGTAGCCCGACCCAGGTCGCCAGCAGAGACCATGAGTCGGATCCTGCCCTGGTGCATCTGGTGCGCTACCTGAGAGCGCAAGAGGCACTATTTGATCAGGTCACTCTTGACCTGATTGAGACCCGCAGGACGCTCGCTCTCCTAACCCCGGCAAGGAGTGAAGTCGCACCCGCCACCGACGCCCCGATAATGTTGCTTGGAAGGCCGGTTGAGCCCCCAAGCTCTGACCATGTCACCTACCCGGGCAATGCCTTTGCCTCACCCGGAAATCTCCGTCGTCTCTTGGAGGCCTACTCCAATGGGACGGTGACCTCGACACCCCGCGAAGGCCACCACCGCTACTCCAGCCCTGTAGCTCCCCATCCTACCCCGGCCAGCTCCGACGCGGAAGCACCCGGAGAGGACTCGGCATCCGCAAGACGCGCCCGGCTGGATATCAACCAGGTGGACTGAGTCCACCTGATTTGTTATCAAGCCCTAGTGGCTCGGTTTTTCCTTTAGTTCCGCAGTAGCTGGTGTGTGGCGTAGTGAGTTTGTAGACCCCCTGTGTGTCACCATCTAATAGTATGTGTGATCTGGCATGAATTGCTTGATGAGTGGTTGCAGAGTAAATTCTAGACGTGACCCCTAACTGACATGCACAGTAGCATGTCACTTTTCTTTTGGGGATTGAGGCCTGAGACTTTGACTCAGACAGCCCCGCGCCGGAGTCGGTGTCTCTGTCGTACCGGCACCATTTCATGTTTCATGACCCAGGCTCTCTATAAGAGGCCACGCTCATTTTTCCACACCAGCAACCATCAGCATCAAGCACTGCCTTTTTCCTTTCATCCACACATGTCTCACCCCGGAGCTTATCTGAGGAACCCCGAAGCAAGACCTGGTAGTTTTGTTATGTTATTGTGGGATTTTACCCGCAATACTCTTGGCCCCACCCATCCACCCCTGTATGAGCTTTTCAAATCGAGAATCACTCCTGATCTCTCGAAATACTGGGCAGCTGTACATATTCCACCAGCAGATTTAAACCAAGGACCTCCCTATGTGATTTTCATCGGGAGATCCATGCCAACGCCAGGCATGGCCATTGAGTCTGCTGCGTATGAAGCAGTCACCCGTCTTCGATTTGCGGTACCTTGTGCCAACACAAGGGAATACTTCTATTTCCCAAGCCGCGCTGCTTTTGGAGCAGAAGCTACGTTCCGCTGTGGACGTGCGGAGAGCGATCCAGCCCTGGTCTATCTCATTCAGTATGTGATGGCCCAGGAGCGTTTCACCCAGCAAATACTGGAGTATCTCCACTACCTTGCTGTTCTGAATCCCCGGATCGCCATTGGCGGACCCCCTCTGCCAACTCTGGAGGGACACGTTCTTCGTTTGCTCCCTCCACTTCCTCCACTCCCTCCGGAAGGAGAAGGGTGTGTTCCAACACCGGGAAGCCTTCCGCTTGACCCCGTAGATCCCGCTTTCGGACCGTAGACGGTCGTGAGTGCGTTTGCGTAGCATGTAGTGCTTGTTTGCATGTTGTGATCTTGTTTTGTTTGTATGTCATGAATGTATTGCCTTGTTTATAAGAGTGTTTTGTATGTGTGGTATGCTTCTTAATTCTTCCGCCCTTAACAAATCTCGAGGACGAGATTTTTCTTAAGGGGGTTAGAGTTTGTAACACCCCAAAAATTTAATCATATTTTTATTAATTAAAAATTTGGCTAGAAATAAAATTTTGAATTATAATAGGTTCTTTAATAATTTTTTTTTTAGCCTTTTCTATACCTGTCCTTCAAAAATATTCTCTTCATGTATTAAATTGTTTGGAAATAATTTTGTGGGCTCTGGTTGTATCTTGAGTCATTTCATTATTTGTTTAATAACAGTAGAAATTATTTTCATAATAAAATTTTGCCCTAGAAAATTCTTTTAATAGCTTTTGCAGTATTTTAAATGCTTCTGTTGCACTACTTCTATTTTAAATAATTCTCTAAAAATGCCACAAAAATTCTGAGAGGTCTTATGATGCCTATATGTCACTTTGGTGCAAGAACCCAACTTGGGTTTTGCAAAATTTGAGTGAACCATCCTCTTTTTCATTCCTGTCCATCTTCTAGGTTTTAACTACAACCCTATTATTTCTTGCTCAAAAAAATTCTGAGCCTTGGCCATCTTCTAGTTCCTCCTACCAAACCCTTAACTCCAGAAGATCAGCTCCATTAACATCATTTAGACCCACCAAATACCCCTCTGAATATTCAGTCCAGAATTGAATTTCAGTAAAACTTGCACTAGCCAGTATTTCCTTTTCCCAAAATAACTTCACCATCATCTCTACCATCTAAAGAGACCTCATCCTGCCAAGTTTCACATCCAGAAAGATCACCTAGGTCACCGTAACATTCTGTCGAGCACCTTGAGCTCATGACAGAAGTTGGGCATCTTTTTGGGTTGCACTAGATACTAGCCCCTCTCCCAAAAACACCATGTCCATCACTTCTACCATGTCTAAAGGCACCATTCTGTTATTTGTCAACTTGTTTGGGTCCCTGTAGATGCCATTGGCATTTCGTCGAACACCTCAGAGGCATGTCCGGAGCACGAGCAAAGCGCAGTTATTGCACGCGCTGACATCGGGCTCCTGCCACTGCCCTGCTGCCTCCCCTGCTCGCCCGAGCCTCCCACCGGATCAACTCGACCATCAATAACTTCGCCGACACCTTCCCTTGGCCGCTTGCGCCGGCCACCGCCGTCCACGCCATCCGGAGGCGCCGCCCGACGAGTCCCGCATCGCCACGTCGCACCGACCTCCAACGCCCTGGACGCGTGGCTCGCCTCCGAACCAAACACGACGCCCGCCATCACTGCAAGCCGCCACCGTCCTCACCAAACCCCGCCGTCCATCAACGGCCTCGCCACCGGCCGCGTCTGCCATTAATGGCCGCCGCCTCTGTCCGCCCGTGGACGGCGCCGTCCAAGCTACCTGGCGCCTCCCGGGGCAGCCAGCTCGCCTGGGAAGTAACTGCGGTCCTCACCGACCCTCACCGGCCACCCAGCGACCTCACCTGCCGGAGTAATGGCGATCTCCGCCGTGTCCGTTTCTGGAACCCGCCGAACCGCGTCGCCCCGCCTATTTAAGCCACCCCGAGCACCCCGGCTCCTCATCTCCACCTCTCCCCTCCTCCAGCAAACCATCCCGAGCCTCCCCGAGCAAGCAAGACGACCGGAGGAGCCATCTTCCTCGACTCCGGCCGCCTCTGCCACCGCCCTCCCCTCGAGGCCACCCACCTCTCCAGTGCCTCCCCCTCCCTACTATCTACACCAACGGCCTCCTGGAGCATCCACGAACCCGTCCCCATCTTCAATTCCACTGGAGTTGCACCGTAGCCGGAGTTCCCCTTTTCGTCCGACGGCGCCGTCCGCCGAGGACCTCGTCGCCGGCAACTCCGTCCATCCCAGCCACCACGGAGAGCACCGGACGAACCGCCTCCCCCTCCTGAACACAACGGTGCCCTCGGCTCCTCCAACGGCGCCACCGTTCGCCGGCGAGCTCCGCCGGAGTCCCGCCCCGTTCTGTCGCCAGGAAGAAGGGCGGGTGGACCGTGGTCAAACCTGACCAGTGGGCCAGGCGGGCCCACTGTCAGCGACCGTGGGAAGGCCCTTATCAGGTAATACGAGTCACCAGGCCTGGCGCAGTCCGCCTGGAAACCGAAAATGCCATTCCGGTGAGCAATTTCTGGAACATTGAGCATCTTCGCAAGTTTTACCCATAAGGCGCGGCTTGTCGGGCCCCCCGGCAAGCCACCCTTTTGTACAAGCTTTGCCAGCAAGGCATGTAACCCTTTGTACAAAGCCAGGCGCAGACCCTGAGCATAAATAAATGAAGCACTGGCGCCCTAAGTTATAGAATGCATGCTGAATCGAGTCTCGTCCTTGGTTAGGGTTGATAGTGCTTAGCGGCAGCTAACCCCTAGCTTAGAGGTCGAGTCTTTGTCTTTCCTCTATCTTCTTTGGTTCACAGGACGCCCAGACATCCTTAACAAAGCCACTTGGGGGAAAGAAAGAGGAACATACTAGCACCTAGGCCCCGGCGAGCCAGTGTCGCCAAGGGCTACAAGGGCAAAGATTCACCCACGGCAGACCAGGGTTGCCGGGGGCGGCAGCTTCAGATAAGTTATTTATCCCTTATCATGCATTCCATTATGGACTGAGGTATGTGAAACCTCGTTCTTTTCCTTAAGCTACCGTGCTCCCATAACTCTAGGCCCTAGGGCTCGTTCCTGGCACTAAGTTGGGTCATAGTCGCGGCGGCAAAAGGATGAAACGAGGAGCTTGAGCCCACTTCATCCCTGCCTCCGCCAAAGGCGTGAGAAAGGTTGAGCGAAGTAGGGAGACGGCAAGGCCTGTTGCCGGGCAAGAAAATGTTTATCTTAGAGATATCATGGATTTATTCCCTGTTGTGGGTTTTACCTGCGAACAAATGACCCGGCAAACACTCCTTTTTAATTAGAAACATTCCATTCAGGTACAGTCCATAGGGAATGAAAAACATGAACAAGGAGATTACAAGTTTTAAAGTTAACAGATGCCCGCAGGCTTACAAACTAAAAAGAGATAGGATGGTCGTAATGCCTCTCTTGTCACTCTCCTCAGGAGATAGGTCAAGGAGGCGAGAAGGGCAAAAGGGGCGCCTTGGCGAGCTACGGGCGACAGAAGACACCAAGAGGACATCTCAGTGGCCGCCCAAGGGCTGGATGGTGATGACGGCACCAGAGGCAGAGCTCGAAGACGAGGCGGCAGGACGTCAGTACGCGTTGAAGGTGTCGGTGCCCGCGTACTCCGACATGATGACCTTGCCGCCCTCCTTCTTCCTCTTCCGCAGCCTCCCTACGCCAGCCGCCAAGGAGACGGCTCCGAGAAATTCAAGGAGCCGGCGACACGGATGATGGGGTCGCCGGTGCCACCAGGAGCGGCGCCCGACACCTAGTCGGACCCGTCATCCTGCCGTCCACCGCCCTTGTCGTCGCTGCCGCTATCCTCCTCGTCACCCTCGTTTGAGGAGGAGTCTTCATCATCGGAAGAGCTCTCCACGCAGCACCTCGCACGAGTCCCGAGGTGCTTGAAGACCTTGGCGGGGAGATGGACATCCTCCATCAACTTGAAATGGAGGGTGAGTCCATCGGTCAGGCTGTGGATGCGAGCGAACGTCTTCCATCCTTGACGAAGATACATCACGTGAGGGGCAGGGAAGTTGACGCGGACCCGCATGCCACTGATCCCGCAGCCCCTCATGTGCAGCCGCAGCGACTCCGGCGGATCCACCTCCATCTCCCGCGCAAATGGAGTCGGGAGACGAAGGCGACGGCACGGCGGCTCCCGCATCCTAACAAAGAACTCACAAGGGTCATCCCCAATATGGCCTTCCATTGGAGGAGGGGCTGCTGGCGGGGGCGAGGCCAGCGGGCCGCCCCGTCCTCCTCTTCCCCGAGCGCCCCGGCCTTGCCCACGGCCTCTCCCCCTCCCTCTTCCCCTCGTGGCTGGTTCAGCCACTGCAGGTGCAGGAGAAGGAGGGACGCGTTGTCGAGCAGCGACCCTCGCTGCCACCGTTGAAGAACCGGAATTTCCTCTCTTCATGGCGAACATAAGAGAGGAGCAGAAGCTGAAGGAGAAAGAAAATGGAGGAGTGGGGGGCGCCGTCCCTTCCCTCCCGCTCTTTATTAAGGGGCGAGGCTGGGGATCGGACCGCCCCGCTCGGCCAATCAAGACGCAGAAGGGAAGGGAGCCGGGACCGACCCACCGCCCCAACCAGCGACGACTCGGTTTCCCGCCTCCACCGTTCGCCACCTCAAGCGCATGAAGAGCACGTGGCGGACGTGCAGAACCGAGGAGACGGGTGAGGCGACCTCTCCCCACCCCGTGATCGTGGGGAGTGGACGCCTTGACGACCGCGCCTCGGCCCCGTTCAGTAAATGGGTCGCGCCTCCACGTCTCCCCCCGTTTACGGGGAAGGCACGAAGCCGCCCCCTTTCGCATTTACTACGACATGACGCATGCCTGCGGAAACCGCCCCACGCATGCTGCCCACGTCACGCACGCCCCTCCACCCCGCGCTATGCGCGCGGGTCGTGGGAGGCGCAGCGCGTGGAAAATCTTACCATGGTGAAAACCGCCCCGCCTACCCACGCACCGTTCTGGGCCTAGCCCCACAACGCATCGCGCTTATGTGTGGCCCAGGCCCGGGGGCTCCTGTCGGTGTACAAAGAGAGGGGTACACTTTTTGTACCCCTATGACTATGCACGGGCAGTTTGAGCCACGGGCACCACCACACCAAGCGCAGCAGGGGAGGTGAGCCAAGGTAAGACCGAAGCTCGATGGAACTAGAGCAATGCCAAGAACAAGACCACAAGGAGCAAAGGGATGAAGCATCTTCCCCCGGCGAGATCCTTGCCGGGAGCCAGTTTCAGCAGCCCTGTCAAGATCCTTGCCGGGGCCGGCTCTGGCAGCCCCGGCAAGACCCATGCCGTGGCGGCTCGCCCCACGCCTACGGAGCGGATCACCCTTGAGTCCACTGCCCCTATGGGGCAAGGATTCGGCAGATATCCCCATGGTGGCATGCATATCTTTGTGAAGACATTCAAGGACAGATACACACACTAAGAGGATGACGACCCTTGGCGGGATCCCAGCCAAGGAGGACCACAAGGCCTCCGGCAAGCACCTTGCCGGGGATGACAGCGGCCGCCGCGGCAAGACCCTTGCCGGGGGCCCCGGCAAGGCCCTTGCCGAGGACACCCGCAGGGCCACCGTCAGGCCCGTGCCAACTGAGTTTCCACCGCCCCATGCAGCTGCCAACCCAACCAGCTGGGCAGGATCCTGCGTGGCAACATGCAGATCTTCGTGGAGACCCGCCGTTGCACCACCTCAGCTACCTGCCTGCCTACATGGCGCCTCAGGCACCGCTGGCCAGGGCGCGTGTCAACACAAGGAGGAGCGGCGATGGACAAGACGGACGTCTCCCCTCGTCCCCGATAAAGCAAGGACACCTCAGCCAAGCGCATTAAGTGTGCCTTGTCCTGTAATGCGCTTGTCAACACTGTACCCTTTCCACCTCCTGTGTGCCATTGTGGCAACCCCTTTTTTCTATAAAAGGAGGCCCGAGGCGAGCAGGAGAAGGATTCGGCTCTTTAGAACTCTTCGCGACTCTTTTGGAGCTCCTCACTAGCTGAAGAACACAAACATATAATCCACCAAAGCAGGAGTAGGGTTTTACGCATCTTTGTGGCCCGAACCTGGGTAAAGGAACCGTGTGCTAAATGTTAGATCCGCTCTTCTCTCAACCCCGCGCCCCGCAACCGTAGTAGGGATTCTTGTGATCCCATAGGTGTCGATTGAAATACACCGACACCCGCGCCCGGTAAGGTTTCGCCGCCTTGTGGCCACTCCTACGCGGCGACCGACTCGCAAACTGTACAAGCACCTGCATGGCAGCATGCGGCTCCTACGCCAACTACAAGCACCTACGTGGTGGCATGCAGATCTTTGTGAAGACCCTGCCACCATAGCAGCTAGTAGCCAGCGTGGCGCCGCATGCCTCGTCAGCCTGGACGCGTGTCGGAGCGAGGTGAGGCGGCAATGGGCGGGACAAGCTTCCTTGTTGTCCCCGATAAAGCTAGGGGCCACCTTGGCGGTGCATTAATTGTGTTTGTCCTAAGATGTCAGGGGATAACCTTGTACACATTAGTAACTTTACACCTCTTGTGTGTCGTTGTGGCAACCCCTTTGACGTATAAAAGATGGCCCAAGGCATATTGAGAGAGGATTTAGACTTTTGGGGCAGCCACGCATAGAGGCCAGTTCAAGAGCTCAAAAACACCAAATATACACAGACAAGCAGGACTAGGGTTTTACGCATCATCTTGCGGCCCAAACCTGGGTAAAAATTCCCACGTGTTGATCGTCTAGACCTTCTCTTTGCACAACTCTACGCCCCGCAACCATAGCAAAAGGGATCCCCAGGATCCCATAAGTGTCGTTTCCCTGACAGAAAGTCAGCAGAGGGCAATCGCATATATGATGTGTCAACTAAGCAGATGGCATTCAATATTGTGTATATATGATGTAAAAACTAAGCATTGCAAGACAACATATGCATGATATGAGTAATATAGCCCTGCCAAATTTGATCATACACCTCAGGGGGAAAATAGGACTGGTCATCTTTCTCTGAATCCTCCTCTAAGGAGCTATCTGTAACCAGCAAGATATTTGCTTCAGCGGGTAGCATTGTCTGCTCTGAAGACCTTGTTTTCACTCCAGATTTTTGCATCACCAATTCAATTGGCTGATGCACAAGAAGAGTAGTGGAATATACAAACATTGTGGGCAAATGGAATACGTAATACAAAAAAAGGATGGCATGATACAATTCACATATATGATGGTTGGCAAAATAGCATGGCATTGCATAATTCACATATATAATGACTTGCAGCAAGATACATTCCATAATTCACATATGTAATGTCTTGCAACAAGATGGTATTGTATAATTCACATATATGGTAACTAGACACTAAACAGGTGGCATTAGCATAGAGCATGTTTAACTAAGCAAATAACATGGCAATGCAAGACACTATGCATGATATGAGCAATATAACTCTGCCAAGTTAGAGCATGCACCGCAGGGGGATAGGACTGGTCATTTGTCTCTGAATCCTCCTCTGAGGAGGTATCCGTAACCAGCAAGACATGCGCTTCGTCCGATAGCATTGTCTGCTCTGAAGACCTTGTTTTCACTCCAGATTTTTCCATGACCGTGTCCAATGGCTGATGCATAGGAAGAGTAATTGAATGTACTAACATTGTTGACCAATTTATTATGTAATAAAATAGGATGGCATGATATAATTCACATATAAGATGACTCGCTAACCAGGATGGCATTGCAAAATTCACATATATGATGTCTGGCTAAACAAGATGGCATTGCATGAGTCACATATATGATATAGAAACTAAACAGATGGCATTCACACAATACATGTCTAAACTAAGCAGATGACATATTTTGTGTGTAAAGTAAGAAATGCAAGGCACCATATGCATGATATGACCAACATCAGCATGCCAAGTTAGAGCAAAAGACATGAGGGGTTAAATAGGAGTGGTCTACTTCCTCTGAATCCCCGTCAGAAGAATTATCTTCCTCTTGATTACAGTCTGGAATGGGGGAGGGGGGGTTGCTTTTGCGCCCACCATGGAGTGATGTTTTCATGAAATTTTGTTGCCATGCAAGGCTCGTCTCTTTTGCTCTACATGTTCAGTACCATTGTATACAATAACTGACATGCATAGGAATAAAACATAGTGAGATTATGTAAGGAATGCATACTATGAATAGACCCAAAACCAATGATAGCAGGCAGATAATTGCTTCAGTTAAAAAATACAGATAATGGCTCCTTTAATGTTTGTTTCCACCCAACATGAAACTCATAGTAGACACCCGAGATTAACCAGATAGTATTGATTGCTACCCCAATATGTACCCCACAACCATTTGAAAACTCAAGTTTCAGCATTAGTTTGGACCTGACTAGGTGTCTAATATGTGAACATGATGATGAAGTAGCATGTCATCATGTTAAGCGATGCATATCGTAAGCAGATATGAAAGAGCACGACCTCTCTTGCGGACCCGTGTAGTCCTCAAGGTCCTTTGCTTAGTTGAGGACGGTAATGCAGTTGTCATGGCTGCCGGCGGCAGGAAAGAAGATCTGAGGTGGCGAAAAATAGTCTGGAGGGCGGATCCCTGCTATGGTGAACCCTTCTGTCATTGGAGCAACTAACGTGGGGTGGACCACAGCGCAGCAGGAGCGGGACAAACCACACAAGGTTTTCTTTGAAAAATATCCGTAACAGAAGTAATTCTGTAAGGGCTTGTTTGAATTGGAGGATTCTAGCAATGTAGGGATAGGAAATACATAGGAATAGGATAGGAATGCACGTGCAAAACAGAAAATTTAAAAACACAAGATTTCTGTCAATCTGGGTGTTTAGTTCGCAAGAATTGGAAGATCACAGGAATGTGAAGAAGCGTGGTGACATTATGTCAAACCACAAGTAAATGTACAGTTATAATGCTATTATGCTACTATCTCATATTCTTGTGCTTCATGAATAGGAATTTCAAAAGGAGGCCAAGTGGATATTAAAATTTCTACGGTTTTTCTATCACGCATACAATAAAGGAACAAATCCTACATTTTTCCTTTGCTCCATTCCTTTGAACCAAATGCATGAATAGTAGTACCATAGGAAACTTTCCGATTCCTATGTTTTTCCTTCATTTTTCATTTCAAGTACTGGCGATTCTAGTAGGCAGGCTTGAATAGGGAAAAGCCTACACCTCAAAAATGTTTTTGTGCTACTTCTACTAATCTGGACCCAGGCCACTGCCCTACTAGCTCAACTCCTAGGACCGTCTAGAAATGCACAACTCAAACACGCAGAAATAAATAATGATGGCTTTCGAGAGAGTCCACCATGGATAGCTAGCTTGCCTGGTACCTCACTGCTTGTTACATAGGAGAAACTAATCGTATTTCACATTACTATGTGTGCTCAGTGGACAATATATATAACATGTAGAGTAAAAATGTGATGCAGCAAGTGTACAACATCTTTGGCGAAGCCATGTTGATCTCAGCATCATTGGGTTGGTCGCTGAGGATGTTGCGGCTGATGTGGCAGTCGGACGAGGGGAAGAAAATCTTAGGCGCCTCGAGATGGAGCCAATGGTACTGCTCGGCTGTGATGGAGGGTTTCACCGTTGGAGCAGCTCCGGTGAGTTGTCCGATGGCGAGGCTGAAGCACGACAAGAGAGAGAACGTTAACCTGAGTGGAATTCTAATAGCATGTCCAATAGATGATGTAAAATAAATAACCACAAAGTTCTAGATGTAAAATACATCAGCCGCTCATCTCTGAACTTAACTGTCGAAACTGAATTTTACAGTCGAAACTAAATTTTGCTGTCGAAACTAAATTTTACTATCGAAATTGAACGCACTCGTAGAAGAAAAGCAGTAACAACAATAGAAGCAGCCAGAGCAGCAGTGTGTGCGAGAGCCGGGGCAGCTGGTCGTGTAGCACATCTCGGGTAGCTGATGCAGGGGCTAGAGAGAGAGAGCAGGATCTTCTACTCGTGCAGCAGCAGCGCAAGCAAGAGCAAGAGCAAAGGCAGACCAGGCAGGGGACCGAAGAGCAAGAGCAGAGTAGCGGTGTGAGCAAGAGCCAAAGCAGCAGCAGCTCTGACTGATGTGGACGTCACCGCCGAGGGAGCAACATCGTAAAGGAAGTGGTCGGCGACGCCGCCGTAGATGGAGTCGCGCCATGTCGGCTCGGTACCGAGCGCCGATAGCACCGTGATATCGAATCCATAATAAAATGCAGCGATTGCTGTAGACCCTCTTTGGTGGCGCCGATTAGGCCACAACTTCATCCGAGAAATGGGTGATGGTGCTCCTCTTCCGGTGGTGCAGGTGAAGATGGCCCGTGGGAATGGAGGTGGTGCGAAAGGCAAGGTGAACTTCGGGGCAACTCCTTGGAGGTGGAGGACGGGGTGGCTAAACTAGCGGGATGACGAGATTGACGATGGATCCTCAACTGGTGCGGTGGATGAGGGAAGTCTAGCTATTGCAGTGTACGATGTTGTTGGGAAAGAGGCTATGGCTGGGTGGCGGACGGAGGACGGCGTGGGGCTTCGCGGGTTTTCGCGGCCTCAGTGTTCGAATGGGGGCGGCAGAGGGGATGGGAGGGGGGAACCATGTCTTAGGGACGCGCTTGTCCGAAATTTGGGTTAAGTTACGTAAATACCCCCACCATTTTGAACTAGGTCATTCTTTCGTTCCAGGGGGTATCACGAGAATTTTGCCTGTCAGGATTTCTCAGGAGGTGGGAGTTTTCACGCGCATTGTAATTTTGGGAGGCAACGCGCGGGTTGAGATGGAGGGAGGTTTTCGAGCACAACGAGACAACGAGATATCTTAAAATTTCAGGATAACAAGCCGCAGGTTGAAGAGGCGAGAATTTCGCAACACAATAGATAGAGATGCTAGCTTGAAATTTCGGCATAACAAGACGTGGCTTGAAATTTTGGGAAAACAAGCTTAACATGTACAAAAATAACGAAAATTCGCACCCCACAAGAGAGAGCCATGTCCCATTTTACTATATTACTAGCGAGAGCCATGTAGGGATTTCATAGGAGGTGGGAGTTTTCGTGCTCATTGTAATTTTGGGATAACAAGGCACGAGTTGAGATGGAGGGAATTTTAGGAGCACAACGAGACAAAGAGATGTCAAAAAATTCGGGATAAGAAGGCGCAGGTAGAAATTTCCGGATAAGCATAACGTATACTGTACCAAGTCAATTCGCACTTCCCTCGATGAAAAAACCAAAAAGAAATCAATTCGCACAACACAAGAGACTCTAGTCCCGTTTTACTGTATGAGTTAACAAAAATGGCAATTCAAAACTTTGAATCCATGTTATGTTCAATTAAAATATTTCTTTACATGTATAATGCATGTAACCTACTACTCATGTACATTTTAGTGCATTCCAAACGTATATACTACCACTCCAATACGAACTGAATTTGAATTTGTTTCTACATTTGAATAAGATCTACTATCATGATTGTTGTCAAGTTAAACCATTTGAATTCATTTCTCTATTTTTACAAGATCTACAATCATCATTATTGTCAAGTTAAACCATCATTTCTATATTATCTATGTGTACTATATGAACTCGAACTCGATTTTTTGAATCCACTTTATGTTGTTTTCAAGTCATAGTGCATTTCAAGCTCTATCTAGATCTTCATAATCTAAACCATGTCTCATATGTATAATGTGTTTATCACATAATGTATGGAGCCCCACCCCCTATGCCTACAAGTATTTAGTTGTGTGTTGCAAACGCCACACATTATCACAAATTCAAATAAAATGTGAGATTGTTTGATATCACATAATGTATGGTTTATATTGTTCAATATTTAGTTGTGAGCTGCAAACGCCACATGTTATCAAAAATTCAAAAAAAGTGTGAGATTTTTTGATAAATAGGATGGTTTAGATCGTTTGATATTTAGCTGTGAGTTGCAAACGCAACGCATTATCACATTATAGTAAAACATGTCCAAAACCACACCACACGTATCACCACTATATTCATGCATGCATAGGTTTATAACACTATGATCTCTTATTAAAATATATGAGTCCACTTTCATATCAAATTATGATCTTTATTAGTCTCTTACACCCATACAATGCTCTAACCTTTGTAGCTAGAGCTAACTTTTTCTCATGCATGCACATGCCCTCATTGCCCTCCCCCTCCCTTGGCATTTTATCCATCGCGCACATTCATTTATTTTCTTTATGTCTTTCTCCCACGATATCCACAACTCCTTATTTCCAACACACACTGGTCGATAAACCTCTCTAACAATGTCTGCCTACAACATAAACACACATTTTCCATATCCTCCTTTCTGTGTCCATGCCTCATGTCTCTCATACGGTCCCACACACGTGTAAACTCTCGCCCCTCTTTTCATCGATCTAACAATCGCACACTCCTCACCCCTATCTAGTAGGCCCCTCGCACCACCTCCTAGCTCCATCCCTCTCTCTCTATCCATCTCTCTCGGCCTTATTTGCCTCTAACAAATGGATGCAAACCGACCGATCTCCCACTATACATACAGTTATCAAGGTCGTTTATAACTCGTGTTCCCCATGCGTCGATCGATCTATCTCATTAGTTATGTCTCTCCCTTCCCCCAACACGCAACAATTGATCAACCGATCTAGTTAGGTCTGCTTACCAAACACATACGGCCCCCCTTCATCATCCATGCATGCCTCTCGACACATCTATCACGCGCGCACAC
>LR738713.1:222706126-222758358 GCA_902687465.1 Secale cereale | reverse complement strand
ACACACACACACACACACGCATCCCCTCTCTTCTTGATATTCGAGTTATACCCTTAGTTTGTCTAGTAGGCCTCTCTCATCATCTCTGAGAAGCAACTCCACCACCCCTCCAGCACTCTACCTCTCTCTCTCTCTCCCAACCTATTTCCCGTCCTTCACTTATGTATGGATGTCGACCGATATCCCTCAAGACGTAGCTAGGTATCTCCTTCTCAACACATATACGAGTCTATCTACCTCTTTAGTTAGGTCTCTGCCTCCCCCCACACACAATGATTCATCGAGCGCTCTAGTCATGTCTCCCTGCCACACGCAATCTTGCCATTTTCCCTCTGACGTTCCGGTAGGCCAGTCGCCATATATCTTTGACATGCACACACACAATTTTGATGGCTCTCTTCATCGATCTCGCACCCACACACTTGATCCTCTCTTCGACTCTATCGATATCTATGACCCCTCCCTCTCTTCTCGTGTATCGCCCCTCTATATATGATATAGATAGGCCTCTATTTCACACACATTGCATGTGTCACATTTTTGTTTGAGATATCATCGACACATATTCCCACAAATACATTCACGAAAGCAAACACCCCCCTAACAAAAAACACTCATGAACGCACCCCATCTCTCTAGGTTTATATCTCTCTCACACACACCACCCCCCCCCACGAAGGTGGGGCATGTGCACGAAGAGAAGAGGTGCACGCACGGCGCACGTACTGTACTCCTATATCTTTCCCAACCACACCCGCACGGGTACATGGTGGAGCTCATTTCTGCATGAAAAGGCAGACCACGTGGTAATTTAACACATGTACTGGTTGTCAACTTGATGGAGGATCGTGTACCACGGGTGAACAAATAAATTGCGTCTTGGCGTGTTATTTTAAAAAAAAAGAGGCAAAGCATGTGGGGCCTACCTTAGAGGCAAGGGTCTATACACTTGAGATGCTCTATGCTACTTTTGATCTATCCCGTCAACTCGCAGAACGAGGAGAAGCTTTCTTAGTACACCCTCTCCCCACCCACGGGCGTGGTGGCTCGCATAGTCGCGGGGCGAGGAGAAGCTTGCTTACTATGCCTATGCCCGCTCCCTTCCCCACGCGCACGGTGGCTTGCAGGATGAGGAGAAGCTGGTTGTAATGGGGAGTATCATATACTTGTATCATGCATATGAATCTAGTATATGATACTACCTTCGTACTTAGGTTGCCTTATTAATTGTCGTGCATGACACAAAGTAGTACAACGGTTAATATGATACGGTATCATGATATGATACCATACCCTCTCTTTCCTCGTTTAATTATGTGCCACATCATCCAAAAAGTGTAGCTAGCATGTATGATACTGTTTATGATACTTCCATTACGACCAGCCTCTCCTACGCCAGCTCCCTCACCCACGTGCGCGGTGGCTCGCAGGACAAGAAAATTTTACTACTCCCTGCGACAGACGTATATATACTCCTCGTCCCTACCTTGGTTAGAGATATTACCATATTGTTTGAAATATAGGTCTTTTAGAAGATTTCAATATGAAATACTAGTAGATACTCCAAACACTGATGTATATAGACATATTTTAGAGTGTAGATTCACTCATTTTACTCTGTACGTAGTCCATATTGACACAGATGTAGTAGTACGCACTCTTCCTCGCCCCTCGCCCACGTAGTAGACGTGCCGCAATTCATTCGGTCCCTGATAGCTAGAACCATATACCGTAGTACCATCACTGCTCAACTTCCCGAAGAGGCAAAGCGCCAAGCGCAAGGTTAATATTTTTGAGATGTCAAGCGCAAGGTTTATAGGAGAATGAGTAGTAGTATTACTAGTAGTACGTACTGTATGAGGAAGAAGGCAACAAGAAAGTATATTTTGTAGGACAGTCTCTTCTTACAGGACGTGCTAGACCTAGTGGACCTCATTGTTGCAATGGGAGTATCAAATGACATGATTTAGAGTGGTGGGCAGCGGGGATAATATTTGGAGATGCTTAGTCTTAAAAAACATGAAGATGTCCCATCGAAAGGATAGCCATCCTTTACACATGATCCTATTTAAAATGAGTAAATGAGACGAAAAGAGAAGAGACAAAGTAAAAAAAATCACCAGCCTTAGAGCCAGCCCTATTGTATCATTGAATGATATCTCTACGTCGTGATAGACATGGCTATAGTATTAACCATGCTGCGAAGGTAGTGACGGATTTTTATTTATTTGCGTAGGTAGTAGCGGATGGATATTCAATGAGGATTAAAGTGATGGCTGCTTCCTCTGTCAAACATAGAGAAAGGTGGGCCTCATGATTTGACACCTCATTAGTAATTATTAATTCCTATACTCTTTGCCCATGTAATAACTGCGTGGTAGAGTAGTTGGCTATTTTTAATAACCAGGCTTGAAGAGAAGAGGTGCACACAGTCAGATATCGGGTTCCGTAAGCCCTTTAGAGGTTCGAACTCTAGGGTGCGCACGAAGAACACTCACTCCCCAGTGTGCTCGCCCTAAGATTCCATGGCCTAGCTCGACTAACTCAAAGAACAAGGGACACAAAGGATTATACTAGTTCGGGCCACCTTGTGGTGTAATACCCTACTCTAGTGTGTGTGGTGGATTGCCTTGTATGGCTGAGGATGAACTAGTACAAGGGATGAACAGCCTCCGAATGTTCTTGGGCTCGGATGAGCTTGTGGTATGGTCAGGGTGGAATGAATCTGATCCCCTCTATGGTGGTGGCTAGGTCCTATTTATTGTGGCCTTGGTCCTCTTCCCAAATATCGGCGGGAAGGGATCCGACAACAGCAAAATTTGAAGGGGAACAGCTAGTACAAGTTATCCTGACAAAAGTGGTCTTCGCCTACCAAAGGCTCTAGTGGTTAAGCCGCGTCGGGCTCCATGATGACCTCCATTCTGCAGTCCTTACGGTCCTTGGTCTTGTTGCACCGATATGGAAACCTTTGCCCGGTCCCTCGGGACTCCGCGCCTGCACTTGCTCCCTTAGCACCAAAGGGGAAACTGGCACACTACGCCCGCTGGTGCCCGCCTGGCCTTGGATGTCATGGCTCACGTCACGTGAACCTCGCGAGGTGCACCTTGCATAGATATCTCCGTTCCTCGGGAGTCAGCCTAGAGAGAATGCCCCCTAGAAGGTCTTGCTATCATCCGCCTTGCGAGGCTTGGCCCCTCGCGAGGGTCTTGAGTTGCAATCGCTGAAGTTGGGCCGTGTGAGGCCGCTGATGCAGCCATGTCACGGGCCTGGGTACCCCCGTTCCCAGGATGCCAACAATAGCCCCTAGGCCCAAGGCGCGCACGGACTTGGCTTCGAGGCAAAGCCAAAGGGGCAAGGGCGAAGCGCCGTGGGCCCCAAACGCCTGCGGCCTTGGTCGACGCGTGACGACTTGACTGGACGTGGGCGTCTCCACTTCCCCACGCCGCCTTGAAATCCGCCCGACCCGGTGGCCGCCGCCGCTTGCATAGCTCCGCCTTCCTTGCTGGTAGCGCGCTCACACAGCTCCTCCATCTTCCAGAAAACCGGAGCCTCCTCCCCTAGCCTGACCTGGTGCAAATCCTCCCCGCCGCCATGGCACCAAGCCAGAAGAAGAAGGGAAAGGGGAAAACTCATGCCTCAGCCCCCGCGCCTCCGGTCCTTGGGCTCGCCCTTGAGCGGTCGGTGGTGGTTAACAAGGAAGGGTTGAGAAAGGTTCGCCCCGCGCTCGCATCTGATTCCCATGAATGGGGGGAGATCGTAGCATGATCGGCTTCTCGCTTCACCACCGATATGACGGCCACCGAGATCCCCATCCATCTTCATGCCCTCTGGGCTGGCCTAATCGCTCCCTTCTCTGATTTCTTCAACGCCATGCTCTCGCACTACCAAGTTCATGCACTACACTTGGGTCCCCAATCCATCTTCCTCCTCATAGTCTTCGCCTTCGTCTGCGAGGCCATGGTGGGCATTGCTCCTTCTGTGGCCTTGTTTCTTCATTTCTTCTCGCTTCACCTGACAGACGCTCGCCAGCGCTCGGGGTGTGTGACCTTCCATGCCATTGCGGCAACGTCCGGCTCGGGGATTGACTTCGAGCTCTCGCCGGCCGCGGATGGATTTCGGAAGCGGTGAGTGTTTGTTGATGTTGGCGTGTACAATCCCTTGCTTCTGCTTCCTCGGGCACCGGCCATCCCTAGCGCTGGCTGGGGGCACAGGAAGCTCAGCAACCCGCGGCTCGCACACGTCTGGCATCGGCTGGCCAAGCTAAGGGACCACGGGGTGATAGCACCCATCGTGGTGAAGGAGTTCATTAAGTGCCGCATCGCTCCGCTCTAGCGTCACTCCCGCCCACTGTGGACCTTCTACGGCTGCGATGACCCCATCAGGCTCCATGCCTCCGCGATTCCTCCCGAGGTGTGGTGGATGGTGTTCGAGCTCTTGACGGGCGACTCGGCGCCGGCCAATTTGCCATAGGAGGGTTGTCTCTTGTACTGCTGC
Source organism: Secale cereale (assembly GCA_902687465.1). Lineage (NCBI taxonomy): Eukaryota > Viridiplantae > Streptophyta > Magnoliopsida > Poales > Poaceae > Secale > Secale cereale. Next base: position 222,753,864 of record LR738713.1, on the reverse strand, counting down.
TCCAACATGGCTGATTTCGTGAGTGTAACATCCCAAAATTTTCCAAATTTTGTAATATTAATATTTATTACTACTGAGTGAGTTGCTATGATTTTCAGGGGAAATTAAAACCTTTTTTTGTATTGTTGTAAAAATATTGAGTTTAGATTCTTCTCTTCAGACTCCTGTGAAATATTTTGAAACATATTCAATACTATGGAGTGAGAATAAAATGACTTTCTCAAATGTGGTGGATAAAAATTTCATTTGAAGTTCTTTGAATTTTCGAGTCCCATTTGAAATTGGATCTTATTTGGAGGTTTAATTTCGTTTAAATATTTTCTAAATTATTCAAATAAATTTAATGAGTGGAGGTAATATGGCTTCTCCGAACATTTATTTGAATATTTAATACGGCAGAATAATCATTTTCTGAATTTTCAAAAGTCTGAATTGAATTTGAGTGATTCAATTAAGTACATAAAGCATTATAGTAGTTTGTGCACAATTTTTTTTACTTTATTAAATTATGAAACTATTTTTTGGCAGACTGCAATAATATTTAGGTCAACGTACACATTTTTGTTTTCTGTTTATTTTTAAGAAAACACACGCTTAAATATATAACTAACTACTTTTCTTCTTTTTACCTAAGTATATTGGGATTAGCCCATTTTTTTCTATTTTCGCAACAGTAGACAGCCACCTCTCTTTCTATATGTTTTTCCTTTCTCTCTTTCTTTAGCTTTTCCATATTGGGCCTTTTTTCCCACTAAGGCCCATGGCCTTGCACTGTCTTCTTCTTCCTCTCAGTACGTTCAGTTACGTTACACGAACATGAACATCACCTACACCCATGACACATGTGCCTATTTTTCTCCATCTAGGCCTTAATTCGATCGCCCTTTCCACTACTCATCAACATGAAAAACCTTCGGAATTCCACAGAGAACCCATTCAGAGAATTAAAACCTCGCATTCATGTGTTAATTGTCCAGATCAATTTCAGCCACCGAGATCACCATTAATGGCCCCTTCGGCCTCGTATGAATCCCTCACCTCTCGTACTCCTCTGCCACTATAAATAGGGCCATTGGAAGCACTTGGAAGCCCCTCACTCTCAGAACCGAAACACCTCTCAAATTCAATCTCTCCTGCACGCAATTCGTCGCCAGAATTCGAGTTTCGCCGCCCCGTCCATTGGAGATTTCGACGCTGTCGGTGAGGCCCTGATCTCCTGTGTCCTTCCTTTCCCTCTGTTCTTCTATTGCACATCTTACTAAATCCCTCTCTCACTTGATTGTATAGCCGGAGAACGCGCTTGACAAGTTCCACCACCGATGATCTCTATCAGCTCTTTCCGGACGTGTATGGATGAACTAGTTGCCTTTGCCTACACCAACGTCTTCCCCAAGTGGCTATCTGCCCCGTTCACCTTGGGCGTGTTTGGTTCCCTGTGTAGCTTTTGGCTGCATTGCACGAGGGATCCTGGCTGAGTGTGGCCTGGTGGAGACGATGCAAGGATGAGTAAGATGGGTGTTTGGTAAACTTGTACGATATACCTGTATGAGGTGCTGAATGTCGCTGAAATCGGTGAGGAACGGGGATCACGGGGCATCGCTAGGCAACAGCGTAGCGCTTGAGGAGGGATCAGGACGGGGGCGGCGCTGGACGACAGGAAGGGGGAGGCGCTGGACGGCGGCGGTGCTTGAGGATGTATCCGGCAACATCTGACGAGGACGGCGGCGACGGTTGATGACGGATCTGGGGACGACAGAGGTGTTGGGTCGAGGGAGACGAGAGTGCTTGGCCGAGGACGGCTGTATCTCTTGACGAGGACGGCGGCAGTGGCGCTTGACGAACATGGCGACCGTGCTTTGTCGAGGGCGGCGGCGACCGTGCTTGGTCGAGGGCGGCGACGACGGGCTACGGGGTTATGGTCGAGGGCTGCGGCGGGGTGGTTGAGGGCTGCGGTGGGGCTTGCTCGCCAACGGCGGCGACAGGTTACGGGAAGATGCCCTCGGTGCGGTGCTCGATCTATGCGGTGAAAACGAACGGGATAAGGAAAGAGCGAACGAACAAGCCTGCACGCGTGATACGCTCGATTCTGGCGTTCCCCTCAGCCTGGCTGAGAGGCCCATTTTTGCATCCACGGGCCAGGCTGGAGAGCCCATGCAGGACACCAAACAACCTTCATTTTGCACGGTGGGTGCGAGGCAGATGCAAAGCAGGGAACCAAACACGCCCCTTGTGTTCCTCCAGGAGTCCGCCGCATCACCGCACCGTCCGAGCGCCGCCACCGTTGTCTTCTTCATCTCCACACGCGGTGAGCTCCCTCTCTTCGATTCTCTGATCCATCCAGGTTGTTCTCTCCCTCACAAAAACACGCAAAGTGGTATGGGTCAATCAGAACTTGAAACGTGGTAGCATAGTATTAGATCCCGTAATTCATTTTCAGAAAAATATCCAAACTTTGAAAAATTGTATCTCCTAGACCGTAAGTACGAATACGACATATTTTATATCCACGGACTTGCTGGAAAACATAGTATTTTATAAGATACGACAAAAACCTGTGTGCAAGACCCCAGTCGGGCGCATTCACTGCAAGACCCCGATGGGCGCAATCACTTGTAGACGATCCCATCAATACAATTCCGTCCAGGGAGTAGAAGTAGAATAATATATAGTTTTTTTGTTTTTCAAAAGTTTTCACAAAACGTTGCCCCAAAAGAGGGCAAGTTTAATCGTAAAAAAACTTCTTTGATTTCCCAACCCTTTTGTTTGTAAGAAGGGCTAAGCATAGCTACATGTTCCTAGGGCTTTAACTAGCAATAGTTTTTTGCAAAACTTTTTAGTAGAACATGCATAGTAATAAAATAATTCATGCAGATTACAAAAACATAGGACAAGGAATGATCAAGTTGCAACTTGCCTGAGTCTTGAAGACGATTCCCTATTCGTTATGTCGGGGGAAACTGATCGCCCACGAACACCTATGGGACCGGAGCCCCTTTTCGGTATGGCAAGGGAGCGGAGGGTGCACGAAGAGCGGATCGAGGCGAGCACGCGAGCAGTTTACCCAGGTTCGGGCCGCACGGGTGCGTAAAACCCTACTCCTGCCTTGGTTTGTATTGTGTTCTTAGCTCAGGAGCACGAAGAGCTACAGAGCTGGTTGCTAGCTACATCGATCGTGAGAGTGATCAAGGATCGGAACCCCCTCTACGTTGCGCATGGGCCTCCTTTTATAGGTCAAAGGGGTCACCGACAGGTGGCAACGTAGATGAGGGTAAAAATGTAAAAACGGTAGTAGTTGGAATAGTGGATGTACAGTGTATGTACAGTGGTCTATACCTAACCCTGACGGCAGGGGACAAGGGTATTGAATGCTCGTCGCCGTCGCCCCAAACAGTGCAAAAAGCGTCCGTCAGGGCGTCTCCGTTCGCCACGATGGTGACCTCGTCATCGCGGCTCGCCATGGTGTACCCCAGGCTGCACAGCCTTCCGCCACGTGCACCTGGAAGGGCCCCAGGGCGACGCGTGGCCGGATGAGCTGGAGCTCGGGCACGTAGTGGGAGCTTGCCGCGGCAAGCGCCTTGCCGCGGTCGCTACCTTGCCGCGCCCGGAAGCTTGTCGCTCTCCAGGCCTTGCCGCGACCCGCGGAGCGTTGCGGCAAGTCTTCTGAAATGCCATGTTTGGCCTTCCTGACAAGCTCCTCTTGCCAGGGCCTTGTGCAAAACTGGTGGTCTTGAGCCTGAAACGGCCTTCCCGGCAAGCTCCTCTTGCCGGGGTCTTGTCTCTTTAACTTGAATACTTTGTTCTTGAATGGCTCCAAAGGATCCAGAGCGGGCCTTGGCGGGCGCGTGGCAAGCCCTGCCACGGGACGCTGCTACTGCCCGTGCACAAGTCGGGATACTAAGGTATCCCTACTTTAGTACACTGACAGGAGCCCCCGGGCCTGGGCCACACACGGTGCTGAGCGCTATTGGGCCAGGCCCAAAAACAGTGCATGGGCACACGCGGCCCGCGGGGCGCCGTATCCCACTCCGTATCCACCGCGTCTCTCCCTAATGGCACGCGTCGATTGCGGCGTCGTGGGAGAGATCGTGGCCTGTTTCTTTAATGGGGGAAATGCGGAACGCCCCCCTTTCCCCCTTAAAAGCAGGGGAAACAGGGGCAGTTCCCCCCCATTCGCTCATTGCTTCTTCAACCTCCAGAAACCCCCGCCGCTTTCCTCCTCCCCGAAGGTCGAAAGAGAGGAGCGCTCCGCCCTTCCTCCGCCGCCGCCAGTCTCTCCAGTGCCGTCGACTTCCCCCACCGCCCCCGCCATGGCCCCGAAGAGCGACAAGGCGAAAGCCGCGAAGACCGCAAGGGCACTGAAGCTAGCGGCAATGCGGAAGAAGATGGTGGTCTTCCCGCCGAGGCTCGACGCGAGGGAGCTGCGGGACTCCTTCTACCTCTTCTGGTCGAGGGAGACGAAGGCGCACCCGCGCACTAGGGTACTCCCCGCCGAGGCCTGCGACATGTTTCCGGGAGGGTACGCCTATTTCGCTCTGTTCTTCCATTGCGGACTCTGCCAACCATATTCCGAATTCTTCTGCGATATCATGAATACCTACGGGTTTCACCTCCTTGATTTCACCCCAAATGCTGTCTTGACCATGGCCGTTTTCGCACATCTGTGCGAGAACTTTGTCGGGGTGTACCCCAACGTAGCCCTCTTCCGCCATTATTTCACGCCCCGGGTAGAGTCAGGGTATCCTTTATCCGGCGGGATCTCTTTGATCTTTAGGCTCCATAAGAAAGAGGCATACTTGACTGGAGAGCTCCGCGGCAAGTGGGAGGAGTGGAGGGCTAACTGGTGCTGGATCATGGAGGACGAACCCCAACAGTTCACTGCCCCGCGCCAAGTCGCAATAGTGCGCGGCAATGACTGGAGCGATCTGGCCCCGGAGGATGACAAGCTGAAGATAGCCACCACTAGGATCCTTCGCCTTCGGCAAGCCAAACTCACTGTAGGGGTTGTCGGAGCAGATTTCCTTCGCCGCCGCATCGCCCCCTTGCAGGAGAGGAAGAGGCCTGCTTGGGAATTTGGAAACGCGGCAGACTTTATGAGGCTGCGCCCAGGCCTCAACTATAATTTCACTGTTCTGGAGCTCAAAGGGATGCTCCGCGAGCTGTTCAAGCACGACCCCAAGCATCTAGAGTCGTTTGCATTGCCGCGGGGGGTAGTTCCGCTCTGCAACAATTGACCCCACTTGGCGGGAGCCCTCTGACGAAGCCGTGCAAACGTTCTTCGATAACTTGGCGGAGCTGCCCATCAACCCTAACGAGAAGAAGGGCCTCACCCGCGACACCACCGACGAGGAGATGGCTTACATTGCCACCAGGTTGGAGGAGGCAGCTGCAGCCGAGGCCGCGGGCGAGTTTGGGTATACCTTGGAGGAGGCAGATGCAGCGGAGGCGGTGAGTCTGGCCGAGGAGGAAGAGATCCTCAAACTGATAAAGTCCGCCGGGAAGCCTGCTGGGACGAGCGAGGCCACCGAGGAAGGCACGGAGTCGAGCGAGCCCGCTGAGCAGGGCGCCGAATCGGGCGACTCTGCAGAAGACTCGGGCGGGTCTCTGAACCTTGGTTCCTCTTCATCCTCGGGGAGTTCTCCGCCACCGGCAAGCCCCCCGGCTCCAGCGAGGAGGCGCCCCCGCAAAGTGGCGGAGCGCCCGGCGGGCCAGCAGCCGCAGCGCCGCCCGGCGCGCGCCACCACGACGAGCAAGACTGCCAAGGGAGCGCCCCGCGCTTCAGCAGCGGCTGGAGGAGGGTCTTCCCGGGCCGGTGCTAAAGCTCCTGCCGCCCCTCGTGCCTCGACGACGACCAGAGCGGGGTCCTCTCAGACCACTGACCCCGCTCCCGGCAAGCGGCCGAGGGCGCCTACTCCTCCAGCTCCTCGCACCGGGCCCTGCGAGGCGGACTTCGACTTCTCTGTGCTTAGTTCCGACGAGGAGGAGGAAGAGTAAGCACTGTTAACTCTTGTTCCCTTCGATTTCTTTTTGTTTTGAATCTTCATCGCCTGATTTTGATCTTGTTTTTCTTCCAGGACCCTGGCCCAGAGGGCGGCGAAGAGGGCCAAGATCCCGGTCGTCCATCTTGAGGACAAGCCCGCCGCAGTAGCAGGGGACGCGCCTGCGACAGGTTTGCCGGATCAGCCAGCTGCTCCGCAGAGCAGCCCCCAGCGCAGCCCCCAGCGTAAGTCATCCGTTCACTCCTTCGCTTGTCGGGCGCGCGTGGGGCTTCCTATCCTTGTTAATATTTTTGCTTGTTTGTTGACTTGTACAGAAGTGGAGCCGCAGCCTCAGGAGCGCCAAGAAACTGCTCCCGACGAGTCGCACGCACCGACCTCTCCGCCAAGGAGGTGCTCCCCGGCGAGGGAGAATACTCCGCCAAGGGCGGGTACTCCACCAAGGGCGAGTACCCCGCCAAGGGTGAGCACCCCGCCAAGGGCGGGCACTCCGCCAAAGGAAGGCGCCAGCGGCCCTCCGCCGGCGGGGGCTACCACTACGCCGCCGAGGGAGGACCCCCCGGCGAGGGACCTCGTTGAAGAAGAGGCCCGCGCAGGTAACCCTTGTAGTTTTCTTTTCTTGGACTTCTCTTTTTGGATATTTGCTTGACAATTATTTTCTTCTTTCTTCTTCTTGTCTTGAAACTCATTCGCTCCAGAGCCTATGGAGACGGAGGCCGCCATCGAGGAGCCCGCGCGCGGCAACGTTGATGACGCCGCGGCCACCGGAGAGGCGATCGGTACCGACGAGCCCGCCGTCGAAGAGGCAGCCAGGGCCGCCGACGCGGCAGCGGAGGAGGGAATCAGCGGTCGCACTGACGGCCCTGAGGCCGCAGGAGCGTTCGACGCTGCACCGACCGCCGACCCTGCTGCTGCCGCGGCCGGAACCGGCGCCTACTTGGAGGCTGGGAACGGGGTCTTCATTCAGATCCCGTGGGCATCTACGCCAAGGGCGCCCGCGGAGGGAGAGGTCTTCGATGGGGAAGTCCTCGCCTTCGCCGGGCTAAAGTTCGTCAACGCGCCCGGCAGCAGTAGCGAGCCCGAGGAGGAGCGACTCCTGCGGAGGCTCCTGGCCCTGTACCGCGCCAGGCAGGCCAAGCTGGAGTCCTGAGAGGCTCTGGCCGCCAAGTCGGGCGTCGACTTGGAGAAGCGCGCCGAAGAGCTCCGAGCCGCCAACCAGGCGGCCCTCCGATCCTTGGCGGAGGAGCGGGAGGAGCTCACCGAGGCGCATCAAGCGTTCATCCTCGAGAAGGCCGAAGCGGAGGAGCAGCAACGGCTCGCCGCCGAGGAGCTGTCCCGGCGGGAAGTAGAGCTAACACAGCGGAAGGTCGACCTCGACAGCCACGAGGACGACCTTGCCGCGCGCGAGCAGTCCCTTGGCGGAGCTCTGTAGGAAGCGAGGGACGCCGCTGCAGCCGCAGAGACCGCCAAGAGAGACTTGGAGGCGAGGGTGGCGCAACTGGAAGCCCACCTGAAGACGAGCGAGGAGAAGGTTGCCGCGCTCACGTCGGAGAGGGAGCAGGACGCCCACAGCCACTCTGAGCTGCAGGTCCGTCTCTCCGACAAGAGCAAGGAGCTCGCCATCGCCAAGGATTCTGTTGCAGACTTGGAGCTGAAGCTGTCCACCCTCACCGCATCACTTGACAGCGCCAGAAACCAAGAGTCGAAGCTGAAGGAGGACCTCAGGGCTGAGAGGGCACTGCTGGACAGCGCCGCCCTTACCCAAGATAACTTCAGGCAGACGGTGGAGCAGTGGACCGAGGGGCTCGTCGCCGCCGCCGCTGACATCGACAGGGAGTTGGCGGGGCTGGGGACGGAGCACCTCGGATACTCCCCCGACGCGAACCTCCCTCATGGCGCCAAGCTGAGCTTATTCTTCAGGGGAGTGGCGCCGGCCCTCGAGCAGCTCCGGGAGAGGATCCCCACGCAGCTGGCGAACGAGGCGCGCAGGCTTTGCACAGGAGTCGTGGAGAGGGTGCTGACGAAGATAGTCTACCGCAACCCAGGACTCAACCTTGAGAACGTCCTCAGGACCTTGCCGCCCGACGCCGACCAGGAGGCACTCAAGGCTCTTGTCGCGCCCATCGTGGCCAAGGTGGGCAAGATCAGGAGAGTTGATGGCGACCGCGTAGACTAGGTTGTTTTCTTTCCGCTACCCTTGTCGCTGTGAACCATGTCATGGACAAGAATCTATTAGTGTTGCGACAAGTTGCTTTTGTAATATAACTCTATTTTGGGTAGTTAACGCAGTGTTATTTCCTTTACTTGACTTCTTTGCCTTGTATGCTTTTACCCTACGCTTTTAGGGAACTTGCCGGCGAAGGGACCCTTGCCGCAAGCGCTGAGTGCGGAACTTCAGCAGTCTGCTAGCAATGCCGCTACCAGCAAGAAACCTTGTCGTAGCTAGTCGCAGCACACTTAGGTTGTTGAGCGAACTCGAAAACGAAGTAAGGGTGCGACACTTGTCGCAGCACACTTAAGCCGTTGAGCGTGCTCGAAACAAAGTAAGGGCGCGGCTAGCTACGAGTAGGTTCCTCCGCGCACAGGTTTTCCATACAAGGTGTGATCGTTCAAGGAAGATAACTTAAAAATTAAAAATTTGAATGCTCAAACTTTGGACAACTTAGCTTTTGTGTTGTTTGCTTCCCGGCAAGGCTAGGCTTTCTTGAACGGCACTTGGTCCATACCACTGTCTCCTTCCCCCCGGCAAACTTGTGAGCGAGGAAACCTTCTTCTGCTTGAGAGAAAAGAGAAGAGGAGGAAACATAGATACGGAGCCTTGCGGCTCGTTATTGCTTACCGAAGGTGTGTGTTGCATGAGGTGTCATATAATACATGCAAGAAAAAGAGGAAAAATGCATGAAGCGACAAATTGTGCAAGGCACAAAAGCTTCACTGATGCACGGGGTCTGCGCCCGGCTTTGTACAAAGGTTTACATGCAACAGCGGCAAGACTTGTACAAAAGGTGGTTGCCGGAACGGAGCACGGCAACCGCGCCTTATGGGTGAAACTTGCGAAGGTGCTCAATGTTCCAGGAGTTGCTTACCGGTAAGCCCTCTTCGGTCTCAAGGCGGACAGCGCCGGGCATTGTAACTTGTCTCACCCGATAAGGGCCTTCCCACTTCGGCGTCAACTTGTTGGAATTCTTGGCGGACTGAACGCGCCGAAGAACAAGGTCGCCTTCCTCGAGACTTCTGGCCTTAACTTTGCGGCTATAGTAGCGACGTAAAGCTTGCTGGTATCGAGCAGCTCGTACAGCAGCCTGAAGACGGTCCTCCTCAAGGAGCAATGCATCATCTTGTCGCAGCTGCTCTTGCTCAAACTCATCGTAAGCGAGCACTCGAGGCGACCCGTATACGAGTTCCGTGGGGAGAACTGCTTCTGCTCCATAGACAAGAGCAAAGGGTGTCTGTCCGGTCGCTCAATTTGGTGTCGTTCTGATTGACCAAAGAGCCGCCGGCAACTCTTCAATCCAGTTTCTTCCGCATCTGTGCAGCCTGTCGAAGGTTCTTGTCTTGAGCCCGCGCAGCACTTCAGCGTTTGCCCTCTCCGCTTGACCATTGCTCCTCGGGTGAGCAACAGAAGCGAAGCAGACCTTGGCGCCAAGGTCTTGGATGTATTGCATGAAGGTGCGACTTGTGAATTGTGTGCCGTTGTCGGTGATGATCCTGTTAGGGATTCCGAAATGGCAAACAATCGACCTGAAGAACTTGACTGCTGACTGCGCGGTCACCTTCCTCACTGGTTCCACTTCCGGCCACTTTGTGAACTTGTCGATGGCGACGTACAAGTACTCAAAGCCCCCGGCTGCGCGGGGAAAGGGGCCGAGGATATCGAGCCCCCAGACCGAAAATGGCCAGGACAAAGGGATTGTCTGGAGAGCTTGAGCTGGCTGATGTATTTGCTTGGCATGGAACTGGCACGCTTCACACTTGGTTACTTGTGCAGTTGCATTTTGGAGGGCTTCTGGCCAAAAGAAACCTTGCCGGAACGCCTTGCCGGCAAGTGCTGTAGCGCCAATGTGGTGGCCACATATGCCTCCATGTATTTCTGCCAACAGCTTTTGCCCATCTTCCCGGGGAATGCACTTCAGTCTAACACCGTTGAGTCTTCTTCTGTATAGTTCATTGCCGACGAACTGATACATACTTGACTGCCGGGTTATTCTTTCTTCTTCTTCTGGCTCTTCGGGAAGTTCTCCAGTTTGGAGGAAATGGACGATCTGCTGTGCCCATGCTGGAGCCAAAGGCTCAACCACAAGGACTAAAGGCATCAGTGTTGTTGTGGGAACGTTAGCTTCTACGGCAAGAACCTGTGGCTCGGCCGGAGCTTGACGTCCCCCGGCAAGCTTGCCGGGGCAAAGCTTGTCAGGAACGTCTGCTTCAACAGTACAAACCCTTGGGTCTGCAGGAGCAGACTGTTCCTCAGCAATTTTGTCGTCGATCTTGGGGACCTTGGCGGCGGCTTCAGGAAGTTCCGCCGGCAAGTAGTCACCGGAGACCAACTTTCTCTTCTTACTTTGTCCAATTGATGGTGTAACGGATGGTTGAGCAAAATTGAGCATAAAGATCCCTGGTTCCACAGGTAGCTTTAGTGCAGCACACTTTGACAGGCCGTCTGCGACGTCATTTAGAGCTCTTGGGACGTGCTCCATCTGCAAGCCTTCAAAGTGATCTTCAAGTTTCCTCACTTCGTCGACGTAGGCTTCCATCAACGGACTCTAATAGCTCTTGTTTACTTGTCGGACAACCAACTGCGAATCACCCCGCACAATGAGCTTCTTGATCCCAAGTTCTGCTACGATTCTGAGGCCGGCAAGCAAACCTTCATACTCTGAAGTATTGTTTGTTGCTTGCTCCTTGGGAAAATGCATCTGGACAACGTACTTGAGGTGCTCTCCGGTGGGCGCGACAAGCAGCACGCCAGCGTCGGCGCCTTGCAGCGAGAAGGCACAATCGAAGTACATTATCCATTCTTTGCTCGCTTCTTTGACGGGGATGCTTGTCTCTGGAATCTCTTCGTCTGGCGTTGGTGTCCATTCTGCTATGAACTCTGCCAATGCTCTGCTCTGGATGGTTGAAGTACTTTCAAACTTGAGGCCAAAGCTTGACAGCTCTAGTGCCCACTCGACAATCCTTCCTGTTGCTTCTGGATTTTGTAATATCCTCTTCAGCGGAAAGCGAGTGACCACCGTTATTTCATGTGCTTGGAAGTAGTGGCGCAGCTTTCTCGAGGCCATGAGGAGACCGAAAAGCAACTTCTGCACCCCAGAGTATCTTGACCTAGCCCCCTGCAAGAAGGAACTGACAAAATAGACTGGGCGCTGCACCATCTTCTTCCGCACTTCTTCTTGCATCTGCGCAGACTCATCCTTGTCGGGGCCAGAGCTTGTCGGGGAAGCCCCCTGCTTGTCGCTGGATGTGCTTGTCGGGGCTGTGGGCTCCTCATCTGCCTCCCTTTCCGCTACCAACGCAGCACTAACCACTTGATCGGTTGCTGCTAAGTATAGCAGCAACTTCTCTTGTGGCCTAGGTGCGACAAGTATTGGAGTGGAGGACAGGTACCCTTTCAAGTCCTGCAGCGCTGCCTCCGCTTCCGGAGTCCATCTCATTGGACCCGCCTTTTTCAAGATTTTGAAAAACGGCAGGGCGCGTTCTGCGGACTTAGAAATGAACCTGCTGAGAGCAGCCACGCAGCCGGCAAGCCTTCGTACATCCTTGACGCGCTTTGGAGCCTCGATCTGCTCGATGGCTTTGATCTTGTAGGGATTGGCTTCAATCCCCCTCTGAGACACAAAGAACCCGAGAAGCTTGCCGGAGGGGACTCCGAACACGCACTTCTCGGGGTTAAGCTTGAGTTGTATCTTGCGCAGATTCGCAAAAGTTTCATCTAAGTCTTGAATCAGGGTATCCTTGTCCTTGCTCTTGACCACTATATCATCCATGTAAGCTTCTACATTCCTGTGTATCTGTGGCTCAAAAGCAGTGTGGACTCCCCTCGCAAACGTTGAACCTGCATTCTTCAATCCAAAGGGCATGCGTATGAAGCAGTAGGTGCCACATGGAGTAATGAACGCGGTCTTCTCTTTGTCTTCTTCAGCCATAAATATCTGGTGGTACCCGGAGTATGCATCAAGGAATGAAAGCAACTCGCACCCAACCGTGGAGTCAACGATCTGGTCAATGTGCGGCAAGGGAAATGGATCTTTGGGACAAGCTTTATTCACATCAGTGATGTCTATACAAAGCCTCCACTTCCCATTTGCCTTGCGCACTACAACAGGGTTGGCCAACCATGTGGGATGAAGTACACCTCTGACAAGGCCTGCTGCTTCCAGCTTCTTGATTTCCTCCGTAATAAACTCTTGGCGCTCCACCGCTTGCTTTCTGACCTTCTACTTGACGGGCCGCGCGTGAGGACAAACGGCAAGCTTGTGCTCAATCACTTTCCTGGGAACACCGGGGATGTCAAACGGTTGCCACGCAAACACGTCGACATTCGCCCGCAGGAAAGCAACGAGCGCGCTTTCCTATTTAGGATCGAGCGTGGCACTGATGGTGAAAGTACCACCAGTGCCGTCCTCCTTGGCGGACACCTTCTTGGTTGCAGGTGGAGCTACCATTCCCTTCTTGCACTTGCCGATGGAGCTCGATGGTGCGTCCTCGACGGTAGCGCAGCACTCCGGAGAGGTGTGTTTGCCGGAGTGGGCCCTAGAGCTCTTGTCGGACTTGGTCTTGTTCTCCCCCCCGGGAGCTTCAGCGGCAAGTGTTTCGCTGTCTGTTGCAGCTGCTGCGTCCCGGTAAATCTTGTCGGCGTAGATAAGCGCGTCCTTCTTGTCACCGGGGACAGAGATGACGCTTATCGGGCCGGGCATCTTGAGCATGTTGTAGGCGTAATGAGAGGCTGCCATGAACTTGGCGAGTGCGGGACGGCCAAGTATCCCATTGTAAGGCATTGGGATATCGGCAGCGTCAAAGGTGATCCTCTCGGTCCTGAAGTTCAGCTCTCTGCCAAAAGTCACTGGCAGTGTGATTTTCCCCTTCGGCTTGCTCCTTCCCGGGTTGATTCCTTGGAACGTGCCGGTTTCCTCGAGCTCGCTGTCGGGGATCTGCAGTTTCCTGACCACAGCAGAGGAGATCAGGTTCAGGCCGGCCCCGCCATCAACCAACATCTTGGTGTCATTGAGGTTGCGGATGGTTGGCGAAACCAACATCGGCAAACACCCGACCGCAGTTGTGCGGTCAGGGTGATCCTCAATGTCGAAGATGATGGGCGTGCTGGACCACTTCAGGAGTTTGCGCGACTCGACGGGTGGTTCTGCTGCATTAACTTCCCGCACCCATTGCTTGAGTTGGCGGTGGGAAGTATGCAGAGAGGCCCCTCCATCGACGCACAGAACTTATGTGGCCTTCTGGAACTCCTGCTCGCTGTTGTCTCCGTCATCCATGTCTTCATCGTCGTCTTCGTCTTCGTCCTTGTCGCGGCCGCGGGGAGGTCTATCTCCTTGCCGCTGCTTGGCCTTGCCGCGGCGTCCTCCCCGGCCATTGAATGGCCGCTTCTTGCCGGACTCTCCTCCGCCTCCCTGGGCCTTCTCCTTGTCGCGTCGCTCGTACTCAGCCTTCTGCTGTTCGACGAGGTACTCGACCCTTTTGCAGTTCTGGAGATCGTGGCCCTTGGTGCGGTGGATCTTGCAGTACTGCTTGTCAAAGCCGTCCTGCTGTCGACGGCCGCTACAGTGGTAACTTCCTTGCCGGAGCCACCAGCCTAAGCTTGCTTGGCGCCAGCCTCCTTGCCGGACTGCTCGACGGCCAGTACTTGCTTGTTCTTCTTCTTCTTGTTGTTCCGCCGCCGGTTCTTCCTTGCCGGGGCGGCATCCTCACTGTCAGTTCCTCCTGCTCCAGTATCCTCCCCGGGAGTCTCCTCCCCTCTTCAGCGCGTGCGCACTTGTCGGCCAGGGCATAGAGCTCACTGACGTCTCGTATCTTACACATCGCCATTTCCTCCCTCATGCGGCGGTTACGCACGTTCTGGTGGAACGCGCTAATAACTGCGGCAGGGTGGACGTTCAGGATGTTGTGCTGGACGCGGATGAATCTCTGGATGTACTATCGCAGGGACTCTCCTTCCTTTTGGGCAAGTATATGCAGGTCGCTCTCCTGGCCATGGAGTTTGTGGCCGCCGTAAAGGCGCCGACAAACTGATGGCACAGGTCGGCCCAAGAAGAGATGGAGTTCTCCGGCAAGTGCATGAGCCAAGATCTGACGTTCGGCTTGAGCACGAGCGGGAAGTAGTTCGCTAATATCTTCTCGTCGCGTCCCCCGGCAGCCTGCACCGCGATGGTGTAGATGCTGAGGAACTCTGAGGGATGGGTCTTGCCGTCGTACTTCTCGAGTACGTCGGGCTTGAAATTCTTCATGCTGGGCCACTGGACTTGCCGCAACTCACGGGTGAACGCAGGGCAACCCGCCGCGTACGGCAAGTCGCCTAGTTCTCCGGGCGCGTGCATGTCGACAACGGGCCCAGCGCGCTGGTCGGACTGTCGCCGCGCTTCTCTTCGACGCTCGATGCGGGTTCGAGCGTCTTCTTGTCGTCTGTCGTCGAGGACTTGGCGTTGGTCGCGGCGAGCTCATGGATCCGACGACGCCGTGGAGTCGTCGTCGACGTTGATCCGGCGAGTCGGCGACTTTGGCCTTCGGGGCGGGGAGTGCACGGTAGTTGCACCCCCGGCGGTCTTGTCTCCATCAGCCCGTGCCTGGCTGACTTGCCGCGGCCGCGACGTCGTCGGCTGCTGCGGCGTGTCGTTGTTGGCAAAGGCGATGAGGCTTTGGATGGTGGCCCTCCAGTCTTCGGCTTTGTCTGCCGCTGGAGGGAAATCAAGGAGCAGCTGAGCTCGGGCTAGAGCTTCTGCTGGAGTGGAGGGGAGCGGTGGCGAGCGGTGCGAGGAGCGAGATATGCTCAGACATCTAACTGCGTTAGAAGGAGCAGGGTCCCATCCCGACGACCGCGCCTTGCTCGTGCCAGCACGTTGGCCTTGAGCGTCCCGTGATCCACCAACTTGACCTTGGCCCAGCAAGCGGATGGTACCTTGTGTACCACGTCGTTACCGGTCCGGCACCTCCTGAGAGGGGTGTGGCGCGTGCACGGACGCCGAGTCCTTAGAATGCGCCCGGTCGTCCGTCTTGTCCTTGGACTTGGCGGCACCGTACGTGAGTTTCCTCGCCGGCGTCCGTCCTTCCGCCATCGTCTCCCCCACCAACCGTTGGTTCCGGTGGAGGCGGGATCGACGCGGACGGGCCTCCTACCTCCGAAGCCTTCTTCTTCGGCGGCATGTCGATGAAGTTAATGAAGTTGCTGAAGATTCCGCTCGTGTGAACGCCAGATCAGGTTCGCGCATCCTCGACGCTCCCTACCTGGCGTGCCAAAGATGTCGGGGGAAACTGATCGCCCACAAACACCTATGGGACCGGAGCCCCTTTTCGGTACGGCAAGGGAGCGGAGGGTGCACGAAGAGCGGATCGAGACGAGCACGCGAGCAGTTTACCCAGGTTCGGGCCGCACGGGTGCGTAAAACCCTACTCCTGCCTTGGTTTGTATTGTGTTCTTAGCTCAGGAGCACGAAGAGCTACAGAGCTGGTTGCTAGCTACACCGAGCGTGAGAGTGATCAAGGATCGGAACCCCCTCTACGTTGCGCATGGGCCTCCTTTTATAGGTCAAAGGGGTCACCGACAGGTGGTAATGTAGATGAGGGTAAAAATGTAAAAACGGTAGTAGTTGGAATAGTGGATGTACAGTGTATGTATAGTGGTCTATACCTAACCCTGACGGCAGGGGACAAGGGTATTGAATGCCCGTCGCCGTCGCCCCAAACAGTGCAAAAAGCGTCCGTCAGGGCGTCTCCGTTCGCCACGATGGTGGCCTCGTCATCGCGGCTCGCCACAGTGTACCCCAGGCTGCACAGCCTTCCGCCACGTGCACCTGGAAGGGCCCCAAGGCGACGCGTGGCCGGATGAGCTGGAGCGCGGGCACGTAGTGGGAGCTTGCCGCGGCAAGCGCCTTGCCGCGGTCGCTACCTTGCCGCCCCCGGAAGCTTGTCGCTCTCCGGGCCTTGCCGCGACGCGCGGAGCGTTGCGGCAAGTCTTCTGAAATGCTATGTTTGGCCTTCCTGACAAGATCCTCTTTCCAGGGCCTTGTGCAAAAGTGGTGGTCTTGAGCCTGAAACGGCCTTCCCGGCAAGCTCCTCTTGCCGGGGTCTTGTCTCTTTAACTTGAATACTTTGTTCTTGAATGGCTCCAAAGGATCCAGAGCGGGCCTTGGCGGGCGCGTGGCAAGCCCTGCCACAGGACGCTGCTACTGCCCGTGCACAAGTCGGGATACTAAGGTACCCTTACTTTAGTACACCGACAGTTATCGTCACTCCTTCACCATACGATATATCTAACGATGAAATAAAAATCACTTCAACACACAACAACTCCAAATGAAGATGCAAATAAAAGATGCAAATTAACAATACAATTATTTAGTTAGTACTATTATTAAGCTAGTTACTATGGGGTTCTAAGGTTGAGATAGGATCAAGTTCGTTTGAATGGAAATATGGCATAAATCATATTCTGGGGTTGGATCAAATTGATATAAGTTAGGGGTAAGGGTATGTTGAAGCTTGACTATAAAATCGGTTGAGTCGAGAGTATGTGAAACTTCACTGGGTTTGACCATATGGATATTTAAGAGATATTCCCCTCTTGGATTGGATACTAAATCAACCATTAAGATTCACGGTGATCGCCTTGATAAGATTGAATTATTTGCATAGTTAAATTAATAAGGAAAGGAATATAACTAAAGGAAACTTCAACTGAGATTTGAAGTCAAAGTAGGGTCTTAACATGGTGGTAAAAATAGGGTAAGTGTACCAATAGAAAGGTATGATCCTAAGGATACTTTTTGATGAAGGAATCATCTCCAAATAAATTATAAAATAAGAGGTATACTTAATATACTTGAATTCACATAATCAATTTGAGTTGAATTTTAAATTACAAAAACTGAAATATTTTGCTCTTATAAAATACTACGTTTTCCAGCAAGTCCGTGGATATAAAATTTGTCATATTCGGACTTACGGTCAAGGAGATACGATTTTTCGAAGTTTGGAGATTTTTCTGAAAATGAATTACGGGATCTAATATTGGGTTGCCACGTGTCAAGTTCTGATTGGCCCGTACCCCTTCATGTTTTTTGTGAGGGAGAGAACGACCTGGATCGATCAGAGAATCGAAGGAAGGGAGCTCACCGCGTGTGGAGATGAAGAAGACAACGGCGGCAGCGCTCATATGGTGCGGTGATGCGGCGGTCTCCTGCCAGGAACACAAGGTGAACGGGGCAGATAGCGACTCAGGGAAGACGTTGGTGTAGGCGAAGGCAACTGGTTCATCCATACACGTCCGGAAAGAGCTGCTAGAGATCACCGGCGGTGGAACTTGTCAAGCGCGTTCTCCGGCTATATAATCAAGTGAGAGAGGGATTTAGTAAGATGTGCAATAGAATAACAGAGGGAAAGGAAGGACAGAGGAGGTCAGGGCCTCACCGGCAGATTCAGAATCTCCAATGGACGGGGCGGTGGAACTCGAACTCTGGCGAAGAATTGCGTGCATGAGAGATCGAATTTGAGAGGGGTTTCGGTTCTGTGAGTGAGGGGCTTCCAGGCGCATCCAATGGACCTATTTATAGTGGCAGAGGAGTACGGGAGGTGAGGGATTCATACGAGGCCAAAGTGGCCATTAATGGTGATCTCGGTGGCTGAAATTGATGTGGACAATTAACACATGAATGCGAGGTTTTAATTCTCTGAATGGGTTCTCTATGGAATTCTGAAGGTTTTTTCGTGTTAATGAGTAGTGGAAAGGGCGATCGAATTAAGGCCTAGATGGAGCAAAAGAGGCACATGTGCCATGGCTGTAGGTGATGTTCATGTTCCTGTAACGTAACTGACTGTACTGGGAGGAAGAAGAAGACAGTGCAAGGCCCATGGCCTTAGTGTGGAAAAAAGGTCGAATAGGGAAAAGCTAAAGAAAGAGAGAAAGGAAAAACATATAGAAAGAGAAGTGGCTGTCTACTGTTGCGAAAATAGAAGAAAAAAAAGGCTCAGCCCAATATACTTAGGTAAAAAAAGTAGTTAGTTATATATTTAAGCGTGTGTTTTCTTAAAAATAAACAGAAAACAAAAATGTTTACGTTGACCTAAATATTATTGCAGTCTGGCAAAAAATAGTTTCATAATTTAATAAAGTAAAAAAAATTGTGCACAAACTACTATAATGCTTTATGTACTTAATTGAATCACTCAAATTCAATTCAGAATTTTGAAAATTCACAAAATGATTATTCTGCCGTATTAAATATTCAAATATTTTTTTGAGAAGACATATTATCTCCTCTTATTAAATTTATTTGAATAATTTAGAAAATATTAAAATGACATTACACTTCCAAATAAGATCCAATTTCAAATGGGACTCGAACATTCAAAGAACTTCAAATGAAATTTTTATCCACCACATTTGAGAAAGTCATTTTATTCTCACTCCAAAGTATTGAATATGGTTTCAAAATATTTCATAGGAGTCTGAAGAGAAGAATCTAAACTCAATTTTTTCAACAATACACAAAAAGGTTTTAATTTCCCCTGAAAATCATAGCAACTCACTCAGTAGTAATATTAACATTACAAAATTTGGAAAATTTTGGAATGTTACTGTGAGGCAGATGCCCTTTTTTGACGCATGGGGGATGCGTCCGGCTGGCCTTGAGGGACCCCGCGAGGGTCCCATCCCCTTGGTCCTCTCGCCTGATGTCCCCTCAGAGCCCACCTCAGAAGCGGATGGAGGGAGGCGGGCATAGTCGGATGCCAGCGGGGCGGCTGCTGAAGAAGCGGTGTGCGCTGCGGCTCCCGAGGCGCCGACCCCTGGGGCGTGGGCGAGCTGTCCTGAGGCCGCGCCCGGTGAGCCGCTGCGGACCGAGGCTCCCAAGGTCGCCCTCTCAGGAGCCCCGGATGATGCCCCAAGCGACGATGGTCGCGCCCAGGGCTTCGGCCCGCTCCGTTTGAACTTCGGGGCTCTGCAGGAAAAAGGCGCCTCTGAGCTATAATGGTGACGCCTACTAGGCGCTGAAACAGATGAAGTACATAGCGAAATACGGGTAAGTACCTTATCTTCGTGATTTCCTGAGTGTTGCATTCCTTCCTGACTCCGATTCTTCAGGTCCCCATCAACCGGAGTGGCAGAATCTCCTAACGAGCCACCCCCGCCCCTTCAGGGATTCTCGTTGGCCTTGAGTTTGCCCCATCGGGGCACCGTGCGCGGTGCGAGGATTGCGGAGGAGGCGAACACGTCGCCCCGGGGCCTGGACTTGGCGTTCCTGTTGTCCCTCGTTCGCGGCCCCACCTGGAGCGTTGGAGGCATGCCGAGAGCCCCACTGTTGGTTGTCTCCCGCGACTGTGCGACTCCAACTCCGGCTTCTTCTTCGAGCTGCCAGGCCTCGTCTTGCAACGCTCCTGCCGAGGCCTGGGTGGCAGCGGGCAAGGCGTCGGCCTTCAACCCCCTGCCGGAGGAGAGTGGGCCATCCCGAGATTCTCCGGCGATTGACCACGTGGAGGACGGGCCTGGCCGTGCGTTTGAATTCGAATCTGGACGTGGCGTCGTCCGCCACGAGCTTCTCCGGAATGCGATGGGTGCGATGAGCCGACTGGGGGAAGAGCTTGTTGATGTAGATGCCCGCCTTGAGACGGAGGGGCTTCGGTTGGCGGACGAATGGCGTCAGTTGAAGGTGGCCATCAACTTCGGTCGTCTCAAGCATGAGCGCGCCAGTGCGAAGGCCGAGGCGTCCCTTGCGGCCTCACGTGAAGCTAGGGCCCATGATTTGGAGGAGGCCCGGCAGGCGTATCGTCGCCGTGATCTCGCCGAGGAGCACCAGCGGCAGCTTCACTCCTTGAACGACTCCCTCGAGCAACAGGTCGAAGCACGCAGGGCAGCCCTGGCATCGATGAGGAGGGCGCCTTCTGACGAGAGCGAGATCCAGAAACTTGGGGAGGCGCTGATGCTAGAAGCCTTGGAGCGCAGCCTTGAGCATGAGTGGCTGGAGACGAGGAAGCGCCATATGACCCTGGCCGAGGACACTGTCTCTACCCGCGAGGCCGAGGTCCAAGGGAAGGTCGATCGGAGGGTAGCGAAGGCTCGCACAGATCTTGCCAACGAGTATGACCTGAAGTTGAAGCCCCTGCAGGCAGAAGCTGATGGGAGAACTTTTGCCCTCAGGACGAGACTAGAAGAGGCAGAGCAGCACGAGAGGGCCGCCACGGCAGCCTAGTCCTCCGCTCAGGCCGAGCTGACCTCCACGCTGGCCAACCTGGCCCTCCTCTAGTGGCAAGTTGATGAAGTTGCGGTTCTTGCGTAGCAGAACGGACATGAGGCTTGCCGTCGATAGTTGTTGTAGCACGAGCATGCCCCCATGCTCCAGGCCCTCCGGGCGAAAGCTAACCGGCCACTGGGGGCCATCTGCGAGGAGACCATCCCTCACCCCCACGTGGAGGATTATGCTGGCCATCTTGGCTTCTTCACCGAGGTCATGACGCGCATGGAGAGATAGGCCGCGAGGGCACGTGAGATCATCGAGGAGAAGAGTCGGGGCCTCCGTTGGCGCACATTCTCGCGCGTCTTCAGTCATCTTCAGAACCTCGACCCTCACTTTGATTTCAACGCCGCCATGGCCCCCGTGCCAGCGGCTGTCCGGGAGAATCTAGCGCACTGGGTGGATGACCACGTGGATGCCTTGGTCAGGGCGTTTGCCACTGAAGATGATGAGGCGGTGGTCACGGTTGACGAAGACGGCGTGGTCGACGACGGTGAAGGTGACGCCAGCGATAGCGCCAACAACGCGTCATAGAGCGACTAGGGCGCCACTATGAGCTGCACGTCCAGTTGAGCCCACGTTCGTCCGCTAGAACCTGTATACAAGGACTTGGACATGGCCCCGCAGGGTGTGAGAGTATTTTGGAGGGGGCGCCACCCCCTTTTGCGTATGTAAATTAATATTCTTCCTTTAAGCTAGATTTGGAAACTTGCCTTCCGAGCCCGTGAGTTCCTGGGCTGGGTTGCGGCTGAGAATCATCTTGATCCCAGCAGTCTTGAGTGCGTCCTGAGGTGGCCAGTGCGTCTTCCTCCCAAGGGGAGCCTCTTGGTGGCCCACCGGATTTTAGGCCTCCTGAGGGGCCGGTCGATTCGTCCGAGGGGGCCTCGCGAGAAGTGAATGCCAGATTAAGGCAGGGTGCCCGTGCGGCAACGCCGTGGCAATGGTACTCCTGATCCTGGGGCGCTCGCCGCTGGCGGGCTTCCCCAAGCGGGGATGTCGTGCCTGTAATACACCTAGTTCCGCCTGTGAGCCGCTCGCTAGGGGAGGGGTGGCGGACATGAGCCCCGACTCAAAGCACGCAACCAAAACACAAAAATCGACATGAACACGAGAAGACCCCGCCCCAAGCTTGACAGAGAAAGAGACTCCAAGTCCAATTCAAAAAGCACAGCGAATCGAGTTACAGAAAAGGGGGCAAAAGCAAATGGCCACGTCCGGCACCTAGCTAGTCTTCTTGTCTTCCACTAGCGTGGAGCTAAGTGCATTCACTAGTTGTGAGCATAGTCATTGGCAACAATGTCGACGGCCAGCGCGGAGCATGGTGCTTCCACTAGGACGTGGGTGGTAGCCCCCGAGGCCCGAGGGCGGCTCGCCGGAGACTCTGGGGCGTGTATAGCCCCACTCATTATTATGTGAGAGTGTCACGGGCGGATACCTTCACAGGCGTGAGTCTTGCTTCATATCGACAGGCGAGGGCCCCGCCCTGCGCTGCTCCCGACCATCGTTGGGGCGTCCGAAAACCAGGACGAGACCAAGGGGCTAGGAGGACGCTAGCGGCGCCCTCGGCGACCACGGGCCCTCTGCCGGGGGGAAGGGCCCTCCATCGCCTTCCCCTGCTCAGGACCTACCTCCGTGCTGTGCCTTGCTCCATGTGATGTGGGGAAGGCTCTGGCTCCTGGCTCCCCCAACGCAGCCCCCAGTGTGCCACTCACGCTGGGAGCAGAGTTGCCGCTATGGGCTCTCTGATTGCCACCGCAGGCTGGTTCTTCTGCAGCCCATGGTTATTATACACCTGCTCCCGAGTTACTGGCTGTACCCTGCCGTCGTCATCGCTGAAGGGGTCGGTGAAGCTTTTGGGCCACTCGCGGGAGACCTCCGCCACGTGCGTGTCGCCATCCCATCCTGGCCCGGGAAATGACTCAAGGCCTTCCCCTAGTGCGTTGTCCAGGTTCACCATGCGAGACACGTAGGCCTCCGTGGTTGCTCCACCAGAACCATCGCCTGGTTGCCCCGCACTTTGAGCCACTAACCGTGGCCCTGGCCTTGGTAGCAGGTGGGTGACATCCCGGCGTGCCCTCGCGGCAGACTGCCTGCTACTGTCGCTCCTGGTGACGATGCTGCCGAGGCTGAGCCGGATGTGCCAGGATCCATGTTGGTGCCTTCAGACCCCCCTAGCGCTCCAGGGGATGCATGTGCTCGCCGGGTCCTCGCGCACGCTTCCGCCACAACCAGAGGCGTGGGCATAGTGTAGAAAGGCGGTGTACCTCTGCAAGCCGCGTCTAGTAGTTCGGCGAGGCGCTCTAGCAGCACATTGCAGCCGCCCTCAGCCAGCCTGCACCATAGCAGTTCCCAGGCCACGATGAGTGCGGCCCGTGTGTTCGCCTGCTCTCGTCTAGTGTGTGGCGTCGTTGCTGCTCTGTAGTTCGACGAGCGCGTGGCAGTGCGCGCACGTCGCGGCGTGAGAGCAGGAGGCGTCGGTCCATGCCGCCCGCGTCCTGTGATGCTGGCGGCGTGCAGGCTGCCTGGAGTGCGGACTTGGGATCCTCCTGGGCGGTCGGGGCTGCCTGGACGGGCCAGGTAGCCCAGCGATCGGCTTGAGCCCTCGCATCGTCGCCCATCGGGGTCGTTGGGTGGCAGTGAGCTGAGATGGAGGAGAGGCTTGAGCGCACCCCTACCTGGCGCACCAAATGACGGATTTCGGGTTCCGCAAACCCTTGAGAGGTTCGAACTCTAGGGTGCACACGAAGAACACTCCGTCCCCAACGCGCTCACCCTACGATTCCATGGCCTAGCTCGACAAACTCAAAGAACAAGGGAAACAGAGGGTTATACTAGTTCAGGTCACCTTGTGGTGTAATACCCTGCTCCAATCTGTGTGGTGGATTGCCTTGTATGGCTGAGGATGAACTAGTACAAGGGATGAACAGCCTCCGGAGGAGAGGTGTTCTTGGGCTCGGATGAGCTTGTGGTATGGTCAAGGTGGAATGAATCTGATCCCCTCTATGGTGGTGGCTATGTCCTATTTATAGTGGCCTTGGTACTCTTCCCAAATATAGACGGGAAGGGATCCCACAACGGCCAAATTTGAAGGGGAATAGCTAGTACAAGTTATCCAGACAAAAGTGGTCTTCGCCTGCCAAAGGCTCTGGTGGTGACGCTGCGCCGGGCTCCACGATGACCTCCATTCTGCAGCCCTAACAGTCCTTGGTCTTATTGCACCAATATAGAAATCTTTGCCCGATCCCTTGGGACTCCGCGCCTGCGCTTGCTCCCTTAGCACCAAAGGGGAAACTGGCATACTACACCCGCTGGCGCCTACCTAGCCTTGGATGTCATGGCTCACGTGACGTGAACATCGTGAGGTGCACCTTGCATAGATATCTCCGCTCCTTGGGAGCCAGCCTATAGAGACTACCCCCTAGAAGGTCCTATTGTCGTCTGACTCGCGAGGCTTGGCCCCTCGCGAGGGTCTTGAGTTGCGGTCGCTGAAGTTGGGCCGTGTCAGGCCGCTGATGGTGCCACATCACAGGCCATAGGCAGGCAAGTCTGGGTACTCCCGTTCCTAGGATGACAACACACACACCCATGCATGTAGTACTAGTAGCACTATTTGCCTCTTCCCCAACCACACACGTGACATAGTGGAGCTCATTTCTGTACGATGAAGCCCACGTGCTAATTTGACGCGTCTAGGGTTACTCACTTAATGGAGGGTCGGGAACCACAAATGAGCGGTGCCGTGTTATTTCAGATAAAGTTTTTTTTTCAGTGGCACGTACGCAATATAAGTAGGTTCATATAGAGAGAAAAAGAAACCGCTCCACTATATAGATAGCCAGGAGCCTACACGGTTGCTTGCTAGGGTTTCTCTCTTCACACTCTCTCACACAAAACGACTGTGGCCACATCTCTAACATCCGGGCGGATCATGTCCACCGGGTGAAAGGGTGGATGCTTTGTGTAGATGTGGTCGCCGTCGCCGACGGCGAAAACCCACTCTCGCCGCGTCCAGATCAGGGGTGCCCGCCGTTCTATCTCACAAAGCCGGTGCGGTTTCCTTCATCCCTTGCTAACTAACCACGACGTCGGTCGTTGCCACCCACCGCCGCCCTTCTCTAGGTACATCCCGACATCCCTCATGTAGAACTTCCTTTACAGCCGGCTTGCAGCACTTCCCTAATTGCCCACATCGCTCCATGTGGATATTTATCTACTTCTTAGCCCCGCACGTACCTCTACTGGCTTCTACTCTATTTGTGATGACTTTATGTCTCATTAACTAGTCCCACTAGTCTTATTCTACTCACGCTTCTTCAATTTTTTTGCCACAGAGATGCGCAACTCGATTTTAGTGAAACTGCACAAAATTATCCGTTGGTCGAAGGGTTGCAAACTTCATTTCTTTGGAAGGTTCAACGTCGCTAGCAAATTAAAGCCTGGTTAGGGTTTAGGGAGGGACTGCATGGATCATTTTTTTCTTTAGTTGTCCACGTTCCAAAATAAGTGTCAACTTTAGTACAACTTTGTACTAAAGATGGCATAAAGTCGAGACACTTATTTTGGAACGAAGGGAGTACATGTTGGCTATGATTTGTGAATCATTTATATCCAATAGCATGCATGTTAGTCTCCTTTGTATTTGATGGAATGTTTCAACAGGTCAACCTTGGACGCAAGATACATGAAATACAAGCTGGAAGCTTCATAGCATTGTACAAATATATATCACTTAGAAATTATAGTACGTACTATGTACTAAAGAATTAGGTGTCGCACGGTTTCTAGAAAATATGGTGATAGTGTGAGGTGGGCCATGTAATCACTGAGCTGCCGTGTTTTCACTGCTTTCACGCTCCTCCTCTGCAAGAGTGGAGAAAATTGTAAGAGCATCTGTAGTGGATGGTATATCCTATAGTCTAAGGCCCTCTTTGGATACTCTAACTTAGCTAGAGGTTTTAAATATAGACCATCAGAGGCCAAAAAACGTCTCCAGCTGTTGGTGTATAACGTGGTCTAAATTTTAGACATCCATCAGACTAGCTACACATCGTCCACATTTGGACTACCGAGCGATGACGTCCAAATTAACCAGAGATGCTCCTCGCGAGCTCGCTCCCGCACCAATCTGGAGCAGTTGGAGACAAGGAGGACGGCCGCGCCACTGCCCCTGGTGTTGAAAATATAGACGTTGGAAAACTAAGGTTGTCTAACTGTATTTTTTTACAGCATTGTGTATGTGAAGATATAGACTACCAAATTTAGATAAGCCACTAGAGACGCTCAACCTCCTTTCGCCGAAACGTGGGACATCCAACATCTGGTGCATGTGTCATGTACCAATGTAAAATGTACAGCGCAACTAAGACTACGCACTGTCATACCACGTCAATAATAATGACCAATGAGCCGTCAAATCACATAGACCTAGCATTAAGTTGGACGAATGAAGCAACCATCACTCTTGAATCTGCTTCTCCCTTCAACACATGCACTAGTGAGAGGTTGCGTCCGCTCTGCCTAGGCATGAATATGGCACCGATTCTCTGGAGTGGCACATACCGTTTCGGGCGGGAAGCGCGCGCGGCCGATGGAGTGGGTTTGGGTGGGCCATGGTGTCAAGAGTGGGCGTGGCTGCTGTCCTAGCCGGACGCCCGGAAAAGAGAGGATGCACCACCTCTCGCGGCTAAATCGTATGAGTAGTACTCCGTAGGTTGACGTGTCGCTCTCTCTAACACACACACGCTGTTAAAAATAAACACACACACGCGCACACATGTTCATGCGCCGGGGGTCAATCACTAATCACCTTGGTCCGATAGATTGTTGATGCATTCCTTGTAAACTGTGACGGTGCACAATTTAAAACGATTCTTATGACGATCCCTCAATGCTTGTTTTCTAGGGTTTGCTCTCTTCACACTCTCTCCACTATATATATACATGTTGGAGCCTCAGCGCTAGCAGTTTTGTCTCTTCACACTCTCACCCTCTCCAGATCTAAACTAGACTGCATTGGCCACTCTCCCCTCACTGCTGGTCAAAGAGCTGGCAGCACCCCATCTGCCGTAGAAGAACATTATCGCCATTGGCGATTTGGGAATCCATTGTCGGCGCCGCTATTTTCTTTAAACCAGCGGCCGCGCGGGAGGGCCTCCGGCCCCTTCTTCCTTGCTTCCTACCATAGTGTTGGTAGATCAGCCTCCGGCCGCTCACCGAGCCACACCCGGAGAACCTTAAGATATAATTTACTTAATCCATATGCATTGCTCTAGCTGCGTGTGGATACTTTTTCTTTTTTGCACTCGAATCTAGGTGTTGGATCAAACAAGAAAGTAGTGGGGAAAGTTGTATAGCATGAATCTAGGACATGGTTCAAAGAGGAAAGGAAGGGGGTAAAGTAGTACATACTGGCTATCCAACACCTATGTTGGTCGAAAAGGGAAAACAATGACAAATGCAGTACACACATCTGTAAGGAACTGATCTTTCTGTGGGTGGGGGACAAGGATGTAGAGTTTGAGAAGGACTAGGTATGGTGCCCTCACATAGGGAGAGGTGTGTCTAAAGAGAACAAAAATGGGACCAACACAAATATGCTCTTTGGTTGTTTGTTGCAACACACTGTGCATCACCCCTTTATACATCGTTAGATGCACATGGTGCTAGTGGGTCCATTGCCCATAAAACTCTTTAGCTGTTGTAAATCTAATAATGTTGCTGGAAAATTGGAGCAATGCCACTTTTAAAAGCAAATTATATGTTTAACGAAATTTATTGTTAATATAATCTCCGTATTAATATGAATCAATACCACCGTATAAGAAATGCTACTGTCTTGCTTTCTTTCACATTTAGATAAGTTAGATGCTTCTTTTTGTGGGCTTTTGTGTTGTCCATCATTATTGACGAGTAATTGTTTCCTTTGCACGTCTATGTAAACAGGGTTATCTACTTCACCTCGTTCTTATTCTGACCTTTTGTTGCACTGCACAAAACACTTT
Organism: Secale cereale; assembly: GCA_902687465.1. Lineage (NCBI taxonomy): Eukaryota > Viridiplantae > Streptophyta > Magnoliopsida > Poales > Poaceae > Secale > Secale cereale. Next base: position 222,726,420 of record LR738713.1, on the reverse strand, counting down.
TGTTTTAAGAGTGTTTTGTGCAGTTCAACTAAAATATCACACCGACAATGTTTCCTGATTACTTGCTCTTAGTGAACTGCACAATAGGAGATTGGACTTCCTATCCATGTTGGCAAAGTTGTTTAAGATATTCTTCGTGTGAATTGTTTGAATTCTGCCTCATGAGAGGTCAGTATTGGCCTTCTTCCACATGATTGTGCATTATGCTTTCATATGTTGTGCTACTTATATGGTAATGTTTCTCAATTTTAGGGAACTGAACAAAAGGAGACCAGACTTCCAATCTATATTTGCACCATAATATCCGATTGACGGAAGATAATGATATTTCACAACTGTTGGCCTCTGTTTTGCTAGTGACATCAGAAAATTAATGTTGTTGTTTAGTTCTATACATGTGCACCCTAATTGACATGCCAAATCTTACATTGTAAGTGAAGCTTGTCTGTAATTGAACCAAGTGACGAAAGGGAAGGACAAGCGGAAGCGGAACAAAAATCAATTCCCGGTGATGTAATGAAGCACTTAAACTGTGATGACACAAGTAATGATATTGTTTTGCATCTTAATTTATTCCTATCGCTGGAATGAGCAATTGTTTTCCCAATGTGATTTGATGCCTCTCTTAATGTAATATGTAATTACCTCTACTTGTGCAAACATGGGTTTTGTTTGAATATAACATATATTTTAGTGGAACTGCACAAGAAGATGTCGGGAACATTAATCTAATCGAGGAGTATATAGTAAGCATGGCAACCACATTAGATAATAACAGATGGCTCCGAAGAAGTGCTTCACCTATATGCTCTACACAATAAGCCTCCCAACAAAGGTTGGTACCGGCCCACTGATATCAATCATATGATTGAGCTATGTCATCTCTATTGGTGTTGTGGTACTATTTAGGTACCGTAATGAGAAAGTTGTATTGTTTCACATGTTAATCGAAGGTTGCTAATAAATCGAGGCCCCAGTTTGCCACTATTATAGCCACTGATAAAAGGAAGTAATAATACAGTTCAAGTTGAGCTGCTGTCTTTGGTATCATATCATTTCCTATGAGGATAATGAGGATGCATCTCTTCGTGACTATACATTTCATCATTCCCATTATTAGTGTATTGGCTGTTTTAAGTATTTCCTTTTTTTAGCAAACAGGGATGCTAGCATTTAGTTGTTGTCTTGTCTTTACACAACAGGATACTCCTCCTCTAAAGAAGAACATGGAGTATGTGAAGTGCCTAGTTTCGATTTTACCAGGATGAAGAAGCCAAGCCTCTTCTTCTCAGAAGGGAGAAGTTGAATGATGGTTACATTACTGCCCACAAGAACAAACTAACTTTAGCTCAGACAGACTCACAGATCTTCATGATTGTTGTTGTAATGGCCTATATAATGTTGTTTTAGGATTCTTTCTGGTGAGTTCCATTTTTTAAAATGTGTGATCTGCATGGATCATGTAGGTGCATGTTTAAACTGTAAATTAATAATTCAGTTTGCTTCATACTAATCACTTTTTTGTATTTATGCAAACAGGGACGCTCAGCTTGATTTCAGTGGGAACTGCAGAAAATGTTCTGATGGTGCTGATATGTTGAAGGTGTTGAACATATAATGGCGAAATCCTACGAGCTACGCACGAAGTCGGTTTTTAGTGGAACTACACGAAAAGAACAGTTGGTTTATTTAGCATGAGGTGACATGCCAATGTGCAAACTGATGGCAAATCCTGCCCATTCTAGAATAGTAGGCATTTGCTAATTTGGAATGCGAAAATCTTCTCAAACTTTGCTCATTGATGTTCGCAAGAAGACATGCTATTGATATTTTGGAATGGGACAACTTTGTCAAATTTTGCTCATTATAGAAGACATGCATTTGATAGCTTCGAATAGGACGCCCTTTTCCATCAACATCATTGATCGATTTTTTCTTTATTTGTGACTTCAGTTGTTAAGTAAATACTGGCTCAGACGTGTGCATTATTGAGATGCGTCGCTTGATTTTATTTATTTGTGTCTTTAGTTCTTGGGCTCTGACATGAAAAATTGAGATGCATAATCATTGATCGGTTGTTGTTCTCTGAATTATCAGGCCTGTGAGTTTGATTGCAATATACATGCACCCTGAAAAGCTGCTCAAACTTATTTAAAGTGTGAAACTGTTGCAAATGATGTGACCATTGTGTGTCCACAGAATAATGCTAGACCGTATCAATTTTAATGTTCAAATTTATACAAGAATTCGTTCATACACAGGATGATATCATATAAACATTCTTCACAAAAAAAGATGTGCTCATCCGGCTCTGGAGATTTAATTAATTAACCTAACCTATGATCACCGGTGCCCATTCCCAAGCCCAAGAACTGAAGCTTCTTCTCCGGCTCCACCTCTAGAGCCACAGGAAGTGACGTTGTCAGACTCCACGTCACTGCCAAGGAGCTAATCGGCCATCCATGCTCAACCCGCTAAGGTATGAGCGGCGGCCTTACTTGGGCCCGACGATGGCGACATACCGTCTTCTACTATTCCTTGTTTTCCATGTGGCGCGGCCTCATCGCCGGTGGGGTGGGGCCTCGATGGAGCCGCCGGTGTCCTTTGTCTCTTTGTCGATGGGGCGGCGCCTCGGCGGAGCGCGGCCTCGAAGGAGCCGGCAATGTCCTCTATAACATTGCCAGCAGAGTAGGGTCTCGGCGGGGCAGGGCCTCGGCGGGGCCGGCGAAGTCCGCCGGCTTGTTGCCAACTGGGAGGGGCCTCGGCGGAGCCGACAATGTTCTCTGTATCGTTCCTGACGGGGCAGGGCCTCTGTGGTCCTCCGGCTTGTTGCCGGTGGGGCGTTGCCTCGGCGGAGCCAGTGAAGTCCTCCGCCTCATCATAGGTGTCACCAAATAGCGCCTCGCCAGCTTCATCGTCCTCCTTGTAGGCGGCCACAACCTCCACCACCTGCATGCGGTACCGCTAGCGCTCAAGGCGGCTCTCGCGGGCATAGTGGTATGACTTGAGCAGCACCTCCTGCACCGCCCGCTCCACGTCGATCTTCTCCTCCGCCTGCAGGTGCTCCTACAGGAGCTGCTGGTTGTAGGAGACGTCATTCTGCGCCTCCGGGAACTTCTCCTCTCGCTCCTGCCTCACCATGTCCATGATTTGGGCAAGGGCCTCGCCAATGGTCATGGTGTAATGCACCAGCAATGATGGCGCGGATGAGGAGGTTGGCGTCGGCTCCTCGATGGCCACGTTCTCCATTGGGATGCCGTCGTTCTTCTGGTTCGTCCTCCGCCCGACCCAAAGAGCGGTGGAGAGCGAGGAAGCCATGGTGAGGGTAGTTTGGCGAGGAGAAAGAGAATGGAGGAGGATGACCGTGGCTATGGCTAGGGCAGCAGTTTATATAGCAATGGTGGGCGGCAGAGGGACGGACTGGTGGCGCCAGAGTAGCTGCTTCAGCAACCGTGTGTTATTAATGTGGCTAGTAGATGGACGGACGGACGACAGTTGTGTGAGTTGAATGCGGAGCAGTCTCCTTGACATCTGCTTGAGATGCGTCAATATTTCCCTAAAGAGGAAGGGATGATGCAGCACAGCGACGATAAGTATTTCCCTCAGTTATGAAACCAAGGTTATCGAACCAGTAGGAGAACCACGCAACACTATTTAAACGATACCTGCCCACACAAAAATACATGCAACCCGATGCGTTAAAGGGTTGTCAATCCCTTTCGGGTAACGGTGCCAGAAATTGACGAGGTAACAGGATAAAATTGTAGTAGATTGAAAGATGCAAATAAAAGCAAATAAAATGCAGTATGGTATTTTTGTGTTTTTTATAATATAGGTCTGATAATAAAAGTTGCAAATGAAGGAAAAGGCAAATGGCAATATAGATCTGAAAGTATATGATTGGAAAATAGACCCGAGGGCATAGATTTCACTAGTGACTTCTCTCGAGAAAATAGCATGCGGCGGGTAGAAAAATTAATGTTGGGCAATTGATAGAAAAGCAAATAATTATGACCATATCCAAGACAATGATCATGTATATAGGCATCACGTCAAAGATTAGTAGACCGACTCCTACCTGCATCTACTACTATTACTCCACACATCGATCGCTATCCAGCATGCATCTAGTGTATTAAGTTCATGGAAAAACAGATTAATGCAATAAGAACAATGACATGATGTAGACAAGATCTATTCGTGTAGGAATAGACCCCATCTTTTTATCCTTAATAGCAATGATACATGCGAGCCTTGCAGCCCCTTTTGTCACTGGGAAAGGACACCCCAAGATCGAACCCATTACAAAGCACATCTTCCCATTGCAAGATAATAGATCAAGTTGGCCAAACAAAACCCAAATATTGGAGAAGAAATATGAGGCTATAGTAATCAAGAATGGATATTAAATCAAGGGAAATTTGATCATAAACTCACAATTCATCGGATCCCAACAAACACACCACAATAAGTCATTACATCAAATAGATCTCCAAGAGACCATTGTATTGAGATACAAAGCGAGAAGAAGCCATCTAGCTACTGCCTATAGACCCATAGGTCTGTGGTAAACTACTCTTGTATCATCGGAGAGGCACCAATGAGGATGATGAACCCCTCCATGATCGTGTTCCCCTCCGGCGGAGTGCCGGAAAAGGGCTCTAGATTGGATCTCAAGGTTCTTGAACTTGCGGCGGCCGAAATAAAATTTCGTCGACTCCCCTGGGTTTTCTAGAATATTAAAGTATTTATAGAGCAAAGAGGTAGTGCGGGAGGCCACGGAGGTGGGCACAACCCACCTGGGCGCACCTGGGGGGCCAAGCGCGCCCTCGTGGGTTGTGCCCCCCTCGAGGTACCCCTAGGTGCTTCTCTGGCCCATCGGATGTCTTCTGCTCCAAGAAAATTCACAAAATGTTTCGCTGCATTTGGACTCCGTTTGGTATTGATTTTCTACGATGTAAAAAATAAGCAAAAAATAGCACTGGCACTGGTCAATATGTCAATAGGTTAGTCCCAAAAATGGTATAAAATGATTGTAAAACATCCAAGAATGATAATATAACAACATTGAGCAATACAAAATTATAGATATGTTGGAGACGTATCAGCATCCCGAAGCTTAATTCCTTCTCTTCTTCGAGTAGGTAAATGGTAAAAACAGAATTTTTTATGTGGAATGCTTCCTATCATGTTCATCACATATTCTTTTCTTTATAGCATGGACATTTGGACTTTTATATGGTTCAAAGCAATAGTCTAGTTTTGACATGAAGACTGTAATACTCAAGCATATGAACAAACAGCCATGCCTTTCGAAATATCAATACTAAAGCAAGTTATCCCTGGCCCATCATGCTCAATCATTGATCCATTCATGCAACACATCCAAATATTAACTATGTCCAATGCTCAAGTGTGATAATCGTGTTCCGTAGTTGGTGCTTTATAAGAGAAGAAGGAGACTCAAATAAAAATAAAAATTGCATAAAGTAAAATATAGGCCCTTCGCAGAGGGAAGTAGGGATTTGTAGAGGTGCGAGAGCTCAAACCTTAAATTGAGAGATAAAATTATTTTCGATGGCATGCTTTTCTCGTCAACGATAACGACTTAGAGTTCCCAACATTTTCCATACTAGATATATCATAGGCGGTTCCCAAACAAAAAATAAAGTTTATTCCTTTTTCCACCAAACTTTAACAAACCATGGCTAACCGTGTCCACGGGTGCCCTCCATACCAACACTTTCTAAGGAATTTATTATTTGACAACATAAAGTAATTTTTCTTTTCATTTCGTGATTGGGAATCCCTATTACTGCCATACTCTTGTGCAATGACAAGTGAACAAACACTCATCTTGAGTATAACACATCTAGCATGAAAAATATTAGCCAACCCTCGCCGCTTCATGAGCGGTACGGGCACACAAAAGAGAAATTTATTTTGAATTTAGAGTTGGCACATACAAATTTGCTTAGAACGGCATGGAAATACCGCATATAGATAGGTATGCCAGATTCATTTGGAAAAACTTGGGTTTTAGGATTTGGATGCACAACTGCTATTTCTACTTAGTACAAGGTGGAGGCTAGCAAGAGGTTGAGAAGCGACCAACCAAGGAACGAAAACCACCATAAGAGAATATTAAACATAACTAACACCGAATAATGCAACACAAGCAAGATGTAATTTCATTGCATGACTATTGACTTTCGTTCTTGCATAGGGAATCACAAACCTTAACATCAATATTATTACTAAAACGTAATTACTCATTAACATGGCTCGCATATCACTATCATCATATCTCTAAACTATTACAAAGAATCAAATTTATTTTGTCCAATGATCTTCATGACTTTTTTATTATACCCCCCTTGGATATCTATCATTTTGGGACTAGTTTCATATGTTGTTTTTGATAGGCTCAAACAAATATAAGTGAAGAACATGAGCATAATATTTTATTCTCTAAAATTAGTCTAAGTGAAGAATGAGATTATTTCTTCAAAAATAACAAATCACACCGTGCTCAAAAAGATATAAGTGAAGCACTAGATCAATTCCATAGCTCTTGAAAAATTCAAGCGAACTATAAGAGCAGGCAGAGCATAATTTGGCTCTCTCAAATAGGTGTGTACATCAAGGATACTTATTAAAAAATAAAAAACAAGCAAAGACTCATATCATACAAGAAGCTCCAAGCAAAACTCACAATACGTGACCAATAAAAATATAGTCTCAAGTAAATTATCGATGGTCGTTAGAAAAAAAAGGGGATGCCACTCGGGGCATCCCCAAGCTTAGTTGCTTGATACTTCTAGAACATTATCCTGGGGTGCCATGGGAATCCCCAAGCTTAGCATTTTGCTACTCCTTATTCCTTCATCCATTGTGATCTCACCCAAAACTTGAAAACTTCAATCACACAAAACTTAACAAAACTTCGTGAGATCCGTTAGTATAACAAAACCAGTCTTTACTCTAAGTACTGTAGCAAACCAATTCATATTTTGTAATTGTATTATATCTACTGTATTCTAACTTTTCTATGGAAAAACCTCTTCAAAAGAAACCATAGAATCATCAAAACAAACACATGCCACAATTAAAACAGAATCTGTCAAAAACAGAACACTCTGTAAAGATGCAATTTTGACCATACTTCTGTAGCTCCGAAAATTATGAAAAAGGAAGATAACGTGGAAAATTTGTATCCAGATAACGTGTAAAAATTCAAGAGTTTGTCACGCTCTAGTAATCGTTGGGAATTCTAACTCTGGACACAAAAGTTTCTGAATTTCAATGCAATCAAATCAAGTGTCAACCAAATCATCCCAAAGGCTTTGCTTGGCACAAATATTTATTTAAACTAGAAAAACACATCAAACTAGAGGTAATATTGGGTAATTTATTGAAATCAACAAGAAAACCAAAAAGCAAAAAGATACAAGTTGGGTTGCCTCCCAATGAGCGCTATCGTTTTACGCCCCTAGCAAGGCATAACACCAAGATCTTGAGTGTTGTCATCCTTGTTTTCCAATTACTCAATCATACATTTCTTCAAAGATTTGGCATACATTTCCTCAACAATAATACTTCTAGGGAAAAGATCAAGGAATTTGCTTTTATAAAGGGGGCTTTTTATAACTTCAATAAGATTGGAATGAACACTAATCATTTTAAGACCCCCTTTGTTGTTACTAGAAGTAGCCCCCTTCTTCTGTGACTTTTTACGGGTGTTTTTCGGTGGTATTAACGGAAGAAAAGGCGGTGCTTAAGTTACTAAAAATTTCTTCCAATTTATCAATCCGAGAAGGACTTTCTTCAATTTTTCATTGACTGCAGGTTCCTTATCTTTTACGATTTAAAAACATCACCTGCTTTCGACCCAAGTTTATTAGCAACATTATGCATCTAGCTACTACCTACGAACCCATAGGTCTATGGTACACTACTCACGCATCATCGGGGAGGCACTAATGAGGATGATGAACCCCTTTGTGATCGTGTTCGCCTCCGACGGAGTGCCGGAAAAGGGATCTAGATTGGATCTCGTGCTTCTGGAACTTGCGGCGGTTGGAATAAAATTTCATCGACTCCCCTAGGGTTTCTGGAATATTGGAGTATTTATAGGGTGAAGAGGTGGTGCGGGAGGCCACCAAGGCGGGCACAACAGACCTGGGCGCGCCTGGGGGCCCAAGCGCTCTCTGGTGGGTTGTGCCCCCCTCAGGGAACCCCCTAGGTGCTTCTCTAGCCCAATGAATGTCTTCTGGTCCAAAAAAATCCATAAAAAGTTCCGCTATATTTGGACTCCATTTGGTATTGATTTTCTGCGATGTAAAAAAAATCAAAAAACAGATACTGGCACTAGGAACTATGTCAATTTGTTAGTCCCAAAAATGATATAAAATGATTGTACAACATCCAAGAATGATAATATAAGAGCATGGAACAATTAAAATTAAAGATATGTTGGAGATGTATCAATCCTGCACCAGGAAGCTGTGCGACCGGTGGTGCCCGTTTTGGGCGGGAAGCGTGCGCGGGCAGGTGGGCCAGCATGGTCAGACTCGTGCTTGGCAGTGGTCCAGTCCAGCACCCAGACATGCTGTCTCGCCAGCGAGCTCGCCGAGCTCACAGATGACAACCAGACGATGGACTAGGCTTCTGACCAGGAGCCGACGCCACCGCCCAAGCCTGTTCATGCCTCGTTCATCATAGAGCAGGTGCGGATGCACCTCGACACCCTAATGGTGGAAGAGCTACCAGCACCGCTGGATTCGACATTCCGGCATGCGCAGGAGGACTAGTGCTGCAACCTCCATCTCCTCAACGAGCTCCAGCTCGAGGAGGGACGAATCAACAGCGAACAAGCGGACGTCAATGCCGACGTAGACATGTGGCCCATTGATCCTGGCATCGTAAATGAGCAGTGGGCGTTGTATCATACCATCAGTAGGGCCCGACCGCGAGGCCCTCTCCGTCAACCTTCGAGTTGTAGCGCTCGCCATGGAGCCGCTGTATCGCATTGTCAACATGGTCAACTAACATGAGGAATCGGGAGATGACTTTACATGGAGAGGATGACAGTAGGGACACACCCGGGCCATAGTTGTACGTACGCAAGTGCCTCCTTAGGCTGGTCGTAATGGCAGTATCATAAGCGATGTCATTCATGCCAACTAGACTTTTTAGATGATGTGGCACACAATTAAATGAGGAAAGAGAGCATGTGGTATCATATTAGGATATTGTATCATGTTAAATGTAGTGCTAGTGTCACACCCTGTATTTTGTAACATGTCATTTGCATTAATAAAGCATGAAAATTTGGACCAACAAAAACTTTTGCATTATTTGGCTTTTTATTTGAGTTGGATTTCTCTTTGTGATTTCAAGTGCTCTTTAAAGTCAACACAACTATACGTTCTATACTTCATCTCCTTGCTCCAAACTTCTGCACAATGATCATGCCATGTGTACAGAGAAATATAGTATTTTCTCACAAAAATAATTTGGCCAAAAAATATTTTCTAAATTTAGTTTTCTAAAAACCCCTAAATTGAGGTTTGCACTACAAGTACTTGATTTGGGGTATGAAAAATCTTTCAAAGAGTATATTTAACTCCTATTAGGAATAGGACTCCCATAAACCACAAAAATATAATTCTAAAATTTACCTTCCTATTTTATTTAACGGCTTTTTCTTTAGGCCAGAAATGGTCTTTAATAGGTTAAGATTATTTAACTGTTTCAAAAATATTTGAGAAAATTTAGGGAAACTCAAAGGACATATATTGTCCATATATAAGAGTTTAAGCACATGGTCATGTTCAAAATATTGGTCAAATCCTTCAAAAATCCTTTATAGATATTTCAAGCTTTTGAAATTTTTACAAAGGAAATATTCTCTCAAAATTCCAAGAAAATTCTATCAAGTCACATATGCATAGTATGATGACCTTGCAAAGTTTCAACTCAATCAAAATAGTTTTGCTTCACAAAAGTGCCCCAAAACCCTCTCTGTCCAGATTCAAGTTTGAACAACCTTACATTGCCAACCTCCTCCTTTTTACCTCAAATTTTGTGGGCATGCGCACAGCCCCAAATGATGACACTACACTAAGTGGTGCATTAAGGGGAATAGTTTTGCATGACTAGATCTTGCAAAACCCATTTCTGTTAATTTCTAGGGTTTACAAAAGTTGCATTGGCTACTTTACCCAAATGGATTCAAACTTGGTGGAACACCCTAATTTCATATGCCATTTGATCCTGTTAAGTCTCATGGCAAGTGAAATCTTTTAACTTGCCCATACATGCAACAAACACCTTCTGCCATTTTACCGAAAGTAGTGCTTTGACCTCTTCCAGTAATCTTCATGTGCTCAACTTTTTACCACAACTACTCCTAGTCACCTTCTAAATCTAGAAAGTCTTGCTAGCGCACAGCCCAATGATTGAGGGGTAAAACACCCCCATTTACTCTTATGGACAGCAGCATTCTCCCCCTTTCTCGCCTCCCTCCTGACTCTAGTTGCCCTCCATGGCATCCAATGCCCCTCCTACATTCTTTACTACTCCCTAGCTTCACCAGACATGAGTGGGCATGCCCCCGCTCTCTTAAACAATGCCATGCTAGCCATTTGCACACTCTGGAGTGCGCTACAGTGTGCTCCTGCACTATAGTCGCCCACTGCCAAGCACCTCCGGCCACCTCAGGCCTACCCTGCGCGTTTGTCGAGGCCCCTTAGCGTTCGCGTCATGCCACGCCCCTGTCCCCTTATTCCTTCTCCCTCCTGCTGCCCTTCCTCGCACGCGCACCGGTAGCCCGAGAGCACCAGTGAGTGGGCTCACACGCGCGGTACGCCTAACCCCTCTCTACTCCCTCTTTTCCTTCGCCTAGCACTGGATCAACCTCACGAATGCCCCAGACACGCCGCAGCAACCCCCGTGACCCGTGGAGACGACAACGAGCTCAGTGGCGCACGATTCCTCGGTGGACCATCGCTCGCCTATTTAAAGGCTGCCCTGCACCCTCCTCTCCTCACCACTTGCCCTCTGCCACTCCCAATCACCCCCCTACACCTCCAGTTAGTCTCCAGAAGGGCCCAAGCTCGAGATCGAGCTCGAGCTCCACCATTTCAGCTTGTCGTCGTCCGCACGGTACAAGCCTTCCCCGCTGCTCCTATGCCTCGATCTAGAACCACCGCAACCCACTGACCATTTCTCGTCACCTCCCCGCTTCTATTGAAGCCAAAAATGGCCGGTACCATCAACGCTAAAACTCCTCCGCCATGTGACCTCGTCATCGGTGAACTAGGCCACTCCGGCGATGACGAACACCACCACTAGATCAATGACTCGACGCTGAGTCCTTCTGTGCCCTCGCATGACCTCGACGTGCCCTGCATCGCCGCCGATGAGCTTGCCGGCCCTCAGGTCGCGAGGTCAGAGATGAAAGGTGGGCCCGCCTATCATCCTCTGCTCTCCCTCGCCCTCTCTCTCTCACTAACGCCCGAGCCCCACCCGTCGGGTTTAAACCTGGCGTGCGCCGCTCGGCTCGCCCGGGTCGATTCCCTTCTAGGCCTGCCGCGTTGCGGCTGTTCTGGCCCAGTGAGCACAATAAACCCCATGCCTTTCCTTTTCTTTTTATAGTGAGTTTCCAAAAATTCCACAGCCCAAAATATGTATCTAAATTAAATAATTCCATCTCCTAAAATCTTGTAATAATCCCACCTATTTAATGGTATAACTTTCATAAATATCCATCAAGCTTTTCTGTACTGTTCAAATTTAAATTCAAATTTGAGCAATTAAATTCCTCTTTAAAAATCCATTACTCTGTTCCTTTAGCTCCAAATACAAAACTAAGAATTTACCCCTTCTTAGTTTTCATCCTAGTATTTAACAAAAATAAGTTGACATTTTTATGAGCACTTTTGTTCTTCCGTTTTGCTATTTCCTTATTTTTCCGTTGTTTCTTTTGCGACGAATAGATCCTGTATTTGATGAAGTAGATGGAGAAGAAGAAGGAGATATACTTGAAGACTTTGAAGACCAAGCTGACCAAGGCAAGCAGCCATTTGACCATGTTTAAGAAACCCTTTTTATGCATGTCATATAGCACCTTGTTATCATTGCATCGGGATCCTATTGAGGTGGTGACCACTTTGGTTGGTTGCCTTTGTTACTTTCCTATTGAAACTTGCATCAAGAATGACCCTACCTTCGTATGGGGATTATGCGGGTGGGGGTAGATAGGATGCTAAAGTAGTGGCTACGCAAATGGGACGGGAATATGCTTGGTGATGGAGGCAAAGTATTTTCAAAAGACTTTTCGAAAACCGCGTCAGGTGCCACTCATGCCCGAGGGAGATGTTGAGTTGGGTAGCCACTTGATGACGAAGTGGTGTACCGAGGCAAGCATGGGTTATTTTCAAAAACGGATTGGTTTAAGTTGCGACCGTTACTCCAACCTTACATGTACAACCAATCTGCCCCTTTATGGGACGGGGCATTATTGATTACTTAGGACGATACTAGCATGGTGCCCACATTACTAGTGACGGGGGTGACAAGAGGTCACTCTCGGGACGGGGTTGTGATTAGATAGGTGGCCATGACTGTTTCCATAGGGCACCGGACACGTGTATGTGTAATAATGTGAAGGGCAGAGTCCCACGATCTTCTAATTATACACAAAGGTCGTGTACCAACTAGTGGACCCTATGTTAGTGTCGCCTAGGGCAAGATAGTTATCGGGTGCTTCCCTCGAGTACTTGAGGGATTGTGGGATCGTGGATGACACGAAAGCTTCTCGGATCTTGTGGGTAAAGTGTGCAACCTCTGTAGAGTATAAACTATTTGAATAGTTGTGTCCACGGTCAAGGACAGTTGGTTAACCACTCTTGGGCTACGTCCAATGTTTGTGAAACCTGATGTGCGTGTGTGGAAAGAGCTGGTCAAGTCAAGTCAAATGACTCGATGTGTTAACTAACTTGGAGATGATCTAAACTTGGATTATGTTGATATTTGTAACCTGTTCACATGGATAACTGGATTCTTATGATGCATGCCTCACAAGTAGGTAGTACATGTCATTGCACTCAAAATTAGCTCTATGCGAACACTTTCCTATTCAATGCTACATCAAGCCTTATCATACTTGTTCCAAAACATGGGTTGCTTGCGTGTACATTCAAAGTACTCATTGGCTTGCCACTGGTTATTTAATTGGACAGGCATGGAAGAGCAGGATTATGAGGAAGAGTACTTCGGTGACGAACATGCAAACTAGGACGCTTTCCTAGTCAGAATGCCTATAGGGTTAAAGTAGATGGCATGGGTTCTACCTGTCAACAAAGATTTCCGTTGCTTGAGTTTATTTGATGTTCTGCCCTTGAGGCCTTATCTATGTAAGACTTGACCATAGTGGTCATAATTTGCGCAAGACAGAATGTATGGATGTAAGAATGTTGTTATTCAGCTTATGTGTGTTCAGTGAGCATTGATCTATGGGTTCAATGTACACGTGCATTTGGTGATCTCGACTTACGAGTCGGGGTACCCATAGAGAAAGTATCAGGGCCATCCTGACTGTAGAAAACCTTAGTTAGCATGGGAGTTAGTTAGGATGATACCATTTTCATAAACCATATAAACTCCTCTTCTTTTCTCAGACTTACGAAGCCTAAGAAATAATCAGCTTGTTGACCTTTCCCATTCAACCTTTGTAGATGGCCGTTGTACCCGAAGAGCTCCTGACCACCGAATTCCCCTTGCTTCTCGGGGATAGCCCCCAGGAGTGCCAGTTTCATCGAGCCCCCATCCTCACCTATCGTGAGCATTGGGTTAGTGACACCGAGATGGACTACCATGTGGAAGTGATCGTGAACGCTAAAAATCCTCCCACAAGCTGGTTATTCAAGGGACCCCAGATGGTAACACCACTCCTCATTGTCGAGGCAGCTGCACTCAAGGCACTAACCTGCCTCTGAGACCTTCTCCCGGAGATGGCAGGCAAGCTTACGACCCACTTCTTGCCTTATCGAAAGGAAGGTGAAGATGAGAGCAGTGCATGAGCCCCACCACTGAAGGAAGGACTTCCACTCCAATTCCAAACCTACATCGGCCTTTGTGCAGACAGCTTGGCACAAGAGTTGGCCTCGGAGTCGATGAAGCTCTGGAAGGAACTCCACGATACCAGGGCACTTCTTCGTCAAGCACAGGAGAAGACGGATAGGATCAAGAAAGAGGTTGCTCCTCCTGGGCATCCCGCTATCGCCTATCGAGGCGGAAGACTCTCAGGAGATGTGTCGGCCAAGGATGGAGAACCACCCCAGCAACGTCGTATGATGGCAAGGGATTATCGCAAGCTCTTCCCTACACCCCGGCAAAGCAACGCTGTGTTCAACTCCTCCACTCCTCAACACCTTCAAGTGATAGAGAAGCCCAGACGGATGAAGACGAGGAGGAAGACCTAGAACAACCAGAATGCGTGACAGAGCATTCCACCACTTAGGCATCATTCGCAACTCAGATATGCCAGCTCGTAAACCCCTACGGTAGGATAGGTCGTTTAACCCCTATGAGAAGTCGAGTCCTTGTAATTGTTCAAATGAAACCATGAAGTGTTGTTTTTTCTTTTGATGTGTTTAGATGTAGGTTGTGTCTCCCCTTGGGGGACATGTAAATGACTACATCACCTATTTGGATTTTAATGAATGTGTTTGGCCCTTTTGGCCCTTGCATCAAAACAACTTGTGTTATACCAACCTCCTTACTAGGCACCCATCTTTATTGCTATCCCTCATCCTTCCCAATCATGAGACCTTGACTGCTCCAACAGGATGACTGTTGTAACTCGTACTAGTACCTCTGACCAGCAGCCCGAAGCCGGAGCATCCGCCCAAGCAGAAGCCAGCCAGGACCAAACCCACGAACAAGCTCCACCACCACCACCTCCCCAAAACATGGACATGGATCAGCTTCTCCAAGCCTTCCGAGAGGAACGCCAAGCTAACACCGCAGCCCTTCAGATGATTGCTCAAGGTGTCACCAACAACCGCCAGCTGGCGGGGAACGGCAATGGACGTTCCACATTGGCGGAGTTCAAGAATCATGCACCACCAACCTTCATCGGGACTGCTGACCTCTGGATGCAGACAACAGGGACTGCACCATTGAGGACTTGCTGGAACTAGTCGGCTGCACTGAAGACCTCGAGAAGGTGGCTTATGTTGTCCATTGTCTCGGGGGAACAACTAGAGCTTGGTGGGATGGATTCAAGGTCATGCATGCTGGACAAGCCATTACTTGGAATGACTTCAAGGCAGAATTCCGCAAGGCCCATATTCCTTCTGGAATCATGGCTATCAAGAAGCGTAAATTTTGAGCTCTGAAGCAAGGAAGTGGCACTGTCAAGGAGTACATGCAGAAGTTCAGTGTTTTGTCAAGGTATGCCCATGACGATATCAGCACTAATGCTGCAAAAAGGGAGCACTTCATGGAAGGCCTCAATCAGACTCCGCAATACTCGCTTGTCTTGTGTGACTACCCAACCTTTCCTGACCTGGTGAACAAAGCACTCATGCTTGAAGACAAACGGCGTGCTCTGGAAGACACTCGCAAGCGCGAGATGGTCAGCAAGGGAAGTTCAAGTAACCAGAAGACTCGCCCATGGAAGCTAGCCCCGGTCAGGCCAACCTATCAGCAGCCAAGATCTCCCGCACCTCACTCCAACTATCAGCCTCAGAAGTATGCCAACCCCAGGCCAGCTTACAACAACCCCAATAACAGTGGTGGCAACAAGACCAACAACTCGAACCAAGTCACTTGCTTTGGATGTGGTCAGCCAGGACACATCTCAAGGGTGTGCCCCAACAAGAAGCTTGAAGCTCCGCGCCCCAATGCGCAGAACCCAGGACAAGGCCGCAGAATGCCACTAAGTAACCAAGCTCACCGCAACCTGCCCAACAATGGAAAGGGGCATGTGAACCACGTCACTGCAAAAGAAGCTCAGGAAGACCCAGACGTCATGTTGGGTACATTCCTTGTCAACTCAGCACCCGCAACTGTCTTGTTTTATTCTGGGGCCACGCATTCATTTGTCACCCAAAAGTGTTCATTAAAAAGTGGCATGACCCCTACACCCCTGAAAAATCCAATGGTGGTACAAACCCCCGGAGCAGAAATGAGAGCCAAGATAGCCGTAAAGGAGTCAGGATCATCATTAACGGGGTAGTGTTCCTAGCAAACCTTATCGTCCTAAGATCACAAGGCTTGGATGTGATCTTGGGCATGAATTGGCTCATCAAGCACCAAGACTTGTTAGATTGTGCCAACCGGACTGTCACTGTGACCAATGACCAAGGAGTCGAAGTTAAGTTTGCCTCCAACTCCTCTTCTGCTCAAGTCACCCAAGTCAACTGTCTGACTGAAGTTGGATTGGAGCAAGGGCCGGTAGTATGTGAGTACCCTGATGTCTTTTCGAATGAGCTACCGGGAATGTCTCCTGACCACGATATTAAGTTCATCATCGAGCTCATGCCCGGAGTAGGACCCATCTATAAGAAGCCTTACATAATGGGATTGGAAGAGTTAGCAGTGTAGAAGAAGCAACTGCCAGAGCAGTTGAGGAAATGTTTCATCCACCTAGTGCTTCCCCTTGGGGATCACCTATTCTATTTCTGGCAAAGAGGGACGGTACCATCCGATTATGTATTGACTATCGTTCCCTTAAGAAAGTCACAATCAAGAACAAGTATCCACTTCCCAAGATTGAAGATCGGTTTGATCAACTCAATGGAGCCAAGGTGTTCTCCAAGATCGACCTCAGATCTTGGTACTATCAGCTAAAGATCGGACCTCAAGATATTCCAAAGACAACATTTGTAACCAGATATGGCATGTATGAGTACACGGTCATGTCCTTTGGATTGACCAATGCCCCGCCCTACTTCATGTACCCCATGAACAAGGTTTTCATGGAATATTTGGACAAGTTTGTTGTTGTCTTCATTGATGACATTGTTGTCTACTCAAAGACGGAAGAAGAGCACGAGCAACACTTGAGGATGGTCCTAGACAAGCTTTGAGAGCACCAACTTTATGCCAAATTTAGCAAGTGTGAGTTTTGGCTACACAAGGTTGGATTCTTGGTTCATGTCTTGACCGAGGAAGGATTGTCAGTAGATACTTCAAAGATTGAAGCTGTGACCAAATGGCAATCCCCAACCACCGTCAAGGAAGTTAAAAGCTTCCTCGGACTTTCGGGCTATTATCGCAAATTCATGGAAGGATTCGTCAGTATTGTCTGGCCAATGACTCAGCTCTGGAAGAAGGACAAGAAGTTCGAATGGACGCCAAAGTGCGAAGAAAGCTTCCAATAAATCAAGAAGAGATTGACCACCTCTCCAATTCTGGCAAAACCTAACAGTCATAAGGAGTTTGTGATATATTGTGATGCCTCTCGAACCGGATTGGGAAGCGTTGTGATGCAAGAAGGCCAACTCATAGCTTACCTTTCAAGGCAGCTACGACTTCATGAAGAGAACTACGCTACTCATGATCTTGAGTTGGCATCAGTGGTTTATGCTCTGAAGACATGGCGACATTACCTCCTAGGGAAACGGTGTGAGATATACACTGACCACAAAAGCCTGAGGTATATTTTCACTCAAAAGGACTTGAACATGAGGCAGCAAAGATGGTTGGAACTAATCAAGGATTATGACATCGGTGTTCAATCCCCCCCCCCAAGAAAGGCTAATGTGGTGGCACACGCCTTAAGCGGAAAGGCTTGCTCCCTGAATGCCTTGACCAAGGGAAGGCAGCCAGCATTGTTTGAAGAGCTGGAACAATATGGCTTGGAATTGGTTACCTATGGATATCTGGACAACCTAGAAGTCAAGCCGGCCCTGATGGACGAAGTCAAGGAAGCGCAAAAAGGACATGTGAGCATTGAAGGCATCAAGAAGAAGATGAAGCAAGGCAAGGCCCTAGGATTCTCCAAAGACGAACACAGAACTGTTTGGTACAAAAGCCGTATTTGCGTACCGAACAAGAAGGAACTGAAGAATCTGATTCTAGAAGAAGCCCATGACACCCTGTATTCGATCCACCCTGGAGGAACCAAGATGTATGTCACAACCCTAGTTCTGGTATGCACTAGGCTAGTCTTGATGTTTGCATCATGTTTAGATTTCAAATGAAATTGAATTGAGGATTTGTGAAACCCTCAGAAAACCCTTTTAAAAAATGACCCAAATAAAAATTCCTTCAAAAGGTGCCAAGAAAATGTTCATGTTGCTCTCTGAAAATGATGGTTAGAGATAAAAATCAAACCAATATTACTAGGAGCTCATAAATATTTGTTTTGGGCTTTTGGAATTAATGCAATAAATATTTGCATTGGATATATATATTTTATTTATGTCCAATAATAACTCTGGAATTTGTGTGGGGCTTTGGAATACTCCTTCTAGTCCCTACAATTTGTTAGAAGTTTTTAAATGATTTAGTTTAAATCAAAACAAATGTCAGAAATAGAAAAGAAAACAAAAAGGGAAAGAAACCTTACCTGTGCTGGCCCAGCACTGTGCGGCCTGGCCGGCCCAGTTGGCCAGCCCAGCCCACCTGGCCTCCCCTGTCGTCTTCCTCGTGCCAGTAGGCGAGGCGCGTGGCCGACGCGCGCGCACGGCGAGCGCGCCACCTCCTGCCTGCCTGCCTCGTCCTCGAGCTCGTCTTCACCGCCGGCCACCGTGGTTCCCCCTCGCCGCCCCGACCGCTCCAGGACCTCCCCGAGCTCGCTGTTCGTCACGTTGCAATCGCCTTGAGCCCCTCCTTCTTTCCCCCCTGTCCCCTCACTCTCGCGCGTGCTTTAGCCCCGATCCCCTCCGTGACCGCAAGCTCACCGCCGTCGGCGATGCCGCCGCCGTGGCCACAGCCACGCATGCTCAAAACCGAGCACGTCACTGCACTCAGTCCTTCACCAGGAGGCCGTATCACCCAGACGTTCGCCTCCCCGTGCCCCGTAGCTCCTTTTCCGACGAGGCCTGAACTCCGGCGCCGCCGCGAGCTTCGTTCCGGCCAGCTCCGGCGCCCCCGCACCCTCCTGTCGGCGTGAATGGATGCGGGCGAGCCTCCGCTCCCTGTAGATGGCCTCGGCCGTCCATTTGGATGCCGGGGGCCCAATCCCGACGCCTCCGCCGCGTTTGCTGCCGCCGGCGGCTAAACGCCGGCGTGTTAGCCGGGGGTTGACCAGGATTTGACCCCTTGGGTCAATGACAGGTGGGGCCCCACCCCTCCAGTTAGTTGACCGTTTAGTTTTAATTAAGTAATTTTGTTAATTAGATTAGCCACTAACATGTGGGCCCAGCCCTGCTGACTTTTTGTTAGGATTAGTTTTAGTGTTAATTAACCTAGTTAATTAACTGAGTCACTGACCAGTGGACCCCACTGTTAGGTTTGACTCTGGTCAGCCTGGTTGACCTGCTGACGTCATGCTAGGGTCATGCTGACGCAGTATTCCAGTTCTGGAATTTATATTGTCCATATATAAGAGTTTCAACACATGGTCATGTTCAAAATATTAGGAAAATCCCTCAAAAACCCTTTCTAGATATTTCAAGCTTTTGAAATATTTACAAAGGAAATATTCTCTGAAAATTCCAAGAAAATTCTAGCAAGTCACATACTCATAATATGAGGACTTTGCAAAGTTTCAGCTCAATCCAAATTGTTTTGGTTCACAAAGGTTCCCCAAAACCATTTTTGTTCAGATTCAAATTTGAACAACTTTACATTACCAACTTGTTCCAAATGCCCCCAAACTTTGTGGACATGTTCACAACCCCAAATGATGACACTACACCAAGTGGTGCATCAAGGGGAATGTGTTCGCATGACTAGATCTTGCTAAATGCTTTTCTGTTCATTTCTAGGGTTTACAAAAGTTGCATTGGCAACTTTGCCCAAATGAGCTCTAATTTGGTGGAAGGGCCTAATTATATGTGTCATTTCATCCTGTGGAGTCTCATGCCAAATGAAACCCATTTTCTTGCCCAAACAACCTACAAACACCTTCTGGCCAATTACCAAAACATTAACTTTGGCTTCTTCCACTAATCCAAATAGGCTCAAGTTTTTTACCACAGCACCTCCAAGACCTCTTCTACCTCCAGTAGCAATGGCTGCACCGCAGCTCAATGATTGAGGGGTAAAACCACCCCTTTTACATCTCTGGACATCTCCTTGCACTCTTCTCTCTCAACCCCCTCTCCTTCTTG
>LR738713.1:222652177-222702488 GCA_902687465.1 Secale cereale | reverse complement strand
GTGCAGTGGTGGCAAGAATTGCCGTACAACTCTTTGCTACCTGCCGGAGTACCCAACATGCTCTAAGGCGATGGTTTGGGACATTGTCCGGGGTTGCGTGTATTTGGCAAGGTGTATCGAGTAGTTCGTCCAGTACAGATCTGTGCCTTAAAAGAGGCTTGTTCTTCTTGCCAATAGGAATGCTATCGGATGACCAACTAGGGTAAGTCTGTTTAGCTTTGGTGACGTACTGTTCGGATATGGACTATTCTAGAGGTGTATTCTGGGCTTTCCAAGTATTTTCCATTGCGCAATACTTCCATACTATCTGCGATAATTCTGTGAAACTCAGAACACGACGTCGGTTGAGGGCGTTCAAGACTCCCTCGTTCGTGCAATTGCGGTGAAATGGAGAAACCGCTTTGTCGTCACAGTGGTCCCTGACCGTGTTTTTAACAAGTAGGAATCTGGCCCATAAGTGGTTGACCGTTTCCTCGGGCTGCTGTTGTATGTTCGCGAGGTCATCTATGTCCGGGATTCTAGATTTACTTGAAAAGTTTTTCCCAGGGTGGGTGGGTGTTGGAAATTTTGAATCCCAACCCAGAGTGGTATTCGCGGTTTTAACAACCCCCGATGGTGACAATCCAGTTTCAATGGGATATAATTGCCCTTTGGGTCCGACGTCGGTCCCAGGGCTCAAAGAACATAGTGCGCCTCCTGACTGGGAGGTGTTCGTCTCGATGAGTTTGGAGATCGGGACTATTGCGGTCTCCGTCTGTAGAGGAGAAGTCTCTATGGCCCCGTCCTCCGCTGCTGCTACCAGATGAGTGATCGGAGAAAGGTCGATCTCGTCATGGCCGGATTTAATTCTGATTAGATCTCCTGGCGATGAAATCCCCAGGGCGGCGATGCGATCTAGCAGCTCGTTTATGGGCGAGATTTCTACCGAAGTCGCGTCATCGTAGTAGTCGGAATCGGCATAAAGGTGATGCTCGACGGCTGCAGGGAGTGCGGCCGGCCCGGGGGCTATGCGGGCGCATACAGCGAACCCGCCGAGTTGGAGGACCTGGCCGGTAGCCACGTTATCTCCGAGGGTGATCCCGTCATCGTTGACGAGATGAGCTATCGACCGCTCATGGCGAGCGCACAACGAAGCTCTCAATGAAAGCACCATTGTCGGTGTCAAAAGTGGCAGATCTCGGGTAGGGGGGCCAAGCTATGCATTTAGAGGATCGATGGTAACAGGAGGCTGGGGACATGATGTTTACCCAGGTTTAGGCCCTCTCGATCGAGGTAAAACCCTACTTCCTGCTATATTAGTATTAATGAATATGTGTACAAGAGTTGATATACCTCGAGATCGTAATGGCTAAACCCTAGGTCTAGCCTATGAGGATATTGTAAGATGATCCCCTCTACATACTAAACCCCTCGGCTTATATACACACCGGAGGGGACCTAGGGTTACAAGGGTGACTTGGGGAGGAATAAATTGATACATCCAGACTCTATACATGTCTTTCTATGTACACAGGAGTACTAGACGAATACGGGGGAGGGCCTTCTGCTTCTTCTTCATGCGGCCCAGCTTCGACGACCCGGATGACTAAGGACCCCTGAATACAGGACTCCCTCACTCTCCTCTCATGTGCTTCCTCCTGGAGCAGGTCAACTGCAGACTGGATCTCTGTCACTTTCAAGTCAAGACCATAGAATTTAGTTTCAATGATCCTCTCCAAGCTCTCCTGATTCTGAGTCAGGGTGGCCAAGCCCTTCTCAATCCTCATAGTTGCTTGAATCAGATATACCATTTGATCTTGTTTGGACTCGAGGGTCATTTGAGATGCCTCTGCAACACTTGGCATCTTGGCAGCTTTCTCAGCTCTGGCTTTCTCTCTCTTCTCATGTGCTTGCACTGAAGATGGCTCATTTTCATCCATGACAACAGTGTTGTCCTCAAAGTCTGGATATAGGGGCAGATGTTTCTTGTCCAACAAGTATATGCTTGTGCCCATCTGGGAGTTGATGAACTCCTGAATGTGTGGAGCATACCCACATGATCTCTTCTAATTTGCAACAGTCCTCTTGATTGTTTCAACAATCAGAATCATGACTTTGAATTTCTGAGGGACATCAAAAATATGCAGCATGTTGATTGAATGACCTCTGATCATCTTGTGATCTCCAGATATGGGCAACATTGTATGCCTCAAGATAGTGTTGATAGTGGCTAGACCAGACATCAAGTGATGTACAGATCCAAACTTATGTGTCTCCAAGTCATCATCAGGGATCTCCTTGTACATATTTGCCAAAGAGTCCTGGTCTTGCTTCTTCTTGGCATACACATCCAAATCATCTTCATGCTCTTCAGGGGCTTTGATCAGCTTGGCCCACTCATCAACAGTCGACTGGTACCTTGTACCTTCAGACATACATACAATTCTACCATCAGGATAAAAGTGAGCTGTGGAGTAGAATTGCATGATGAGTTCATCATTCCATTTGGTCAACTCTTGACCCACAAACTTGTCAACACCACATTCTTTGAAGCTTTCAATCACATTTGGAAAGTGATCTTCATTGTCCTTGATGTAGTCCCAATCAACCCATCTCATGTCACACACTATGGGCTTCTTATCAAGCAGAACTGTCTCATAGAAGTCTTGATGTTCTTTGGTACGAAACCTGTAGTCCACAGCAGTCCTTCTCCTCACAGCATATGGATCACTTTGTCTCCATCTTCTGAGACCTGCATCCTTCCTCAACTTCATATCCTCAGCAACTATATGAGTATAGTCATGGTCAGGGATTTTGGGCTTGAGCTTCCTAAGCACTTGGACCTCAGCATCTTCATCAACTTTAGGCACTGGGGCCTTGTTCTTCTCAGAAGCTGGAATGTTTCTTGTGCTCCTCTTGGGTGCAGACTTGGTGGCTTGAGCAGCTTTGGGAGCAGTCTTGGGCTTTGAAGGAGCAACCCCAGACTTTATAGCATCTCCCATGAGCTTCTGAGCTTTAGGTGCTGGTGCAGCAACCTCTTCTTCTTCTGCTTCAGCTTCATCATCATCCCTCATGCATGGCTTGCCAATCACTCTGGTTGTTGTCTTTCTAGCTCTCTTCTTTGTACCTCCAGGCTCATCATCTCTGGTTTCAAGTGTGAACACCATAGTCTCTTTAGTAGATGATCTGGCATTTGACATAGGAACTCTCTTGGCAGGTGCCTTCTTTTTCACACTTGGCTTTGTTGTAGCAATTGTGTCGTACACCTTCCTAAGCACCTTCTTCTTTGAGGTGGCCTCATCAGCAACAAAATCATCATCATCACTATTAGAGGCTTTCTTCTTCCTGGTCTTGGTAGCTGCCTTGGGCAAGTTGCTAGGTGTGCTCCTGCTACCCTCATCAGAGCTGCTAGAGGGACTAGTGCCCTCACTCTAGTTGACTTGCTCCTCAGACAAATTCTGGCTATCACCCTAGTCAGACATCTTTGCACTGCAAACTGAAAACTGACCCTGTGAATAGATGTAGATGAGGTAGAGTGGATGAGCATCACAAAATGCAGAATTTTTGCAAAGCGGATGACCAAAAAACTTAGTTTTACTTCTCTACAGAAAGCATTTCGGAGCTACAGATTTGTTAAACTCGGTGATACCGAAGCAATTCTAGAGCCTGAACTAGTGAACTCGGTCAGACTGAGTCACGGTTCGGTGGCACCAATATTGCTAGGGTTTCACAAAGAGTTGAATTCAGTCACACCGATTTGCAATTTTCAGTTAGACCAAAAATCACTTGTTCAATGGCCTAAGTGAAGGAAATATGCCCTAGAGACAATAATAAAGTTGTTATCTATATTTCCTTATATCATGATAAAGGTTTATTATTCATGCTAGAATTGTATTAACTAGAAACTTAGTACATGTGTGAATACATAGACAAAACAGTGTCCCAAGTATGCCTCTACTAGACTAGCTCATTGATCAAAGATGGTTATGTTTCCTAGCCATAGACATGAGTTATCATTAGATCAACGGGATCACATCATTAGGAGAATGATGTGATGGAGAAGACCCATCTGCTAGCTTAGCAACTTGATCGTTTAGTTTTACTGTTATTGCTTTCTTCATGACTTATACATGTTCCTATGACTATGAGATTATGCAACTCCCGAATACCGGAGGAACACCTTGTGTGTTATCAAACATCAGAACATAACTGGGTGATTATAAAGATGCTCTACAGGTGTCTCCGATGGTGTTTGTCGAGTTGGCATAGATCGAGATTAGGATTTTTCACTCTGATTGTCGGAGAGGTATCTCTGGGCCCTCTCGGTAATGCACATCACTATAAGCCTTGCAAGCACTGTGACTAATAAGTTAGTTGCGGGATGATGCATTACGGAACGAGTAAAGATACTTGCCGGTAACGAGACTGAACTAGGTATGATGATACCGACGATCGAATCTCGGGCAAGTAACATACCGATGACAAAGGGAACAACGTATGTTGTTATGTGGTTTGACCGATAAAGATCTTCGTAGAATATGTTGGAGCCAATATGAGCGTCCAGATTCCGCTATTGGTTATTGATCGGAGATGTGTCTCGGTCATGTCTACATAGTTCTCGAACCCATAGGGTCCGCATGCTTAACGTTCGATGACAATTTGTACTATGAGTTATGTGATTTGATAGCCGACGTTTGTTCGGAGTCCCAGATGAGATTACGGACATGACGGACAGTCTCAAAATGGTCGAGATGTAAAGATTGATATATTGGAAGGCTATATTCGGACATCGGAAAGGTTCCGAGTGATTCGGGTATTTTTCGGAGTACCGGAGAGTTACGGAAATTCATATTGGGCCTTAATGGGCCATATGGGAAAGGAGAGAAAGGCCTCAAGGCTGGCCGCGCCCCTTCCCCATGGACTGGTCAAAATTGGACTAGGGAAAGGGGGTGCCCCCTTCCTTCCTTCTCCTTCTCCCTTCCCCTTTCCCTATTCCATGTGGGAGGAGGAATCCTAGAAGGACTAGGAAGTCCTAGTAGGACTCCACACTTGGTGCGCCCCCTCTAGGGCCGGCCTCCTCCTACTCCCTCCTTTATATACGTGGGCAGGGGCACCCCAAAGGCACTCCAGGATTTGTCTTATCCATGTGCGGTGCCGCCCCTCCACAGTTACACACCTCGATCATATTGTTGCAGTGCTTAGGTGAAGCCCTGCGTCGGTAGCTTCATCATCTCCGTCACCACACCGTAGTGCTGACGAAACTCTCCCGTGAAGCTCAACTAGATAAAGAGCTCGTGGGACGTCAACGAGCTGAACGTGTGCTGAACGCGGAGGTTCCATACGTTCGGTGCTTGGATCGGTTGGATCACGAAGACGTTCGACTACATCAACCGCGTCACTACACGCTTCCGCTTTCGGGTCTACGAGGGTACGTGACACACTCTCCCCTCTCGTTGCTATGCATCTAGTAGATAGATCTTGTGTGATCGTAGGAAAATTTTGAAATACTACGTTCCCTAATAGTGGCATCATGAGCCAGGTCTATGCGTAGATGATATGCAGGAGTAGAACAGAAATGAGTTGTGGGCGATAATAGTCATACTGCTTACCAGCATGTCATACTTTGATTCGACGGTATTGTGAGATGAAGCGGCCCGGACCGACATTGCGTGTACGCTTACACGAGATTGGTTTCACCGTTACAAGCACTCGTTGCTTAAAGGTGAGCGGCGGGTGTCTGTCTCTCTCACTTTAGTTGAATCAAGTGTGGCTACGCCCGGTCCTTGTGAAGGTTAAAACAGCACATACTTGACGAAAAATCGTTGTGGTTTTGTATGCGTAGGTAAGAACAGTTCTTGCTAAGCCCGTAGCAGCCACGTAAAACTTGCAACAACAAAGTAGAGGACATCTAACTTGTTTTTGCAGGGCATGTTGTGATGTGATATGGTAAAGACGTGATGAGTTATACGTTATTGTATGAGATGATCATGTTTTGTAAAGTTATCGGCAACTGGCAGGAGCCTTATGGTTGTCTCTTTATTGTATGAATTGCGAAGGCCATGTAATTGCTTCACTTTATCACTGTGAGTTAGCGATAGTGGTAGTAGCAATAGTTGGCAAGACGACCACGGCGCTACGATGAAGATCATGGTGTCAAGCCGGTGACGATGGAGATCATGACGATGCTTTGGAGATGGAGATCAAAAGGACAAGATGATGATGGCCATATCATGTCACATATTTTGATTGCATGTGATGTTTATCTTATTATGCTTCTTATTTTGCTTAGTACGACGGTAGTACTATAAGATGATCCCTTACAAAATTTCAAGGTACAAGTGTTCTCCCTGAGTATGCACCGTTGCGAAAGTTCATCGTGCCGAGACACCACGTGATGATCCGGTGCGATAAGCTCTACATTCAAATACATGTGGTGTAAGACAGTTTTGCACATGCAGAAAACTCGAGTTAAACTTGACGAGCCTATCATGTACAAACATGGCCTCGGAACACTGGAGACCGAAAGGTCGAGCGTGAATCATATAGTAGATATGATCAACATAAGATGTTCACCATTGAAAACTACTCCATCTCACGTGATGATCGGACATGGTTTAGTTGATTTGGATCACGTGATCATTTAGATGACTAGAGGGATGTCTATCTAAGTGGGAGTTCTTTAGTAATATGATTAATTTAACTTTAATTTATCATGAACTTAGTCATGATAGTTTTTGTATATATGTGTTGTTGTAGATCAATAGATCACGTTGTAGCTCCCCTATGTTTTTATATGTTCCTAGAGAAAACTAAGTTGAAAGAAGTTAGTAGCAATGATGCGGACTAGGTCAGTGATCTGAGGATTATTCTGATTGTTGCACAGAAGTATTATGTCCTTGATGCACCGCTAGGTGACAGATCTATTGCAGGAGCAGATGCAAACGTTATGAACGTTTGGCAAAGCTCAAAATGATGTCTACTTAATAGTTTAGTGCACCATGCTTTACGGCTTAATTAGAACCGGGACTTCAAGAACGTTTTGAACGCCACGGAGCATATAAGATGTTCCAAGAGTTGAAATTAGTATTTCATACTCATGCCCGTGTCGAGAGGTATGAGACCTCTGACAGTACTTTGCCTACAAGATGGAGGAGAATAGCTCAACCAGTGAGCATGTGCTCAGATTATCTGGGTACTATAATTGCTTGAATCAAGTGAGAGTTAATCTTCCAGATAAGTTAGTAATTGATAAAGTTCTCTACTCACTAACACCAAGTTAGTAGAACTTCGTGATGAAATGTAATATGCAAGGGATGACGAAAGTAATTCCCGAGCTCTTCGCGATGCTGAAATCGGCAAAAGTAGAAATCGAGAAAGAGCATCAAGTGTTGATGGTTAACAAGACCACTTGTTTCAAGTAAAGGGCAAAGGGATAGAGGGGGAACTTCAAGAAGAATGACAAGCAAGTTGTCACTCCCGTGAAGAAACCCAAAGCTAAACTCAAGCCTGAAACTAAGTGCTTCTACTGCAAAGGAAATGGTCACTGGAAATGGAACTGCCCTAGATACTTGGCGGATAAGAAGGATGGCAAAGTGAACAAAGGTATATTTGATATATAGATTATTGATGTGTACTTTACTAGTGCTCATAGCAACCCTCGGGTATATGATACCGGTTCAGTTGCTAAAATTAGTAACTCGAAACGAGAGTTGCAGAATGAACAGAGACTAGTTAAAGGTGAAGTGACGATGTGTGTTGGAAGTGGTTCCAAAGATTGATATGATCATCATAGCACACTCCCTATACTTTCGGGATTAGTGTGGAACCTAAATAAATGTTATTTGGCATATGCATTGAGCATGAATATGATTTGATCATGTTTGTTGCAATACGGTTATTCATTTAAAGTCATAGAATAATTGTTTTTCTGTTTACGTGAATAAAACTTCCAATAATCATACACCCAATGAAAATAGTTTATTGGATCTCGATCGTAGTAATACACATATTCATAATATTGAAGCCAAAAGATGCAAAGTTGATAATGATAGTGCAACTTATTTGTGGCATTGCCGTTTAAGTCATATTGGTGTAAAGCGCATGAAGAAACTCCATGTTGATGGGCTTTTGGAATCACTTGATTATGAATCATTTGATGCTTGCGAACCATCCCTCATGGGCAAGATGGCTAAGACTCCGTTCTTCGGAACAATGGAGCGAGCAACCGACTTATTGGAAATAATACATAATGATGTATGCGGTCCGATGAGTGTTGAGGCTCGTGGCTGGTATCATTATTTTCTGACCTTCACGGATGATTTGAGCAGATATGTGTATATCTACATGATGAAATATAAGTCTGAAACATCTGAAAAGTTCAAAGAATTTCAGAGTGAAGTGGAAAATCATCATAACAAGAAAATAAAAGGTTTTACAATCTGATCGCAAAGGTGAATATTTGAAGTTACGAGTTTGGCCTTCATTTAAAACAATGTGAAATAGTTTCACAACTCACGCCACCTGGAACACCACAGCGTAATGGTGTGTCTGAACGTCGTAACCGTACTTTATTAGATATGGTGCGATCTATGATGTCTCTTGCCGATTTACCACTATCGTTTTGGGTTATGCATTAGAGACAGCTGCATTCATGTTAAATAGGGCACCATCTAAATCCGTTGAGACGACACCGTATGAGCCGTGGTTTGGCAAGAAATATAGGTTGTCGTTTCTTAAAGTTTGGGGCAGCGATGCTTATGTGAAAAAGTTTCAACCTGATAAGCTCGAACCCAAATCGGAGAAATATGTCTCCATAGGATACCCAAAGGAAACTGTTGGGTACACCTTCTATCACAGATCCAAAGACAAGATATTCGTTGCTAAAATGGATACTTTCTAGAGAAGGAGTTTCTCTCGAAAGAAGTGAGTGGGAGGAAAGTGGAACTTAATGAGGTAATTGTACCTTCTCCCGAATTGGAAAGTAGTACATCACAGAAACTAGTTCTAGTGATTCCTACGCCAATCAGCGAGGAAGCTAATGATGATGATCATGAAACTTCAGATCAAGTTACTACTGAACCTCGTAGGTCAACCAGAGTGCGTTCCGCATCTGAGTGGAACGGTAACCCAGTTCTGGAAGTCATGTTACTAGAACATGATGAACCTATGAACTATGAGGAAGCGATGGTGAGCCCAGATTCCGAAAAATGGCTTGAAGCCATGAAATCTGAGATGGGATCCATGTATGAGAACAAAGTGTGCACTTTGGTTGACTTGCCCGATGATCGGCAAGCCATTGAAAATAAATGGATCTTCAAGAGGAAGACGGACGCCGATGGTAATGTTACTGTCTACAATGCTTGACTTGTTGCGAAAGGTTTTCGACAAGTTCAAGGTGTTAACTATGATGAGATTTTCTCACTCATAGCGATGATTAAGTCTGTCTGAATCATGTTGGCAATTGCTGCATTTTATGAAATCTGGCAAATGGATAACAAAACTGCGTTCTTTAATGGATTTATTAAAGAAGAGTTGTATATGATGCAACCAGAAGGCTTTTTCAATCCTAAAGGTGATAACAAAATGTGCAAGCTCCAGCGATCCATCTATGGACTGGTGCAAGCATCTCGGAGTTGGAATATATGCTTTGATGAGGTGATGAAAGCATATGGTTTTATACAGACTTGTGGTGAAGTTTGTATTTACAAGAAAGTTAGTGGGAGCACTACAGCCTTTCTGATAAGTATATGTGAATGACATATTGTCGATCGGAAATGATGTAGAATTTTCTGGAAAGCATAAAGCAGTGTTTGAAAGGAGTTTTTCAAAGAAAGACCTCGGTGAAGCTACTTACATATTGAGCATCAAGACCTATAGAGATAGATCAAGACGCTTAATAAGTTTTTTCAATGAGTACATACCTTGACAAGTTTTTGAAGTAGTTCAAAATGGAACAGTCAAAGAAAGAGTTCTTGCCAGAGTTATAAGGTATGAAGTTGAGTAAGACTAAAAAAAGCCGACCACGACAAAAGATGGAGAAAGAATGAAAGTCATTCCCTATGCATTCAACCATAGGTTATATAAAGTATGCCATGTTGTGTTCCAAACCTGTTGTGTACCTTGCCATGAGTTTGGCAAGGAGGTACAATAGTGATCCAGGAGTAGATCACTGGACAGCGGTCAAAATTATCCTTAGTTACTGGATGACTAAGGAAATGTTTCTCGATTATGGAGGTGATAAAGAGTTCGTCGTAAAGAGTTACGTTGATGCAAGCTTTGACACTAATCCAGATGACTGTAAGTATCAATCTGGATGCGTGTTGAAAGTGGGAGCAATTTTCTAGAGTAGCTCCATGCATAGCATTGTAGACATAGAAATTTGCGAAATACATACGGATCTAAATGTAACAGACCCTCTGACTAAACTTCTCTCACGAATCAAAACATGATCACATCTTAGTACTCTTTGGATGTTAATCACATGACAATGTGAACTAGATTATTGACTCTAGTAAACCCTTTGGGTGTTGGTCACATGGCGATGTGAACTATGGGTGTTATTCACATAACGATGTGAATTATCAGTATTAAATCACATGGCGATGTGAACTAGATTATTGACTCTAGTGCAAGTGGGGGATTGAAGGAAATATGCCCTAGAGGCAATAAGAAAGTTGTTATCTATATTTCCTTATATCATCACAAATGTTTATTATTCATGCTAGAATTGTATTAACCAGAAACTTAGTACATGTGTGAATACATAGACAAAACAGAGTGTCCCTGGTATGCCTCTACTAGACTAGCTCATTGATCAAAGATGGTTATGTTTCCTAGCCATAGACATGAGTTGTCATTTGATCAACGGGATCACATCATTAGGAGAATGATGTGATGGACAAGACCCATCCTTTAGCTTAGCAACTTGATCGTTTAGTTCTACTACTATTTCTTTCTTCATGACTTATACATGTTCCTATGACTATGAGATTATGCAACTCCCGAATACCGGAGGAACACCTTGTGTGCTATCAAACGTCACAACGTAACTGGGTGATTATAAAGATGCTCTACAGGTGTCTCCAATGGTGTTTGTCAAGTTGGCATAGATCGAGATTAGGATTTGTCACTCTGATTGTCGGAGAGGTATCTCAGGGCCCTCTCGGTAATGCACATCACTATAAGCTGTGCAAGCAATGTGACTAATGAGTTAGTTGTGGGATGATGCATTACGGAACTAGTAAAGAGACTTGCCGGTAACGAGATTGAACTAGGTATGATGATACCGACGATCAAATCTTGGGCAAGTAACATACCGATGATAAAGGGAACAACATGTGTTGTTATGATGTTTGACCGATAAAGATCTTCGTAGAATATTCAGGAGCCAATATGAGCATCCAGGTTCCTCTATTGGTTATTGACCGGAGATGTGTCTCGGTCATGTCTACATAGTTCTCGAACCCATAGGGTCCGCACGCTTAACGTTCGATGGCGATTTGTACTATGAGTTATGTGATTTGATGACCGATGTTTGTTCGGAGTCCCGGATAAGATCATGGACGTGACGAACAGTTTTGAAATGGTTGAGACGTAAAGATCGATATATTGGAAAGCTATATACGGACATCGGAAAGGTTCCGAGTGATTCTTTCGGAGTACCGGAGAGTTATGGGAATTCGTATTGGGCCATACGGGAATGGAGAGAAAGGCCTCAAGGGTGGCCGCGCCCCTTCCCCATGGACTGGTCCAATTTGGACTAGGGAAAGGGGGCGCCTCCTTCCTTCTTTCTCCTTCTCCCTTCCCCTTTTCCTATTCCATGTGGGAGGAGGAATCCTACTAGGACTAGGGAGTCCTAGTAGGACTCCACACTTGGTGCACCCCCTCTAGGGCCGTCTCCTCCTCCTCCCTCCTTTATATACGTGCGTAGGGCGCACCCCAAAGGCACTCCAAGATTTTTCTTAGCCGTGTGCGGTGCCCCCTTCCACAGTTACACACTTGGTGATATCGTTGCAGTGCTTAGGCGAAGCCCTTCGTCGGTAGCTTCATCATCTCCGTCACCATGCTATCGTGCTAACGAAACTCTCCCATGATGCTTAACTGGATCAAGAGCTCGTGGGACGTCATCGAGCTGAACGTGTGCTGAACGCGGAGGTGCCTTACGTTCGGTGCTTGGATTGCGAAGACGTTCGACTACATCAACCGCATCACTAGATGCTTCCGCTTTCGGTCTATGAGGGTACATGACACACTCTCCCCTCTCGTTGCTATGATCTAGTAGATAGATCTTGCGTGATCGTAGGAAATTTTTGAAATACTACTGTCGGATTTAGGGCTCCGCAAAACCCAAGAAGTTCGAACACAGGGGCGTGAACGAAGATCTCTCCCACTCACGTCTACCTAGTGTCTCGCTCTCGTCTCGGTCGGGGGATTCAAGCACACAACAAATAGAACACACAAGAGTTTATCCAGGTTCGGGCCACCGCATGGTGTAAGTCCCTACTGTAATGCCCAGGATGGGACTATACCTCCTACGTGTCGAGGCACGACTTAAAGGTATAAGTCCATTCTGGAATGATCTCAAGTTTGGTATCTTTGCACGACTCATGTAAAAATAGGGATGAAATTGCAAAAAGGATATAGTTGGCTTACACTCGCCACGTCACACAGTACATTACATAAGCAAACATCATCCAAAACATCACAACCCGACTATGGGCAAAGATCCAAAAGAAAGATACCAAAAGCATAAAGCCACAGGACCGAATCGCCCCTAGTAGAAACCACTACTGATCGTCGAAAACGTCACGAGCATAGAGCCACGCTCTTCAAGGAACTCCCAGAAGTTCTGACCCATCTCCTGCATCAAACTTGGCTGAACCTGCATCTGGTGTTGTAGTATCTGTGAGCCACGAGGACTCGGCAATCCCATAACCATGGGTATCAAGACTTGCAAAGCTTTATGGGTATGGAGAAGGGTAGTGGTGAGGTTGCAGCAGCAGCTAAGCATAATATGGTGGCTAACTTACGAGTACAAGAATAAGATGAGCATCTACGCAAACGGTCGAAACTAGTAGTGATCGCTAAAGATCATGAACTACATATGAGTCAAACATAACCCCACCGTGTTCTCTTCTCAAAGTGAAAAGAGACAGTCACGGTTACTCACACAGTTGTGTGTTTTACTTCGGATCCTCTGTCAAGTTTTCTACAACCGGACATTAACAAATTCCAATCTGCCACATAACCGTGGGCACGGCTTTCGAAAGATCATAACCCTGCAGGGGTGTCCCAACTTAGCCCATCACAAGCTCTCACGATTAGCTGAAGTGATAAATATAATATCATCACCCCTTATCTTAGGGAAAATCCGATCAGGCTCGGCTTCCCGGTGCACAAGACATTTCGACAATGGTAAAACAAGTCCAGCAAGACCTCCCGGTGTGTCGACACCCTGATAGTAGCCACGCGTATCTCGTCTCAGGCCACGACCGGATGGGTGAGGCTACAGGTAAAACCAATCCTCGAGTTTCCCCGTGGTGGCCCCGCAGGCTTCCCGTTTGGGACCAACACCATCAGCACTAGCCCCCCTGCTATGTAGAAAAGAATACTCGGGGACGCGACCCCCTATGCAATTTTAATTAATTAATTAAGTTGTTATTATGAGGCAAATTAAAACCAATGTTGGGCCTTGCTGGAGGAGTTTTATTCAAAGTCGAAGTGTCAAGGGGTCCCCATATACCCATCGTGTAAGGAACGCAAAATCAAGGAACATAATGCCGGTTTATCGACGCCTAAGGTGGCATGAGTGGAACAAAACACCGAGCAAAAGGCCAAGCCTTCCACCCATGCCCAATATATTGGTGTGTTAATAATAATAATAGATATTGTGATATACCAACAACAAGTTCCCTCTTGGAACAATCTTCATCTTCACCTGCAACTAACAACGCTATAAGAGGGGCTGAGCAAGCGGGTAACATAGACAAACAGTGGTTTTGCTAGGAAGGTGTCAAAAGGTTAGAGGTTTCATGGCAACAAGGAGAGGCTGACATAAAAGATGGGTAGCGCGACATGTAACGATAGCATCGAGACAACTAAGCATGGCAATGGTAGTAAAGGTATCCAAGGGTATGATCATCTTGCCTGGGATTCCGCAAGGAAGAAGAACGCGTCCATGAAGAAGACAAATCCTCACAACTCCGGAACGGAACCGAAGCTAACGAGAGAAGCATACCGGAAAGAAGCAAACAACACGGTAAACAAACAACCATAAGCATGTCATGATGCACAAGCAAGCATGATGCATGTCATGTTTTAAATATGCATGACATGGCAGAGTGCACAAACAACACTACAAGTTAAGTGGAGCTCAATATGGTCTTGTTGCACCAATGAGGAAACCTTTGCCCCGCTCCTCGGGAACCCGCGGCTGCGTTGTCCCCTTTGCACCGAAATGGTAATTGTGCCGCTCGCGGACGCTGGCACCCGCTGGCGCGGTGCGTCATTGCTGACATCACTGCCTCCTCTTGAGGCAGGCTTGGCCTTGGATTCTCCGCCCCTCTGGAGCACCTGGCTGAGGCCACTCCCGAGGAGGTCTTGACGTCGTTCTCCTCGCGAGGCTTAGCCCCCTCGCGAGGGTCTTGGACAACTGGTCGATCAGCTGGGCCGTACTAGGCCGTAGTAGGAGCGCGTCGCGGCACGCAGACAGCCAAGTCTGGGTACCCTGATTCCCAGTACGCCGACAACTACATTCCCCAACACTAAGCCAAATTGGTCGGACCGATTTCTACAACTCGGTCGGTCTGAGATGAGTTCAGCTGACCTAACCCTAAATGTTTTGAATCAAAACTACTTTCTACGTAGTTTTTTGCCGGATAGGATGATTTCAATCGTGGCAAGAATCATGGCAAAGCAATGTGCTATGAATCGGACTTAAGAAATAGCACAAAGGGTCAAGTTCATACCCTAACTCGTCGGTGAAGTTGCTACGGCGGCAACGGCGGAGGAGATTGCCGTTGACAGCGATGGAGACGAGTGGCGGGAGGTCGTTGGCAACGAGGAGATGATCTGAGGACCCGATGGGTCAGAGCAGGTTATGCATGGGCAAACGGTTTCGGAAAGTTTTCCAAAATTCAACCCGTCGGTATATATAACCTGACCCTGTCGGTGTGACCGAGTGGAACAACTCGGTGGCACCGAGATGCAAAACTGCTAGCAGTTGCTGCAACTCGGTGTGACCGAAAAGTTCAAATCGGTTGCACCGAGATTGAAAACCTAGATCAACTTAGTGAACTCAGTGTGACCGAAGTGGATGACTCATTCATACCAAAATGCACAAAGAGGTTTTGGAAGTTTAAGTCTATGACGAATCGGGGACTCCGAGTGCTCCTCACACAGAGTGGTTCAAATTTGACTTGATCAAACTTTGTGATGTAGCATGAATAGAGTTTGAGACGAGAAAAGCATAGATAGCTAGAGGGGGTTCTTAGGCATTCTTGTCCATCCATTTGGCAAAAGAAAAGAGCCAATCAATCAAAGGAACAAATGGATGTCCTCAAATGAGAAAAATATGCATTCAACATGCTCACACAATAAGATAGCAAATGAAACATGTGGCAAAGCATGCACAACCATTCTAGCATCTATCAAGCAATTGACGATGACTAGGTCATCTGTATATGAGTATATTGACTTAGGAGTCAAATGAGAACATTTGATCATAGGTCATACTCATCGTTTAAGCACAAGTGTGGTTGCCACTTTTACATAAAGCATTGTTGTGTTCACATCATTAGATTTTCTTTTAGCTCAATTGATTGGAGTAAAGCTCCCCCCTAGATGTGAGATCCCCCCTGAGAGGGATGAACTAACCTTGGGTTTTGTCGATGATGACTTCATGTAGATGTGGATAATGTAGATGCTCAATGTTGATGTAGATCATTTGGAGCAATCTATTGGAGTGAGTTTCACTTTCAATACCTACACGGGTTACTCCCACAAGGAACAAACAAGGATATCCATAGACATAGAGTGAATTGCACACAAGATGATGTCCATGAAAGCATTGGGTTAAATTGTCCCTTGTCTTACCAACAAGAAGGTTTGTGACTCCTTGAACTAGTGCAAGATATGGAAGTTGTTTGCACTTATCCTCGCCAAAATGATATGAGTGAAGTATGTTGACGGAGTCACCCTCAAGAACTCTCTTGTTCTTCTTCTTCGAGATCCACGCCATCTTGATGGGAATCCTTGGAGTTGTAGTCGTATTTGATGAAGTAGAACTTGAGTAGTCTTGGGAACCCACCTGACCAAGGCCTTAGGAGTTTCTTCAAGTGCATCAATCTCTTCTTGAAGCTTGTCCTTGCCCTTTAGCTTCTGGTCTTGTGGTGGAAGATCATCTTGTGCTTGTGTCCCTTGAAAAGAAGTAGGATCACACTTCTCTTGTTGAGGAACAAAATTTGTCTTGGGGTATTGATCTTCTTCCCACTCAACTTGTAAGTGCATCTAGTGCCACCCCTAGTTGGTTTTGGAGTATTGATGACAAACCTGGTTGAGGGACTAATGTGTTTGTGAGAATTGCAGGATAACATAGGTAGTAGTCCCTCATTGATTCGGTTTACCTGCCGGAGATGACCCCTAAAAATGTATGAAGACATTGACGACAATGGTGGTACATGAAGAAAATCATATTGAAGACTATGACAAGAGAAGACATTGTGTGAAGACTATGGAGCACGAAGACTTAGATGTTTCGTTGTTTCCTTTTTCTTCTTTGTTGAGTCATAGGAACCACCGTACTGTTAAGTGGGGTCCAAGTGAACTAAGTCAGAGTGACTGAAGTGATGCTCAACCAAATCCTATGTCTTCGAGCGAAGACAATGAGAGCAAATCTTATCCAGAGCTGGATGGGTCAGCTTTACTTGTAGCCCAAGTAAAGTTGCCGTGAGTGTTTGAAATCTGACCGTTGGAACACGTGTCAGTTCCTTAGTGACCCAGGGTCACTTCGGACAAATCAGGTCGGGTTGCCCAG
Source organism: Secale cereale (assembly GCA_902687465.1). Lineage (NCBI taxonomy): Eukaryota > Viridiplantae > Streptophyta > Magnoliopsida > Poales > Poaceae > Secale > Secale cereale. The sequence continues at coordinate 222,685,477 of LR738713.1, read as the reverse complement.
TGGCTATAAATAGCCCACCCCCTACACCATAAATTGGTGGCTGCTTAGAGTTATTGCACGGCTTTTGTCGTTTCAGAGCAACCCACCTCCGAAGCATTTGAGAGAGAGATCCTTAAGAGGACAAAGCCCAAACACCCAGAGCCAAAGAGTGCTAGGCATCACTGAAGTCTTTCTGTCTGTGTGACCTGAAGACTTGTTACACTTGAGGACTGTGTTTCCTCCAGCCGGTTAGGCATCGCGTTCTGAGCATCCAAGAGTCATTGTGGATCGCTGGTGAACGAAGTCTGTGAAGGTTTGGAAGTCTACCTTGAATACTTACCAGAGTGATTGGGCGAGGACTAGGTGTCCTTAGCTCAAGTGGAATAAGGTGAAGACGCGGTCTTCTGAGTTAAATCTCAGCCTCCCTAACCAGACGTACAGTTGTCACAACAACTGGAACTGGTCTAACAAATCACGGTCTTCCCCGAGCTACTGGTTCTATCCCTTCCTTCCCTTTACTTACTGTCTTATGTTGTGAAGTCATTGCATGCTTGCCTTATCTGATTAACTTCACTGTGTGACTACTTGTTCTGATTGGCTTCATTCCATCTTCCATCCTGATCCTTACTGCCTAGCTGCTATTAGTCTTCATGCTTTCACTTCATTGAATACTTGACTATGGCATGTCTAGTGTAGTCTACCCTCCGATGCATATAAATAGGATTGGATTTATCAATTGTCTTCGAATCTTCCATGTTTTGAAGCATTTCATAAAAATCGCCTATTCACCCCCCTCTAGTCGATATACTGCACTTTCAATTGGTACCAGAGCAAGGTACTCCCTTGTTCTGTGTGATTCGGTTTAACCACCTGGAGTGTTAGCTATGTCGACTGCAGGGATAATCAAAGTCTCCGCTGCATGCCCCGTCTTCGATGGCATTGAATATTCCTACTGGAAGAACAAGATGTGCATGCACCTTGAAGCCATTGACGTGGACCTCTGGTTTGTCGTCAAGAACGGCGTTCCCAAGACTGGTGAAGGTATCACCCCTGCTAATGTCATGAGGCTCGTTCAACTTGATTCAATGGCCAAGAACATCATGTGTTGTCATCTGACCAAAGGACAGTATGGTCGTGTGAGTGCCCTGGAAACGTCAAAGGAAGTATGGGACTGGCTCTCAAAGGTCAATGAAGGAGTCTCAACCCAAAGAGATCAAAGGATCAGTGTCCTTCGCAATCTTTTCAATCGCTTCAAGAGACACGACAATGAGAATGTCCAGCACACATTCGGTCGCCTCACTGACATCACAAATGAGCTTCAGGCACTTGGCACCACTGAGATCACTAAGCATGAAATCGTCAAGACCCTCCTGAGATCACTCGACAGCTCATTTGACATCCTTGCCCTGATGATTCAAGAATGCCCTGACTTCAAGACTCTCGATCCGTCTGACATACTTGAGAGGCTCAACACACATGAGTTCCAGCTATTTGAGAAACGTGACATTTATGGTCCCAACTATGGCCGAACTCGCGCCTTGAAGGCAAAGGCTATTTCTTCATCTGAAGAAGAATCTGACTGCAGTTCTGATGATCCTGAAGACATTGGAAAGGAGCTTGCCATGCTTGTGAAGAAGTTCCATAAATTCACTAGAAAAAAAGGCTTCAGAAAGTCTTCACGATCCAGCTCAAGAAATTATGAAGCTTCGACCCGTGACTACAAGAAGAGAACATGTCATAAGTGCAAGAAACCTAGTCACTACATCTCTGAGTGTCCTCAATGGGACAATGAGAAGAAGAAGAAGAAGAGCAAGGAATATGATTATGATGACAAGAAACGGAAGAACTACTCAAAGTCTTCTTCCAAGTCTTCATCAAAGTATTCATCACATAAGAAGAATTCATCTAGCAAGGCTCGTGCGTTTTTTGGCTAGGAGATGGATTCAGAGGAGGAGTCTGCTTCAGAAGAAGCGGAGGTGGAGTCTAAGGAGGAATCCGATTCTGGTGCTGCAAGTCTGGCTCTAGCCACAGCCTACGTGGCCAAGTCCATCTTCAACACTGAAGACAATGGCCCCGTCACCAACATTAATGATGAGGACGACGACTCTACTCCCACCTACTGCTTGATGGCACACGGTGCCAAGGTAAAATCACGTGATGCTTACTTTCAAACATCCAGTGAAGATGACTCTGATTGTGAATCAAAACCTAGCTACAAAACACTTGCTAAAATTGCCACTGAACAACAGAAAGCTATGGAACATATTCAATAAATGTTAGACAAAAGCGATAACCTGTTGGACGCGGAAATGACCTGTTCTCAGTCCTTAATTGAAGACATAAAAAATCTTCATGTTAAGTACGAGGAACTTGAAAGTCTTTATGAATCGCTCTCAAAAACTCATGAAAAGCTTTCCCATGATTACCTTCAAAGGAAGCGAGAACTTGAGAAATTGAAAGCGGCTCATGAAGATCTTCAAAAAGAAAATGAGTCACTCCACGCTCAACTGATCAGCTCCACTCAGGAAGGATTTGAACCACCATGTCTAAAATGCATTGAGCGTGATAACGCAACATCTATTGCTAAATGTTCTACTACTGCCACTGTTGCAATATCTTCAACTGTTGATGTGGTAACTAACCCCTCTGCTGAGGATACCACTACTATTGCTGATGAAAATGCCAGGTTGAAGACTTTGCTTGAAACAGGGATGTACAGAAGCCTCAAAGGGCATCAGACTCTATGTGATGTCCTCAAAAAGCAGATATTGAATCGAAACCCTAGGAAAGAGGGTGTAGGGTTCGAGAGGAAAATGAATGTTGATGGTTCATACTGGAAGCCTGAGCAGTACCCCAAGACCACATGGGTTGCTGCAAAGGAACCTTCAATGGATCCATCTACCTTATCTGGCTTTACTTGTGCTAATCCTATTATCATAGATGAATCCTTTGATGCAAACTATAAACTGTTTAAGAATCAAAATGGTGAAGTGTTTGCCAGGTATATTGGTACTAACTGCATGAATGGACCACCTATGAAGAAGATCTGGGTTCCCAAAGGTTGTCTTGAGAAACTTCCAGCAAATGTCATCATGACACCACCTGGGAAGAAGACAAACCCCAGACCAAAGGCTTCATATGGTCCTAAGGCATCATACAGACAAAGGACTCACCTGAGTCACCCTAACGCCAATGTTTTGCACGGAAATTATACTCAAACCCATGAATATGGGCGTGTTCCCTCAAACCGCTATATTCATTAAACAAAGAATTTTTCTGCTTATTCTTATGAGTATTATTCTCCTCCTGCAAGACTATTTGCTAGGGTACCAAAGCCAAAATTCTCAGATGCTGCTCTTAGACTCATTGCATCTAAGCCACCCCTGAAGATGTGGGTGGTTAAGAAGAACTAACTTTCTCTTGCAAGGAAAGGTCTCCAGCCGAAAATCAAAGGCATCTGATGCTATTGTTGGGGACCTAAAACACTTGTAGGGCACAAGATCAAATGCCCAAATGGTTTACTATCCATTCTATTCATGAATCGCTTGCTAATCATCTTAATCAGTCCTAACTTGGATCTAAGCATTCATAATCCACTTGTGCGTCAAATGGTTATGCTTCACAATGGCTATTGGTGAAGCCTATCCTCCTAACTACATTGTAGGGAGTGACATCAAAGTCTTCAGAATGGATTATGGACAGCGGATTCACAAATCATATGACTGGAGATCGAAGTCTTCTCATGGACTCAACCTTACGTCCATCTAACAAGAGTCACAACACATTTGCTGATACTGGAAAAAGCAAAGTGTTGGGTCTAGGTAGAGTTGCAATCTCAAGGGATCAGCACATGGACAAAGTCATGCTAGTTGAATCCCTTGGTTTCAACTTAATGTCTGTCTCAACGCTTTGTGACTTAAACATGATTGTGATATTTGGAAAATTTTGTTGTCTTGTACTAATGGAATCTGACAAGTCTCTAGTATTTGAAGGATACAGAAAAGGTGAACTGTATATGGTAGATTTCTCAGCTGGACCGCAGATGGCCGTATGTCTTCTAGCAAAATCTTTAGAGTGCTGGCTCTAGCATCGGAGGCTAGGACATGCCGGCATGAGGAACTTGCACACTCTCGCAAAGAAGAAGCATGTCGTAGGCATCGAGGACGTCAAGTTCAAGAAAGATCATCTATGTGGTGACTGTGAAGCTGGGAAGATGACTAGGGCCAAGCATCCCTCGAAGACAATCATGACGACATCCAAACCCTTCGAGCTGCTTCACATGGACTTATTTGGCCCTACTCACTACTCCACGTTCTCTACCACAGCTTGTCTCTATGGCTTCGTCATTGTTGATGATTATTCAAGATACACATGGGTGCACATAATTCTCTACAAGACTGAAGTACAAGATGTCTTTAGACGCTTCGCCAACCGTGCCATGAACAACTATGGCGTCAAGATCAAGCATATCAGAAGTGACAATGGCACTGAGTTCAAGAACACCGGCCTTGATCTTTATCTGAATACAATGGGAATCACTCATGAGTTCTCAGCTCCGTACACACCTCAGCAGAATGCCATCGTAGAGCGCAAGAACAGAAACCTAATTGAGATGGCTCGAACGATGCTCGATGAATACAAGACACCAAGAATGTTCTGGCCCGAAGCTATTGATACTGCATGCCATATCATCAACCGTGTCTATCTTCACAAGCTACTGAAGAAAACGTCCTATGAACTCCTTACTGGAAAGAAGCCAAACGTAAGTTACTTCAGAGTATTTGTAGCTAGGTGCTGGATCAAGGATCCACATCACAAGTCAAAATTTGCACCGAAAGCACATGAAGGCTTCATGCTCGGATATGGAAAAGACTCACACTCCTACAGAGTCTTCAACATCTTTCTCTATAAAGTAGTTGAAACTGTGTATGTGCGTTTTGATGAAACGAATGGTTCACAAAGAGAGTTCCTACCAAATGTGCTGGATGAAGCTTCACCTAATGAATCTATCAAGCTAATGGGAACCGGTGAAATCATGCCTTCTGAAGAACAGCCTGGCGAGGAACTCATCATTTCTACTCCAAATCAACCTGACGACAATGCTCAGCCTGAAGACAATCCTCCTGATGATGACAATGTACAGCAAGAGCAAAATCTTCGTCCAACTCGTCCTCATGTTGCAAATGAAGTACAAGTTGAGAAGATAATTGATAGCATAAATGCACCTGGTCCACTTACTCGTTCAAGAGCAACACAGCTAGCAAATTTCTGTGGGCACTTTGCATTTGTCTCAATATCTGAACCCAAGAAAGTTGCTGAAGCCTTTATGGAAACCGAATGGATTCAAGCAATGCAAGAAGAGCTTCAACAATTTGAGCTGAACAACGTATGGGAACTTGTCAAGCGTCTTGACCCTCGCAAGCACAACATAATAGACACAAAATGGATATATCGCAACAAGCAAGATGAGAATGGTCAAGTTGTCAGAAACAAAGCTCGTCTTGTTGCTCAAGGATACACTCAAGTTGAAGGGATTGACTTCGATGAAACATTTGCTCATGTGGCTAGACTTGAAGCTATTAGTATACTGCTAGCCTATGCACATCATCACAACATACTTCTGTATCAAATGGATGTGAAGAGTGCCTTTCTCAGTGGAAGGATTGAAGAAGAAGTGTATGTTGCACAACCACCTGGCTTTGAAGATCCAAAACGTCCTGATATGGTATACAAGCTCAACAAGGCACTGTATGGCCTCAAAAAATCCCCTCGTGCTTGGTATGACACACTCAAAGACTTCCTGAAGAGCAAAGGCTTCAAACCTGGATCCCTGGATCCCACACTCTTCACGAAGACATATGATGATGAACTGTTTGTCTGCCAAATCTATGTGGACGACATTATCTTCGGCTGCACTGACAAAAGATACAGTGATGAGTTTGGTCACATGATGCAAGAGCAATATCAGATGTCCATGATGGGTGAGCTGAAGTACTTTCTTGGTCTTCAAATTCGTGAGCAAAGCAACGACATCTTCATATCTCAAGAGAAATACCTCAAAGACTGTCTGAAGAAGTTTGGAATGCAAGACTGCAAAGGGTACTCGACGCCTATGCCAGCTAAACACCATCTGGGTCCCGACGCCAATGGTAAAGATTTCGATCAAAAGGTATACCGCTCCATGATTGGTTCTTGACTTTATTTCTGTGCATCTAGGCCAGATATTATGTTTAGTGTTTGCATGTGTGCTCGATATCAAGCGACACCAAAGGAGTCGCATCACTTAGCTGTGAAGTGAATACTTCGATATTTGGCTTACACCCCGACACTAGGATTATGGTATCCAAAGGGCTCAGAGTTTGATCTAGTTGGATTCTCAGATGCTGGTTATGCTGGTGACAAAGTTGATCGCAAGTCTACATCAGGCACATGTCATTTTCTGGGACGATCACTTGTCTGTTGGTCTTCAAAGAAGCAAAACTGTGTATCACTCTCCACTGCTGAATCTGAATACATTGCTGCTGGATCTTGCTGCGCTCAGCTTCTCTGGATGAAGCAAACACTCAAGGACTATGGTGTCCATCTGAAGCATGTGCCACTCTACTGCGACAATGAAAGTGCCAGCAAGATTGCCAACAACCCAGTTCAGCACTCGAAGACAAAGCACATTGAAATTCGTCATCACTTTCTCAGAGATCATGTCATGAAGGAAGATATTGACATCATACACGTCAACACTGAAGAGCAACTGGCAGATATCTTCACAAAGCCCTTGGTTGAGAAAAGGTTTTGCAAGTTGCGGTGTGAGCTAAATATCTTAGAATCCTCAAATGTCCTGTAATCAGGCACACATCCTAACACTTATGCATATTGATGACTTAGATGTGCAACACACGAAGTGAAGTATATCTTCAATAAATTAAGACTTACATTCTAAGTGTGAATACATTAACGCGGAATTTGACTTCAGAGCGCCATGATAATTGTGCACCGTATCTGGGTCTAATACTTCCTATACGGTGGGTAACGCCACCACCAAATCTTTGTTTGAAGCGTTTCTCGTGGCGTTACATTTGCAAAGTCTTCGCATTTGGTTTATCTTCATATAGGATATATATATAGACTTGTGTTCTGTCCTCTACAGCATTCACTTATAGCTATGTCTTCTTATTTGAATCTTTTGAACTAAGTGAATGTGATCGGACCCTAACCTCTCTATGCTTCCTCACCTCAAACTCTATCTGTCCAAATCATATGCATTCTGTTGGAACCGTCGAATATCTTCTCTGCGTCCTTGTCAGCAGAAGATACAGAGACAAACTTTAAATCTGATTTTCATGCTCCATCCTTTATGCCTGAAACCCGGAGAAGCCGGAACGACCACTCCGACAGTCCTGGTGTACGTGGGATCGTGGGACAACTCCCAATGTGTTACATGTCCGCCACGTGTCCCTCGGATGTGAACCGCCAGGGGCACCTGCGTAATTGCGTTGTGCCGTCTCCCATGCTTATAAATGCACGTCCCATCAAGGTCAAAAATCTTTCTACCACCTCTCCACCTCGACCAACCCTAGCACCTCCGCTAGCTCTCGATGACGCCGGCGACGAAGCGCTTTGCTGCCGCGACCTCGTCGACGCCGTCTTCACGCCGGACGCGGACATCGTCTCCTCCGTCGTCGCCGTAGTTGTCCTCCGTCGCCAAGTTAGGGCACGGAAGATCGAACTGCTCGGCATCCAATTCTTCTCCATCTAAGCAATTCATCGTGTGGTAAATTAAACTCTCTTTTTACCATCTTCTTTATCCAAACAGATTCATCACTTTTACCACAAGAAGTTTATGCCTACACATGTATGGATCTATCATGTCTGCATCTCATATCTTGCCTAGTACATTCACATATGCTTCAAACGTAGTGAGATTCCTCACTTGTACCTATTCATGGATTCGTACAAATCTGGAACCAACTCTCATCATATAAGTGAATGTCTTCGCGCTATGAGGTCAAAGTCTTCTAAACTGATTTACCTTCAAAAACTTCTGAGAATGCATATGACCTCTTCCCCTTCCCTCGCATCTCTAATGCTGTCACACGTACATATCCATGGGAGAATCCCTTGGTTCTCATAGTCTGCATTCATTTGCAGAATTCTTGCAGCGTCATATTCACTCTCCCGAAACCAGTTCCTGTCTGACCAGCAGACCGAAGCATTTGCCAGTGTTGAAGCCATTCAGTTTGAAGCCTTTCAGATTGAACCAATGGCAACCAACAAGTCAGTTAGGAAGGGTGGCAGACAGCGCCCTGGCAACACCTCCAAAGATTTGCCTCCTGATCTAAGTGAAATGTACAAGACTGATCCAGAGGATGATTACAATCAGAGGAAGACTCGAATCCAATGGGTTCGAAGATATTGGGCTGAACAGTGGTTCAAGTACAGGTTCATGATCCAAGAGTATGCTGAAAAGAATGCCATCAAGCGTCCATGTGGAGATATCACGTACAAGAATCTTCCACCCAGGACTCAAGCTGAAGCCATTGCTCAAGGCTTCTACCCTTGCATGGTCAGAGGGCCACAACCAGCAGATGCCGATCTTTATTCTCTGCTCTGGTGTCGCAACGACAATTTCTTCAAGTGCAATCTTCAATATGCCAAGAACTCAGCCAAAGAGAACAAGAAGAACTGGGGATTGGACTTCAATCCTGGCCCCTCTGCACCCCGTGCTGACGACACGTGCGAAGCTGAACCTAACCTGGTTGGGCCTTTCTACAACTTAGAAGGTCTCATCAATCACATAAGGGTTCAAGGGGCGGATGTGGATCAACCTGCAGATGATGTTGATTCTGATGAAGCGCCTGCAACTCCGAAGCCCAAGAAGAAGAAGAAATCGAAGGCTTCGAAGACCACTCCACCAATTGCTTCAAGAGTGAAGCCACTGGCCACTGCTCCACCAGCACCAAGTGTGTAGTCTGAGGAGCACTCTCGCATATCCAAGAGCAGACGGCTAAGGAATAAGCCCGTGCACAACCCCAGTCCAGCTCTCACTCCTGACGCTGTTCTGAAGAACGCCAATGAAGCCATTGATCTCTCAAGCGATGAAGATCTAGCTGATGATGCTCTGGAGCAATTGATCAAGAGCAAGCAAGACGCAGAAATCTTCAATGATTTGCCGCTCTTTGACGTGGAAGTGCTGAACAATTTCATTGATGAATGGTTTGACACCCCCAACCTCAGCTTTGACGATCTGCAGCTTCCAATTGGCCTCAACGTCTCCTTCAATGGCGCCATTGCTTCTGAGCTAGCTCTTGCTCAGAGAATTGTTGAGCTGAAGCAAAAGATTGACTATGAAAAGGCTAAGTTCAAGAAGCATATGGACAAGCTGAGCATCCAAGAGATCCAGAACTTCAAGGTCATGATGCATGAGCTCAAGGAAGCCTTTCGCAAGAGGCGTGAAGAAGCCAAAGGTTCTCGTGAGCGAATCAAGGCCTTGGCTGCCAAATGCGTTCAAGCTTATAATGAAGCTGAAAAGCGCAAGGCCCTTGGGCGTCCTGGCATTGACCCCGGGATGGCTGCCAAGAAGAAGAAGAAGCAAACTGTGGGCCAAGCTGAAGGATCAAGGCAGGAAGAGCCTAGCATTGTCTTCCCTGCCAGCATGACAAGCACGAAGCCTAAGGTCACCCCAGCTGCTTTAGAACTCAAGAAGACAAAGGTGGCTGAAGCTGAAGCCCACAAGCGCAAGCACACAACTGATGATGCTCCACCCATAACGAAGCGCAAGTCAAAGAAGGACAAGGCTGCTTCCACAGAGCCCCTTTTTGTCGAGCCCATATCAGTTGCTCGTCCCGCATCTACACACCGAGAACGTCGCATGACAGTTCATGAGCCTGCTCCCATAGAGGCTAGAGACATTCCAGCTGTTGACCCCACCGTAGCTGAAGACATTGGTCCTCATGACAATGTTTAAGATGATGAAGTCCTTCCTCAGATCGAGTACAACGTGGAATCTTTGCCTGTTCTTACGAACAGCGAACGCTTCAGCATTGGTCGTCCATTGACACCAATTGCGTAGGATGACTCGTGGGCTGATCACCCACAAGATACACCAGCAACTCCCCCAACTCAAGTCACAGGTTCGGTGCTTGAAGATAAAGTCTTTGAGGCCCAACCAACTCCATCCCCTCAGGCGTCGCCAGCATTCCACAGGCTTCGCAAAGGACCAAGGCCTCAAGTCGTTACCCCAAGTGTTCCAGAAGGAGAAGAGCAACAATCAGTTCCTGAAGCTACTCCTACTGTGAACCTCCCAGAGTCTGAAGCCAAAGCGGCTGAAGATATTCTGGCTGCATCAGCCAAAGAAGAACAACCCCAAGAAGAAGAAGCACGTGCTGCCACACCCCATGTTCTCGAGGAGAACGTGTCCAACCCTCCAACTCCTGAAGTGGAGGTTACAAATTCTGAGGCTGCCACCACCACCACCGAAGCCAATGACGTTGTCATGGCTGAAGCTAATGTGGCACCTGAAGTCATTGTGGTGCCTGAAGTGATGGCGCCTGAAGCAAGTGTTGCACCTAAAGCTACTCAGCAGCCTGAAGTCACTGCCTCTGCTCCTGTTCTGCCTCCAAGGCCCCATACAATTGAGCAAGCATACAACCAAGATGATCAGCTCGTCTCTGTCAGATGGCCCATTCTGACTCCTCCGCCTACTGCTGGACCGCATGCTGCTGGTCCTCAATTTGACCATCATGTTGAGCATAGGCCTCAGGTTCAGAAGCCTAAGCCAAGACTGCCACGGTTCCCAGGTATTTCCACCTCTCAAGGGTCATTCAATGCCAATAGCTTCACTGCGCACAACACATTCTTTGACAGCACCAAGAACCCCTATTCCAAGCCAAGAATATCATCACATAGGTTCTGGAGCCATCAGCAGCGCAGATATTATTCAAGAGTACTTTATGATCAAGGGCGCATTTTCCCTCATATGCGTCTTGATATTGAAGCTATTGCTGGACTGCCCTGTCTTGAGGAAGCTCTTGACTGCTTCCGTGATGCTGGCCTGCTCAATTTTGTGACTGACAAAGAGCATTGGAACGAAGAGCTGCTTCTGCAATTCTATGCAACCCTCCACATTCAAGGCTATCGCATGGATCCGAAGACATGGGTCCTTGAGTGGATGACAGGCAATGTCCATCATGAAGCCAAAGCCTTTGATCTCATTGAGCTTACTGGCCTGCCCACTCCAGGAGAACTGTATGAACCAGGCTGTCAATTGCACAATGAAGCTTTAGTGAGTATCTTTCAGAAGTGCAAGCCCAACATGAGCCAGATGCTGAGCATGATGAAGCCTTTGCCAAGCGATGTTGAATATCCAAAGGAGTTCTTTGTTGAATACCTAGAGTATCTGCCACACACCATCTATCATATCATCAGGCGAACTCTATGGCCTGTCAAAGGGCATTCCTCATCAGCCAAACTTGAAGGCACAGTGAAGACATTGGTCTTCTATATCTTCAATGGCATCAGCTTCAATGCTCAAGATTTCTTCATCAGGCAGTTGGCTGTGTCAGGCTCTAATCTATTTGGTCTCAAGTTCTATGCTCCATGGATTATGTGCCTCATCAAGCTTCATTCTGCTATCACCTATCAGCCTTCTACTCGCAACCATCATATATTCCTGCCAGAGGTTGATATGTCAGCTGAAGCCATATACCAAGAGCCTGCCAAAGAGCATATTAGCCTTCACAACGCTGATCACCAGAGTTTCACTCAGCCAATTGAAGGAGTTCCAGCAGTCTCTCGCATTTATCCTCTGGCTGGCCGTACTCGCCTACCTCGACATGCTGAAACTGAAGCTACTGAGAGCACCATTGCCCAAAGGCCTCAGAAGCGATCTCGTGTTCTCAATAACCGAGAGCTTCTCGTTGCCCTACATCAGAAACAGGATAAGCATCACTACTGGCTGAAGCGTCAGATGCAAAGCCTCTTGGAGCGTCAGATGCAAAGCCTCTTGGTGGACGTCAATCGCATTCGCAATCTTGCCACCAATAATGCCTTTGTTGCTCATGAAACCTGTCGTAGGTCATGGAAGAGTTTAATCTTGCTAAGTGCTGAAGCGGATCTTCAAGACGATGGCTTCACAGAGAGATTCAAGTTTGACCACACTCCTCCACAGAATGATGTTCTGCGTCGAACTCCATCTCTTGAAGATTCTGACTACTCCTCCTCCGCTGCAACGGTTGATGCCAGGGTGATAGATGATCAAGATGATGCTACCTCGCCACCTCCTTCTTCAGCGCGTGTCAACACTGCACCAACTACTTCTGCACCGCCAAACACCAACGCCGACCCTGTATCCTCTCCTGCTCCAACTGGGAACGAGTAGAGGCTCTATGTCTTCAAACCTTTTTGGTCCTTACTGACAAAAGGGGGAGAAGTATATGAGTTGATAGTCTTCAAGCGGGTCCATATGGGTGGGTGCCTTTATATTTTGCTTAGTGTTTACAACTCTCGTTTTTGCTACATTTGGTTCTTTGAGTTGTAACACTTAAACTTGATGGTCATCTGCTATGTTTTCTGGTACTCTATAATGCGATGATAAATTCCGCATGTGCTCCGTTATATTCCGCACTTAGTCATTTTTGCAGACGTCCATTTCTCATTATGCATATCATTATATTTGACGTATCAATTGTGCATGATGAATTGTCTTCATAAGTTGAAGAGGATCTCCACAAATACAACATGCCATGTGCATTTGCATTCAAAGGCAAATCAACTATATGCACATCTTCAGGGGGAGCCTTTTTCTACTTACGAAGACAATACCTTTATCCTTTACAATTTCACATACTTTTATCCCCGTTGAAAACTTCAACCAGTTTGTCATCAATCACCAAAAAGGGGGAGATTGTAAGTGCATCTAGTGCCACCCCTAGTTAGTTTTGGAGTATTGACGACAAACCTGGTTGAGGGACTAATGTATTTTTGACAATTGCAGGGTAACACAGGTAGTAGTCCCTCACTAATTCGGTTTACCTGCCGGAGATGACCCCTAAAAATGTATGAAGACATTGACGACAATGGTGGTACATGAAGAGAATCATATTGAAGACTATGACAAGAGAAGACATTGTGTGAAGACTATGGAGCACGAAGACTTAGATGTTTTGTTGTTTCCTTTTTCTTCTTTGTTGAGTCATAGGAACCACCGTACTGTTAAGTGGGGTCCAAGTGAACTAAGTCAGAGTGACTGAAGTGATGCTCAACCAAATCCTATGTCTTCGAGCGAAGACAATGAGAGCAAATCTTATCCAGAGCTGGATGAGTCAGCTTTACTTGTAGCCCAAGTAAAGTTGTCGTGAGTGTTTGAAATCTGACCGTTGGAACACGTGTCAGATCCTAAGTGACCCAGGGTCACTTCGGACAAATCAGGTCGGGTTGCCCAGTGGTTATAAATAGCCCACCCCCTACACCATAAATTGGTGGCTGCTCAGAGTTATTGCACGGCTTTTGTCGTTTGAGAGCAACCCACCTCCGAAGCATTTGAGAGAGAGATCCTTGCGAGGACAAAGCCCAAACACCCAGAGCCAAAGAGTGTTAAGCATCACTGAAGTCTTTCTGTCTGTGTGACCTGAAGACTTGTTACACTTGAGGACTGTGTTTCCTCTAGCCGGTTAGGCGTCGCGTTCTGAGCATCCAAGAGTCATTGTGGATCACCAGTGAACGAAGTCTGTGAAGGTTTGGAAGTCTACCTTGAAGACTTACCAGAGTGATTGGGCGAGGACTAGGTGTCCTTATCTCAAGGGGAATAAGGTGAAGACACGGTCTTCTGAGTTAAATCTCAGCCTCCCTAACCAGACGTACAGTTGTCACAGCAACTGGAACTGGTCTAACAAATCATTGTCTTCCCCGAGCTACTGGTTCTATCATTTCCTTCCCTTTACTTACTGTCTTATGTTGTGAAGTCATTGCCTGCTTGCCTTATCTAATTAACTTCACTGTGTGACTACTTGTTCTGATTGGCTTCATTCCATCTTCCATCCTGATCCTTACTGCCTAGCTGCTATTAGTCTTCATGCTTTCACTTCATTGAATACTTGACTATGGCCTGTCTAGTGTAGTCTACCCTCCGCTGCATATAAATAGGATTGGATTTATCAATTGTCTTCAAAACTTCCATGTTTTGAAGCATTTCATAAAAATCACCTATTCACCCCCTCCCCCTCTAGTCGATATACTGCACTTTCACAACTCCATTTGCATTGAACTTTCGTTCAAAACCAACTCCTTGATTCTTCCAGTGTCTTCCTTGCTTGCGTCCAATTTCCTCAAATTGCTTACTCCCGGCAAGGCTCTTGTAAACACCTTTCTCTATAATTCCCTTCAATAAGCTATTTTTTAGCTCAAGTGTAACTTGGCTAAGAGAATCATTAGTGGAATCAAGAGAACTACTAGAAGCAACATCATTGGATTTAGCATGATTGTTGTTTCTACTAGAGGAAGAATCTTTCTTGTTCTTGTTGCTAGGTTTTACTTGTGGCATGTAAGTAGACAAGAGTAGACGCTTGGCAATGTAAGAAGAACTTTTCTTGCGAAGCTCATCATTGATTTATTTTAAGAACTCATGCTCTTGTTCAAGGTTGAGCTTTTCAAAGCGCAACTTCTCATGAGTCCTTAAAAGTTCTCGATGATCTTCCAAGGTAGTTTCATGAGCTAACTTAAGAGTGTTTAGTTCTTTAGTTAGATGCTCAATCTTCTCCTTATCATTGTCATTCGTTTTATCTTGATTAGCATGATTAATAGCTATTTCATCATAGTTTTCATCATAGGTTTCATCACTATTGCTACCAACAAGTAAATCAACATCTCCTAGCAAGTCATCTTCATCACTATTAAAATCAAGATACTCGGGGTGTGATACCTTAGGGCCTTTAGCCATGAAGCATCTTCCAATTCCTTCATTTCGTGAGTCAAATATGTCGTAGGAGTTGGTTGACACAAGAGCAATTCCGGCAACACCTTCATCTTGAGTATCTTCGGAGTCGGAGTAATAGCTTCTCTCGGAGTGGTTATCGGAGTCAGAACCAGATACCCATTCACCAACATGAGCTTGATGTGTTCGTCTTATATAGCTCCTTGATGAGTTTCCCTTCCTTTTCGAATCTTTGCTTCTCCGAGGAGGTCTTTGTTCATAACGATCATCTCTACTCCTTCTCTCTCTTGATGGTGATTCTTCTCTTCTACTTCTCCTTTTAGGTAAGTCTTCTCTTCTCTTGTGGGGAGCCGTACACTCATTGGAGTAGTGTCCGGGTCTTCCACAATTGTAGCAATTCCGATCACGACTTGAAGATCTCTTGTCATTGTAGGATCTTGACTTGGAGCTTCTCTCTTTGTTTCTATTCTTGTAGAACTTGTTGAAGTTCTTCACAATTAAGTTCAATTCTTCATTGAGAACTTGTTTCTCACTTGAGGATGTAGGAGCATCACATGAGGCTTTATAAGCACCACTAGACTTGTTGCGAAGCTCTTCTTTATCTTTGACTGACATCTCATGAGCAACAATTCTTCCAATGACTTTCGTTGGCTTGAGAGCTATGTAATTGGGCATCATTTGGATCAATGTGCACATGGTGTCATATTTTCCATCCAAGGATCATACGATCTTCTTGATGATGAATTTGTCGGTCATCTCTTCACTTCCTAAGCCGGCAATCTCATTTGTGATGAGAGCAAGCCTAGAGTACATTTCAGCGACACCTTCACCATCCTTCATTTTGATCTTGTCAAGTTGACTTTGAAGCACATCCAACTTGGATTGCTAGACGGAGTCGGTACCTTCGTGCATATCAATCAAAGTATCCCAAATTTACTTTGCATTCTCAAGACGGCTGATTTTGTTGAATTCTTCGGGGCACAATCCATTGAAGATGATATCGCAAGCTTGAGCATTGTATTGCAGCATCTTCAACTCTTCCACAGATGCTTCACGATTTGGTTCCTTCCCATCAAAGAATTCACCTTGCAAAACCAATACACATTATAGCCCAAACGGCGGGGTTATGTCCAAGAATATGCATTTTCATCGTATGCTTCCAACTAGCAAAATTAGTACCATCAAATTAAGGACCTCTACGGTGGTAACTTCCCTCGCTAGACGCCATACTCTCCTAGGTTGTGAAACCAAGGCTATGATCACCAAAGCTATGGAAATCATGGCAAATGGAGACCAAAGCTCTGATACCACTTGTAGGATCTAAAGTATGTCTATAGGGGGTGATTAGACTACTTGACCAAATAAAAACCTAGCCTTTTCCCAATTTTAATTCTAGGCAGATTTTAGCAACTTAGCACAAGTCAAGCAATCAACCTACAAATGCAATTCTAAGAGTATAGCAGCAGAATGTAAAACAATTGCATATGAAGGTAAAGGGAGGAGTTTGGAGGGAGCAAACGCAAGTGTAGACACGGATGTTTTTGTCGTGGTTCCGATAGGTGGTGCTATCGTACATCCACGTTGATGGAGACTTCAACCTACGAAGGGTAACGGCTGCGCGAGTCCACGGAGGGCTCCACACACGAAGGGCCCACGAAGAAGCAACCTTGTCTATCCCACCATGGCCATCTCCCATGAAGGACTTGCCTCTCTAGGGTAGATCTTCACGAAGTAGGCGATCTCCTTGCCCATAAAAACTCCTTGGTTCAACTCCACAATCTTGTTGGAGGCTCCCATGTGACACCTAACCAATCTAGGAGACACCACTCTCCAAAAGGTAATAGACGGTGTGTTGATGATGAACTCCTTGCTCAAATGCTTCAAATGATAGTCTCCCCACCACTCAAACAGTTCCTCACCGATTTGGATATGCTGGAATTTTAGTGGAAAGCAACTTGGGGAAGGCTAGAGAACAGGATTCATATGGTAGGAATGGAATATCTTGGTCTCATGAGTAGGTGGTTCTCTCTCAAAACATGTATGATGGAAGTGTAGGTATGTTCTGATGGCTCTCTCCATGAATGAAGAGTGGGTGGAGGGGTATATATATCCTCCACACAAAATCCAACCGTTACACACAATTTACCAAACTCTGTGGGACCGATTCATAGAACTCGGTCGGACCGATTTAGTTCATAATGTGACCGTTAGGTATTTCGGTGGGACCGATATGATCAACTCGGTAGGACCAATTTCATTAGGGTTAGGGCATAGCATAATCTCGGTGAGACCGATTACACAAACTCAGTGGGACCGGTTTTGGTAATAAGCACACCAGAGAGTTGGTCAGGCAAACTCCGTGGGACCGATTCCCTCGTTTTGGTGGGACCGAAACATTACGAAGAGGAAACAGAGAGTTTGCATTGCGAACTTGGTGGGACCAATCGCTCATCTCGGTGAGACCGAAATGTTATGAAGGGAAACATAGAGTTTGCAATCCCATCTCGGTGAGACTGAGATCCCTTTCAGTGAGACCGAAATGATTAGGGTTTAGTGGTAGTGGCTATGTCAAATGAACTCGGTGGTGACGGATAGAACTTTTCAGTGGAGCCGAGTTTGACTTTTCGTTTGGGACATTTGTGGATGTGAGAAAGTGGTTGAGGGTTTTGGAGCATATCACTAAGCATTTTGAGCAAGAAACCCATTAAGCAACACCTCATCCCCTTCTAATAGTATTGGCTTTCCTATGGACTCAATGTGATCTTGGATCACTAAAATAGAAAATGTAGAGTCTTGAGCTTGAGCCAATATGTGTCCTTAGCATTTTGAGGGGTACACATTTCTAGTCCATGCCATGTCAATCATTGAACTTACTTAAATAATCATCTTGAAAGAGCATTAGTTCAATGAGCTATATGTTGTTAGGAATTACCAAAACCACCCAGGGATAGTTGCACTTTCAAGAACTCGATGTCTCTATCCGGTGGCATGCCTGGTAACTCCTCCGGAAATACATCGGGGTACTCCTTCACAACTGGTACTTCATCCTGAACAACTCCCGAGAGTGCATTCATGTGTGTCTTCCGGGGTGTGTGCCTCGACACATACTTGATCCTTTTCCCTTTCGGGGTGGTGAGAAGAATTGATCTACTGGCACAGTCGATGTTTCCTCCAAATTTGGATAGCCAATCCATACCTATGATTACTTCCAAACCCTGGGATTCCAAAACGATGAGATCTGTGGGAAATACATGTCTCCCTATGGTCAATGGCACCTGATAGCATCCTTGGCTAGCCATGTACTCTGCTCCAGGGGAACTTACTAACATAGGCGACTTAAGGGCTACGGTGGGCAAATGATACTTTTCCACAAAACCCCTTGATATGTATGAATGAGATGCACCAGTGTCAAAAAGAACAAGGGCGGTAAATACATTAACCAAAAACTTACCAACCACTGCGTCGGGCTGCTCGTCAATCTCCTCCACATTGACGTGATTCACCTGTCCTCTGGTGAAAGGTTTGGGCTTCTTCCGTGAACTTCCGTTGCCATTACCATTCTTTCCTTCAGGACACTCTGTGGTATAGTGTCTAGTCTTCCCGCACTTGAAACAAGTAATGTGACTCAGATCTCTCTTTGCGGGCGTGGATGGAGTGGAATGGTTCTGATTGTTGTTTCCTCCATTCCCATTGCCATTCTTGGGGCCACTATGGTTGTGTGAAGTTCCTCCATTGTGAGAATGGCCTCCGGTGGTGGTATGGTTATGTCCTCCTGAGTATGGGGAATAATGGGGCTTCTGCTGGGCTCCAGAGTTAAACTTCCCCGATCCATACTTCCTCTTGCGGGTCTCAATCTACTGATGCTTTCCTTCAATCATGATGGCCTTGTCTACCAACTCCTGGTAGTTGTTGTAGGTGGCTACCATCAGCTACATGCTCAACTCGTCGTTGAGTCCCTCCAGAAACTTCTCCTGCTTCGCGGCGTAAGTGGCCATATCATCTGGCGCGTAGTGAGCTAACTGCCTGAAGTCATCCACGTACTGTCCCACGGTACGGTTTCCTTGGCGCAAGTTGCGGAACTCACGCTTCTTCAGGTTCATGGATCCAGCTGAGACATGTGCAGTGTGAAAGGCTTGCTAAAACTGGTCCCAAGTAACTGTAGCAAGTGGATAAGTGGCGGTGTAGTTCTCCCACCAAGCAACTGCTGGTCCCTCAAGCTGATGTGCGACAAAGCGGAGTCTCTCTGCATCTGTGCATCTTGAAGTTGCTAGCTCTCTTCCCATCTTGTGGAGCCAGTCATCTGCAACAATCGGCTCCATGCTACTAGAGAACACCGGTGGATTTAACCTTAAGAACCGGGTCAGGTTGTCATGGGGAGGCGGAGGTGGGTTGTTGTTGTTGCTGTTGCCTTGGTTCTGAACAAGTAGTTGCATCAAAGTGTTCTGCTGCTGGATCAACTGAGTGAGCTCAGGTGGGACCTCAAATCCTTGTTCACGTCTCGGAGGCATCTGAGGGGTTTAGAGGGGTGAGATTAGAATAGAATGAGGTCTAGGGGAAATCACTACCCATATGCACATGAGACAAACAATTTCAGATCATATCACTCAATTTCAATCAAGGTCACACAAAAGATCCTAATACAAAGCTAGCGAACAATTCAAACTACTTGGAAGAATACTAATGATTACAAGGTGGTCATCTAATCACTATCATCGGAAGACTCCATGATATCTTCTCCAGCTTCGTCTTCATAATCACTTTCATCACTGTCGGTGTCGTCTATCAGAATGTAGTTCTCCATGTGAATACCCATCTCTGGTTTCGGCTTCACCGTGTTTGTTCCAACCTTCTTCTTCAGTGCTTCATTCTGCTCCAATAGTACGACGATCTCCTCTTCATATCCATCACGTACTGTCTTGAGTTCCTCTTCTAACTCCACATTTCGTGTCATTACCATCTTGGTCTTCAGCATGAGCGTGCACATATGGTTCTCGTAGCATCGAATGTGTTGGTCCATCTCTTGGATGAATGCTGTAATGCATCCACCCTTCCTGGTGCGAAGCATCTCCCATTGCTCGTCTTGGCGTCAACAAATCGGGTAGATGGTGTCCTCAAGTTCCTTGTTGTAGACATCACATATGTGTCCAAATGTGATGTGAGCTGCCATACTCTTTCCCAAGCTCCAAGTAGGTGCGTCAAAGGCAAGCTCAAGCGGTTCCATGACTGGTGCTATAGTCCTCCCAGGAACACTAACTTTGATCTTCTAGCATTCCTCTTCCGGCAATGTTGCATAGAAATCTCCAGTGATACTTGGTATTCCAATGTGTATGTATCTAGTAACTCCCTTCAAGTGTCTTCCGAAAGGGGTGTCATCATCTACCTGAGTGAACTTGCTCCCGGGGTTTGACATCTATAGAATAGAAATAAAGAAGAATTTGAATGAGTGGATAAGAAATAGAATGAGTAGAGAAGAACATCCGGTGGCTTATCCTAGTGGTCATGTCCAACAGTCAACGTATACTCTGATACCATCTCTGTAGCGACCTCGATCCGAATGGACCGGGGTCTCTATGCTTAGTGTCATCGCTGGATCGGTATGCTGACACACACAGTACTTCGATGATTTATAGCAGAGTTTCAATCACACTTTATTACATCAAAAATCCTCAAAAGGAGTCTTTTTACAATAATATGGCTGAAGGCCATAACCTAATACGAAATCTTGCAGAAGCATCGAAGATAAGTTGAGTCCATCCAACTCCACGGCAAACATTGAGTGCATGACAATGACCTAATCACACCTTATTCTTTGTTGGTAAACTCTGCAACATGAGACGTTGCAGCCGTGTAGGTCAGCACATTGAATATGCTGGCAAGAACACACTATAGCAAGTAATGAAGAACAAATTCGTTTTTGCAGGCTGTAAGGATAAATTTTCTATAAAGCTAGATTTTCCCTACAACAAAGAAATAAATTTTATTTACTTCTCAGTTGTATTAAGCAATATTGAGAATGGTTCCTCCATCTCCATCCCAAATTACCAAAGTCATTAATAACCCAACAAGTTAATTAAATACAGTGTTGAGATCAGTCCATAATTCAAATACCAGGATACTCAAGATGTCCATAACCGGGGACACGGCTACTCATGAATAGTTTGTACACTCTGCACAGGTTTGTGCACTTTTCCCCACAAGACCCAATTGCCTCCGTTTAATTTGTCGCATTGCATGGTGTTTGAGAAACGGATGACCGAGACACGGTCTTTCCGAAGCATTTACTCTTTACCCCGGATGGACCGGTACACCTACTTTCCCCTACATCTGCTAGTCCAACACTGAAAGAGCTCACACAACATACTCAACTATGCTAGAGCCCATAATGGCATGTGGCTACACACGAAAGTTTCTAGGCATGAATGATATATGATCCCTTTGAGCCTGGGTGGCATTCCGTAGGATAATCACACGGGTCCTCCGGGATTTCCTAGGGCAACACTGGATTCTCCAAGTGCCCTGCAACCAATCCACCAAGTGGTGTATTAAAGTTACCACCTTAAACATTCCCTTAGTTGCTATTACACTCACAACTTTCATGAAATCTCACATACCAATCCACGTCTACAAGCATGGCTAAGGAATAAGTAACAAAGTGTATATTCCCTTGGGTTGATCTCAAGTCATTGGGTTCCTACCTCATGAACTACTAAGCAATACCACATGTGATCAAGTCCTACCCATGCAATCTTTGTGGATAGAACTAATGCAATAAAAACTGGGTATTGGAAAGTATAATCAAAGTATGAACTTGCCTTGCTGACGATCATTGAAACCTAGTAACTCATAGTAACGCGCTTCGCACTCCGGAAATTCAGTCGCAATCAAACAATAGCATACATAAGCAATCATGCAACAGAATCGAAGAACGAAACTCGAAAGAACTTGAAAACAAATGAATAACTCTTGTAACAGAAAACATTTTCTAACAGTACCAAAATTAAGTGACTTTGGCCTTATCAGAAAGTTTAGGTCAAGAGCTTCGATTTGCAAAAAGAATCAACTCGAGTTACGAAACTCAAGTTACGATCAAAAGAAGTTCAAATACAAATCTGTTTGAATTCAAATTTTAAAACTTTCAAAATCAAATTGGAGTGCTATTGGAAAGATAAGATCAAAACAAGTAAAAAGTAACGATCGTTTGAAAACCAGGGACTGGTCTATAAAAACTTTAATCGTGGATAGGTCCCTAATGAAAATAACAGAAAAGAAAAATCTAAATAGCGAACGTTCGTTTTTTGAAACTAAACAGCGGACGTTCGCTGTTTAATAAAACCTAAAAAACGAATCTAGGTTTTCAAAAAAACGATCTAGGGTTCTTAAAAAAATCAAAAATAAAACCAAAAGAAAAACCGGGCAGTTTTATACCTCGCAGATCGGATCGGGTCGGGTTCGCGGGTCGGGCGGCGGGTTCACGGGGAAAGTTCAGCGGCGGTGGAGTCTCCGGCGGCGGCGACGGGCGGCTGCGGGGTGGCGCGAGGCGGCAGGGAGCGGCAGGGAGCGGCAGCGGCGGCGACTCGCGGGTGCGGCAGTGCGGCGGCGGCGACGGTGGCGGCTAGCGGCGCTGGCGGCAATGGGCGGCGGCGGTGTGGGATCAAGGGGGGTAGCGCTTATAAAGGGAGAGGCCAGCCGGCTCCGACTTGGAGGAGGGGGCGGCGAGCGGTGTGCTCACTCTGGACTCCGGCTAGTCCGGGTCGGCCACGGCGGGGTAAGGCGGTTGGCGGCGGAGCCGTGGCCTGGCTTCGGCTCGGCCGGCCCAGTAAACTTTTAAAAAAATCGCGAATAAAAATTCAAATAAAATATATATATATAATCCTAAAATTTTCAGAAACAATTTTCCTCGTTCCCACCTAATATTTGGTGCAAAGTGAACATTTTTCTGAAATAAAAATGCCTAAAAATAAAATCACTTTTTAATGCAATTTTTATAATAATAAATTGCACATAAAAATCAAATAAAACTATTTTTACTCAAAATTCAACTTTCAACATTTATATTCTGTTTTTCAAGAAATCATATTATTTTCTCTCATTTATTTTAAAATATTGAAAATGAAAATTGGCAAAAATAATATTTGATCCAACCTCACTAGTAAAATAATAAAAATAATGGTTCCTCTTTGGGAAAACATTCAACTCTCTCACTTGGGTCCTTGAGTTGCTGAAAGTCTTTGGATCAATTTTAAATAAAATTCAAATTCAAATATGCTCAAATGGTGGATGCATATGAATGATTTATGTTAACATCCAAATTGAAAATTGGGATGTTACATCGACGGGTGCGGCGGAGCTCCGGGTGCAGAAGGTTTCGAGAGGAAGAAGAAGCAGCGGAGGAGGCAAGGTAAAAAGTGAAAAGGAGGGCCCACCGTGCATATTTATAAGGATGAGGCAACAGTAAATGGCAGGTGCGAGAGCCGAGGAGGCGCCATAACTTTTGCAACAAAAAGACGCCTCGATTTTTGGGGTAAGTGGATTTGCACAAAGATTCTTCATGATGTCATGAGGTTTCTCCAAAAATTCCGGAAGTGACATCATCATTTCATATGGTGGGTTGTGAAGTTTCTCAAGCTAAGATAAGTATGAGAAAGAAAAATCTCCGGACTAAAGGAGTGAAGATTGACATGAACAAGTTCAGATCAATCTGGGGCCTAATGTTGGGCATATAACCCCATGATATAACCCACCGTATAAAGGCCGGGTCATGTTACTGGCGACTCTTCAAGCCAGACTACAGACGGGCCAAAGCGATCGGAATGCAAGACCAAAAGAGCGGCTCACAAGATGGGCAAACTTGGGGCCTGAAGACAGAAGACGACAGGCGGCCTGGAGGTGTAAGCCGCCATATGGTGTCTTGCCGATGAAGGCAAAGCGACTTAGAGTTAAACTCTGTCATGGGTCATGTTACGACCCGGACTCTTGTAAGCCGAAGGCCTCGACCTATATATAAAGGTGAGTCCCCTGCATAGATAGGATAGGTAACAAACAATCGATAGCTAGGTAGAGCGAATCTGCTCCCTTGTAATCGATACTTAAGCAATAAGCAAAGAAGCAGGACGTAGTCTATTACATCGATCGTGAGGGGCCGATCCTGGGTAAAGTGTGTCTCTCATCTCACTCAACCCCGACAAGATAATCACCATTGCGATGGCCTCACAGCTAAGGCCTCACACTAGGACATCTGCCATGACAAAACCACGACAGATCCTCTTGAGGAAGGCAAACATTCTGGTGCCACTGCTACTGTTGTTGTTGCGTCTATGGATCCTACTAGTACTGCCAAGGAGGACGATGATTACGGGGGTGATTACAAGGATGAGGAGGTGCAAAACCAAAACTACATGCAACCACCAACACCATTAACAGGTCATCCACATGCATATAATCGCAACGGTAGGGCTGCACCACCACCTCATGTACCAGATCAGGACCATGTTCCTAAACTAAAATTCAATATTCTGCCATTTGTGGGTAGATACATTCCTCATGTACATCTTAATTGGGAGTTAGAAACTGAACAAACTTTTACATGTTTACAGTATCCTGTGGATAAACGTGTTGTTGTTGTGCTTGTTTGTGCATTCAGTAGTTTTTCATGTGTTTGGTGGTCTTAACATCGTAGATTATATCATGATAATATCCCAACTACTTGGGCTGCTTTGAAAACATCTATGCATACTCGTTGGGTTCCACCGTGTTATCAATGTGAATTACTCCAAAAATTGCAACGTTTAAGACAAGGAAAAATTGAGTAGAGGAATATTATCTGGAATTACAAACTGGCATGATTATATGTGGTATTTTTTTAGGATAATGAAGCTATGATTGCATGTTTTATGGGTGGATTCAATAGAGTGATTTAGACCATTTTAGAGTATAAGTACTATAACAATATCACTCGTTCATTCCATCTTGCTAGCAAAGCTGAACTTGAAGTGTAGGATTGATAGGCATTGGCGCGAACAGGTCAATCTTCATCGTGGACAGCACGTACATATTGTAGTTGATGGAAATATGGCCTAGATGCAATAATAAAATTTTATTACTTTATATTTCCTTATTCATGATAAAGGTTTATTATTCATGCTAGATTGTATTGACCGGAAACTTAAATACATGTGTGAATACAAAAACAAATATCGTGTCCCTAGTAAGCCTCTACTAGACTAGCTCGTTAATCAAAGATGATTAAGGTTTCCAAACCATAGACATGAGTTGTCATTTGATAATGAAATCACATCATTATGAAAATGATGTGATGGACAAGACCCATTCGTTAGCTATTTGATCGTAAGGTTTTTTTCTACTGCTTTCTTGTATGTCAAATACATGTTACTCAGACCATGAGATCATGCAACTTCCGGATAGGAATACCTTGTGTGCTATCAAACATCACAATGTAACTAGGTGATGATAAAGGTGCTCTACAGGTAACTCCGAATGTGTTTGTTGAGTTGGCATGAATCGAGATTGGGATTTGTCACTGAGTATCGGAGATGTATCTCTGGGCCCTCCCGGTAATATACATTATAAGAAGCCTTGTAAGCAAATGACTAATGAGTTAGTTATGAGATGATGTATTACGGAATGAGTAAAAAGACTTGCTGGTAACGAGATTTAACTAGGTATATAGATACCAACGATCGAATCTCGGGCAAGTAGCATACCGACAAACAAAGGGAATTACGTATGTTGTCATAACGGTTCGACCGATAAAGGCCTTCGTAGAATATGTAGGAACCAATATGGGCATCCAGGTTCCGCTATTGGTTATTGACTGGACAGGTGTCTCGGTCATGTCTACATAGTTCTTGAACCCGTAGGGTCTGCACGTTTAACGTTCGATGACGATATAGTATTATATGAGTTATGTGATTTGGTGACCGGATGTTGTTCGGAGTCCCGGAAGAGATCGCGGAAATTACGAGGAGCCTCAAATTGGTCGAGAGGTAATAGGACGATGGTATTCAGACACCGGAGTGGTTTCCGAGTGCATCGGGTAGTCGTCGGATCACTGGAAATGGTTCCGGGAGGCTCCGGGAGGTCTATGGGCTTAATGGGCCAAGGAGAGGCACACACCAGCCCACAAAGTGGTTGGCGTAGCCTCTCCCTGGCCAACAGCCTTAGAAGAAGGAAAGTGGGGCGCCACCTCCTCCTGCCTTTTCCGCCTTGTGGGAGAAAGGAAAGGGGGCACCTCCTCCTTCCTTCCCCTTGGCGACAAAAGAAGGAAAGGGGCAGCCTAGGGCAAGCCCAAGTAGGATTCGGGCCTAATTGGGGCGCCCCTTGGCCTCTCTCGTCTCCATCCCACCTATATATATAGGGGAGGGGCGCCTAGCACACCCAGAACAATTGCTTAGTCGTGTGTGGCGCCCCCTCCACCGTTTACACCCCCGGTCATATTTCTGTAATTCTTAGGCGAAGCCCTGCAGAGATCACTTCACCATCACCGTCACCACACCGTCGTGCTGCTGGAACTCATTGAGGGAGTCCTGGATCGGGGGGTCCACATGTTACCAGACAAACTCCTGGTGGGCCGGACTGGTGGGCCATGAAGATTATTATATGATCATCTCTCGTATCCGGATGGGACTCCTAGATTCTTGTAATGGCAAGTTTTAGGCTCGGATGTAGATTTTCCTTCCTCTGCAAGATGATATGTACAAACCCTAGGCCTCTCCGGTGTGTATATAAACCGGAGGGTTTAGTCCATAGAGGCTAGAGAAGAATCATAATATCCTCGTAGGCTAGACCTAGGGTTTAGCCATTACGATCTCGAGGTAGATCAACTCTTGTACACATATTCTTTCATACTAATATAGCAGGAAGTAGGGTTTTACCTCGATCGAGAGGGCCTGAAACTGGGTAAACATCATGTCCCGTTCCTCCTGTTACCATCAATCCCTAGACGCATAGTTTGGGACCCCCTACCTGAGATCCGCCGGTTTTGACACCGACATTGGTGCTTTCATTGAGAGTTCCACTATGTCGTCGACGGAAGGACTGATGGATCACGTCATCAACTGCAATGGCGACGTCGTGGGAATTTTCCCTCCTGGCCAACATTTTGTGTTCGATGGCTTCGCGCTTCGGGCGAACACTGAAGGCCACCTTGAGCAGATCGAGAGCTACGCCCCTGGCCATCATGTCAGATTCGGTAGCTTGAACTACGTTTCTGATATCCGTGGAGACATGATCTTCACCGGATTCGAGCCAGTGGCAACCCCTCTCTGCCAGCATGATGATCATGACTTAACTCTGTTATCGGATAAGGAAATAGCGCCTGCAACAATTCTGGCCCTAGATCCAAAACAGATCGCATCACCCGAAGATGGGAAGCTCAACCCCACCACGAGAGCCGCAGACTCTACGGCGTTGGAGCCGCACATGGACCCAACTGATGGGGTCTGTGTTACCGGAACCCCGGACTCGGTTCCGGTCTCTGATTCCGAACAGCGTGTAACCGCGCCCCTCAAATCCAATCGGGCACCTATCGCCGAATTCTGTGTTGCGGATATTTTCCAGCACTCACCACTTGGCGACATGTTAAGGTCGTTAAAATCTCTCTCCTTGGATGAGAGCACACAGTCGCACTATATCCGGTTTGAACTGGAGGCTAATGAACAGCCGCGCTATACCCAGGGGGATGAAGAATTTAGTTCCCCACCCACCACCCACTTGGTAGCCACGGTTGAAGATCTAACTGATCTACTCGACTACGCTTCAGAAAACTTCAATGGGATGGACCTCGAAGCTGATGCAGATACAGATCAAGGCCGGCCCATAACAGGGCGGTGGAAAGCTACGTCTTCATACGACGTGTATATGGTGGATACACCCAAAGAGGCGGAAGGCAACGGCAAAAACAATCCCGTAGAGGATAAATCCGCCGAAGAACCTCTCAAGCATCGGCGTCCAAAACGCCGAACAAAATCCCGTAAAGGAAAAGACAGCAACACCATGACTAATGACGTTGATATTCCAGAACAAGCCGAAGACCCCACAGATCCAGCGATAGAGCAGGAGGAGCGAGAGGACGGCGAACAGAGTCTGAAGGCGCAGTCCGATGACAGCGATGCCGAAGACGGTGATTATGAACCGGTCTCCGAAGAAGAGTCTATCCTGGATGACGATGAATATACCGTCCCAGAAAAACCCTCCGAACAAAAACACTTCCATCGGTGGCTTATAGCCACCGCATGGAGCTTAAAAAAGCAGCAGAGACAGCTTTGAGCTGCACAAGACACGCTTAATGATAGATGGAATGAGGTGCTAGATGCCGAAAAGAAATAGGGCTTTAACAGTCAAACCAAAGGCTATCCCAAGCGCAAGCTGCTGCCCGAATTCGACGACGAGGCCAATGTGCCCGTCCCAACGAAAAATAACACTGCCAACAAGCCGGACCGACCACCTTGCGGATGGAATACAGTTGCTAACAATGGCATAAACAAGCCCCCACCCCATAAAGGAAAGGAGGGTGCAGCCCAAGTCCGACAACACGATCTGCATGAGGACCTAAACAAAAAAGCTAGCAAGATCAGGTCTATATTCGGACCCAGAGACCGAGGTCCCGCACGGGACGGCGGCTATCAAGCCAATCGTGCTGGTGACATACCAGTTCAGGGTCAATACCGAACACCACAACCATCGGACATACGCCACAATATAGCAAGATACAGAGGAGCTTCACACCCTCTATGCTTTATCGATGAGGTGTTGGGTCATGATTTCCCAGAAGGGTTTAAACCCTTGAACATCAAAGCGTACGATGGAACGACGGATCCTGCCGTCTGGATAGAAGATTTTATTCTTCACATCCACATGGCTCGAGGAGATGATCTCCACACCATCAAATATTTACCCCTCAAGCTAAAAGGACCAGCTCAACACTGGCTAAACAGTCTCCCAGAAAACTCCATTGGGAGTTGGGAAGAACTTGAGGATGCTTTTCGGGCCGATTTTCAAGCGACTTATGTCCAGCCCCCAGATGCTGATGATTTAAGTCACATCATCCAACAACCCGGGGAGTCAGCCTGCAAGCTTTGGAACCGGTTTCTCACTAAGAAGTACCAGATCGTCGATTGTCTGGATGCCGAAGCCTTAGCAGCATTCAAGCACAGTATCCGAGACGAATGGCTAGCCAGACACCTCGGACAGGAAAAGTGAGGACAATGACATCCCTAACTACACTCATGACTCTCTTTTGCGCGGGTGAGGATAGCTGGTTCGCTTGTAGTAGCACCAGTGACCCTGGAACATCCGAAGTCAGGGATGGCAATGGAAAGCCACAACGTAACAAAAACAAACGTCGAAACAATTCTGGAAGCCCAGATGCAGCGGTAAACGCCGGATTCAGTGGCTCCAGACCCGGTCAACGGAAGAAGCCATTTAAAGGCAACAAAAACGGTCCATCAAGTTTGGACAGGATATTAGACAGGCCCTACCAAATCCATGGCACCCCAGAAAAACATGCCAACCACACCAACCGTAACTGTTGGGTTTTCAAGCAGGCCGGCAAGCTAAACGCCGAACACAAGGGGAAGGAACCTCAGAGCGAAGCCGAGGATGAACCTCGCCAGCCAAATATAGGGGGACAGAATAAATTTCCACCGGAGGTCAAGACAATGAACATTATATATTCCACTCATATCCCAAAGAGGGAGCGCAAGCACGCACTCTGAGATGTCTGTGCCGTTGAGCCTGTCGCCCCAAAATTCAACCCATGGTCAGCCGATCCGATCACTTTCGATCGCAGGGATCATCCGACTAGTATTCGGCATGGGGATTCGGCAGCCTTAGTGCTCGACCCAATAATAGATGGATACCATCTAACCCGAGTCATTATGGATGGCGGTAGTAGTCTCAATCTGATATATCAGGACACTGTCTGCAAGATGGGGATCGACCCAACAAGAATCAAGCCAAGCAGCACGACCTTTAAAGGAGTAATACTGGGCGTTGAAGCTCGCTGCACAGGCTCTTTAATGTTGGAGGTTGTATTCGGTTCTCCCGACAACTTTCAAAGCGAAGAATTACTCTTCGACATAGCTTCATTCTGAAGTGGCTATCACGCTCTACTCGGAAGAATGGCCTTCGCCCGCTTTAATGCAGTCCCGCATTATGCCTATATAAAGATCAAGATGCATGGACCACGTGGCGTTATCATGGTCAATGGAAATATGGAGCGCTCTCTCCGTACGGAGGAGGACACTGCGGCCTTAGCAGCCGAAGTCCAGTGCGGCCTATTCAAGCCGGATAACCTATCAACAGCGGACACAGCTAAACGTGTTCGGCACATGCTTCAGTTCGGCAGCTCAGATGAACCGGAGCAAGATTGACAGCTACGCCCCCGTCGACTTCCCCATATGGTGATAGCATATGTGCCTCGAGTACATAATTATGCCTTAAAAATTGCTTGGGCAACGACCGGGGGCACCTGCTTATAGTCCATAGTTCGGTTAGACCCTATTCGGACTCTAAACTTACCTTCTTTAGGTTCTTTAAACGAACCAGACTTGTTATGGCCACACTGGATCGATTTATTCTTTTCCAAGTTTACTTTTTTCTTTCTACAGACGGCCATCATACGCACACCTCCAATGACACATTACAGATGAGGAAACGGCGCAGACGTGCAACAGGGACCCGCACTAAGGTTTCTTTTTTAGATTAAGACCCTGTGTAAACCTTTTTTTCTCTTTCTTATTATATACCTTTTTGGCATATAAAATGTCCAAAAAAAGGTCATCGGCATCATCTGTAAAGTTTGTGGCTCGCCGTACTATAGAGGGATATTAATAGAACAGTTTTATTTGTATTTTGTCGAGAGTTTTATTCACTCATCATGGAATGTTCTTTTCCCGCATCAGATTGCCATATGTGCCTTGTCAATAAGGGTTTACTACCAGAGGCTGTAGTCGGCCCTGGTATCTGCTGAAAAGACCGAACACCTATAGGGAGTGTTCGGCGTCCTGGATATTTGCATTATATGCATCAGTTCTGAATCATGTCTTGGGCCAATAGTTGGGTTTCCCAGCTCCTGTGCTTACCCCTACGTTCCAGATTGTTCGGCTAGGGTGCAAAGGGATAACTACTGTGATAGTACTTCTGGCTATTCCGGTCAAGTACATCAGTAGAGAAAGCCGAAAACTGACTGCCATGATAAGCGAGAACCTGGTCTGCAATCCGGTGACTTAGTTTTATACTACGATCGATAGAGATCTACCCCACGCTATGCGAAGGGTTGGTTTTTCTCCCAGCCAAGTGCAATTGGATACTTCATCTGCACCAGGGGCTAGTACCTAGCCCCACTTGTCAAACTCCTACGACTAAGTGAAAGGAATAACGCGGCATAGTCTGATTGCCTGGTTCGCTCCGCATACACCTCCTATACGGACCAAGACGTTGGATAAAATGTGTATTTGCATATGACCGAACACCCCAGTACTATGTACCTAGGGGCTGAAGCCGACGACTGGAAACTTTCAGATTTAAAATTGTGGCACCCCGGCTCAGAGAAACCGGAACGCCCCGTATTCTAGCCCAGAGATTGAGGAGAAGTCTCTGGAATACGGCACTGCTTGACATAGAACAAATCAGCTCTTATTACAAGAATGATAATACAAGGGTCTGATGTTACAAATGATCACATCAGCACGGCTACACTACGCCTGCGATACTACACTTGCTCTATGCTAGGAGCAGAACAACTCATAGCAGCGGAATACTTCTAGCAGCGGAACATCGACGAAGGTGGTGAACTCCACTCCGCAGGGACTCTGGCTCGAACATGATCTAGCTCGCACGCACGGCAACCTCGACAAGCAAGTAAGCAATCATGGCATCACCTACAATCTGGCATGACACGCCAGGTCAATACATTGAATGTACTTGCAAGCTCACAACAACCAAAAACATCAAGGCAAAACAACAACATAGCATTAAACGGGTTAATTAATTAACAACTACTATGATGAAGCAACTACTAAACATGGTATGAAACTGATACAATACTGATAAATCACCATCTCAGATCTCCATAACCATATCTCTCTTGGCTAACCGGCCAAGTAATATACCATCTCGATCACCTCGTGATCAAAACCAAACGGTGATCTTTCCGGCGATCACAACCATGGCCAACACTTGGTCTCAAACGGTGATCTTTCCGGCGATCACTACCATGACCAACACTTGGTCTCCAACATCATCATCAACATCCTGCCAATCTGTACTGCTCAAAATATCAACCTATAAATCACCTATAAGTCATTCCGTCATGTGAGTGTTGATCGAACGGTGTCACCTAGTACGAACCCATGCCCATGACCGAGGACGCAGCTATCGATAGATTACACAAACACACTCTGCAGAGGTAGCGCACTTTACCCACACCACGGAACCCATGGCCTCACATTCCCATTCGGGTGGACCAACGGCGTTCCGACAAAACCGATCTACTACCATGACACTCTCCCGGTCACTCCAACTCACGCCCCACTGGGCTAGTCCTGGGTGGCCCCGTGTCTACCAAAGACACCAACGGCCACCGTCGTGGCCAAAACAATCAACCGTCCCAAACGGGGACAAAAGCGCTTATCATCCAACTACGGGCACACAAGGTTATGTCTGCTTACCGGGCCAGGGTACCGCATGCCCATAACCTTCCCTCGTTGGAGGCACCAGCGAGAGGCATGACAATAGCATCGCATTAGGGCCTTCCCATATAAGGAAAATGTGGTTGCACTGGAGAAAGCCTGGTTCGGTGGCGCCTGATCAACTTAATGATGGAATTTATCCTAAAAAATATAACTATGATATTGATACTCCGATATCAACTATCAAACTATAATCCAAGTCATAGCAATATCCAACAAATAATCCAAAGCATCCTATCGTCATAACGAAATACTCCAAGGATAGCATGACACTTCTATCATGATGAATCCAAGAATAATAATAATAATACTCAAATATCAAGAACTACCTAACAACTATGATCCATATGCAAGCATCATCTCCAACATCATACTCCAAAACATAATATCAACTAGCATCATGATGAAAATAATACTAGCCACTAATAATCCAAAGGCAACATGACATCCAAAGCAAATACTTCCAAAATATCATATCCATAACCACCATGAAAATGATCATGAAAGTCACTAATAATCCAAAGGCAACATGACCTCCAAAGAAAACACTCCCAAAATATCATATCCATAACCACCATGAAAATGATCGTGAAAGCCGCTAATAATCCAAAGGCAACATGACCTCCAAAGCAAACACTCCCAAAATATCATATCCATAACCACCATGAAAATGATCATGAAAGCCACTAA